>MU269985.1:59504089-60201589 GCA_021432705.1 Caranx ignobilis
ATCAAGACTATAAAGAAAAACAGTTGGAGTCACACAAGCTCAATATTTTCTTATTCTTAGTTAATAAACAGTGAATTCTTCCTGTCCTACTGCAGTATCTTTTGTTTGGGACAGTGGGGAGGAGGTAAATGTGTTAAAAGATAATTTACACATTACACACACACACACACACACAGACATTTAAGTTTGTTTATGATCTATGCTCTATCTGTGCTATGATCTATGCATCTATGGATGTTTGGAAGTGTCTGTTCAGGATCAGGACCAGGGGCTGATGCTTTACACAGGTTCAGGTGATGAGCAGCGTCAGCTTATGAAACTAATCAGACTCATTATTGTGTGCTGCACTTGATATGATCACAAAAGGACACGAAGGCTTGGATTTGTTTGTTTGTCCTCCCTCGTCTTCTTTCTTATCCCCCCATCTGTCTAAGATTCACTCAGAAGCAGAAGGATGTGAGATTCACGCAGCCTCAGGAGACACGAGTGATGAAAATGAAATGTAGAAGGAAACAAACACACAGCTGTTTGTCCTCCACAGAGGGCTGAGAAAATACAGAGAGGTGAACACGAGCAACATGTGTAGAGAGGAAATCAAATGTTCAATCAATATGTACAGTATTTAAAATTAGTGAAGACAAGTGATAAAAACATTAATCTGAACAGCAAAGACAGGACACAGTGAGCTCTGAAGTTTTTGTCCCCGCAGACACGTCCACACACTGTCTCTGTGTGTGATCCTGGCCTGCGTGACCTTGGTGTGTTAACGAATTTCTGGAAGGAAAAGCTCTTTATTTCCAATTTTAGAAAGTGCCAATTAGAGAAAAAAAACCCAGGAGTCACATGGTGATTAATGAATTCACTCAGAGCTCCCATTTATCCTCAGACGTGACAGTGATTGTTGGACTAAAAATACATCCACTACGAAATGGATCCACTCAGGAAATGTTTAATGACATGGCAAAAGTGTGTGTGTGGTGTGTGTATGTGTGTATGTGTGTATTTACAGACAGATGTTTTAACAGCGTGTTGTCCCACAGAGCTGGAAGGGGGTGGGGGGGCCTACTTTGCTTTCTAGGATGTTGACTTTCCTCAAATGTCATTCTGATTTCAAAGGTCACTGAAAGAGCTTTTCATAGTTGGTCAATAATAAAACCTTCGATCAGCCCCTCCACCACCCCACCCCCATGTGGCCTGTTTCCCTGGCAACACCTCCTCCAGCACTTTGTGACTTTGAATGTCACAGAAATGCTCAGTTTTGTTCAGTTTATCTGCTGCACGTCCGTCAGGTCTGGGAACACTGGGGTATGGTACGTCTGAAATTAATCGTACGTGTTGAACGACAGCATGGTACCGAAGGGACAGTGTGTGTAACTGCTTCACACTGTGCTGTGTGACTGTATGTGTGTGTGTGTGTGTGTGTGTGTGTGTGTGTGTGTGTGTGTGCGTGTGTGTTCACACTGCATGCTGAGTGTTTACAGGAAGACAAAGCTGCCACCTGGTGGATTCTGAGCTGCTCTGCTCTTGTTAAATCCCTACACCCAGGCTGTGGCTCTCAGTGTGGGCTCTTGGCCTTGCAGCAGGCCCTCAGGGCTCCAGGGGAGGCGGGTGAGGGGCTTCAGGGAGAGATGAGGGGGGGCCCTTTATAAGAGAGAAAAGTATTAATGTCACTGCTGTTCTCCTCCTGAGAGCTGAGCAGAATGAAAAACGCGTAAGGTCTGTTTTAATCGAGGTGTCACCTCCCAAACTACAGACAGCAGTGAGAGAACTCAATCAGGATAAAAGTTATTAGGGATGGCTTTATTGTCTAATGAGAATCTATTTTAATTCAGAGGAGAAGCGTTTGAGGCTGGAGGACTTACAGCGTGACGTTCAGGCTCAGCTCTGTGAACTGAAGCTGCCGTGGAGAGAAATTTGATGTCTGACAGCCTTCAACCAGTCAGACTTCATCACAGGTTAATACACACCACGGAGGGACTCAGCTGCTGTTTGTGCATCTTTCTCATGCGAAAACCTTAATAAATGACAAGTTGTTTTCATGATGAGCTGCTAATGATTCATCTGATTATACGTTATCATCATCATCATCATCATTATAAAAGATCACAGTCGCTCACAGGGTAGTTTTCCATCCACCCATTGGCTACACAGTTTACCTGTGCAGGGTTAAATGGGGGGTGAGGTTGGTGTTCAGCGAACCAGTTACAGTGCTAACCACTGCACCACTATGTAGGCTATAACATAACAATGTTGGCAAGCCACAAATTGTGAGCCATGTTTTTTGTGAGTGTGTGTCTCTTCTTTTTACCATGGCAACATCGGCCTTTGACGTGTATTGAACTTACTTGAACTTTCTTGCTGTGAGGTGACAGTGCAAACTACTGCACCACCGTACTACAGTAAATCAGGCATTTCAAAACGTAAAGGAGGGTGGGATTCAGTCCAGAGCAGAGGTTTATCAGCTTGGACTCAAGAAAACATAAAGAAAGATTTTAAAAAATAAGATCAAATTTAAAATAATGATGATGTAAAGATGCAGATTTAAAACACATTTGTCTTGGATTAGTAAACACTGTTAGATAAGATTGTTTTGATTTTTTTTTTTTTTTGACACAGCGCCGTGACAATTTCACTTAAATGAAAAAAAATAGAGATGTAACTGGAACTATAGTCTGAGTGGTGGAAGGATACGATCATTAGGAAGTTACTCTTGTTTATTTATTTTTTACTGATTTACAGGGATGTAAATATGAATATAAACACATTGATACATACAGTAACTATTTGTTCAAACCTATTAAGAATTTAATAATTGTAGTATGTATCATTATAATTTTGTAAACCATCATTATTGTTGTCATTAAAGAAGATGGCTGTCAGCTGGTTAAGGTTTGTTTGTTTTGATGGTGTTTTCTCTTCACTTCTGAAAGTGTTAACACACATTTTTATTTACAGCTAATACTGTGTTGTATGTAAAGATGTTTTATCATGTTTGTATGTTCCTGACTGTATCTGAGGCTCTGCCAGGTTCTCCTGTGGACTCATGCTGTGGCTGGACGCTCGCTGAAGGCTGCTGTGTTTGCTGTCTGTCTCCTTTAGGGCCATGCTGAGTGACATTGGGGACTATGTAGGTACAGACATTGAAATATCCTGGTTACCTAATCTGGATGATTTAATGAAGGGCTATGCCAGAAATTTTCGCCCTGGGATAGGAGGTGAGTATGAGATCTACTGCTCGTGGCATTGGGTTGCATTTCACCCCCTCACATTTACAGCCATCCTTAGCATAACCTGAGCCAACACACACATACACACACACACACACAGCAACGTGGATGTTTACATCTCATCCTCCAGCTCCATTATCGTGAGAGGAGTCTTTATTTCTGTTCCTTAGTGTAAACCTGTGCTTACATCGTGTAAAGCTGCTCTGACTCTTCGGTTGAGGGGAATCGTTTGTTCGTTATGGACACAAAAACATGTAGGTGAGGAGAGGCTTTGCTGATAGAGAGCGCTGCCTTTCAAGGACCAGAGGGAGATGACGGGCGGTGCAAACAATGTGCACTGCTCTGGAGACTTTGCTAAGAATGGCTGCAAGATGTGAAACATCCAATGACCACAGCGATAGATTTCTCAATCTCACAGCTTAACTCAGCTGAGCAGAGGTGAAAATGTGGAACAGGAGCGCTGCTATCAACACACACACACACACACACACACACACTGCTTTTGCTGATCATCATAATGCAGCATCATGTGGTCACTACATTCCTATTGATGTAACATTATAATGTGACTCTGAACAGAAGGAAGGGGCTGTTACGACCATTGGGGAATCATGTCTGTTATTTGGGATTATTCCCTTCATTCAACTCGCATCTCATAGCTTTATATTTGTGTCATTAAAGATCAAATAGAAAATTAACGTTACACAAATTGAACGAACGGATTCATAAATGTGTTTTGCATATGAAATGGCATCCACAGATGACTTTGCACTCACAGATGTCAGTAAACAATCAGTGGATTTCATATTGGAGCTGATACATCATTCAAATGCAAAAACTTAAACATCAATCCATTATATAAAAAGTATTTATCAATCACACTGTATATGAAATTTTCTGGAAACTTTTCTTCCAAAACATTCACTGGGAGGGTCAGAAATCTATAAATGCATTCATAATATAGATATTTTGATGGAAATGTGAATCCCACTGTAGATTTGTAGTATTACACTGATTCAGTTCAGTTCAATTCAACTGAAGTCACAGTACACATTATCATTATTATTATTATTGTTGTTGTTATACATACGACTTTACACGCTATGTTAGTGATTATTGTTATTATTATTACAGCCATTATATTACATTCATGTATTGACAGACATGTTTTTTTGTGTTTCACCTCCATAGATTAAATGCTAAATGCATTTAAAAAACTAATCTGAAAAAAGACAAGAAAAGAAAAGACAGAAAAGAAAAGAAAAGAAAAGAAAAGAAAGAAGACTGTGGGAATGAGTAGATTTGTTAATGATACATCTATGGTGGCCCAGAGAGGTCAACCAACTACAACTTGACAAAGCACAAGCAAAATGAAAACAACATGGCCTCCTGCTTCTCCTGCTCTTTTGGCCACAGCGTGTGTCAGTGAGCGCCGGTGTGAGTGCAAGACATGATGTGGATGCTGTTTGCAAATGCATCCTTTCTGCATTTGCAGGGCACACGACACATTTGTGATTCTGGCTTTATTCGTGTAATGCATGTTGCATTAAAGTTTTATGAAGCAAAATGTTTTCACATCAACAAAACAAAGCAGCAGATTAATGGTGAAGACTGTGCAGTGCAAACGTTTCCATTTTTATAAATAATCAAGGTCTGTAAACAGAGCATGTAAAACAAATGTGTTATTAATGTGTGCAGCGTCACGGGAGGACGTTGTGTTAAAGACCGTAGTGTACAGTACATCTGCCACTGTAAATCACCTCAACAGTCCACAGGCACTGCACGGTCAGTTGAATATCACTTAGCAGAGACGACTATGGGATGGCGTTGACTGGTGGGGAATGGTGATATATGATTCCTTAATGTTCAGTAGAAATAGCCTTTCTGTTCTGCATCAGAGAGCTTGTGCCCTCAAGCGCCAAATCATAGAAGAACACTCCATGCTAATCACATGGCAAACTACTGAGTGGAAACGCTACAATATGTGCGTGTATGTGCGAGTGTGTGTGTGCGTGTGTGCAGGCAGAAGCTCACCCTGTGCGGGTCCATGAAAGCCCAGTGCTGTTTATGAATGCCCACAGTGTGATGTGCCACTTAGCATGGTTAAACTGGATAATGCTTAATCTCTGTGCGCTATAGGAGCGCTGGAGACGTGGGAGGGAAACAGATGGATGATGGAGGGAGTATGGGAGGGACTGATGGATGGAGTGAGCAGGGAGGAGTGTGTGTGTGTGTGGAGGGGTTGGTTGGGGTGTGGTGGGGGTGGCAGGTGTGCCTTCTTTTCTGACTTCTCCACCTGCAGGTCCTCCAGTGAATGTGGCCATGGCTATCGAGGTGGCCAGCATCGACCACATCTCTGAGGCCAACATGGTAAAGTTTACGGTTGCACATGCACACACACACACACACACTCCTCCCTCTCTGTCTTTTTTCTCCCTAAACTCTACTGTGCTGCAGCAAAGATCAAAGATTTGCTATTTGCATAATCCTGATTTATCCCACTTGAGGGTTTGAAAGTGCTCAGTGTGAACATGTGTGACACGTCGGCACAGTTGTTAGATAATTTGATACTTTCATGGATTTTTGTGCAGTGAGAACCGGAGCTGGTGGGACGGAGCCTGTTCTGTTTGTGCCTCTGATTCTATTCCAAACAAATCAATTCATCACCTCTTTTGATTTATCAGCAGAATTAGAGTTTAGTGACGTCTGTAAAGCTGTAAATCAGGGATGATCCACAAATAAAGGTTTCATACAGATGTTCAGTACAGGTGACAGAATCAGCCTTTTTCCTCTCTGGCATTTTGGTCTAAAAAAATATTTTTCCAGATTTCCACCAAATTCTCTTCCAGCTTCTTTCATTCTATGAACCTAAAGGTAGAAGTTTCTAAATTACACTGTTTCTTTCTACCAAATTAGTAATTAATTAAGTTATTAAGTTAATTAGGTTATTGTTCTTTCTGTTTTGTAATTAAACATATTAAAATAGTAGTAGTAGTAGTCTGCACTCAGTTGTAGATAAAATCTGCACAGCAGAGACCAAGATTAAACCAAAACCAAACTTAGACTAATTCTTGATGGGTAAAACTCACTGTCTCTCACACTTCATGTGGTGCAAAGATTTTTTTTGTCAGTCACACAGGACATGCTTCCATTCTCCACAGGCTGAAGTTATGCCTAGACACTTGAAACTATGTTTGGAATTGTTTAGACTGAGAAAAAAAAATAATAATAAAAGTCAGTTTTCTTGAGATAAAGTCTGTTCCCCAGTTCCCATGACTCAGCCTTTGTGTGTGTGTGTGTGTGTTTTGTGTGTTTCGTTCCTGGCAGGAATACACCATGACCGTGTTCCTGCGGCAGAGCTGGCACGACGACCGCCTGTCCTACAATCACACCAACAAGACTCTGGGCTTGGACAGTCGCTTTGTGGACAAGCTGTGGCTTCCCGACACGTTCATCGTCAACGCCAAATCTGCCTGGTTCCACGATGTGACCGTGGAGAACAAGCTGATCCGCCTGCAGCCCAACGGAGTCATCCTTTACAGCAGCCGGTACAAGCACACACCCTGGTCTCCATTTGTCTGACTCCAAACCTCTGCAAAGTAGACCTATATCTGGGTGCTGCTATCTTCACCCTTTTCTTCCATACTCTTAATTCTTTTGACTGCAACAACCTCAGACATGTGAGAGCACACCTTGTCTCTTGTTTGTCGTCTTTATGCCTCAAAGTATCTCAAAATCTATAATATAATCTGAGAGTAAACCACTCTGAGAGTAAACCGCTTCCTCTTATATGGTCTGATGTGCTTGTGCTGAAGCTGAACGTGAAAAGAGCTAAAACCACAATCAGATTCATTTGTCACTCTTGTAATGTATGGTCCGGCTAAAAATGGAGGAGAAATGCTGTGCTCCACAGATCAGGCTGCAGGTCACATTTAAAAATAACAGCACATATCCACAGGACATGACGCCTGTGTGATATAAAGTCATTACAAAACCTACAGAGCTGTTTCATAGGAGCTGCTTAAGGTAAGATATAGAAAAGGTGCTGATGCAAACGGGTGAACTTGGGACTGGAGCTCACTGCTCTGGTGGCTCGTGGGAAAAAGCTGCTGCGCAGTCAGTCCTGGCAAGAGTGCAAACAGGTACTGGGAGGAATGGGACAGTGTTTTGTGGCCTTCCTTTTTTATGTAGTGCGATACAGGCTGAGGACACATGACCAAATAATACCAAATAACACAGGTGTTCAACAGACAAACAGACAAAAAAAAAAAACTATGCTGGTTTAGAATTTTTTCTTTTGTGTATGAGTGTGTGTGCATGTGTGTGCGTGTGTGATTGATTGCATGAGATATTTGGGGGTGAGATGAGGAGAGAACAGTATTCAGTATTAACTAAAGGAAGGATGAGAGAGAAAGGGAGAGGAAAGGATGAATGAGAGAGAAAGAAAAAATGAGAAGTGATCTAGCCACATCTCTTTGACCTCCGGCTGGCTCCTGAAGACCAAGACCCCCAGGCCCCCCAGTTTTGTGGCCTTCCTGATACACTGGTCTGTGTGTGGTGTGACTCAATTCAACTCAGTTTTATCTATGCATTATCTCAAGGCTCACTGTAAAGGTCTGCCTCAACCAGGTGTGTTTGAGAGGAGGAAGAATTGGCGAGGAGGGAAAGGGAGGAGAGACAGAGGACACCAGGGCCATGCAAACATCTGGGTTAGCCTACAAAAACACATCATACCAAGTCTGGCCTTGGCTGAAGCTGTTTAGGTGACAAGCACCACCATCCTGCTCCTGACAAGAAAACCACATCCAGACACAGAGAAAACTTAGAAACAACAACTTGAGTAACTTACCACATATCCATCCTATACAGCTATACCACTTACATGAGTGGGAGCTGAGTGGGATGAGGCTGGGGCTCTCTCACCCTCGCAAACAAGAGACTAACAGCCTCACACACTCACACAATTTAGAGTCTCCAGTTAACCTGACCTGTACTTGACTCTCGGGACTGTGGGAGGAAGCCAGAGAACCTACACAGGCACAGGGCCCAGACCTGGGGATTGAACCATGAACCTTCTTGCTGTGTGTGCACCAGGGCGGACCACTGCGACACTGTGCTGCTCATCTCCAGATATCACCTCCACACTTTATTTATATGTTAACGAAATGACAAATAATTGAATAATATGATTCATGACCTCATATTTCTTTACATGTTCTGTTTTTACATTGTATTTTAGTGTATGGACAAACCTTTGAAAAAACATGTCATCTGATAGTTTGATAAAACACAGACCTCATTAGTTTCAGGGGGTGATACCAGTGGATTCAACTGTATGGATATGAATTGGAATTTTATTTTTTTTGTTGTTCTAGCATCACTTCGACGGTGGCATGTGACATGGACTTGACCAAGTATCCCATGGATGAGCAGGAGTGCATGCTGGACCTGGAGAGCTGTAAGTGGGAGGTTTACCCTCCGCTTCTCCTCCACACGTCCTTCAGCAGCAAAGCTTTTGCGTTTTCTTGATATACGGCTAACACAAATGGGCATTTCACTGCAGATGGTTACTCCTCGGAGGACATCGTGTATCACTGGTCGGAGAGTCAGAGACACATCCACGGCCTGGACAAACTGGAACTCTCCCAGTTCACCATCACGGACTATCGATTTGTCACAGAGATGATGAACTTCAAATCTGGTGAGCGTTCATTTTGTTTTCCTGTTTTTCTCTAGGTCCAACACTTTTTTTTTTCACTGTTGAAACCCTCAGCACATTCCCATTGCTTAATGTTTTATGCATCGTGTACTATTCAGAGTTCTTGGACTTGGCTCGCCTCCTGTGTTGGAAACCTCTGCAGATTCTTTTTGAAGCATAAGTTTTGTTTTGTTTTTTAACTTCGGGCACTTCTGTGTTTATATTTGATGTGTAGAGGGAGTGGATGTAGCCAGGCAGGAGGTGCAGTTGATGATAAGAGCTGCTTACATCTTGATGTTTTGCCACTAGGGGGCAAGAGCGAGAAAACACACATTATTCTCTGTGACATTTTCCTAATGGATAATTAGCTTTGTCAGTGAAGCGATTAAACACGGCGTCTGTTTTCTTCTTCCCAGCGGGACGATTCCCGAGACTCAGTCTTCGCTTCCAGCTAAGACGTAACCGAGGTGTCTACATCATCCAGTCGTACATGCCGTCCATATTACTGGTCGCAATGTCCTGGGTGTCCTTCTGGATCAGCCAATCAGCAGTCCCCGCTCGTGTGTCATTAGGTTGGTATCAGGCTGATGAGGCCTCTCTCAGGTCACCCCTGATTAACCTGCATTCTCACTGATCAATGACAGTGATCAGCTTTGAGCCTATCTGTTCACTTCTGATTTAGGATATGTCCCCTTTGATCAGGTTCATTTCCTACTTCTTACACAAATAAACAGGTGTGTGTTGTTTTTTTAGCCAATCAACAGATGAGAGAGAGAGGGAGAAGGGGGGTAGGGGTATTGTCACAGGGTTAATGAGGACTGCTGATGAGCCTGACGTTGTTCTTCCTGCAGGTATCACAACTGTTCTCACCATGACCACGCTGATGGTGAGCGCCCGCTCCTCACTGCCCCGAGCGTCGGCCATTAAGGCATTGGACGTCTACTTCTGGATCTGCTATGTCTTTGTGTTTGCAGCGCTCATTGAGTACGCCTTCGCTCACTACAACGCTGACTACCGGCTCAAAGAGAAGGCCAAGGTGAAGGCCAACAAGCTCAGCTCTGAGGTGAGGCAATCATTCCCATCATGCTCTCCCATCAGCAGACAACAGCGCCTGACGGCAGGGGGTGGAGGCAGGGGGGTTGTTGTGAGTAATGAGCGTGTCTCTCAAACATAGACCCGGTTGGGCCTTTGACAAGCCTCCATTCAGCTGACCTTCAACCAGACAATGAATCTGTATAGAACATAATGGGGAAACAGGAGTATACTCTACAGGGAGTTCCAGTGACTTTCATCATGCTGTCTGTTTCCTGTGCTGCTGATGTCCATCTTCCTGAGACAGACCTCCAGAATAAGACCTGTCTGCATTACATTTTATTTTTCATTTTGAATATTAACCAATCAAATAACACAAGAAATATGAGGACAAAGTGAAGCTGAATATGATTGTGGTGTGATTTGAAATGTGTTGTTGATGTGAATTAATCTACTTTGACTTAAAGAGAAACTATGCAGGATTTCTACCATGGCTATGCTACATTTTTACCTTAATTAAACAGCTTCGGTGTAATTGTGGTGGTTATATACATGACTTGTAATGTGTTACGAGGGAGAATGGAGGCTCTCTGCCCTCCACCTGGCGTCTCTGGGTTGAAAGCCAACCTTGCAACATCAGTGCAGTACTTGACCTCCGCCCCGGTGTCCCAGCTCTCGTCTCTGTGCACCGTGACACAAACATGCTCTGTAACCCGTAATCTTTTGTATATGACAGATATGACTACACAAATATACAAATTGTATCATTGTTTATGTTACATAACGTTATCCACCGCTCCATGGATTGCTTTTTTCGCTGGCTTTGTCAAAAAGAAACGCGCATGACCAGGAGGAGGATTAGCAAAACAACGGAAAAGCAACCAGACTTCCATAGTTCCTCTTAACCTACTAATAACTTCCTTGATATTGCACCTTGAAGGCTCAAAGGAAAAATAAACAAAAGCAGGAGAAGTTAGGTGGAGTTTAGAGGGAAGACATATGATATAGATATAGATATAGTTATAGTTTAATGTAGATGAAGATAACTCTTGGATTCTGCCTCAGGGTTAGATCAGATCAGATCAGGGTGTTAAAGGAGATTGTTTGATTTGGAGATGTTTTTTTATTTGAAAGAAACAGAACCCAACAACTTTTCAAAACTCAAGTTTGAATCAAACAGGACTCTGAGATTTCCAGCAACAGGTTTTACATGAACAATGGACTGGAGAGTGAAGGAACTCTGAACGGGTCTGATGAGGATCAAACTGAATTATCTCAAATTTTGAGCTAGAAGCAGGAAAAGGGACGGCAGGAAGTCTTCCAGGGTTATCAGGGTTTAGAGGAAGGTATATCTAAGACCTGATTACTCAGAGGGCTGTGCTGCTTTCCAAACCTCAATAAACCAGATCAACCTTGATGATCAGCAGGTGAACTTGAGGAAGCAACATGCTGCTGTGTTTTATATGTGGAAGTTCTATAAATATCCAGTGGTGTTAAAATGCCAAACCTTTGGACAAATAAAAACGACCATGAAACTCTGTGGTGGAAAGCAAGAGACACAAAAAACAGAAAAAAACAGTAGATGTACTGTATTATTCACATTATATGTAAAACATGCAGCAGGTTTTTGGACGTGGGAAAAATGATGTCTCTGTCATGTAACAGTGAGGAGTGTTTTGATCATTTTCCTGGATTCTGAAAACTGCGTTTCTCTGTTTTTCTTCAGTCCATCGTGAAGAACGGCAAACAGGCCATGGTTCTGTTCTCCCTGTCAGTCACTGGCATGAACCAGGGCGTGATGATCTCCAGCCGCCACGGTCGGACCCAACGCTCCAGCACTGAGATTCCTGGGGAGGTTGGCACCGAGGAGGCCGAGCCGAGGCGGAGAAGGTCCAAGCAGCCAGAGGAGAGCGAGGAGGAGAAGAAGTGCTGCTCCAAGTGCGTCTGCAAACCCATCGACGCCGACACCATCGACATCTACGCCCGGGCCGTGTTCCCTTTCACCTTTGCCGTGGTGAATGTGATCTACTGGGTGGCTTACACCATGTGAGCAGGAGGAGGCAGCAGGCCTGTGCGTTGTATATAAGATACATATAAGAAACAGCTGGAGCTGTGCCACCTCAGCGCTGCAGACTGGTGCAGCTGAAACATTCAGTTGGCTGCTGCAGGAAAAAACAAACTTCAGACGTGACATGAAGTGTTATGACAGGTGAAAATGGAAATACGGTAGTTGATTGGAAGTAGTTACAAGTTTAAAAAGTGTTAACAGGACTTCACATCTTCAAGTGCAAATACAGAGATGTGTTATATGAAGGCGGAGGGACTGTGTGTGGCCTGTTAGAGCCTCACACACTCAGTGATCCACACATCATCCTGCTACATGGACTAACTCAGCTCAACATCGGACATGATGACCAATCATCCTGCTTGATCCACCTGCAGTACTGACACCCCCCCCCCACCCCATCTCCCCACCTCCCCCAGCTCACATCTTGAATACACAAATAAGCATAGCTAGCTGAACTAACTGGAAGCCACAGTCCAGACTGAAACGCCTGTTATCTCCAAGAGAAAAGCGCCACCCAAACAAGAGGATAACAAGATGAGGTGTTCTACTATTCTGCATGGCCGATATCACACACCCTCGTCCCCAGTCATCACCCCCCCCCCCCTTCCCTCTCTCTCTCTCTGCCTTTTTCTCCTTTGGTCCTCCACCCATTTTTTTCCAATTCATTTTTTTTTTTGTTTAGGAGTGTCTTATCTCCTTCTGCCAGTTCTGCCTGTTTCCTCACCATTAAATGGCTTCCTCCACTACCTGTGTGTGTGTGTGTCTCTCTCTTCTAGTTTCAAATGGTCACTTGAATCTAAAATCCAAATGGTTGTTGGGTGTGAATAATAATCATAATAATAACAATAAAAATGCTGGAAGGCCTCCAGACAGATGCTTTGTGAATGCACGATCTCTAAAACAAAGATATTAGCTGCAGTGAGGTTATTTCAACATGAGGCGCTAATTTAAGGGATTATGAATAATTGACTTGCATGTTCATCTCACAGCTTTGTGTCTATTAATAATTCCAGACTCTTGTCTGTTTTTCATCTGAACAGGGAAATTGATCTTAGGAATTTTTGGTGGATGAGAAAGCACCACAGCTTCCCAGCCAGACAGCGTCATGGTTTTCTTATTAGATTCAATGGAATAATCACAGCACTCTCTGGTCTGCTCTCACTGCACTCTTTAAAGTCAAGAAAATACTGTTAGAAATATAATCAGAGGAGGTTACATACAACATCTTACGCAATGCAGAAGCTCTCTCTGAGATATCAGATATTGGACAACAGAGTAGGTCTGTACTGCACATTTATCAACTGTACTTAACTACTCAAGTTCTAAAATACAGTTGTGTTATTCTGAGAACCAGTAGCACTAAAGTTTATCCCGAGATACCTTTGCCGGATGATGACTCAGGAGGAAACGATTGCCATTAACATCACAACCACTTAACGTCCACAATAAACTGAGACATGCAAAGCTGTCAGGAGATTCAGTCATCTGGGCAGACTGTAAATAAAGATGGATGTTAACTCTGTAGCATCACCCACAGGTCTCTGAAGCTCAGAGTGAGCTGCAGCCATCTTGGCAGTACCTGACTCCACCCCCTAATCCAGGCTAATCCAAAAATGGGCTGTCATTCAAAGAGGCCACGCCCTCAATTCTCTGTAACTTTAAGGACATAACATAATCACACAAGGAAGATTATTGCCACTGTATATCTACAACGAAATGTCAGTTTGTTACTCTAAAATGCAGTGAGTCACACAATACAAAAAACAAACCAACACAAGACAAAACCAGATAAAAGAGCTGCATAGGAAATGAAACAAAAATAAAACAGTAAATAAATAATGAGGACAGCTAAAGTGCAGTGGTAAATAACAGGGAGCAGATGTCAGATATTGCTCCACAGAGTAGGTTTGTGTTGCACATTAATCATTTATTTTTAGTCATTACCAATATTTAATGACTAAAGTCAAGAAAAGAAGTGTAAACAGTCATCATGAAGGAGGAAATTAGCTGTAGAGACCACGACTGCTTACCAGGCTGTGGTCATTTTTAACATGGGAGTATATGCGGACTGGCTTTTAGTTGAAAACACACTCTAGTGGTCAGTAGAGGAACTGCAGCTTCAGGTTTCAGCCTCTGAGGATATAAATTCAACCTGTTCCCAGGACTTCTAATCTTCATGTTCATGTGATTTCTTGATTAAATACTGTGTCTAAAAATGATCATTTATCAGCTGGAGAAGAGTTGTGAGAAGTAGGAGAAAACTACATGAGGAAACTCTTCAATGTTAATGTCACACTTAAACTTATTACTGAACGGCCCAGTGCCCCCAAATAATCAGATAATGTAATTTGAAGGCCTTTATTGACAGGGGCAAGTAAAAACCTCCAGCAGAGAAAAGATGTCACCTCCATATTGATCATTTCCTGACCAATGTTTGAAATTTACACTCTGACCATATAATAAAAAAACATGTTATCAGTCATCTGTCGTGGCTTCACTTCTGCAGCTCAGAGGATTGACAGGATTGACATTACTGGACAGCATTGACCTGCAAGCCCTCCTCATTCTGATATACCCACACACTGCAGTTGGACTGCACTTGGATGGGGGGGGGCAGAATCTCCTTTACCTCTGCCTACCCCTCCTCCTCCTCCTCCTCCTCTTCCTGCTGCTGCTGCACTGTGTTTTTTGTGTGCATGGAGGCTGGGGAGCAAGACTGTTATCGGGGCCCAGCAGTGCAGAGGCAGAGCAGGCATGGGTGGGAGCAGGGCAGGGCTGGGTGCTTTCTGAACAGGCCGGCTTCTCCCAGGGAGATAACTTTGTTCTGGGCCAGGATAGGACATCATGACGGATGGCGATGAAGATGTGGGTGCAAGGGGCAGGAAACGTTATCTCCTACAGTGGCACCGGGGAGACGGAGACACACACATATACACTTGTGGAACACACTTCCTGATAGTCTACTCCAGTGGAGTTGAACAGTAGTCACTCCCCATTGAACACAAACACACACACTTCTGACATGCCTACTCATCCAGCAGTGTCAGGGAGGTGGCTGTCATTTAAAAAGAGACAGATACAGAGCACAGGTCAGTGTGCGTGACTGTTGTGGTGTTGTCGTTTTCTACCACACGGCAGCAGAGGTTTAGGGGAAACACTGAGGACAAGGATCTCAGCGAGGAGTCCAGCTCACACCGTAGGTCTGTACTGCATGCAGTCATACATATTGCATAAATTCAGTTGGAAGCAGATTGGTATTCATGGTAACAGCACAACACTCTGCCTCTTTTTGACTCTGATGATGTGCTTGTTTCTGGGCAGGAACACTATAGACGGGGTCAACACTTGTAAATATTTGTTTTGTTTATGGTGAGAAGGTTATGTACTCAGAATTTGAGGATCATCACTATAAGCTTTTAATGACAACACATTACAGGGGTTGCGAAGGGGGTTGAAACCTCCTCATAGATTATTAGTACAACCCTTTATTGATTATTTAAAAACATTTTCAACTGCAGATGACCTTTTCATACTTGCTAGAAAGTGCGAAACGTGTGATACTTTTTTAATGACTTCCTAACGTCTTATTGAAAAAACATCTTCCCATGTGTAACACCAGGAACCCTCTGCTTGCATTGTGCAAACATGACGGCTGCATCTGTACTGCAGCTCCGTCTCTCCACATAGAGTTTGCAGGCTGCTCCAACGCTGGATATATTTTGAATAGAAAATCTGTAAAATGTAACTGTATCCACTGAAGCCCCTGAAATTTTTAAGAAGTATGTTTTTTCATGTATCCCACGTGCAGTTTCTGGCCAGAGTAGACCTGTGTGTCATAGCTCTGTATGAACCTTTACCACCAGTCAACCAGGAGGCCGCCATGTTAGCACTGGTGACAAGTCATCACAATAATCCACACAGATCCAGAGATCAAATTTAAACAAATGCAGGCAAAGCCTCCTGGAGTCCTTTAATATTGACTGAAGATCAGTGTGTCTAACTCTTTGCTCACAAATTACTGCTTGCTCTGTGCTCCCCAAAGCTCCGAAGCTTTTTTTTTGGCACTGACTAATTGACAGTGAGGACTGTTTATTCACTGATATCATGCAATAGTTATTGATAACCAAGGCTGGACTTAGGGATGCGATGTGTAATGATGCGGATGGTTACATAATAGTTGACTCATTTTTCATGCTTGCTTGGATTGCTGGCAGCTTGACAACGATCTTCTGTGTGAGTTTATTCCTTAGATTTAGTGCAAAATGCAATCAAATCGAAGTGGCCTCGGGCAATTTTCCACTATTTACCCTGCAAAAGCCTTTACCCACTTTATTACAGTAATACACTAGAAAAACTACAGAACTTTATTATGGTAACCTTTGAGACCCTGTTAACAAAAGTTTGACGCATAAGTGCTTCTCATTTATTTCTTCTTTCTTTCTCTCTGCAATTTTTCTTATCAGTCTCATCTTTAAAATTGTTGACTCACAACTTTATGTTTATTGACTATTCCATTGTGACCGCATGAGCTTTTTAGCCAAAACGCTGAATCAGCCTCAACTTTCATCGACCTTGCATGAATGATTTGTTGAAAAGTAAATGTAGCAACAAAAAGGATTTTTTCCGCTCAGTCATTTAACATTATGCTCCCTCTATTTAACACGCTGTGAGTCCATAAATTAGGGAGGGAGGACATCCCAGGATGCACCAGGCAGTTAAATACACGAAAACTCAATTTACATCCTTTTTATTTTGATGAACAAAAAAGCAACTAAATTTCCATCATTCACAGCGAGTTACGCAGAGTTTCATAAAACTTAACGGGATGTGATGAAGCTTCTGATGATCTTCTGCACAGGTGCACAATGTGTCGTCTCCTGAACGTCCTGTTGGCTTTGCTGAGCCGCTTCCTGTTTGCGGTGCATGGGGTGGTGACGGTGTGGCGCGTGGTGGCTGTGAAAGGGGAGCCCCTCTATTGGCTGCTGCTGACGGGCGTGGCTCTGCTGGGCGTGGAAATGGCTGTCACCCTAAAGTGCACCCGAAACGCAGAGTGGAAATGGTAACACTTAACACTCACGCAAAACATGAAAACCTAACCAGTTCTGGTCTGCGACACAACACACAGTACTTACATAATGTGTATATAAGAGAGTTAACACTCATTGTTAATATCAGGTCTGCTCGAAGTATGGGGATCTATGTAATAATCAGATGACATATGACTCGAGTAATTAATGTCTTGGAGCATCATGAAAAGTGCTGTACAAATATTGTTGTTTTTATTGTCTAGTTGTTTGTGTTACATTTAACAAAGAATTTATTGTTCATCTGTTCTTCAGTTTTTTCACCTCATCATTTATCAACCGGACGTTCAATTAACTTCAGTTAGCATTGGCCTTAACTTTTATCAGTAATATAAATTATGGAAACTGAGCAAACCCAAATGTCCCATAAAATACCAGAGCTTTCCAAAGTATAATTTACATTATGTTTACATCTTTCATTTAGTCATTTATCACACATTTATCCAATGGGACTCGCAAGTGAGAAACATGTGTAAGTGCTACTTGTAGCTATTTAATAAGTGCACGGATATTATAACAATGAAGTGCAGCAAGTGACAGTTCATCAATGAATTAGTTCAGAATTCACTATAACTATTCATCCACATGTTTACCTCCATCACAGTCGTGCATAACTTCATGTTTTTCTTGACCCTTATTTAAAAGGTGCTTCATACAGGCCCTCTCTGCTCTGAGCACACTCTGAGTTTGGAATAAATTATTTTATTCTTTATAAATTATCTGTTCAGTTTTAATGTCAAGCCACATGATGACATTTTAAAATAGGCCTATATGAATGAATAAGCAGTGAGTTGGCTGGATAATAATCACCCTGATTAGGGTTAGGGTTGGTATAGTGTATTGGTATAGCTTTCTGCCGCAGCATGGGAATGCAGTTTAAGTGATGCTGTGTATCACCACACAGCACTGACAGATGCCTGACAAAGCTGACTTGTTGACTGAATGGTAATTTCCTCGAATTAATCAAATGAGTTTATTGTGAAATATTTAACATTCATGTCTAATAACAATTGGACATGTAGGCTGAATGTGAACAGGATGTTGAAATATTGATCTTAGCGTTGAAGGAACTGTGCCCCATGTGGTTCATCAGGGTTTTCACTGTTTGTGGTGAATCTAAATGAGACAAATCCTCCATTAAGAGTCTATAGTTATGCTAACATTGCTACATAGGCACAGCAGGGGTCTGAGCTAAATGCTAACATCAGCATCATCAGCATCTGTGGCAATGATGCTAGCATATTAATGTTAGCAGGTGCAATGTTTAAACATTGTTACTATCTTACTGAACACAACACAAAGCATCCTCTGGGATGACAACGAGCTTAGCTGCCTTTTTAGAATTGTTGCAGTTTCCTTCCAATGGTGAAACAAAAAGTGGGAATGGGCTGCCTTATAACTCAGTGGGTTGAACAGGTGCCCCACATGCAGAGGGTACAGTCCTGGCTGCAGCCGGCCCTGGTTCAAATCCCAAATCTGGTAGCACGTTGCTGCATGTCATTCCCCCTCTCTCTGCCTCCCTTTTTCCTGTCTCTCAACTATCCTGACGATTAAAGGCAAAAAGCCCAAAGAAGTAGGAATGATTTTGTGTGTGAAACAGTTCTGCCTCTCTCCTGCTTTATAGCTTTAAAATGTGTTTGTGGGCTAAATTAGCATGTATGAGCCAGATGTTCATGCACTGTTCAGGATTAATGTTGCAGCACAGACTCTGATAAACAGTTTTGTGAGGCGAGTGAATAACTACTGAATAACTAGTAAATGTGCAAACACTCTACTACCCATCTGCCCAGGGCGGAGAGAGTCGGCCAGCCTCTAATATGCTCTGCCACTATATTTCCCCGTTATTCTCTGGAACTCCATCTCTCTCTCACTGTCTATCAAAAACAAATATAACCCTCTGCTGTGTTATTGCTCTGTCTTTCACTGAGCTGCTATCACGTCTCAGTTGCAGGAGGGAAAAGTCTCCTGTAGCCTCGATTCATTTCTGACCAGTAAGAAATTTTGGCCTGAGTAAACACAAGCTTACATCACACTTTACAATGCGAGCCTCATAAAAGATGAAAAGTATTTAGTTTCACACCTCATTCAAAAAAAAACCTGAAATAAAATAGGCCATAATAAAAAAAACTGCAGCTCTCCGGTTGGTGCTCGGCGAACGTCCTCAGACACAGGCTTTCTTCAGGCCTCTCTCTGTCTCACTGAGTCTTACTTTGAAGTTCTCTCCTCATGGAGAAGGCTTTGCACTGTCAAGTGGGATTTGCATATATGATGAGAATAATTGCCTGCCTGAAATTCGATGCTTCTTTGGGGGGGGGGACTCTCCTCCTCTTTCTTCTTTAGCAAGTGGCAATAAATAAATAGATAAATAAATAAAACTGTGCCACTAAAAATAACCCATCCCCACCTTTCCCCCACCCCCCTCTTCATCCCTCTCCCTTGGTGGTCCTCTTTTAGGTTCTCCCCCATGGTTTTCCTTTACCTCAGTACTGTCATTCCATCCATTTGGTTTCTGGAGCTGAGCCTGCTGCAGTCCAAGCTGCCCGTCAACAATTCCTCGGGTCCTGAGCTTCGTTTGCTGGCTCACATCCCAATCACAGCGGTAGGCACCCCCAACACAAGCCTCCTCCACACAGCCACATTAAAGGGACACCTGATATCAGATAAGATTTAAATCTAGCAAAAGGGGTGGTGGTGGATAAAGTAGTTAGTTAGTAGTTAGTTGCAGGAAATGTGTAATAGACACATTGAGATGAAGTCCTGATAGGCTCCTGCTTGAGAAACTCTCAGATCTCACGCCTTCTGGGACGGTTTTAGTGCTGTTTCTTTCATGTAGGATTTGGGAGGTTTTTTGGCCCTTGGCTGTGCTCAAGGCTGGGTGGCAGCTTTTGAAGATGCAGTGTTTCAGGAACATTGTGAAATGTTGAGGGGTGCTGTCAGGATAAACGCGATGAACCCTGACACAGTGAAGTGCTGACTCACAAGTCATCACAATCACATTGACACCACAGAGGAGATGCAGGATATTTGTTTTTTTTCACATGTTCCAGGAAAAAAAACATTGTAATAGAGTCATGAACAAATTAGAGATCAAAAACATATTGAAACAGCAAAGAGAGGGAATTCATTGCTCTCTAACAAATGCTGCCTTTCCTTGACCCAGGGCATCGTGGAGCTTGACCCAGAGAACTGGGTGGCTGGCCTGGAGCAGACCATGCTCATAGTGCTGGTTCTGGGCCGCTGGCTGATGCCCAAGGGGGACATGTCCCGGGACCAGCTGTCCCAACTCCTCATGGTCTACGTGGGACTGGGGGCGGACATCCTGGACATCTTTGACACCTTCAGGGAGCCTGAGGTCAAAACCAAGCCAGTGGTTGTCATCGTGGGCTTGTCTCTTTTCTCATGGGCGCTCATGCAATTTCCCCTGGTGCTCACTCAGACACGACCACCAAAGGGTGAGTCGCCTCAGGGGAAGGTGGGGGATCTCTTCTGCTTTCCTGGTGCTCCGACCTCCTGCTGCTCCAGTGAAGTGTGGAGCTTGCTGCTCACAGTTGGGCTCCAGGATGGCCCATTCCTCCTCTACCGGCTCTACCTCATGGTCCAAGAGCAGGTGCTGAACCAGCTCATGATCTTTTTCACCTGCAAGAACATCCTCATCGTCCTGCTGGAGCTCTACCGCATCTTCGTGGTCCAGTGCGAGCAGCCGGTTGGGGAGTGGGGTTTGGAGAAGTGTGCTGCTCCGGTGCTCTGGTGTCGAGCCCAGAGGGGTGAAGGGGTGAGGGGGAGGAGCGGGAGGAAGATGTCGGGTGTGGAGAGCAGAGCTGTCATGGAGACACAGAGACAGAGCTGGAGGACGATCACAGACATGTCCAGGCACAGGGAGGATCAAAATGCTGTGAGGCATGACTCCAGCCCTCAAGGGGGTGAGGGGGTGAGGGGATGGAGGCCTGTGGCTTTAACGCACCAAGAGAAAAGTCGAAATCCATCTGCCATCTCCTGCACGTAAGCCTCATTCATGGAGACAGTCTGGACTCTGGAGGTTCAGAAATTGAGGACAGAATGAGTCCCAGCTGAGGAGAGCGGAGATGAATTTATGAAACTCCCTTTGAAAATGTGTTGTTTGAGTCAGAGGGGTTGAAGTAGAAGAAAACCAGTTCAACAAGTTCATGACCTGTAGCTCCCAGTGACAGACAAGGGAAATAAAACATAAAGCTGAAAACAGACACATGATTCATGATTTACAATCCAACTCATTTGTTTTAATCATCATCATCATCAGCAGCAGCAACAGCAGGGACAATGGGGTTTCATTATGTTGTGCATATGGATTTCTAATAAGATGATGATGATGATGATGATGATGATGATGATGATGTCTTTGACAGGAAACAATACGTGTGGTGGTTTGAGATGATGACAACATGTCATACTTTAATAAACCTTTTCTAATGAAGAAACTTCAGGAGAGCAGAGTGCTGCTTTGTTTTTCCTCTCATCACCATGAGATGGCAGTGTTGCCAAGTCAACCAGAGCATCACACAGTGTTTACCTGAGTGGAACATGCATGCTTGGTTACAAAGCACAAACGAAGGGGAGCAGCACAGTAACAGTAACACGGTGGCAGCGCTGAACTAGGTATGAAAATCTCTTGTTGGATCTTTTGTTGGACACAGAGACACTGGGAGGAGGAGGAGGATGTACGTGACAGGAATTCATGTGAGAAATTGATTTAAAAGATTTTGTCACCTTCAGACAACGGTGATGCAATTAACAGTCTAGTCAATGCAGAGACACCTCGTACAGGAGGAGAGTGAAGAGGTTTGCTTCATTTGTCAAGGTTCATTTTCCTCTTGAGCACAATCAGCCCATGGAAGCCTCTTCGAGAGCTCGCTGCATTTTTATTATGTCTGCAAAAGCGCACTCGTGATGATGTGGGAGTTGTTCAAGTTCAACGTGATTTGCTCTCACTTTATCTCAGCTCAGAGATGGAAGATGTGTTTTCTTTCTTTTTGTGTTGAGATATTCCTCCAATAGTGAGAGAGAGAGCCTCTGAGAGCCTCTAAAGACAGAGACAATGTTTGATCCACGGCACGAGGGTCTCAAAGTGTCGAGCCACTTCAGGGAAAGGACAAACAGACACAGCACAATCCCTCCATTGCCTCCCCTCACTCCAGACAATACCCTCTCCTGTCAAACCAGAGCCAGGGCTGCAGCCCCTTCTGCATTTATGGATGACCCTCTCAGTCTCACACCATGTTGGGCAGACTGGGAATGAAGAGCGAGCAACAGCAGAAAGTGGCAATTCAATCAGAGGCCTTTCCAGCAACTCACCCTGTATCTGTGTCTATGTACTTCACCTCAGCCTGGAGACGATGAGAGCAGATGGAGCTGTGAACAAGATCAGACTCTGTTCTCTGTAAGCTCTTGATGAAAGAAAGGTAGAGACAGAAGAAGGAGAGAGGGAGAGAAAGAGAGAGAGAGCACTTATGTGTTTTCCTCTTTTTGTTGCAGGCTATGGGCTTGAATACACAATGCACAGAACATGAGTGAGATTTCCTAAATCGCCCACTGTGGGCTACTTCTAGAGAATTTGCTGGAGAGCACTTCTGTGTTTCCTCTGTTTCATCTTTGTGGAGGCACTTTGCTCTAAATTATTGATGCTGGAGCCAACTCTTAAGAGAAAGACGAGAAAAAGTAATGGAGAGTCCTGCACTGAGGTAAATTAATTCTTCCTATAACATGATGCAATGTGATTACCAGCTAACAAGGTCACGCCCAGGGAAATGACATCACAGTAGCTCGCTGCCCGCACCTGAGTTTTGGGGAGAATCCGAAATCCCTACAACAACATGATGTGGGCAACACAATAGGGTGATGAAAGAGCGGCTTGCTTGTGAAGAGAGTCCTTCTCCTCTTCAGATTAACTGCATGCTTTAACAAGATTGTGTGGGCATGTGGGAGGATGGGGATGTCAGCTGATCCATGGGCTGCCCTACATAGATAGACAGAGAGAGAGAGAGAGAGAGAGAGAGAGAGAGAGAGTGGAAGCTCAAAGCCTGCCACTCTACTGCTCATAGATGTGTATGAGGGTATATAATATATACCTACCCTCAAAAGTCTCAAAAGTCCTCCTCAACTGTAAAATGGATGTGAGTACTGCTGCTGTCAGGAGCTCTTTAAGAACTCTGTGTTTATATTTCTAATTACATCGAGTCATTAAGCTACATAAAGAGCAAAGTTTTTGCATGTCACATCATCATCATCATCATCATCATCATCATCATCATCATCATCGTTGTTTGTCACTGAATCTGTCAACCTTCAAGAAGTGCAATGACTAATCACTGACAGCACATCAGTGATGACAGGATAAGTCAGACTGACGGTTGGTTGAGCACCCTAAGTTTGACTGATCCTCTCTCTTCACATTTCACTGCTGGTCCTTGGACAGACTTTGGTTGACTTCTGCACATCACGTCTTAGTTGTGGAACTCGAAATATGAGAATATAAGATACGATAAGATGAACCCTTACTGAGAGTGAGAAATCCACTTGTTACTGCAACAGAGGGAACATGGTAGAAGAAAGAACAAGTTTAGTAATGATAATTGTATAAAGTGGAATATCATAAATTAAAACTTATGTACAAGATGTATACATGCTGTGCAGACATTAACACCAGTTTCTCAAAAAATAATGTTCAAATTCTGGTTCGGTGAAATCTTTTTCCTTATAATCAGACTTACCCGGTAGTTTGAACTAGTTTTTAAGTTTTCTCTGACTGACATATCTCAGGCATATGAATAAAATATTCCTGATTTTAATTGAAATGCTGACTAGATTTTTCTGATGTGTCACTGATCTGAAAACACAAATTCAGACATCATGAATCCTGATTTAAAGTTTCTTGATCGACTAAAACTTTAAGTGTGAAAATCCTAAGATATCTAGTTTTTCCACATGAAATCTATTTTTTTTTCTCAGTCTTGTCAAGATTGGAATTCTTTGGACTCATAATCCTCAGACTAATTTTTTGGGTGTGGCTCCTGAGCAGCAGTAACTACAAACAGACAAACCATGAGACAACAGTTAAAGAAGCCCTTGTCAGCAATAAAACACAATATTCCACAAAACAAACACAATAACAAATACAATAAAACAATGAGGATGGGAATGAGCAGATAGCAAGGTCTGAGTCTTCCCAGCAAGTTACTGCCATATCTTGAAAGAAAATCCCTCAGACTGAGTAAAGTCAATAACTTCCAGTGATTTAATAACAATACAACACTACACTTCTCCAGCAGTTAATACAAGGTCTATTGAGCAATTAAATGTCTGACTAGGTGCTAAGAAAAGCTTGTGTTTTTGCATGATATTGATTTTTCCAACAAAACCAGAAGGCTGGGGAACTCATAATGAAGAGAGAGAGAGAGAGAGAGAGAGAGAGAGAGAGAGAGAGAGAGAGAGAGAGAGAGAGAGAGAGATTCACTCAACCTGAGCAGGTGTGTGACAGCATGCGGCGTTTTCACCACATGCCACAATTTCCCTATTTTGTGTCAACTAATCAGGAAGTCCAAACACGCCGAGGTGCGCCTCATCAGCCTCCAGTCCTACGGATAAACCCGTCAACATGCCATTGAAATGTTATACAGTGGGAGAGGAAGAGTGAAAAACAAAGGCAAACTTCAAATGAGCTCTACAACTTTGTGACAGGCAGCTGAGGATCCACCTAACACAGCCTCATGTAACACCATGGATGCTGAAATAATGAGCTTTACTTCACTGGTTGTGGATTGCGGATGCTGCAGTATGTAACTGTCTTGTTTTCACACTGTATAGGCTTCGACTCTGAGTGTGATGTAGAGCTGCTTTTCAAGCCTGATTTGTGGCGAACCACAGTGTAACTTTTAAATTGCTGAAAACACCCTGGACATATTTTGGACTTCTGTCAGACTCTCAGACCTCCAGTACACATCCAAGAATCACCATTGTCAAAAATTAAAGCAATGTAATCTAACTTCTCTTAATATTGAGGAGACAAAGGGCTTGTCAAGGATTCGATTCTGTCCTGAGGTGTTCAGGAGTCCTGCAGAGAGAAGTTAGATCATTTTCAGAAGATAATCTATATGAACTCCCCCAAAGCAATTTGACAGCCAATCCAGCCATAACCCACCCATTTGACCAGATCACACAGATCATCCTGCAGTCTGCAGAGACCTGAGGGTCTTCAAACAACACCTTTAATCCCAGTGCCAAGAACAAAGGTGAAGGTGAAGTCAGCTGTTGTCATGGTGGTATAGATGTAGGCAACATGACTGGAAGGAAAAGATTTGTTCTCTTAACTGATGCTCTGATCTGCGGGAGAACACCTTGTCAGTATCTTTTACTTAACTACTATAGAAGCAGATATAGACCAGATACAGTATATGGAGGACCACCTCTACCTCAACACAGAACACAAATGGCCTCATTTTAGGTACAAATGTGGCAGGACCATTCATGTCCTAGTGTGAAAAAAAGGACATCTTCTTCACACATTGCTGCTGGGATTGAGGATTTAAAATCTCACCGGTCACAACTCAGAGCCAGGCACCAGTGCAGGTGAAGAGATGGCAATGAAAAGACAAATTGAATCTGGTAGACAAGAGGAACAAAAAAACAAAAAGAAAGACACGGAGAAGTTCAAGCTGCACTCAAATAAATGAAAAACTATTGGCTGTACTTTACAATTCAGCTGCAATTCACAACAGGAGGGGGCATAACAAAATTTCCCTTTCTGCACCAGTTTGGCTCAAACAAAGTGCTGGACAAAGTTCAATTAAATTATCTTATGGAGGAACTAGACAGAGCACCATGCTCTGGCACCATGGACAGCTGCCTCAAATTTCACAGCAATCCAGAAATTTAACACAAAGGACCAACGTCTCATGGTTACAAGGGAAGTCTAGAACTTTCTGTAAGCTCGGTAAGCAAGATTCATCTTCTAGGGACCATGAATGTCTGAATAAAATCTCATGACCACCCAGTCATTTTTGAATTACATTCATGATTCATTCATCTGCACATAGAGAAGCTGCTTTGTAAGGAGCAGCAGAAGATTTCCTCACAAACTTTTTGAATCAACGTTTGCCAAAACTTTCAGCTGTATCTCCCAGTCTTCCTCAAGAGATAACAACATTCACAGTTTGAGCTGAATGTGTAATTACAGAGGGCATTTCCTTTTCTAGAGGCTGAGTACTAACTGATTCAGGGCATCACCTCTGTGCACTGTATGAGTTTGTTCAGTTTAAATTCCAGCTAATTCCCGATCCAAAGACAAACCAGAGCTTGAAAAGACCATTAGCTCCTCAGGTGCCTGATAACTTTGGCTTGTTGTCTCTCTGCCTTATTCATATTCATTTCATTTTTCTCCAGTGTTAATTGCTTCCGTAACCAATTTTATGCAGAATGCAAAAGTGAGCAATGAATATGAAATCCCTTTCTAAACAGTATATTCAGAATTCCTACCCACATGGCAGTTTTGGAGATAACTGCTACGACAGCTCGCAGTTTTGTCAGTCAATCTCAGGCCACAGAGGATGTATTGTTGAAATATTAATTGGCCGACTCCTTTGCCATCCCCCAGTTCCTCTGTGCTGGGAGAGCTGCCACTTTCCCCATTTCCAATCAACAACATGGCCTCTGGTCATGGAGGCCAAGGCCATGTCGGGACACTGGATCTAATGAGGAAATACAGTCGACTGTCTGACCGGACGACATAATTCGAACAGTTGAGAGAGAGAGAGAGAGAGAGAGAGAGAGAGAGAGAGAGAGAGAGAGAGAGAGAGAGAGAGAGAGAACAAGAGAGAGAGCTTGGTGAACAAACACATTTTTGAATTTAGCTCAAGTGTTGTTTGAGCCATATGCCCTGTGATATCCCCACACTGTGATGCTGATGTCCTAATTCTGTCCTCTGTGGAGGAGATGGGCTGCTCCTGACTCATTTGCACTGCACCTCACATGTGCAGCCACCATGTTCTTGTTGAAAGCCAGTGGCAAGTTGCTCAACATAAAGCAGTGATTCTTAGAACTGCTGCCTCTGCTGCATCTCGGTACTTGAACTCTGTGGCATCACTCTAAAGTTGTTGGAGTAATGGACCGGTCTTTAATTTCATTTTTGACTTCAGCTTCAGAAAATGTAGCTTGTGTGGACACTACTGCTCTATGAGAGAGAAAAGCTGAACTCACAGTACTACTGCTAGTTTAACAACATAAAGGAGACATATTCTGCCCCTTTTCCACAAATTAAAATAGTTGTTTCAGTGCACCGCCCCTTTAAATGCAAATGAACCACTGCTAGCCCCACCCTGGCCCTTCTACTGGTACCAGGTAGGGGTGGTATCATACAAATTCGCAACCTAATGACATCATTATCGGACAACCAGGGGAACAGCTCAAAAAACCACATGGATTTCAAACTGTGGAGCAAATTACAGACTTTTTTTGTCACTTCTCTCACATTTTGGGAGCCGGAAGACAAGACAAAACACCCAGATATATGTTAAAGAGCCTTCAAGAAGTGACATTTCCATAATATGTCCCCTTTAAAACACTGTCAACAACCATTATTCTGCACTTTAATGTAAACACTTACAAGATACACAAGAGTGAGGCAAAATCAACAAAGACTTGATATTATATGGAAAAACCTTTAGGCTGTAAGATTGAAAAACCTGGCACACAACCCACTTAAAACATAACAAATCCACATTTTGTTAGGATTAAGGGAAAAAGAAGAAGTGTTTCATGAATTCATAAACTATATTGAGAGACTGGCACTCCACCACCTACAAACAAGACCAGTCAGTTAAAAGCTCTCCATGTGTTCTCAGTATTCCTGCTGTTTCAAACTGAATTTACAATTGTGATGCTGGAGTTGTACTCTACCTGAGGTTTCTGAACTAATTAATATGATAGAAGTGTAATTTAGCCAAGGCTAACAGGTTCAACAAAGCTAACAGGAGAGTCTGGGGGATGCCAATCAAAAGGTCTCTGTGCACCTACACCGACCCGAGAAAAGGTCTTTTCTGCCAGAATCAGTGAAATCCCTTGTGTGGGTGCAGCACAGGCACACAGCACATATTGCATTTCATATTTGAATTTTTGGGGTTTAAAATACGAGCAAATGTCTGAAAATAAAACCTGTTTTACTTCAGATCGAACTGAATTAGAATTGAGAATCAGCTCTGATGTGAAATCAAAAGATCGGTGGTCATTGTTTGTTAGTTTCTGTCCTGTTAATGAGAGTCATTTTCAGACGACACCAAAGAAGGTCGATAAAGAGGAGGATTTTTATCTTAACTATGCAAATTAATTAATTAATCAATTAATTAATTAATCAGCTTTGGAGTAATTGTGATGGTTAAATAAGTGACTTGTAACTTGTTCCAGGGAGAATGGAGGCTCTCTGCTTTCCACCTACAGTCTCTTGGCCGAAAACCAACCTTGTAGGATAAGTGCCCCCGACCCGGTGTCCCAGCTCTTGCCTCAGCGGCACCGTGACAGAAACGTGCCCCGTTTTTGCCACTTGTTTCTGACGGATAAGACTACACAAATATACACATCGTAAAATCATATATGATATATAACGTTATCCATTGCTCCATGGATTGCTTTCTTGTCGGCTTCATTGAAAACAAATGCACATGGCTGAGAGGAAGGTTAGTTAGCAAAGTTAGCAAAACAGCAGAACAGCAACCAAGCTTGCATAGTTGCCCTTTAAGGCTTATTATTTCTGTAAATATACAACAACAACCTGTTGACTTGAGCTTAGTATTTGATGGAAAACAACTGTCAGTGAGCACAGCGTCAAACCTAATTGAATTTCTAAACAAATCACAGCTTATAGTCATTTTTATTTATTTTTAGAAAACTTAAACATCCCTATTCAATTTTCAAAGCTCATGTTTAACTTCTTTTTAAATTAGTAATCTGACACATGCTCAGTGGTCTCACAGTAAACATAACAACTACTGGAAAAGCACTTTTAGGGGCTTCTGAGGAAACATCGTGATCCTAGGAGCAACCAGCTCTTTATCTTCTGTCCAAAAATATTAAAACGTGTTCTGTCTTGTTTGGAATAGAAACAGTAAAGAAGTTAATTCTATGAATGTGGACGCTGGACTCTGTTCCCACATGTGATTTTGTGGATGAGAGAAACATCAAACACTCTACGGCTGGAGAGGCTGAGACGTGACACAGAAGATAGAGGAAGTGTGTTTGACAAGATAAGTCCAATGTAAAGCACCATACTGTGGTACTGTAATATGATGATTGTTTTTATATTCAAGAAACACTGCACAAATATTGCACTCACTTTATCTGTGTATGAGTTTTATTTCATATTATTCTCCTTTTCTGTATTTGGATCCTATGTGTGCGTGTGTATACAGTACATGTGTATATATATGTGTATATATATATACATATATATATATATATATATATGATGTTAAATCATAGAACAGGTGCCTTTACATCTTCTAACAGCGTTAAAATTGACAACAAGAAACATTTTGTGCCATTTAGCAATTGAGACCCTAAGCTAAGTTTTCTCTGTCACTTCAATAAAGTCACAAAGTCAAAGTTTTCTTGGGGCCAGTTCAACCGGGCACCAGCGTGACTGTGGGGAACGCTGCTGGGACTAACTAAACTTTATTAAATGGTTTTCCATGTCTCTTAAGTGAAGCATTCATACAGTGCATATCATCACTTGGAACCCTTCCTGACAGAAGAGCGCGTGGACGTCATGTGAAAGAAAAATACCAACAAGGAATTACATGGTGTATCTGTAAAGGAGGTGAGGCTGCGACATCATCTGTTATGTGAACATGTAATGTGTCAAAAAGAGAGCTCAATAGTGAGGAAATGCTTTCACTTCACTTTATATGTGTCTTCATTGACCTGACAGGCTTAGCCGAGGAAAACGCCCCTGGCTTTAATGGCACCGAATAGGCTTTGGTGTTGGTGTAGGGGCTCTTGCGGTGTGTGTGTGCGTGTGCATGTGTGTCTGTGTAACATAGCACTTCTACAATTAAAAAAAAGAGAGAGGGAGAGCAGATAGGCAAATGAAAGCTGTACCCGCTTGCTTTTTGAACCACCCTCTAATGGAACAAGTATTCCCCAAGTGAGTCAGTATAATCAATGGAGGCATCACAGATGTGAAAGAGGAAAGCCTGTTTCTTTTAATGGCAGGACCAATGAGCTGTGTTACAGACATGCTGCAATATAGATGAGACATGCAAAGCTGTTCTTCCACCCTAAACCACTATTATGTTGTCTCTTTTCAAACCCCCATAACCCCCCCCCCTTCATTTAGCCCTCGTTTGAAACATACATGTGACAAGTGTAATACTTGAGTATCAGTGGGCTACATGTGAAGCCTCTAAGTGCGTGTGCGTTTGAGTGAGAATATAGTGGCACCAGTCCAGCGCCTACCACACAGCGATGAGCGCGGCTTTCAAGGGTCATTTCATGAAGACTGAAGCACCAAAATGGTTTTGTTGAATGGACAGAAAGTAGTGGTTGTCATTTTGGCTCTCGAGAAAGCAATCTGCTGTCAGAGGCGACACAGTGGAGGGTTTTCTTACATGATCCTTAAAGAGCACTCAAATACTTTGATCTGTAAAAACACATTTTGATCAATACTGAAACAATATTACAACAGTAAACAAGACCCTCAGGTGAGAGGAGCGTCACTGTATTCAGCCATAGCTGCGGTATGCTCCAGTGCGTTTCAGAGCATTTATAGCTCTCTCAGTGATTATCTGCCATTGATTGCGTGGTAGATTGTGTGGTGTGCGGGTTCTTTTCTCTTGGTTTGGTTTACATAATTAAATTATGTAGGACATGGGCAGCCAGAAGCGCTTTTTCTCTTTGGAACACTTCAGAGAGTGAATGGAGCAGATCTATTTCAGGAAGTGGGTTAGTGGTGAGGGGAAGAGGCTTGATTCAGAGAATAAACACATATTTTACACATTAGGATATTTGTTAGTGCACCATGAAGCCCCCCCCCCCCCATGCCAACTCTGTAGATGGTGAGATAAAACATATGTGGGAATTACACTGTATGTAATGTATATGTCATACAGTGTACAGTGTATACTGAGTCGGGATTGTGGGTGGTTTAGCATTGTGCGGTGATTCAGTTATCTGATAAACAGCTTGTTACAAGCTCCATCGTTCAGATTCAGTTAAAAAAATAGCAGCACTATTAAAAACAATGGTCTCATATATACACTCAGTTCTTCTGGTTAGCACAGTTTGCAGTTAGAGTGATTAGCAGTGTTAGCATCTTTTGTTTGTTTGTTTGTTTGTTTGTTTGTTGTTTGCTATTAGCCCCACCCCCCACAGGTTGACAGGACTGGCTCCTCAGGTCTGTGATGTATGAAATCCTGGCTGTGTGAATCTGTGTTTATGAGACTGTCATTGATCCACTGCAGTTCAAAGTAGAAACACTCAGTCATAGTGCTGAGGGATTTTCTTTGAAGGAAATAAGAGAAAAAAAGAGAAATAAAAGTCTGTATTTTATAATTGTATCACATGTCGTATTAGACTGAAATGTAGTAAATGCAGTAACTACCCCTGTCAAATAAATGCAATATTCCCCTCTGAAGTACAGCTACACAAATCTGGCCATTAAATGTAGTCATTCAGTAAATGAACTTCTTTCCTTTCCACCACTTTGTTAAACCCATTTAGAGGTTTTATACGCTACAATGATTTATTGCTGAGTGACAGCTTGGCCAAGCGACTGTGGGCAGCTTCCCAAAGTCTTGTCACATGGTTGCCAAACCGTAACCTGCACTCGCTGACGAGAAGCAGATCCAACAGGAAGCTGAGTCTGAAATCACACACTGTTTTCTTCTTTTTGTTGATGTACCACTTAATACATCTGTTACAGCAGTGCGTCTTCCTGCTACTTTTATCTTTTCCTGGTTCTGTAGCTCACAGATATCTCAGAGGGTCTGTGGTGCTGGTCCAGTCTTAATGCTGTGCACGGATCAATCTAATGCCAGTTATGATGACTAACTCTAAGGGTGTCTTCACACCAGACTTGTTTAGTCCACCTGAAACTTACTTTTTCCTTGGTGTGAACCTTTTGGGTAGGTGTGAATACAAACCACCAGACTCTGGTGTGGACCAAACAAGTGAACCGAGACCACCTCTCAGCTGGGACTTGTTTCACTTGTTTGGTCTGCACTAGAGTCCAAAATGAACCGTGGTACGATTCATTTGTGGTGTGAATGCAATCCGAACCTTTTCTGAACCAAATACAAAATCCAAGCGCCTTTTTTGGATTCAACAGGTTTCCATTGTCAGAAAACTCTTATTAGCAACACTCTTTAGCAATGTGCCGGCCTAAGTGACCCGGCTAGACAGTGACACCAGTCATAACACCCACAAGGGTAGGCTATTCATCACATAGTTGAGCAACTCAACTTCATAGCCTACCTGATCCGCTCGCTGCTGCTCCCCTCGGCTCCCCGGAAACACATGCATGACCACCATTGTGCACCTACCTTTTATGCAAGATCCTGACGATAATTTTTATCCAATGTTTGAGCGACTGTGGGACACACGTGCTTTTGTGTACAAAGTTGGTCTACTTATAAAAAAAGTGAACATGAACCGCACCAAGTAAAAAAAAATTTGGTCCGCACCAGATCAAGTGAACTATCAGACTTTCCTGGTGTGAATACGCCCTAAGGCAAAAGAATAAAAACAAACTAAGAAAAAACAGGCTTACTCAGACTGAAGTGCATAGTTTCCATGGTAACAATCAATAATACCTGTGCTGATCAGTAACTCCCAACAAAAAAAAAAAAACAGAATAAATACAGGAAACACAACACAAATTGTGATTTGCTTTCAGGGTTATGGAGAGAGTAGCAACTTTCATGTTTTTGTTTCATTGTTAGTTTCCTCACACACTTTTAAAGGATGATTATTTTTACTCAGGGTAAATGGTGCGGTTCCTCAGTCTGCTTTTTTTTTTTTTATTATTATTTTGAAAAAAGTGACAGAATTCATTGTACCCCAGTCTGGCTCAAACTGGCCCCATGGGCCAGACAGACTGTAGCTTCAATATGACAAATAGTCAGACTTCAGATGGACTGAGCCTAAGCTTGACCAGGGTTAGAGTGCATTAGGGGTAAGGTAACTTTCCTTCAACCACCATATACTACATATGACAATAGCCTACATTTTGCATCCAGTGCATGAATAATGACCATTGCCTTTAAATATGATAAATGCATGCAAATGCATATCTGCCCGCAGTAGTGGAATCATCAAATCCAGACATCGTTTGCACCTGTGGGGTGAACTTGACTATCTTAAAGCAGACTGGTAATTGAATTCTGGGTATATCAAGGCTTTTTTCAAAATATATATATAAAAAAGGCTGACAGAAGAACCACTCCTAACTACTTAGCTCAGTTTGCCCCCAGAAAATGTTTGTCTTTTGGAACAATACAAGGATGTTTTACTTTTTGTAAATTCAGCTAGTAGAACAATAAAAAGAATCTCATCTCATTTCAGTCTCTATAAACTCAAATTATTATCCATCTTTCCTTGTTCTTTTTTGTCACTCATTACCATGTTACCATAGTGACACTCGTCTTAGACTTGAATTGGCCTGGGGGTTAGGTGCCCAGTATTTTGGGGTTAAATCTAGTCTTCGTTCTCTGACTAACACAGACTAATATTAAACTGATCTATGAGCAAACACAACACTACACAGACCAGTATACAGAGGATTCTAGCAGAGGGACGCACTGGTCCTGCTGCCTGGGTTTCTTTGTTGTGTTTTCTGATTTTGTGTCTTTTACTGTATCAATTCACTGCCCTGGTTGTTTAGAAATACTTCATTAATCCCCAGTGAAAAATCATTATGTTGCAGTGTGCCACTTCACATAAACAAATACAATGAAAGTACAATCAAAGCAATTTACAAACATATAAACTATACCCCATCAATAAGAAACCTTATATAGTGAATATTTACATATGATTTACAGTGAATTTGAACAGAATTGCTATTGGATAAATGCAAATATGTGGAAAAACTGTCTGGTGATCAATCAATACACAGATTGATTCTTGCATTTACATTAGATAAACTCTTGGGACTTTGGTTCTTTAGGGATGTCATGTGAGTCTGATTTTGGTGACTGTTGCTTAGCAGTACTTCAGGGGTGCTATAGTTTTCTCTGTTTCCAGTCTTGATATGTTAGGCCATGTCCTGTTTTATAGGCCCAGAGATGATTGATGCCAATATGCTGCTTTGGACTGAAAAGGAAGTTATGTAAAAATAAATGTCTTGCCAAAAATGAAAACTTTCTGTAGAATTTAATGAAGCCAAGCAACCATCAAAATGAAGTAAAATTATGTTGAAGTCCTTGTGATGTAAAACCTAAATAATCTGTATGCATTAATTCAGCTGCAGCATTCTTAATGTGCCACTGAAGTATTATTGGACTTGTCCTTGAAACCCACTTACTGTGAATTGATAAAGCGTATTCTTTTTTATGCTTCACTCAAAGAGACTCCCATGCAATTGTACTGTGGGCTAAGACCTGATTTCCATTTCCATCACACGATAACAGCCTCGCCTCACTCTCACCGAGCGACAGACGAGGATAAAAGCAAAAATCAAAGCCAGTCGAAAACAATTTGACAAGCTAATGGAGTTGAGAGGCTTGTGTCCTATACGCCCAGATTTCTTTAACATGACATCATGTGCATGATGTACACAAATCCCACCATAAAGCGCTTGGGTGTTGGTGTTGTGTTCTGCTCCGATTAATGCCCATTAACACGTGTAACTTAAATTACAACTGATAGATTGGCTTTGATGTCCCAAAGTACAGGTACATGCTTAAAAAAAATCCTTTGAAGGCAGATTCTCCAGCGTTCCCCCAGTGTGCTTGCCAGCCATGGAGAGCAGAAACACAGAGCGAGGGAGTGGTATTATCACTAACATGGCCCACCTCCCATACATCCCTGCTCTGGCTCTGGCTCTGGCTCTGGCTCTCCATGAAATAAATAAAAAAAACACCCAGGCCTCATATGTCACTGTCAATACTGGCCCACATGAATCCAATATGTACAACAATGAGAGACTTTGTTCAAACAGATTATTTGGCATTGGATAACACGAGGTGCACGTGCACTGGGGATAAACCTGCGCAGCACAATATATGTATTCAGAAGAGTATACAACCCTGCACATAGAGGAGGCAGGAAAGCAGCATCTAAAGCTTAACTAACACAGTGAGTTGTTTCCTTATAGGACACTTTGTTATATACGCCCCACAGCGGGCTAAAAGATTGCTTAATCCAGACCAGAATCCTTTTTGCTGATCCTTTGTTTTTGAACAAATAATTGTATTCCCTTACCTAATGCCTAAGGGGTGGAAGGAAGCAAGGAAGATGGAGAAGACAGGGAGCCACATCAATATAATTGGTGGTATAACAGGATATATATAAAAAATCGTTTTGTCCTGATTAGACTTTGATTCAGTTGCAGACACATACGCGTAGACAGACAAATACAAAGAGCAGGGATTAGCATTAACATTTTCATTAATTGAATCTTGTTCTAACTTAATCAGGAACCTCTCCCCTCGAACCTCGAAGTAATATGAATCTCCACTCACAAACTAAATTCAATCTCTGCAAAGCAGTATATAAGTATAGTGGGACAGTGATGCAGTATGTTTTTCATTGCTTTGGCTTAGCAGATTGAATTTTTAATGAAATAATGACTATGAGCCCAAAGTACTGACCCTCAGGTTTAGGGCAGCTTGTGCTGATGATAAGTGAGAAGTTTAGGATTTAGCGTCACAGTCATAGTATCAGCTGCACACAGTCAACAAAACACTGTCCTCATACTTAAAGCCTGGACTAATGTAGGTATACATCATGATATAATGGGCTACACTTTGGGAATGTGGGTGTACAAACAGAGTCTGGTTATTAGTGGGGAAAAAAAAGCTTCAGGCCCAAGAAAACTCACATTATTGAGCACTGAGCACGGACATTTTATGGAGTTATCAAAACACGCTTTTTCCTCAGAAAATTGCATTTCTTTTGCTTGTTTTTGTTTTTGAAGGCATATAGCTGTGTTTCCCTTCATCTATTTTCATATGTCTGGAATATGTAAAAAAAAACAAACCAAAAAAAAAAATTAAATGTCCATCCGATCTATCCATTGTAAATCCTCCAATTTCAAGGTCGCTGCGACGAACTTGGTTATTATGGACTTGAAAACAGATGAGGAGCACCTGAACGCACCACAGTTAGACGTCTCATTGCACGAGGAGGTCTGATTCTTACTGTGCAGAGCTGACTGCGCACTTTGGAGGAGCAGGCTTCTGACCTGAGGTTCAGCTGGACCACTGATGCGGAGGTGAAGTTTGACCGTTTGATGAGGACATCATACCGTGCAACTTACTTTTATGTTGTGGTGAGCAGAGCAGTTAACTGCCCTGATGTTTTTTCCCCATCTCCTTTGATTTTGTGCTTTTTCCCAATTGAAACCAGCGCACCTGCTGCTAATGACAACAGCTCCCTGTTGTTGGCAAATTAGACCAAAACAGGAAGATGATGACTCGATTCAATCAGTTTTTCTGTCGTAAACAAACAAGTTGACAAATATATGCTGTACTTGACTTATACAAATCAATAACATGCTGCCAGTCCATATGTATATATATATATATATATATATATATACATATGTATATTATTAACCGATTTACTTGGCAAGTACTTCATTGGTGCATTTTTTTTTTTTTTTTTCGAGAAATAAAGTCTGACATTGAACGTATATTTCTTCTGGATGGGTAAGTAAACATGGCTTAGTTGTTTTGGCTGCTCCAATTTATTACCCTCCACCAATCTGTAAGCCTGTATGTACTTTGAGGACACAAATCATCTGGATAACCAATATCACCACCCAGCTTCAAGATGGACAAATGGGAGTCTACACAAGAATAGTTAGAAAGTTTTCTTTTAAATTTTATTTAAGTTTTGTCTGCCTCCCAGCTGCTAGTTGGTTTGTATGCTGATATCAGAAGTAGAAAATAAGTGAAAGAAATAAAAGCAAAAAAGAGGAAACACAGTTTTCCCCTTTGTGCACTGCAGACAGAGGTTGGTGTGTAAACGAATGAAATCTGAAGTTGAACGAGCAACATAAAGTAAACATCTGCAAATGCTAACATTAGCTATGAAGCAATGGGTAAAGAGATATTAAAACACAAGACAAAACAAAAGAGTGAGAAGAGTACTAGCCGACTGGCACAAGATGATATCTGCAGTAATAAATCCAGAATGAACTGAACCTCCCCAAACACCTGACACCACCTCCAGGCTGTTGCTGGGAGAGGCCGAGGAGTCTTGCCCAGTGAGGCTCACTCCACCATCATGCATAGAGTGAAAAGCAGTAGCCTTATATATATATTTTATATGGTTCTCAAGTCTCAGTGCAATATCAGACATCTGCCTCATGTTTAGCCATACTGTTGAGGTTGTACTATCCATGATGTTGTCGGCTCCCTGCCCCTATCTGTTGTGGTTTAAAAGCTACACATCTCAGTAATCCCTGAGCCACTGGGAGTGAGTGATCCACAGCCCTTTCAATCCCCCACAAATATATTATGGCTATTTTGTGTCATGGGGCAGTTATGTTCTTACTTATTGCCTCTTTTAAATGGAAATATCTATTAAAGCTTTAATGTGAAGCCAGCAGCAGAGCCATTTCAGTGTATGATCGACAGCAAATATTGCCTCGGCAGCGTGATACTTTCGAGGTAATAAGAATTTCCAGTGCCAGGTCAAACTAAAAGAGTGTTTTTTCTGTTTTGTTTTGACTGGAGTACATCAAAGTTTGACGAGAGATTCGTTTCTCATGCACTTCTCACGGCTCCCAGTTTCGCATTGCTCCAGCGCACATGGAGGAGCTCCCTCACTAGATGATCTAGTGTAACACTTAAAAGTCAGCCGACTGGTTTTATAACCACATTAATCATTGCCGCTCTCGCACGCTCTGTGAGCAGCCTCAGCCACTTGTGGAAAGGAAGAGCTCAGCAGGGCTTTTCATGAATTAAGACCCAAGCAGAGCAGTGTCCGGTCAATAGCACATCCCTCTGACTCGCATGATTTCCCACTGTCACCTTGCTGTAAAGTTTTTTTCCTCGCACTCTGATGTGAGATTGTCTCACTGTTCCTCATAGAATGTGTTCAGAGTAATTCAGATGTTTTTGTACTTGCTGGACACACAACGAGTATCAGTCACTGTCTTTCCATCCATTTCCTTAACACGTCTATACTGGCAGGTGAAAATGTTCCATGTTCCATATTGGGTTTTTCATAGTTGATGTTTAAATTGATTACATAATCCTGTTGCGTCCTCTAAACCTGCGGCAGTTTAATGACCCTCGACCTCAGATTTAGCTTCAGACACTATTTGCATCATAATGACACTATAATAAACCAAAAAAACTCATCTTAACATCTCATATCTATGCGGGAGTAGTCTACTCGCTTTTCCACTGTTTTGCTAACCCTCCTCTCAGACATGTGCATTTGTTTTCACTGAAGCCAGCTAGAAATTAATCTATAGAGTGGTGGATAATGTTATTTGTCAGAGAAGATGTTATGACGTGTATATTGTGTTATCGACGTGTTAGGGTTATCTGTCATAAACAAGAGATTACTGGTTACGGGTCGTGTTTGTATTGCAGTGCTGCCGAGACGAGAGCTGGCACACCAGGTTGGAGGCAGAGAGCCTCCATTCTCCCTGTAACAAGTCTTTTAACCATCACAATTACTCCAAAGCTGTTTGATTCATTTAAAAATGTAGCATAAGGTAAAAATCCTGCTTAGTCCATCACTTTTTTTGTGTTTTTTGTGAAACACTCCTGTTGTGTTGTGAGCTTTGGCAGCCAACTTGTAGTCAAATTGATGAAGATATTTTCTGAATTTGTGGCACATTTTTGTGTTTGCATGTGTTTTCTCAGTTTGCAGTGTATTGCTCTCTCAGCCACTAATGCCATTTGAGCATTTCTGGACTTGAAGTACAGTGACCCCCTTGTTGCTTTTCTTATGAAGATTTCTGCAGATCATAGTGGAAATACATTTCTATAAGTTGTACATGCTGACATGATCATACAATATTTGCGCTCTGCAGCTTACTGCAGGCACATCTCATAGTTGCCAGGGGCATATTTGCACTAGGAGCGCTTGTGAGTTAAATTCATCCAGCTACATGAATGAAAATAAAATCACTGTAATCAGCCTGCTGTTGACACACATCAGCTCTCCAGAAACGCAGCAGTTTCATCACATTCACTGTCTAGAATAACAAATTCTGACTCCAGCTCCTCTGAGTCCTTTTACCTCCTTGGTCTGTGTGGCCGGCTCTGGTGTGTGTGTGTGTGTGTGTGTGTGTGGTTGTTAGCTGACGCCCATCAAGTGATGCCACACCATGTAACCGGTTGCTTTGAGACAACATTTGACGAATAAATGACACATTTCAGACATTTCAGAAGGACTTTTCTTAACACAAGGACCAAGATGGGGTCTGTGGAGCTATGGATATTGCTTTCCATTTTCTACCTCCCTGCTCACTATTTCAGGCCTCTCACCCTGAAAGTAACCACAGACACCTAAATCCCTGCCTGAGATGACTCTGAGTGCCTCTATTTGTTACTCCCACAATGCATTAAGAGTGAAGTGAATCCCCCTGCCTGCCTTCAACAAGATTTCACCATAACCAGAGGCATTTACTGAGCTCCGTGTGAAGTCACAACCTCAACTGCCTGATTGGCACCTCATTTATTCAGCCTAATGGAAGGAGGTGGGCCCTTGGGTGATGGGAACCGTGGAGATACGTGGAGTGAGTGACGGGCCCGCCACATCGTTAGAGACAGCCTCCTGGCCTTGACTTTGTTGCACAGCAGATGCCTGGTCCAACTAGGCAGAATTAAACAGCATCAGAACTAACAGGCCCTTATTTGGGTATAGAGTTACTTTATATGAGGTGTCACGTTGGCCTTCTTTTGTTGCTGGCGCTAAGCTCTTTGAAAGTGGGTTAAAGAGTAGGTTAAGTAGAAGAAGTCTGTGGGGAGTTGTTAAAGATGTGAGCTAAAATATTAAAAAGTGTGTAGCATCCAACCTTGCATCAATCTGGAGGAGAGGGAAAGTTCTCAACTTTAAGTTTTACATGAAGGAAATACATGAACTACTTACTCTGAGCTTCATACAGTACACTCCTTGAGACTGTTATTGCACCTATGGCTGTGCTGCACTAACACAAACCAGTAAAGTTTTAATATGACTCCATGTTGTGACTAAATCTGCAGTGACAATTTCATATCCCAGAGCTCTTGGTACACCGTTGGCACAATTACAGGAAAATTCCAGTTTATTACAAACTGCAGTTTTATTTTCGTAGCAATAACACTGAACCCAGCAAGTCAGTGACTGAGACATTGTTAAAAAGATGTCTGTCAGAGCAGGAGACATGTCCACCAGCAGGTTTTAACCCCGGGTTAGAGGTGGCCTCTCAGAACGCTTTTGTCTCAATTATACTTTGTAGAAAAGATACTGTAGAATAAAATAATAGTTCAAATGTCATAAAGAATAATTTCTATATTTAATTCAAGAATAATATTTTGACAGAAACGTCATAATTCCTCCATATTCAAGCAATGGATGAAAACACCAAGCAACGGATGAAAATAAAGCAGCTGAATGATGATGTTATGAATTATTCTCTGTATTTTTTAAAGTTAATTGTCATTTCAAAACATTGACAGGAAGTTAACAGCACAGAAAAGAGCACTGAGGCTGAGCTTTATCTCACATATATGCTCTATTCAGATATACACAAAAGTGCATATATGCCCACATGCTCATATACATGTGCGTAAAATATATCTATACATACACTCATTTAGATACAGTCAGTCATACAGTACACTCTTTTACAGCTGAGCTCCAAACAAAATAGTCAATAAGTATAAGTGATGCCCATAAGTAGGCCTACCTGTAGTTGTAGCTGGACACTCATCATACATCAGGCTGGAATTTACTGTTTGTCTGTGTTGATGATGCCACATTATTTTCATGTCTGGCACACAGTGAATGTGTTGGGTCATGGAGGATCCACCTGTTGGAGCCTTTGTTGTTTTGGAAAAGAAGGACACATTTGTAGGAGCCCTTTGAAACTGTGGTTTCTCTACACGGAGAGATAAATGGACCAACTGGTAATAATGAGAATAATAACAATGATATAGTAAGTGCCAGGCAGTGAAATTACTTTAGAAGACAAAATAAATGACCAGTGAACTGTTAGGAAACAGCTGGAACAGTGACAGAAATGGGACAATGAGGTTCAGGACTTAAACAGTGATATTGATAACGCAGGGGGAGTGCCTTAATATAGCAATAGATTTAGAAATTTGGTCAGTTCAGGCTCCCGGCAGCGGTATACAAATATTTCTTTTTATTAGTGACTTGGCAGGCAGGTAAACACACACAGGAGACAGAAAAGGAAGTAACACAAGAGGAAACATACAGAGAGACATTAAAAGGAGAGGACTACTAATAAGACCAGGGAGCAGCTGAGGGGATGAGGAAAAGGTGTGTAGAAGGTGGGGAGGGTCCAGTGATTGGTAGGTGGAGAAAAGGTGAGCAACAGGAAGGAAGTGCAGGGACATCTGGTGGGCGGGGGGAGTATAGCAGGTGACTTTCTTTGTGATTGTCTGCAGATGTGAGGTAAACAAAACAATGTTGGGATGCTGAGCAGATGTTTGTGTTCACCTCTTTCAAACAAAACCGGCAACCATTAAATAATAAATACATCTATGTTTGATTTATGTGTGTATGGAAACTAGAGGGAGAGTCATCACAATAGAATTTGCTCTGTCTCTAAAAGAAAAGAAAAAAGAAACCATTGGGTTTGTTTATCCAGATGAATCTTTGACCTGCAGACAGAGAACAGACTGCCTTCTACAACAAAGCTGAACTGTGACCAATTAGAGAGGGAAAGTTGCTATAAAGCAGTAAACACAGAGATGCTGTTGAACTAAATGACTGCAACAAAACGCACCAGTGCACACACACAGACACACACAGACACACAGACACAGACACACATCCTCGTCAGTGTTCACAAAGTGTGTTATTTAGTTCAGCCCTGTTTTTGGGTGGAGATGCTTCATCTCTCAAAGCTACTGCTCCCTCTGAATATACACAGCATTAAAAGTCTGAGTTGCAAATGCTGGTCCTGAATGCACCACTGACATGAAACTGATTCAGCCTCCTGTTGTTGGTGCTAAAGGATTATTTAGATCCAAAGCTCTGGAAAAAAAAAATAAAAAAACTTCCCTCAAACATTACACGAGGGAGAAACCTCTGCTTTATCAATGAATCAATCAGGTTTGAATAAACTGCTATTTAACGCATTAACATGCTATCAAATCCAATTGGCGAAGTTGTCAAAGCAAGCTGCTCAAACTCAGGAGTTTGTTTGTGGAGCTTCCTGTTCTGATGGGTCGGATCTGTCATTCCACAAACACTCTGCCTAAACAGGCCACTCGCTGTGGAAGAGTTAAAAAGCTTTTCTGACAGTTCATGCTTTATGTTAAAATTACCTCTCGCTTTCATCCCCCATGTAATTTCAATTCTGTGGCTTCCTTCCTTGTGTGCTGCGCAAACACACACACACACACACACACTGACACAATTTATGTATTTATTCATTTCCTCCGCAGCTTGTTCAAAGCCATGTACACATCAACCTCTCTTGACGTGTGAAGCTTCGGGTTTTTAATTATTCATTCAGTTATATCTAAAGCAGATATATTCCAGCACTTTTCTGCTGACAACCTGGGCTTAGAACCTGGGAGTAAAACGGAGGACAATTTGAGTGAGCAAACAGCTACTCTGTGCTAATGTCGTTTCAGTGGCCCAGTCTCTTCACTCATCATCTTGATTTCAAGCTCACTTTGATGAGGTGGAATAAATCACTCTGCTCCCAGATAAGATGACTGTGACTTCCAGGAGATTCATGGATGTAGGAATCTGTTCAGGAGTTTGTGGGTGATACATTAGTTTCACAAAGAGTTGCCTCTGCAGACTTCTCTGCATCTTGACAACCACTTGTAAAGCTTAATGTGAGAATGAACAGTGTTACTTTCACAGCCCCTTCTCCTTCCTCCCTGGATGAGTTACATACTACTATTGTGCACTTTAATGCCTCCTTGGTCACTCATAGTCCAAAGCCCTTTTGTTCACAGCCCTGGCTGACAATCTGGAAAGACAGCTTCAAAGCAGTAAACAGAGATGGACATATGGGAAGGTGTTTCATCAGAAAAAACATACATGCTGCTGCTGCTGCTGTTACACATGGACTCATGAGAGCAGAACAGTAAAGTTACAACCAATAATGAGCTAAAAGAGGCTTAAAAGCTCTGACTTGAGATGATTAAGTCTTTAAGACCAGATGATACAACATGTAGTACACGATTTTCATCCAGAATGTCTGCACTTATCTGAGTGTCATAACATATGGTGATATTTTGTTTTTAACTTACTGTTTGTCATTCGTTCTTAATTTAGCATGTTTATCATGATGTGTGGTAATTAATGTGTTGTTCGTCACGTCACGAGATCCAACAACTTATAACTTCATTCAACATTGAAGTTGCACAAAGTGCTGCTGGAGGAAGATTTGTTGTCAGTGCAGCAACATTTGTGCTGTTGATGATGACCATAATGGTGATGATGTCAAGAGCTCCTCTCCCAGTGATGATCGAGGTGAAGACAAAGTGCGCTTCCTCTGATTCCAGTCTGCATTTCAAGAGAGGAAAGCTGGAGGTAACCGAGACAAATGCTTCCACTGTTCCACACACATGTATCTTAATGGAGAAAGTTTCCATGAGAACCTGTAACAAATGCCAGGTAAAGTGGAAGTGATGATAGAGGAGGACCTTGTGTATGTGAGTTTGCTCCTGGCTTTGCTGCATCTTGTATTTCTCTGCTTTAGGCACCTTGAATCTTTAGAGGAATGCCGTGAGCACCCCGAGTTGAAACAAATCCAACTCATTGCTTTTGTTTTTCCTTCCTGTGTTCACCAGTTGTAATAATGCAGATACAGACCCTCTGGGGTGGGGGAATGAGAGCTGTTTTGTAACCACTCTGCTTTTTTATATAATACCCGTATAGCCAAACCGCACTAACACTGACCCAGCACTACAAACAACAGCTGGCCGTGTGACTGACAGCAGATTGTCAGCTATTCTGTGGTTGCCTGGCAACAAGCGAAACAAAAACACAGCGTGATGCTCGCTTTGTATGTGCAGGTTCCCTCCACAGACATGAAACTGGAATTTGTTGCTATTAACAAAAAGGCGGCTCAGTTTGCAACATGCATGTGTGTGTATGTGTGTGTGTGTGTGTGCGCATGCCAACAGCTGATCTATGAGATGACGTTGTGTTTACACTTGAATGTCACTGAGAGAGGTGGCAACATCACGGGCAATTAATTACAATGGAACTCACCCGACACTGTGCGATTACTTTTAATGGTAATAAGCTTTAATCACTTTAATACCATCATTATTAAATTATGACGTGAGTCCTTATTAGTCAAACATGAATACATTACATGTAATTATTCATTTCATCTGTTGTGCTCCATTGTTACTTGTTTAATTCATTAATGTGTTCTTAAGCCAGCTTAGAGACCTACTCAGCGTCAGGCGACTGCATTAATTGTCTCATTTGAGGAGCCATTCACCAGTGTTATTCTATCTTAGTAATAGATTAGAAGTAAAGTTGCTGTGAGAGTGGGTGAAGCTGGCAGCCGACGCTCCAGCTTCCTCCTCCATCTAATCACAGTGTAGCAGCATTAAACACTCCCGTGGTCAAAAGGTGTCTCTCAGTATCACAGAGTGGAGATCATATTGTGTTCAAAAAAAAAAAAAAAAAAATACAGGGTCTTTGTCTGCAGCCACATTCAGACTGGTTTTTATGTGAAATATTCAAATAATGGCATATCTACTGTGGGCATGAGAGCAAATATCGATTTGACAACACGTACTACAAAAACTCACAACACAGTGGAACGGTTTCAGGAACTCTAAAAAAAATGACAGACTGTGAAGAGCTATTGTTCAATGTTTCCTGATTTTAGAAGTTGTGAAGATGACTACCTGTTAGTCATGTTTGAAAATACGTTTTGCCGTCTATCAAATCAGAGGCTGCATCCTTTGGAGGACACATTTGAAGGCAGATTACATCACAGCATTGGGACAAAGCCTGTCCCAATGCGGCCTACAAATCCAGCCTTCTCTTGCCTGTCCTAGGAGGACACATCACACCTGTCTTTTGTGGCCTCCTGTACACCGTATCCCAAGGTTCTTTAGGTGCTGTAGCCACCTAGCATGCTAGCTACTGGACTGTTGACAAGGCTCCATTCTGTAGCCATGGAAGCCCTGCTTTGCGGCCAGCTTAGAGGTGTGGTTGCCGACTGAGCAGGGCTCTGTTTACTGCATAGCCTGAGGTGAGGAGCTGAGTAGCTGTTGGAAGTGTAAGAAAGCCACCACTTTCAACTGTTTGACGTTTGGACATTGATTGAATTTGTATGCAATGCAGCAGGAAACGCTCTGAAAGCTAGACCGTCCCATTTACCAATGGTTGACACGGCTGCCGGAGGTGCCTCTGAAGCCCCTGAATTGTGACACAGCTTTTGTTTGGGTTTGTGGGGCCCTTAGGGCCACCATACATTATCGCCTTGACAGAACTCAAGGATGAATTATTTGATTTTGGTGGTGAAAGGTCAAAAATCACAGACCTCACAAGGGGGTTTTGGTCTTGCAAACACGATATCTTGAAAACTCCTTAAAGGAAATCCTGTTTGTGCGCTCTTCTCCAGATACAACATTCAGTGAATGAATGATAGTGTCTCATGCATCTTTTTTTCTGTTACTTTGCATCCATTGTTGATGGCATTTTCCTGCAGCAGTACCTCCACTTCAGCACTACTTGAGTTCTTTTTACATTTGGTTTCTGGTGCTCTCTCTTTAGATTTTTGTCTGGGCCTTTTTAACTTTCTTTCTCAACTCACCTTATCGGCTCAGTTTCTGTGCACACGGCCCTGCAGTTGATGGGCCGTTTCCCTACAGTATAATCCTGTGTTAATTAGGATCACCTGGCACATGCTTGCAACTTCAAGGAGATCGGTTTCATCCATCTAAAAGAAAAGATGCGAACAATTTTGCAGTTTAAGAACACATTCATGAATCTGACATAAGAAATTTCTTAAGAACAACTACAACAAAGACAACAACAAAGAATTTAAGAAGATACTTAAGATATCAGTGAATGTGGCCCAATTTTTACAACTCCACAACTCAGTGATCCCTCCGCCAACCACTTTCATATTTTGTTTTGTTGCACAAGCAACAGATGTTGAGAAATTATGGCGCTGTCGTGATTGCTCTGAGGATGAACAAAACAAAATGTTGCTGGGAGAAGTCAGCAGTTCTCCAGCATATTGTGCCCCAGAGCAACACAGAACACTGTGCATTGTGTCTATTATTTTTTGTGACACAAACACATTTGAAGTATGTAGTGAGTCATTCAATACTGGGAGGATTATGTTGTCCCTTGCTGCCACAGTGAGCCCTGCAGCAATCAGTTCAGGATACTTTAGCTTCACACCTCCTGGACTGTTCCTGCTCATGTAAGACAGTGTGCACACATCAGACCATCCCCTGCTACCGGCAATCTTTGAAAGATTTACAGTAGGTGCGTCACACCAGCCTTACACAACCTGTGGCTCCAGGTGTGTCCAGTTTCTCAGATCCAAATGGATGCTGGAATAGATCAGAGTAAGCCCCATCACAAGCCCCACCCCCAAATTAATTAGGTGTTGTCTGAAATCACTCACTCTTCATTATTCCATACTCATTTTGTGGGTAAGGCACATAGTCCATAATAAAAAAAAGTGCTTAAAACACTATCCAAGAAAAGTAAAGTATGTAATAAAGTAGAAGTAAGTAAAAATATAATAGATGAATTATAAATTATGAGTATAGGCTATTAAATGTCTGTGTCAACTAACATGTTAGCCAGCTGTAGACTGCTGTAGAGCTTCCCAAGCTTCTTCCCTTTTTCCTTACACACACTTCCCAGGCATTATGTCCTGATGACTGTGTGCAATTTATAAAATGGAGTTTTAATGAAGAATGAAAAAAGCTAATCAAGCAAAATTGTTTCAATAATCAGCTCTTACTGATGATATGTACTTGTACTGTGGGCTCCTGTTTCATAACTGTCGACATAATGTCCCCGTTTTGTGGAGCACTTTATGACCAGGGAGGTTGAATACAAGTGTCTGGTGCAACACAGCAACAGCTCCCCTCATTCTCTGAGTCTGTGTTCCCTCAAAGGTCAACACTGTCATGATGGCTTGCAGTCAACACTATGGTGCAAACAGCGATTTCGTTGGAATTAATTGATTTTGCCACAGAATTTTGTGGTTTTAAATGACTGTGTGACCAAGCCTTTAGGGAGGCGGTTACAGCTGGTCTGCAAAGCATCCAAGTTTGACAGACAGGGGACACTGTTTTTTTCTCTCTCCTAACTGTTAATGTTTGCTTGTTTCAATCAGAATGACAGTCTTTTCCTCACATTAATGGTCTTCCATATCATGTTCTTATGTTCTTCTAAGTATGTTTGGTGGAAAAATCAAGAAAGGAGTTAAGTCTTGCCCCATGTGGATTGACTGGAGGGGAAATGCAAAGAAGGCATTTCATGCTAAAAGACTAGATGTTGGATGTTTCCCACATAACTGTAACAGTAGCTGCTGAAATGTCATATTAACTTGGCTGAAGCTCATACAGCATCTTCACATAGAATAAGGGTTGCAGCCTCTGATACCTTACACTTTTCCACTTTTATGATGTACAACAGGACTTTTGTTTCACAACTCTCAGTATCATGTAAAATTAAATCTAAAGATGTACTCTGTTTCTTTTCTTTTTTACATGCCTCATACTTTTGCTTCTATTAAACCCTAGGGACAAGCCCTGTTTGAAAGTAATGTGAGAATGGCCATATGACACAATGTGTGGCTAATTTCTATTGTAACCACTTTAAGATGGTTTTAAGTTTCATTTCTAAGTCAGATGTAATGTTATGCCTAGATGATGCACTCTGCTCCCAAAGGAGAATAAAACAAGAATGAGACTCTTTTTGCATAACTGTGAAGAGTCCCAACTCACTGAATGAGTCTCACTATTCATGTATTCAAAGGACTCTATCAAACACAGCAATAACCAAAGTCATAGCTGCTTAGCAGCTGTATCAGAAATCTTGGATGTTCATGTCCTTGAATGCACTACTGTGAGGAATTCATTCAAAATTGTGAATGGTGAACAGAATATTGAGTGCTGTCTTGTTCCTGTCATCTCTTAGTCTGAGTTTGACCAATTGAAATCCTTGACAGACCTTGGTAGAAAAGTATTTTGTTTAGAAGTGGCATGGATTACATATCTGTAGCAGGTTTCTAGGGTGTGGAATTTGAGTCCTGTGACATGATCCGATAAAAGGAACTGAGAGCAGTAGCAGCCTGTGAGAGGCCCTTCTTCACAACAGTGTCTTTTGTCACATGCTGGTAAACGTCTGTGTCATTAAAAGTGGAAGAGGCAATAACACATTATACACCCACGTTTAACTATGGTCAAAGTGTGAGCCCCCACAGACACATAGATGATAATGATGTGGATGGAAGAACAAACTTTGTATTGATGTTTACCTGTCCAGGGTGAACTTATCTGAAATCATATCACAAGACTCTTCCAATCACAAATATTAGAAATATATTGGAATATTTCCAAAAGGTATGAGTGATATATAAATGTTTCAGTTCACTTTATATGTTAGTTTTCCACCATACTTACTTGTACATCAAAGTAATCGTACAAAAATAACAAGTCCAGCAGGACCTTTTAGTCATTGTTTGACTTTTTAACAAGGCTGCTCTTAATGAGCCACACACACTGGCTGGCTCTCATCAGCTGGTGCAAATGTCTTTAGCCCGATCAATCTTGATCAATTGAGGACTGTAACGGACAAATTCATCTCAGGTAATGAAGACACTTAACAATGTTTTTCTGATGTTGAAGCGCCCCACAAGCTCTTGGAAAAATACTGCTTGTCTGGTAACTTATCTAATTGCCACAGGGCATCACCTCTGCGTTAGATTTCCTTTATTAGTTTTCCAAGCCCAAACGAGGCTCATTAGCTGCCTCGCTCTAATTAGGGGACATATATCAGAACACTCTGGGGTTTCCTGTGCCGCATGCTGAAAAAAATGAAATGTCATTAATCAATCTGGCCTCCTGTACAATACTCTGGACAGTGGAAACAAACAAAATGCTGATGAGTCAGTCATGCAGAAATGAGAGTTTTTGCCATGCATAGACAAATTTATCAAAACCGGTCAGCCATTGCGGACGTGCATTTGTGGAGAAGTTCTCTAAGGTCTCCTGAAGTCAGGCATATTTTAATTTGTGCATCAAAAGTTAATTAGCAAACCGAATGCAATTTAAATATTTCCTTATACTAAGAGCGTTACAGTGAAACAAAAAATGTTTCAGGCAATTAAGAGGACATACTTTATACTGCTCTGTGTTTTAATTGCTGCAGAGGAGTCGGGAGAAGTCTCAGCTCATTGTATGGTGGGAAGACAAATACAGTTGGCGGCGGAAACCTGGCAAGATTCCAGTTCAATAAAGAGTCTGAGACCATTGTGTGCTCTAAAATATATTATGACAACTTCACATTTGGCACAGTGCTCCATCCCGAGCTCAACATGCCATTTCTGTTTTCAGTATGACACTCCTTTAGTCTCACACAGTGGTGGAGACATTAATGAATTTTAACAGCTTTCATGTCATTTTCTAAAGAGATCCTATTACCCTGAGGAATATTCTGTGCCAATAAAAACTTCTTTTTTGTTTTTTTTTCCATCTGACTAAAATGAATCCTCCTATGTTTTAATGAACCCAATTTCTTTGTAGATTTGTAGATAAACATTTCTCACATTTAAATTATTCATTGTGATTTTTACATCAAGTTTTTATTTTACCATAGGGAAGGGATGTATCAGTGTTCACTCATGACCAGCTTGGTGCCGCTTTGTAAGCATCAAATCAACTTTTTCATTAGGTGATGACTTTTTATTTTCATCAACAGGAAATGTCTCTAATTTTGTTGTCAACCACTTTATTCAAAAAATGAACTCAATGCAGCAAATCACAGCAGTGTATTCTTTTTTTTTTTTTTTACACTGACAGCTGCAGGTGGCAAATGGAATCGAAGGTAGAAGAAACAGATTATTCAAGTTATATTCAGGCTCAGGAGGAGCTGTAGCTGTTGCTGATTTTGTTTTATCATGAAACTACCCTCAGGTCTGATGCCAACTTCAGTGCACATTCCAAAATTACAGTAGTGTGAGGTTCATAAAGCACCGGATGGGCGGAGAGGTCAAAACATATATATATATGTATATATGTATACACACACACACACTCTCTACAAAATTCAACAAAATTCTGGAGCATGTGTGCACATGTTTGCACAAGGTCAATATCCTCGTCCTTCACAGTTTGACAAAACAACTCAACCTCAGCCTCCACTGATGATCTGATGAGTGATACCTCTCAGGTGCACAGCGTTGTCAGACCAACAGTTCAAAGTCAACTATTGTTACAGTTCAGAGGTTCAAACACAGCACTTTAAATGCAATATGATACAATGAATAAAAGGATGGTGTTGTTGGCTTTGAATGACAGTGAAAACACACTGTGCACTGAACAACAATCATAGCAGGAAAAACATCAAGACAAATACTGGCATTTTCCTTGAACGAGCAAAGCAGCCATAAAGGACACTGACAACGCTGCCTGTGAACCCCCCCGAAGTATGGTGACCTACATGAGGCTCTCCTGATCCAGAACAGTCTTTAAACTGTCTTTAAGAAGGCAGTTGTACAAAGAATTATTTCTCAAATAGTCAGCTATGAATGGCTGTTCATGTATTTATATACCAGCATCTATGTTGGCAGCCGTTCATCACCTCATCTATCTTCATAGAAACACAGGAGCCCCTCCTACCCTCCTGATCTGTTCGTTCCTGGTCACTCGATGGCGTTGGAGAAAGGGAGGGAGAGAGACCTTTAAGCCCTCTCGGAACCTCTAATGCACTAAAGCTACTGAACAGGCGAGAGTGGCTGTATTGACTTTGATCTGAATTGAGCGACTTTCATGGTCAATTTTACACGGGCCGTGAGCTCTGCGCATCAATTCACCCCGAGCCTTCTGGCCGAGAGGAAATGAGATTCTTTCTTCACTTGAGGATCTACTGCAGTGTGAAGACCAGATACGCACTTGCTCACTCTCACATGACGTGATACTGTGCACACGCGCGCGCACACACACACACACACACACACACACACACACACACACAACATGGAGTTGACCCTGTATTCTGGCATTTCCGAAGCTCTTCATTTTACTGTTGCAGCTTCATCTGGATTATCCAGTTCAAACACTGTCAAAAAAGTCTTGTAATATTTTGTGAAATGATCATTGACTGTGAAAGATGAATGAACATTGAATTCATTCACCAGAAACATGATCTACATGACGTTTTCACCTGTTCCCTTCGTAATAAAATAAAATATTTTCTTTTCTTTCTTTATAAGTTCCTCCTCCTGTTTCTATGGTTAGTATATTTAGTCAGCTACAACCATCGTATATGGTGTATATAAAAATGGCTACAACCAAAAATGGGCCTGAAACTCATCTGCTCTGACTTCCTGGTTAAGAAACCTGGATGAGGCCTTTAGCCCCGCCCCCCACCAGAGATTACAGATGTATCATCACAGTTAGCATCCTTTCAGAACAGTTAGGGTAGCCTACTGAGCACCTTTCAGAATGGTTAGTCAGTGTCTTTTAGTTACATCTTTTATTTGTTTACGTTGATTGTTAGCATCCTGACAGTGGCTGACACAGTGTTAGTGACTCTCTCTGTGCTGATAAGGTTTCAGGTGTATTTAGGCTAACTCCTGCCTCATCCCTACAGGACTGATTCCTTACTATTACAGATTAATATTAATCATTTCTCTTATCATGTAGTCTATCATCATGCAGTCTATCATCATGTAGCCTATCATCATGTAGCCTATCTATAGAACATCATGTGGACATTAATGAGACAAAACAACAACTTAGCCGGGGTTTAGTATTCCATCAAGCTCTTCCAGACACACTTGTTTTAATGATAAAATCTGACTTGTGTCCATAGTGGAAGAAAAAATTCACTTGTTGTAGTGAAGATACACCTTCTGTAAGAGTGTCTCTGACTCCGCACCTACTTTGCCCTTTTGAACTTTCCTCCTCAAAACAATACCATTCACTACTGTGCTACCTTCCCCAGGACAAAAACGTCTTGTCATTGTCTTTGGACCTACATTTGGGTTTTCCCTTTTTCAGCTGTATGTCTCTTGTTAATTCAACTGTATGTGTGACAACAGGACCTTTAGATGAAAATAGGCTACCTTTGTTCCCCATATAACCCAACGTGACCCCCCCCCCCCCTACAACTGTTCATCTGCCCCCCTACCCTTCATTCTGGTTCAGTCTATTGCCATGGACCTGCTCTCTGACACTACGCTCACTGTTTTCAGGAAACTCTGGAACACCATTATTATGAAAAAAGTAAATATCAAACTATTAAAAATGTTTGAAAAATGATTACAAAGTTGTTCTGGTGGGGTGACCACACATACTACAGCAGGACAACCAAATATAATGCACAACCAACTTCCAAAAGCAAGTAAAAACATAAAGCAAACCTAATCATTGTTTTTTCTTTTGCTTTTTTATCGACATAATGAGAAAGTTTTGCTGTTTAAAGTCAGAGAAAGGTCAGAGTTAATAAGTAAAACAGTCACTGACAATGTGTTTCATTTATTTCTCCTCATGATTTAATCCTCTACTCAGTGCAATACAATATGACATTGATTAAGGTTAAAGGGAAAGATTACAGACATGTAATGCATTCACCTGAGAAAAAAAATCATCTGTTTTCTGAATCTCAGAATTAAAATATATAATCCTGTCAACTCAGAAAAACAAAGCAGATTCTTTTATTAAGTTACTGTGTTACACATATTTCAAAGATTGTGTTCTTTGTTTCATACAAAAACTGACTTCAAGCACAAGATGTGATGATCTCATGGAACAGAGTCACTTGTATTTTAATCAGCACTGCTGTTAAAACAGGCTCTGTTTCATAAACACCACCCATGGTGTATGTATATGTCTATTTTCTTACACTGTACACACGTTACTACAGCAAGTGCACAGTGTAGCAGGTTGTAAGTGTGACTTGGCATCCTGTGATGCTCTGCTAACATGCTGCTCCTGTGTAGAACGTGAACCCTGGTCACCCACGTCCCATTTTTCATGCACTCACTCTTCACCCCGACCGCCTCCTGGAGAAGAACAGCCCTTTTATTGCTGCATTTACATTCTGTTCTCAAAGTAAATGAAACCATTAGCTACCTGCAAGGTCTGTGGTGTCAGCACTCTCCTCTAAAACATCCATTTTCCGTGTTGCATGTTCGCATGTATCGACCTCAAGAGAAACTTTAGATATTCCCTCAGATCTCGCAGATGTCTCCAGATGCAATGAGAAGAGCTCTCATGGGTTGGAATTGGAAGTTTTTTGTCCAACCTGCAACTGTGGAGCAGTGAAATGGATTGTGCAGTTTGGATCTTGATGTTTCAAATATCATCTAACAACAGTGTGAAAATACTGGATTTCAACATTTGGTTGGAGCCAGGTAAACATTTTGTCTCTCCAGCTGGACCACATGGACATGCCTTTGAAGATGAGACCACCCGCTGTTGGAAAAGAGTTTAAAAAGAAAAAAAAAAAAAAAACCTTTTGATTTTTTCCCTGGAGGTTGGCAGAGGCAGAGCTACCAAATCACAGAGGAACATACGAAGTGCTTAGGTTTCACATGCAGCTACCTGGAAGCTAGGAAATCAATTAAAAAACTTGCAGGATGTTTTGGAAAATTATCCAAAAAGTCCTTGCTCAAATATCCAGAGAAAGAAATGACCAAAAGACGAAGAAGAAGAGGAAGAAGAACGTATTCAGACATTTTTCTTCTTCATGCTCAAAGCTGCAGCGCATTACGTCTTAAATTAAAACAATGAGGTGCCATTTCTCAGCATTGATTTGAGTAGGTGTATGTCTATAGCAAAAGAACTGAGTGCTAGCTATAGTGATTTTAATACACAGGCACTGTGACACAGACACTTCAACACTGGGCATATATATATTTTCTGGTCAGCTGGGTTTGTTTCGGTGTTTGCCTGAGAGTGGAGATCTTGAAGTGGAATTGTAGTGTTGGACAAGTTACTCAGAAAGAGAAGTAAGTCATAATTGTACTTGTAGATACCCTGATAATTATATTTTCATCACTTCCTGCTTTGTTATGTCACCTCCGACATACCCATAATATTAATATCTCATCAACAGCTGCTTCTCAAACCTATTATCAGACTTCAATCTGTTCCTTCTCAGGTTCACTGAAAAGCCTAAAGTCTGAGGTCTGAAAACTGTTTCAAAGACTCAACCTCTTCACACCTTCACCTCAAGTACTCGATTACGTTAGGCCCAGTTCCTCAGACTATGTCTCTAATGCAGAAAAGTCTATTTTATCATCCGATAACCAGGACATCAACAAAACAGCGTCATCGGAAGGAAGCCTAATACTACTAGCTATACTGCTAATAGGATTAGCAATGGTAATGTGGTTTCTGTTTTAGAAAGTCATATTATTGCAGTGATTAATTACTGCCCAACACTATTGCAAGTAAGTGAAGAAGATAATAATCAGGGTCAATAACAGTCAAAAACTACCAGTCGAAGGTTGTTGTTTCCCCCGAATCAGCAGTGGATACCTGCTTCCAAAAAAGTGGGAACAATACAACAAGAGATGCATCTTGGAGATGAGCTGGTGGAAGAAAAACCGAGGAACACAGGTGCTGTGAAGAATCATTTACTTGATAAATCTCAGCAATTCAAGAAAACTCTCCGGAAGTTGACTGTTTACTTCTTGAAGTTCAAGAGACGACTTCAGATACAACACAAGATATAAATGTTTAAAATATAAAAGCCATTAAAGCCATTCAGCCATACAAAATGTTTGCTGAGTCTGTCTATGAGTCAAAGAGATGAGACAATCATTGATTTCAAAGGATTTTCTGCAAAATATTATATCATATCATAATGAATTTGTGTATCCTCATGAATATCTTTTCCAAATCTTTTGAGACATTTATCATTCGGCTCTGTGGATAAAAAGGCCTGGATTTTCTTCCCTCTATATTCATATAAACCCACAGAATTAGCATAAGAGGCATTTAATTCAATGTAACATCTACTTTAGCATTAATGAAAAAAAGAAGAAGAGTCTGAAGAGAACGGGGAAACTCCAACACTCAAAGGCAGGGTTGGAGATCCTGGGAAAGTGGTTCGAGCAGGCCACATTTTGAAAATACACAATTTGAAAGTCCAGGCCCCTTTCCTCAGACTTCTCTCTGAAGCCACGCCTCCAGAGCGCAGGGGCGCGCAAAGCTTGTTCAGCGTTGGGTTCACATCAAGGTGAAGCCCCACTACAGGTGACAGTATCGCTGAAAGCCGCGTCACTCACATTGGGATTACACTGGGCCGCTCTATGAAGGTATCTCCATCACTGCGCAGCATCTCTAACTTTCCGTCAGCTTTTTCTCATGGCTCCTTCACGTGAAAGAAAACACCTAATATCATAATAAACCATCCAGCATCCACCTTAGAAGTACACTGCCAGTTACTGGACTACAGCGTGGTACACTGGATTATGGCGTTGTCTTTTCCACAGCGTAACTCATTGAAGACTCTGAGCACATATGCGGTACATGCAAAGGAGGGAGGGAATGACGGGCGGCAGTTTGATTGACACATCATGATCCAATCGACGTGAATGTGGCGTTCAAGATGATTGGATGTATTTTTTTTCCAGGATTGTACATTCCACAGGTTTCAATCAACTCAGTGAAAAATGCTCCAAAAATAGATCCAACTCTACCTTTAATGTAACTTCATCACTAGTCAGTCAGCGACGGTCAGTTGTGTTTAGGGCCGTTGTGATCTAGCTAAATAACATCTTGGCATGTGCTTTGACTTTTTAAAACTCATCAGTTGAAAAAGAAAGCTTTAGGTGCAATACCTTTTTATTTATTTTATGTTTTTATTTTTACATGGTCATGTTACATGGTAGCAGCCAGCATCCCCTCATAACAGGGTTCTTTCATTTGTGTAGTTGTGTGCTTGAAAGAACACCTTTTGGCCCTGAAAGAGAAAACAACAAAGTACAAACACACACACACACGCCCACAGTCACACTACACACATGCCCCCCCCATCTATATGGCCCCCGGTTAAAAGGGGCTGTGTCATCTTGCAGCTTCTTCAGGAGCTGTGTGATGCAGAGCATCTCTCCCAGTTATTCTCTTTCTAAAGAGCTTTAGCTATCGGAAGATGCAGCGGGGGTGAATTATACGGATGAAATTAATTAAAAATGCAGGAGAACATCAGCCGAGTCTTTTCACAAGGCAGGCGCACTCACGCTCTCTTCTGGTATGTGTCATACAAAGTGCATTTTCAAATACATCACGCTGTTTGGCCGCCGTTAACAAGCTGACCACACATACTGTTGTCTGCTCTGAGGAGGAGGAGGAAGAAGAGGAGGAGGAGCATCTCCCAAACTTCAGCTGAGCCTTTTTATTTTAACTTTGTGCTAGTCCTCTAGTGAGCTCTGGGCTCCATTGTGGATTACTCAATCATCACCCAGAGGAATGGAAAATTCAAAAGATATTAGGGAGCTTCTTTTAACATCACTGTGAGCTTTTATCTATTTTCTTCTTAAACTCCTTGAATTGAGCTTCTGAGAAATAACCTCTCTCTTGACTCATGATCTTAACTTTTTTCCCCCTCACTCTTGTAGTCTTTTTTGTCAGTCAAAGGAAAACCAGCAAGATCCAAAAATAACCTTATTGACTCACAAATGAATCTGCACAGTCTTAAAGAAGCAGTGAAAATATTTTCTTTTCCAAGTTTCCTGTGTCTCTATACAGTCATTTTCCTGTTGTCTGACAACATATGGATGGTTAATCAAACATCCCACATACTTATTTATATATGTATATATATTATTTATTATTATATTATATTATTATATCATATATATTTATAATATTTTTCCAGATTCATCCTTATCTTTTTGTCCACCAGGGGGCAAAAACTACAATAAAATGTATGGTTTTTAAAAAATATAATTTACACATTTCAAACGTCAAACGTTAGCCCTAACAATCATATGGACATTTTGTTTCCCAGTCCTATGAATACAACTTCAGAATCTGTATTTATTTACCTGTGAGCTGTTGGACCTCAGAAATTTTATGATGGAAATTAGGTTGAATATTAACTGATACAGAAAATACTGCGGAGGCCCTGAGAGCTCATAGCACTGGTGGGCATTTTCCAAGTTTGTTTATGTTGTGTTTGTCTATGAGATTTCATCTGTTGCAGTGTGTGTAGCTTTCAGGGCCACCCTAAAATCAAAACAACAAGCTAAAAGCAGCAAAAACAGACCACAGCGACACAACGGGCTGATTTTATTCCCATTGAAGTCATTTGAGTCATTGTTTATGTAAGAAATATTGAGTGACTCATTACTGTGGCACAGGAGGTGGAGTGGGCTGTCGCAGAATTGGCTCTTCTAATTGTCTTGCTCAAAAGACCGTATCGTTATAATTTGCTTACATACACTTAGCTGTGTGGTCGTCTGTGTGTCCCAGAACAACCCTTGTAATGAATTTCTGATCTTACATTTTTATAGTCAAAGAGGTGCTATGACGTTCACAGAACCACATTTCCTGAGAGCTGCACATCTCTCAGCTATTCTCACACTTGACAAAATCTGGCACCGCATTTTCATAACCTTTTTTGCTGCATTGCATAAGTTGCCTATAGAGGTCCCCCTTTAAGTCATCAGGCCAAGTGGTTTATTTGAATTTCTGTGCAAAACAAACTGCAACAACTAACAAAAGTAAACACAAGTTTTCTACAAGACACTGTCTGGGATATAATTTGATTAATTCTGTCATCTATTATGACATCACACCATCAGTGTCTTTTTTAAGTGACAAGAGGAGGCAGGAGAGAGCTGAGAGAAAGTAAAAGTTCAAGATGAAGTAAACTTTCTTGATGCATTTGATGTCAAACAAACGCAAACTACAGCTGAAATTCTGGAACATTTTGGAACAGATGCTGCTGCTGCTACCTGGGACAGGAGACATTGATGCTGCTGCATCATTAGAGCCTCAGTGTGTTTCAGAGGATTTAAATTGTATGTCTGTAATTAAACAATTGATCACTGACTTGAATGCTGGGCCAGAGTTGATCATTCATGTTCATGACCCTCTCACTCCAGGACAGAGCCTGACTCTGTGTGTGGTCTCTTACTTATTTCGGGGGAATTGTAATAACATAAATATCCAAAATGTAATCTTATACACAGTACTGATAGAGTGAGAGGAAAATTACAAAATGATGACATGATCACATGGAACATTGCTTCATTTGCCATTTTTCTTTTTCCTTCTTATACAACACAGGCTTTGAGTCAAACACAATAAAATACACATGTACCATTTCTACTCACTTTCATCATATCTTCAGAAATAGTCTGTGAAACATCTGTTTGAAGTGAGGCAACATATTCCTTCTCCTATAGAAATAACCACACTGAACTCACACGCAGGTTTGTGACATTTCTTCCATCACAGACTCAGAGAGTGGTTTGAGCGGCTGCACTGATGCAGTCTCAGTGTTGGAGGGCTTTATAACCCACTCCCACTTAAGGGTAATTGGTTTGAAATGACACTTAATGTGGTCGACCCCCACGCCAACACGCAGACTGAGTGAGAGCGGGCAGGGGGAGTGTGTAGAGGCAGGACTGGAAGTAGGCCACAGTGTGCCCACATAGTGCACCTCTGTCTTAAGGTATAGATATGTCTTTACATCCTTGAAGAGTTGCTTGTGCCATAAAAGATCTGATGCCTGTTTATATTCAACACGTAACTTACTGCCCTCTAGTGGTGGCAGCAGGGTGCTGTCTCGACTACCAGCCGCTGTATCTGTTGTTTGTGTTTCTTTTGAAGAAAAAAGTAATGAGAAAAGTCAAGAGTCATGATTGATGATAGTACAAGTTATCTTGTTAAAGTTGTCTTTGAATATGACAATTATATGAATGCAGCAAGAAACACATAACCTGGGCTCGCTGCACTCTGTTGCGGAGGACTGTGTACCACGATACCTGCCAACCCTCCCTATTTTTAACCCTTTCACCTGCCCTGCTCCCGATTAGTAATTTCTCCTGCTATGTCATTGCGATATGAGTCAATTGGGTGTTTCATGTGCCGTGGTACCTAGCAACCTGGCAGCCCATCTCAAACAGGCCCAGTGGCGGACGTGCTATGCATGCTGTGCATCATTGCACACATTCAAGCTCACGTCCATGCCCACGCTCGAGGCGGCACTTTACGACTGGAAATGAACGAAACAGCTCCCAAAAAGAACTATCTGTTGAAATTTCAGTCTGACCTTCCCATTTCGAGTCGCTAGCCACATCAGTAAATGCCACGTGTTTTGTAAGCTATTGCGGCTATTCAAAGCTTTACCCCGGAAGATCTCCCTTTTTCACAGCTCAGTGTTGGCAGGTATGTACCACCATAGATTTTGGTGTAAAACAACTCAGATAAATATCAAGTGATGAAAAAATAAACAAAAGCTGGGCAAATACACGTTTCATTTCATGCAGCCTATAATCTTTTGTTCTGAGATCCCTTATTATATCAATGCATCATATGGAGACGAGTGTCATACATGTTACATGTTCAGCGTTAAGAGGCAGCAGCTGCATAAGCAAGTAAATTACACTGATTTATCATCTCTGTGTGAGATCTGTGGTAAATTTGAGAGGTTCGGGGACAGATTATCCTAGCAGCAGTAGAGCAGCACCTTCTGGGAAACATCGGTACACGTACGGTTGTGTGCGGGCGAGAGAGAGAGGGAGAAAGAGAGAGTTGGGACTGCTAATGTTAGCAGTTAGCAGTGTAGCTGCGACCGTACAATGCAATGTTTGTGCGCTGAAGGCTGTTGTCTGTAAGTTAATGCCACAACTCCTCAAGACCATTGTTTCCACATTTCCCCTGTGCTACAGTCCAGATCAGCAGGGAGAGGTTAACAAGACCGAGGCAGGAAAATACAGGATTCTGCATTTAGTCAATAAACAGTAAATGTTTTGAAAGTCACAGCAGAAGTGCATTGATCAACCATCGATTGGATCCCATATTCAGCCTGTATATCAATGTGTCAATAATGTTCAACTAGCACCATGAAAAGTTTAGCGTCCACTGGGAAAGTGTATGAAATGACATGCTGGTGGTGAATTAACAAACCTTCCTCAGTGAAGCTTTGAATTCAGTCCCTCCAAATTTGATTAACAACAAACCCTGCGTTGCCCCTGGAGATTAAGTTTTGTTTAATATTTCATCAACTCTGTCAAAAGATGGCGAGAGCAGCATCACCCTGTGGAGCCGGTTCAGTGAGCAACGTGTCACTCGCTTAGGATTAAGCCTCCGGTTTGGTCACACAGTGTCGTTTGCTGTGCTCTTTTTGTTGTCGACATCTCACAGAGCAGCGGCCTGATGTTGTCCACATAGGCATGCAAGAAAACAGAGGACGAGCCTGGTTGTAACAGTACTCTACATCTAATCTTGATGGATTTTTTTTTCCCCTTTTCTTGCGTATGTAAGCCTCACAGACCATAAAATCAGAGACTTCATTGCTAGGCAACTAGTCTCTGCACAGAGATAGGGAGGGTGTTCTGTGTTTACTGTCAGAGATCTGCTGCTGGTGGGAGTGCAGCCTCTCCAAAAGAGAATAGATAAAAAATAGATAAAACAGAAACCAGTCGTTTGCACAGACTTAAAACAATTCCAAGTAATTTGCTGAGCCCCACAGGAGCATGTGTGACTCGCTCAGATCAGAGGTCTGTCCTGGCTCGTGTCGTTCAGCTGCTCGTTCCGAACGTTGGCATATTAACGTCTGACGGCGAGAGACGGCTCCCTGGATTACAGTGCTGTAAATTTACCAGGCAGAGTACAGAGGGAGAGGGAGCACTCTCTGGAGAATGGGAATGATGAGGTAATCATTCACCCTGATCTGAATTAATAAGGCCTCATTAGGCAGTCAGAGACACACTGCAGTGTTGAAAAGAACCACAGTGCGGATTCACCCCCCCATCACATCCTCTGGTCGGGTTTGGCTCCTGCAGCCCCGCTCGTCAGTCGGTGAACGCTGTGTTTGTTACATCGTACTGAGATGCACAGGGAGCTGTTAACTACATCGACGGAGGGAACGACCTCGTGCTCCGAGCTCACACTTGGTCACAACATTATGTTCGAAGGAAAAGATCAAGGGATGCGATTGTTAAATGTCATTTAACGTGTTCGACACATTGTGCTGCTGATTTCATCACAGATTGTGTTCGCTCTGCCTCTTCACTTTGACTGCCAGCGCCTGTGATGCATTCAGGGTCAGTGTGAGAAGGCCTAAAGCCTCTAAATGGCCCAAAAGGCAACTTGTGACTACTCTGATTCCCTTCAACTGTCAGAGGCCTGTCTGTGCCTAAATGTGCGGATGGACTCGTAGAAAATCACTCAGGGGATTGATTAAACTGCCAAAGATCTCGCCGCAATCTAGATTTCATTACCTCGAATAAACACATTGCATCGGGCCCTGAGCTTTTGTCTCCTCACCACTGTGTTTTGAAATTCAATAGATTGTAGTGGCAGATCTCTGAGGAGTGGCACAGAGAATTGTTTCATGGAGTGGAAGCCTGTGGTTTTGGTTTTATTCCCAGGGAGTACTTGCCTGAGCAGACTGAAGGGCACTTTGGTTCAGAAAGCACCCCCACCTCGTCTCAGTCTAAGCGAATGTGACAGGTAGCCACGAAAAAAAAGAAAGAAAGAAATGCAACAAAGACACAACAATGAAATTACTGACATGAAAACCTCTGCCTGTCCAAGTTTTTTTTTTTCTCCTCCTGTGTCCGTTGCACATGATGTCGTATGTGGAGCTCCACCGCACCAGAAAGACCAGTGATAGAAACAGCTCCGTTTGATTTGTCTTATTTATTTCCATTTAACTGAACCTTCAAAGTCAAATTGAAGCCTTAAAGATGAAAACAGAGAGGTGAGATGAAATGCGTCTGCCATTCGCCACTGTCTCCGAGAGGTACGAGAACAGCAGGAAGAAACTTTAGGGTAAATTATTGACGACTCCATACGCTCGTTAACCTACTTTTGCTGTTTAGACCAAATTAGCCTCAACTAAGAATAAAGCAAGAAATTAGGGCCAGACACTTAGAGACGAGACTGAGAGAAGCTCATTGTGTTAATATTTAAACTTTTCAACCTCTCTGTGACCAGAGACAGGTGGTGCAGAGTAAACAGGGGAGTGAACGGCCTCAAATTTACAGGTAAATCTGATCCCAGCAACACAATGCCACACAGCAGGCTGCTCTTTACTACACAACACACTGATGTGCCAGTGTCTGTAGGTTTCTTACTAGGGCAGATCTACTGCTGTGAAAAGAAGACAGAATCCCCATAGGAGAGGTCATTTATAGGACAGAGACACTGTCAGAGAAAAGTTTGCATTGCTCAACAGAGACAGAGAGGACGAGAGGAGCTGCAGAGACGACGAAATGAATCTTTTTAAGATCCAGCAATGGCTGGCGGATGTCAGAGTACGGGCTGCGCTGACCACTGAGGATCAATACAGATATATACACTCTATATACACTGCAATCTGGGTTTTTTCTGCTCTGGAGTGAAGATATAAATGCTGCATTGCAAGTAATCACATATTGATCCATGAGAGAGTAGGCTCTGTGCAGTCTTTAGCCTCTTTAACCTTCTGTAGTGCAACATCTAAGGACTAGTTCAATCTGGTGTCATGGAGTCATCCATCCTTAGGTCACATGTAGAGATGTAGGAAACAGGAGCAAATTACAAATGAATCCATACATCCATTGTCTGTGCTGCTTATCCATACAGGGTGGGTACACTTTGCGATGGAGGGACACACCTTGGACAGGTTATCAGTTTGTCACACGGCCACATACAGAAACAAACAACCTCACACATTCACACACATTAGAGTCACCGGTCAACCTAGTGCACATGTCCAAGTGACCAAGAACTGACCAAGTACTGAGAGCACAAAGGAACTACTTGAATGATACTTTTCAGAGCTTGAACATGACTTGTGTTGCTTGTAACTGTGTCTTTAATGCTCTTAACTATGTTCTTAACTTCCTAGAGCCACACCCAAGATACATTTCCCCTCTTGCAATGGACATAAGGTTTTCTGATTCTGACTCTAATGTATGTGTTAGAAAGATTGTTAGCACTGGACTTATTGGGAGCTATACTGTGGTCCGTGGCCACGAACCCACTGTGCTCCTGTGCAGTTACATGCAGCAGTTGGATTCTTCTGGATTTTAATTTCTTATTTCTTTTCACTTGAGCCACAGTATCATTTTTTTCTAACTTTGTTATTCATGTAAAGTGAGTCAGCGACGGTCCACTGTTGCCTCACTGCTGAAACCATGATAAGGATACCAACACATAAATGGTAAGTGGCAGCTGGTGACTCAAAAAAATTGGGGAGGACAGGAGGAAAACCAACCCACGACAGCATCGTGTTATTTCTCACTAGCTGGCTACTTGTCTGTACTTATTGTTGTGCTCAATGAAAAATGAAGCAGCAACACAAAGGCTAACGAGACCTCTTACAAACAGGCTGCAGGCTGTGGAGGAGAAAGTGAAGCCTGTCAGAGCAGTCAGGACGTTACACTCAGTGGTTATTTATAGTGAATAGTTTGTTTTAAAGAGGACAAACAAAATGATCAGCATTTTATTTAAGGTTCTGTTCATGCTCATCACATGTTAGGAGCTGATCTTCACATCTGCTGCGAGGACTACTGTTGCATCCAGAGCATCAAAAGCATCAAGCATCAAGAGCCTGTGAGGTTCATTGAACTCACACAAACTGATGGATCCAGTCATGCTGGACCACTACAGGCCACAGTAGACCTCCAGTGAGTCCATCCCAGTACAGCTGAGGTAGGAGGCCTGAGGTTGCCCCATTGTAAATCTCAAAGTGGTCCATTTCAGCACCGTCATCTTCCCAGCACCAGATTCCACCCTCTAACTCCTGGCTATTCAAAATATGGGCTCAAGAAGAGGGGCATGCATGGAGGGGGCCAGATTTCAATATGTGCTAGTTTGAGGCAACCATACCGTTACTGAAAGAGGCCACGCCCTCAATTATGCAGAACTTAAATCCTGAGTGAGTTACGTAACATATGAATTCTTATTTGCTTATAAATTCATTTGTTGTCTTTTCGTGTTTTATGTTTCATTGTATTTCTGTTTTACATGTTCCTTGTGAAGCACATAGAGCTGCTTTTTGCATGACATACAAATATATAAACATTGTTATTATGATTATCATATAAACATTTGTTATGGAGGAGGAAATTAGCTGAAGAAACCAAAACTGTTTTTGTACCAGGCTGTAAACTTGTTTTTATCTGCTTTAAGATTGGACTGTTGCAGTCACACTCTAGTGATCAGTAGAGGAACTGCAATTTTTGGTTCTTCACTGTTGGTATGTCATGTTTCAACCTTTGAGGTTGTTGTCCCAGCACACAACCACCGATCAGCCAAAACATTATGACCTCCTGCCTAATATTGTGTTGGTCCCTTTTACTGCCAAATATGCAACCAATTACAATGCACTGTATTCTGACACCTTTCTATCAGAACCAGCATGAACTTCTTCTGCAATCTGAGCAACAGTGGCTGGTCTGTTGAATCGGACCACAAGGACCAGCCTTCGTTCCCCAAGGTATCAATGAGCCTTGGCCACCCTTGACCCTGTTTCCAGTTCACCACTGTTCCTTCCTTGGACCACTGTTGTTCGACCACTGCAGACTGGGACCACCCCACGAGAGCTGCAGTTTTTGAGATATTCTGACCCAGTCGTTAAGCCATCACAATTTGGCCCTTGTCAAACTGGCTCAAATCCTCCATTTTTCCTGCTTCTAACATATCAACTTTGTGGACAAAATGTTCAGTTGCTGCCTGATGTATCCCACCCACTAACAGGTGCCATGATGAAGTGTTATTCACTGTTATTCACTTCACCTGTCAGTGCTCATAATGTTATGCCTGATTGGTGTATATGCCAGGGTGCAGTGATGGGAAGGGGGAGTATGTTTGTGGTTGTAGTTTGTGGGTTCATCCACTGGTGATTCTAATTATTGTGAAAGAATTGAGATGGAAAAGAAATAATCAGCACCTGGTCAGGTAAACGCTTGGTTCACTGCTAATGACGATGATTTCTTCCAAACCCACCCACAGAAGAAGCGTCTGCTCCTTAAATACCCACAGTTAAGTATGCATGACGCTCCTGCAGCCACGGTGTTCTGCATTAATGCTGAAAGGTCACAGACGGACGAGGCATGTGGATGTGCATCGATATAGAGCCATTAGTCAGGCTTCTCTGGAGAGTTCTCACCTAAATATAAAGCCGCCTATGTGACAGGCGACCTCAGCAACGTGAACTCCCCATTCAAAGCTGATGTGTCTCCTGTGATACAACGCCCACAGCTTCTCAGCAGAGTGCGGGGGAGGAAGCAGGAGGCTCCTGCAATTTGCCCTAATGGTTTTACATACCTCATTCAGAGAAACAGTCACTTTGATTTACCTGAGTGGAGCAGGCAACTAGGAGGACGTGGAGGTTCCAGCGGACGGGCACTGCGTACAACAGCGATAAATAATCCAGAGGGTGTGTTTAACAGATAAATGGCTTTTTGCTTGAGTGCTGTCCCCTCCGGTGCAGATGATGTGGGACTGAAGGGGCTGCCGCGACGCCGTCCCTCTCCGTACACTGTTTATTCTCACCGCCTGCAGCTTTAATGCTCAGCTGCTTTGCTTTCTTGCTCCACTTCTGAGACCATTCAAGTAAAAACGAAGAAAAGTCTGACCTACAACACGGCACGTCAATAAAAGTTTCTCCACTTGCTGCTCTGAACTTTGAGTCTCATTCACAGAATTTAAAAGAACTCCTCTCCCCCAGGTTGTTGTCTCAATTTTTTCGCACCAGGCATCACATGACATCAGTTAATATCTTATCTATTTATTTGATCGTTTTTTTAAAACTGCATTTCATAATCACACAGAGATGAGGAAGTCAACTGAATGTCAAAAGTTTCCTCTTCATGATCAATGGAAGTATTTCCAGGGACACAAAATGTGATGCACCCAGCTGAGGCTCTTCAATGGTTCAATGCTTCTTGACTTTAGAGGCTCTGAATTTGGCTACCTTTTAGTGGTGCTTGAAAATAAGGTGAGTTGGACTGGTTTATATTAGGATTAGCATTAGCCTTTAGCAATGTCCATCATCTGTTGTGTTGTGAGTTGCTGAAAAGTGATGAAGTTGTTTTCTCATATCTTTGCATGTGTTTTTATAAGTTGTGGTGTGTGAAGCTCTCAGGGCCACCGAAGGATTGCCTCAACAGAACTTCCTGAAATGTGGCTGAAACATTCAGTGGTTAGAGGTCAAAGGGCAAAATCATGTGACCTCACAAAATGTTGGTTTGGCTTTGTAAGCACAACATCTTTGTAATGCCTTTTTTTCTTTACTGATTTGGTAAAACATTCACCTGTTCACTTAGACTCAAAGATAAACTAATTAGATATGAGTGGTAAATGACAAGGCAACGGTGACCTCACAGAATGTCATTTGGCCTTTTGAGTACAATATCTCTGTCACAAATTTAAGTAAGTATGTAAAATGTAAGTAACGTATTTTGGTGGATAAAGGTCAAAGGTCAGGGTAATAGCACAAAAATGGATTTTGACTTTGTGAACGCAACATCTCCAGGACTCTGCAAAAGAATCCCTTCACGTTTGGTATAAACATTCACCTGGGCTCAGGCATAAACTGGTGGAATCTTGGTGGTCAAAGGTCAAAGTTCATGGTGACCTAACAAAACACTTTTCAGCTGCAACTCAAAACCTCACATGACAAATGGATAAACAGGATGTGACCAGGAACTGCTCAGAGTTTGTTTTTTTTTTGTTTTTTTTAATATTTCAAAGTTGCGTAACAGTGTAACATGCATAAATCAGGCTGATGGTGTTTGGGTTGGCCTGTGTTCACCAGTATGACTTGTGATGTTTGTTCACTTGCATACCTCTGTTTCCTTTTGTGCTGCCAATGACTAAAGAGTGTAGGTACAGTATGCACATAGTTATTTTAAGAACAGGCTTGGATCCAAAAAAGAAGAAGAAAAAAAACAAGTGATGAGAAGAGGCCAAACTGTGCTACGGTGTTGCTGCTCTCCTCCTCTGTGAGGTGCAGTATGTGGTTCAGTTACACTGGACATCTGCTGGAGGACAGCTCAGGTCTGCCATCACTGCTGAGCTGCAGTCAGTCAGGTGTGTGCGCGTGTGTGTGTGTGATGGACAGCTTCACAGCAGACAGCTTCACTGTGACTAACGATTTGTGGGCTTTTAAAGCTGTGACACCAACAAGTTTTTTGACTAAGTGCAACAACAACAACAACAGCACAGACACACCAACCTGCAGCCAGATGGTGTTGGGTATTTCTTCTTACACAGCTAATTATTGCAATAATAATGTTTGCCAAGTGCTGTCATCATCATTTGCTTGTATTTGGTGTTATCTTTAAACTGTTATAAACCAAAGTGCTGGTGAAAAAAAACGCCATCTAAAGTCTATCTGTCACAAATCTACAGGGAATCTACACAAGTCTTTGTAAGTTCATTGGAGAGCAGCTATGTTACCACTGGCAGATCCAAAGGAATATTTGTGTGTATTTGTTTAGGATGAATTTTATTTTGCATTCCTCTCCCCTCTGTGCTCTGATTTAAAGAGGAGCTATGCAGGATTTTTAGCTTATGCTACACTTTTTACAGTTGTACAATAAAAGCACTTGTGTAAAAGTTATTCATGCAGCCTTTTAGAAATTAGATGCATGTTTATGTAGGCCTATATTTGTTTATATGGACACACTGTTTGTTACATAAATATATTCTCTTCTCAAACTGTCAGTATATGCTAATTATATATTATTATAAACAGAATGAAAGTAAATATATGTGGAAATTATAAAGAAAAGTTTACAGTATATAAGCATAAATATTTTTTTATATAAATGCTGCATAAATGAATTTGATACATAAATCGAATATATACTATCTAATGTAATATATTACCATATATGGTAATATTTTTCACCATACACAAACAAAATTTTACTTTTGGTTCTTGGGTGTGTTATAGAGGTTGTAAATAGAGGATATATGTAATAACAGTGGGAACATGCAACCAGGAGTCCATATTATAACAAACAGTCCTGATTCATTCATTCTATTATGTGCCCCTGTTAAATAAAATCAGGTTCCTCTGACAACTTGGCTAATTCTGCCTGATTTTAAGTTTCTCTGTCAGGTTTCTGTTAACGCTAAAATGATGCACATAAAAAATTTCCATTTTATTAGAAATATCAATCCAAACGACAGTCACAATTTAATGAGCGACTGTTGATTGGCCTTGTAAAACAAATTTATTTTGGAATGGCCTCAACAGCCACTTATTTATGAGAGCTTGTTGTTCTGGTACAGGAGTGCCTGACCTTGTTAAGTGCTCAGGGAGCAGTGAGGGGTGGTAATGGTGTGTGTGTGTGTGTGTGTGTGTGTGGGGGGGGGGGGGGTAAACAGCTTTTCACTTGCTGAAATCGTGCCATCACCTGCACATTCATGCAGCGTGTAGCCATCCACCTGTTAACATCCACGTTGTGTTGCCTTACAGCTGTGGAGTCTCAGTCGGTGAACATAATATTAAATTTACAGCAGATATACACCCACTGATACAGAGAAAGTCAGAGCTGTGATGTCACTGTGGAGGTCAGAGGTCAATGTGATATCACAGCAGCCATCTTCTCCCTTCTGCTAACAGAGTCCATGAGAATAGATCAGAGTTAACAGATAGCTCTATGCTGCACATTATTACCCCTGTTTGATACTTTTTCCAATGGCCTCAGACTGCTCCATTTATTTTGGCACAGGAGGATTCACTTCCTCCATGCTCAGTCAGCGATGACTGGGAAGTCTTGCAGTACTGAATGATTGGGAAAAGGAGCCATCACTTATCTCTATAGACTAAAAGTGAATTGTTGTGAAAACAACAACAGCAAAAAAAAAAAAAAAAAAAAAAAAAAGCTCAATAAATCAAGAGCTCAATTGTTGTAGCAAACATCACCAGATAAAATCTCTCTGTGATGTCTAGCAGGGGTTTCTCCTGTTTGATTGCTGTTCCATTTCATATTTTTGCTGCAGCTATCGCAACTGATAAGATGAACACAATTCCTCAAGTTTGCTCACTAATCTTTCCTGAGCAGTAACTGGGTTAGAACGATCTCGCACTTCAAGGGAGAACAATGGCTCGACGAGGCCTTGTGACGAGACCAGACACATTGATGGAGAAGACATGTTCCTCTCCGGAGCAGCTTTATTAATATGTAAAGCTCATGTAAATTCAGGATCTGTCACTTGTCACTTGAGGGGGAGCGAGAGCACCAGCAGAATGGGTTTTTGCATCCGCTGGAGCTCCTCCTGCTCTGTGAGGGCTTTAGCTGGAGGAAGTGAGACAGACAGAGTTTTTTTTTCTGTTATCAGCTGGCAGTGATGTTATTTATTCCCCTCATTTAATTCCCACCCACCCACACACTGTGAAAAGGATAAGACCCACGCATATCAAGCACAAATGGGTACATACCAACCTTAAACTGAAATTAAACAATTTGTGGTGAAAGTCTGGAGACCTGTAATTAATTTTACACGAGATTGTTTTCTAGAGTGAACTCAAAGACTGTGCTTATTCTCGTGGAGACGCAGCAGCATTTTCAAGCCTCTGGCTGCAGATTAGGATTTAGCAAAAGCGCTGTGGGTGAAAGCTAAGCACCTTTTGGTCGGGAACAGTGACACTCAAAGTGTCAATTGTTTTTTCCAGCTCTGTTACCCAAACAACACCTGGCATTACATAACGCTCTACTGGAGAGATAGAGAGATTACAGAGAGTCCTTTAGTTTGGAGCTGCTTTATCTCATTATGAGTGGAGGTTCGGGTTGATATCAAAGCTAAAGCATCCAAAAAATTACAATAATCCAAAAATATGTGTGATATGATATTCTGTTGAGTGTATATGACCTGCAGTAAACCAATGGTCTCATAAACATAGATTCACGCAGACAGTGTTTCGTAATGAGGAACCGCTCCTGCCAACCTGACAACCTTGGTACCACAGAGAGAGAGAGTTAGCATTAGCACAACTGTCAGGAGAAGCCTTAAAGAAACTAAAGCAGCAGCAGAAATCCAGTGAGCTGATTATATTCTCTCTGACCTCTCTCTGCCAAATGCACACTTACTGTACATCTATAATGAAAAGAGATCACACACACTGTATTAACAATAGCCATGGCAGTGAAAAAAGACAATAGGGCTGAGCACAGCCTTATTTGTGTAGCTTTTCACACACAAGTGAGCAGCGTGAATGGACCCATTATAACTCACCAACATTTACACTGACTAGGGCAACAGTTTAATCTCATCTGGCCACTGGACTTGACCCTGAGACTGCTATACTCTACCAAATGCCTACATAGAGACAACATGACAAGGTCAAGATTGTCAGACATAGACCCCAGACAAATGATATTAATTAAAGTGAGAAGTCTACTTGTGTTGGCTGATTTATGTAGAGTTTTCCTCAGACTGTTGCACTGGACACAAGGTGAGCCACAAGACTGCTTCCTTCTTCTCTCAGACATAGCCGAGCTGCTAAAGGCATTCAGCTTCAGCCCGACAGGTTTAAGATATGAATACACCTACAGCTTCCCATGTCTACCATGCATGATAATTGACTTTTTGTTGTTTTTTGCTGACACACATCAGAAGAAAATTATTTCAATTTAATTAAAGTTAAACTGAAAGTTTGGTGTCAAATATTTTTAAATAATTATGTGGGTTTTTTTTTCTTTTAAATCACATTCAGAAACACTAATTTCATGCTCCTGAGTAATACTTGAGAATGGACTTAATACTCGACTATCAATCACTTAATGATTTGAAAGGCTTCAAAGGTAAAATGAAAATCGCCCTCTGGAGTCTCAATACTATTAGAAGATGCTCAGAATCATGGCTGAATGCCTCCACTCTTTATTAACGTCAAAGTTTCCTCTTGGGGAAGGGGTTTGCAGAGTCATTCCCTGAACTTAATGCCATAATGGTCAGGGGTGAGAAATGGGTGGTTAAATACAGATTATAGAGGCTGTGTGATAAATCCTGGGCCACGATTCAGCAGGGAAACTTTCACCTCTATGTAACCTGCACCTAAGTGGGGAACATTGATTTGCTGTAAAAGGGATCACATACCCCCTCCGATTCTTTTTTCCCACCAACCAGATGGCAACATTTGTAAAAATACTTTTCAGGTTCACTGGAGACTTTGCAGATGTTTGATAGCATTGGTTTATTTCCCATGGGAAACAGAGTCCCACTGTCTTTTATTAGTTTTTCCCGTAGCACTGTTGGGGATACCAGGCTGTTCATTTTTCCAGAACTTGCATTCACATCCTGACCGCTGATGTTAAGCCTCCTTTAACTTGTTTGGATATTCATGACCACCACAGGATGGTTCTCCATAACTGTAATGACCATTTGATAATTCATTACACACAACAACAATAGTGAATAATTTTAAGAACCAACACTTTGGTCTATAACAAGGGATCTTAAAAACAAAATCCACTGTGGATACTCATTGTCCACAGAGGATGAATCATAACTTTGCCATCATCCACTGACACTCTTGTGTAACCTGCAGGACTTGAGTCTCCAGTCTGTCACAGCTCCGGTGGTCCAACAGAAACACCCAGCAGGTCTATTTTGCTAGATCACACATCAATTACCATCAATGAGATCACCCCAAACAGGAAGTCAAACACACAGAGCATCCGCGAAGTTTCAAAATAAGACACAATGGGAAAACTTACAGTGTAAATCATCAGTTTGTCAACATTAGTTTTGAGACAAGCAACAAGTCGTCAATCAGTCAGAGGGACCTAAAGCTCACAGGACGTCATGGATGAAAAAATAATAATCATGGAGGTGGAAAACCACATTATTGTATGATACAACACATTTGTTTCACAAGAACACAAACTGAAAGTTAAAAAAAAAAAAAAAATCACAGATTAATACTGAACACCAAGTCAACCTCAGAAAGGCAAACACATATATCGCACTTACGGCTGTTTTCACAATAGCTTGTAGTTCTCCCATGATCTCCGTCTCCGAAGTCGGACTGGAGATGCAGTGTATGTAGTGTACAACTGTTTGCTCCATAAAATGGAGCTAAACTGCATCGGACTCTGAACAGAGCAGAGGTAGAGTATGTGGAAATTGGGGGTGAGGCTGAATGAGTCTGCAGCAAATGGCAACTTGTGAATTTTGGTGACTTCAACACAGAGAAATTAAATAACACAGAGAAGTTAAATAAGTAAACTTTACCCTTCTCAGATATCACACCCTGTCCTCATTGGCTGATATGGTGGAAGTGGTGATAAGACAGAGACTATAAACACATCTCAAGTATTATTTTTTTCTTTTTACTTTGTCACTGAAGTTTCAATTCATGGTGTCCTCAGAGCCAGGAAACATCCCCTCCAGTAACCACATCTGATACCAACATAATAATAATGAGGGAAAATCTACAACATCTTAATTGGAAGAATGGGACCCTCTCAGTTTCATTCCACTTCTGCTACAGCCTTAGGGGCCTTCATGATAAAATTGGCATCTGTGGAAGAAATGAATATTCAACAAAAAAAAAAATGTGTTCAGTTTAAACATTCAGAGTGAAAATATGAAAAGTTAACACTCCCCCTAAAAAGGAGTTGTTTGAATATTTAACAGATGAGAGGGTTTTGAGTTACTCTGCAGAATGATTATTTGAAACCTCCTGACAGGGCACATGTTAGTGCTGATATTCTTCTTGTCGTCAGGGGTGGTGTGGTGACCTTTAATGATGATGCATGAATATTTTCACACACACACGCACATAGTTTTAGTCATGAGTCCATACTTATTTCACTGGTTTTCATTTGTTTTTATTGCATTTCAAGTAGGTGGATGTTCCCTTAATGTTTGTGTTTTTACTCTTGTACGTGCTTTGTCCTTGTTTTATTTAATTGCATCTTAAATAATGCAGCCTTCTCCCGTGCCAGCGAACATAACCCTCCACTGTGGATAAAATGATTTGTTCAATTCTTTATGAGCGATGGGAGAGAGAGGCAGAGATTTCTGAAGACTATAGGGCTTATGATAAATGAAATAAGCTGAATGCATTTCCATTTAGAGTAGACCAAGATTTAAACAGACAATTCAATAAAAGTGACCCTCGGAGACTGGCCTCAGTGAAAATGGAGTCGACATTAATAGAGGGGGTTAACATTCTTGAAGCAATTAAAGGTAACACAATTGCAGTGGTCATACCTGAGCAACATAATACGATAAGCAGATGTGGAATATGCTGATATGATGGAAAATACATTTTCAAGGTTACAAGAGGACGCTAGGAAAAAAAAGCCTGAGGATGGAATGAGAGGAGAACAAGGCAAGTGGACATCAAAGGAATCAAATATTATCAAGGTGGGTCCCTGTGTTGGGAGTGCAGTGTAATTGCTCATCATTAAAATACGCATTACTGCCAAGGAATAAGCAAAGCACTGTCGATAGCCGAACTCTATTTGTGTGGCCCTGTTTAATGGATCTTGTGGCACTGATAAAAATGCGCGGTGTTCATGAAGAATTAATTACCACCCACAGCTGAGAAGGCCATGTTGAAAAAGAAAAAAACACTAACAAACAACCGTGTTGTCGGCTGCTTGGAGTGTTTATGGGGCTTTAAAAGAGTTGCACTTTTAACAGTGGCAATCCTTATCGGGAATTTGTCACTTCATTACCAGCCACCTTGTATGAAGGAAAAAACAGAAAGGTTCCTCAAGGATACATTAGTTATGGCACTGGGAAGCAATGAGTGGCAATAACTTAAATATGGCTGACAATTTCTATTAAGTGCCCTCATAGTTTTCGTAAATATTTTTTTTGAAGACATCACTCATGGTGTAAAAAGCACTTTGGGCCTGTGAGCTCGCATAGGACGGAACCTGCCATTGGCTTGAATCAGAGAGAAATGCATCATAACTCATAATGGGATCAAAATGGATCAAAATGACCTTAGTGGCTTCACTGTTAATGTATATATTTGAGACCCCCCTCCATCCCGCAGGCAAAAGAAAGAATCAGTCATTAAGAAGTGTGCCAAAATGTCACATTTATATTCAGGCCACACAGCTCCTCTCGCAGTCACAGAAATGATGATTCTCGTCCGATGGGACGAAAAGAGGAAACGAGAAAATCCATGTTGCAACAAGACCGAGGGGATGGAGACATGCCAGCTTGCTGGTCTGCAACCCAGGAGGACACAGCTTGAATCTGTTCCTCAGCTCAAATTTAAGGTCAACCTCTCTTTAATCATGTGATTATTGTAGTAATCATGGTAATGGAGGTCTCCTAACCTTAACAAAGGTATCATTTCAATCTCAACCAGAGTGTATCCTGAGCAATATCGAGGTCTGATGATGAAACCTGATTCACAGTCAATGTCCCAGTTCATGCTGTAGCTGCTAAATGGAGTTGAGGTTATTGCTCTGTAAAGGGCTGCAGGTGAAAAGTCTAAATAATCTTCTTTCTCAACACTTCTCCTCGACCTTGATGAAAAACATCACGTTGGGTGACCATGACGTCACTGGTCTGACTCCAGACTCCTCTATCTGTATTTCTTGTCTTTATCTACCAGCTAAACTAATTTTACTATATCACATGGTCAATGAATGATATTTTCATTACCACAAATCAGGAATGGTGTGTTCACCCCCCCACCCAACCAGAAAACTGGGAGAATGTCTTTCCATGGATTACACTTCTTGCTGATCACACTGTTGTTTATGTAGCATTAAGATTTCCATGAAAAAAACATCTCCAAAACTAAAAGTGCTCACACCTTTGGAAACATTTAGCATTTTATTGATGAAGTTACCAATTGCTTCTTCCTGAATCAGTTTGATCCACACTCTGGCAGCGAGTCTGGGTCTGCGCCATAATCCAGTGTAACTGATGTGAATCCAAGATGACTACAGCTGCTGTCTTGCAGGAGGGAGCCAGCTACAAACTTTTTCACAGTCACCTTTCAGGCTCACAGGAGCTGAGCGTTTAATGGATTTTTAGAGCAAGGTTACTTTAATACTGATGGATATTTGGTGTCATCTGAGAGGGCCCATTCCAGCAAAAAAAAAAAAAGAAAAAAAAAGAGGGAGATACTCACGAAAATATCTCAGTGTCATGGGTGGTCAAACAGAATGAAGGAAGTAACACTAATAAAGGATGGGCATATGTTGCACACAAGAGCTAGGAGGGTGTTAGTAAGAACTTCTAAAAACAGTTACATACATATATGGTACGGTATCATTAAAAAACGCAATTGGATTATTGATTCAGTTGTTAACAATTTATGAATCCCAAATAAATACATGGCTTAGCTGTCCTAGATTGATGCAGACTCAGAATGTGGCAAGATCCCATTCATGTTTACAGGTCCGTTATTACCAGTTATATATAGTTATGGTAAAAAGAGCCTTATAATAACTCATCAGCAGTGTTTCAAACTTTACAATTAGACTACCTTTATACAGGGAGGATAAATAGTTGGTTGTCAAGTAATTAATGTAGTTGTGAACACGTCACCATAATTATATAATTTAAAACAAGTTATAACACAGTTTTCATAACTTGATGCAAGTTCACATTTGGCAAGATCAACCTAATGCTTAACACTATAATCTTGATAATCAATAATGAGTTATGACCAATTATAGCTATATAATGTGGTAACTGAATTCATACCATAATTATGTTCATTATCCCAAATGATTATTAGGTATAATGGATTATACCCAAAGATACCTAATCTAAAATGGACCTATAATGGATTATACCTGGATTATACCCATTAGGTGTAATGAATTATACCAATTATAAATCCTATAAAAATGGTTTCATTGCAAAGTGGTATGTTATCTGTATATGAGAAGGTTTTAATTGTTGAATTACATCATATATATATATAAAGACATTGGTTCCTCCAGATTTCCTTATACTGTGAGACAAACTGTATTTTGCAGAAGGAATCATGGGTACGGCCTCGGTTTGAGAACGGCTCTGTAACAGTCTGTTTGTGGAGAGCACACGGTGCCAGGGTGGTGTCTCACATTTGGCTGAATTGAACCGTGATGTATATAACACTGCAATCAAGTGGAGCAGAGTGTTGGGCGCCAGAGCGGCTGAAAACAAGGACACCACAGCACAGAGGGCAAATTCCTCCACAGTTGGCTGTTCCATGGCTCAGGGCTCAGGCAAACATCTGTTGACTGTATTAAGATCTAAAAGTGAGCCAATTACCAGAGAGAAACACAGCCCCTGGTCAGCCTGTCCTCGGCCCATTTCTGGTCAGCTGTTGATGACTGCAACTCGCCTCTAAACCCTCCTCCCTCCCGCAGGCGTGATTGGCTGAGCCCGGTCCAAGGACGGGGATGTGGAGAGCAACAGCGGCAATAAAAAGCCAACCTGACTGACTCATGTTGTTTATAAAGGAATCCATGCAACAGTGGGAGTGAGGAGGTGGACCTCTTTGTTTGTGTGTGTGTATGTGTACATGCGCGCTTTGTGTTTAATCTCTGGCAGCTATTTAACATCCATATATTCATATACAGATATGAGCTTCCAACCACTGGGTGTTTTCAGGCTCCTTTCTCCATATAGTTGGCCAGATCTGGAAGGAGGAGGCAATTATTTTTGATTGGACACAGATAAAAGGCGTTGCTAAATGGGTTTGTGCCAGGTCTGTAGCTGCAGGTCCACTGGCCTCAACACTGGTTTGAAACTCTCAACAGAATGTGTTTCCAGGGACATGCAAATAAAGCTCTTAGTGCTAGCTTAGCATTAGTCTTTAGCCAGGTCCATTTTATGTGTCCCTGGAAACACTTCTGTCGTCTTGTGAGCCTACTTGTCATGAGTGCCCCCTCACTCATATGTGTTAATGATTCTCAAAAAGTGGTCTAAATGTAACACAACTGATTATGAAATGAAAATCATTTTAATTTTGCTCTTTAATTCGCAAAGACATTTTACACTTGCATTGTGTTGTATTTTAATTAATAATTCTCCTTCATTTTGTTCTGTTGAACTCAAATTAAAGATAAGAACAAATAAGAATCTGTCTGCCTTCAAAATAAAAATATTCAATAAATAAAAATTAATACTAATCACCTTGCCTGCGTTTTATTAAACTGTTATAACCTTCATAACATATATGTTCAAGGAGAAAAAAAAAGTCTTATCTGTGAATGTAACGTGCAGTACTGAAGTGCACCAGAGAGGCAGCAGCCTCGAGAGAGCAGCCTGTGTTGCCCACCCTGAAGAAGTTTCATTCTCACACTCAGTGCCATCAGCGCACTATGTCTCACTGTGGCTTTCTTTGAAGCACACAAGGCCACAAGGCCCCTGCAGAGTCGCATGGAATGGACTCCGGTACACTGGGTGCCACACAACAGACCGCGCCATGACAGAAAGTGTAAACAGCGTGCAAGGATTGTGGGAAATGGGCATGAGATACATAGAAAATTGGCACGCGGTGGTTCACTCGACTATCAAAGACTAAACGACTGTGAACATGCCACAGGGACTCTGGTCCGCTCCAAGTACCCCTGACTCTGAATGTCAGCAAATGGAGGGAGTAATGAGTCCACATTTAACTAAAAAGCGGAAAAATCATGACCAGCAGGTGACAAGTCCCCCCCCCCCAACAGTAAGTGACAAGATACCTAAATAGTAGTGCTGTTGACAAAATGGCAACATGGCAAGTTTTGAATTAATGTGAAATATTTATGATTTTAGTTTTAAAGCTAGAGTGAAGATACAGATATCATATGAAACTACAAGACACAAGACATCCATTGGTACCAATGAGGCTCTAAATCAACACCCATCAACCCGCCAAATCCAGGTTAAAATTCACTTTGGTGGATATCAATAAAAACTTACCGACCAGTTTGGCCCGTGATGAATGAGCTAACTGTATGGCCTATCGTAAGCCATTCTCCCTGTAGCTCTGTTCCTGGTCAGTCTCCCTGTACACTACATATCATACAATCAATGGCTGTGGACTTACTTCACACTGTGAACTATGCTGTGATTTCCTCGTTGTGTTCCACCGTATGCGGCTCCACATGAGTGGGATGCCACAAACTGTTCGTCTCTTGTGCTTAATATTTGACGACAGCATTTCGATGAGCATCTATCATGCATTTAGTTGCAAAGTCATAAAGGCAAACAGAAATGCAGTTTTTATTTATATGTTCCAATGTTAATGCCAATAAATGGCTCTTATTCTTCAGGTGTATGTGTATTATTAAACTGTGTTTAGGCTTATACTTTTTAGTGGCATGAAGTTATTAGAAAAAGACAATTAAATCATTAATCGCAATTATTTGTATGACAGGTAATTGTCAACTAAAATTTCATGATTGTGACAGCCCTACCCAGAACTGCAACAATGCTAACCTCTGCATTACCATGCCACCTAGTTAAAAATCCCAGTATGAAAACAGCATAAACTAAAAGCTCACTGATGTTCACTACATCACACTGCACTCGATGCTATTTACAGTTGTCAGAACACATACGATTGTGAATGCAACCTAAATTTGGCCACCTGGACGGGGTGTTTGATTAGCAGCTCACTGTTTTCTGGTGTGATGAGAAGTCACAGTGTTTCTCTTCGTAGCGGCCCTCAGACCTCCAGGTGGCTTCCCTTGACGCTTCGCTCTATTTCAGTCTCCACAGGCTACTCCATTATTCTGACAGGGAAAATCTATGTTAACGCCATCAAGGGGATTCACTGCCTCACTTTCTGTTTCTGATGTGACAAGACTGTCTCAGTCTTCTGCTCCAAGCATTACAAAACATAAAATAAAAAAGTAAAAATCCATTATGAGCTTTACTTCTTTTCAGCATGAAAGATACGATCTGGATAATGGAGTTCTGAGATCTTTGCAAGACCATTCATTCATTCATTCATTCATTCATTCATTCATTCATTCATTCATTCATTTAGTTAGGAACCTTTATTTTACTTCAGTATTACTTTGCGATAGAGATCTCATTCACAATATACAGTAGCTAAGAAATAAAACCCATGTTCTTCGTACCAAGAAACAGTAATAAGAAGAAAAAGAAAGATGATAAAAGCTTTCAAGTAAAAGCTGCTGACACCTGCAATGTAAACCACTTCCAAGTGTGTTCAATTGCAGTGCTCTCTAAATGTCAACATGCTGTTGTGAAATAATGTTAAATGTGGACGTCTCGCTGCTCAAGAAAAAAAAAAAAAATCAGTTTACTTGCCCATGAACAGGACATTTAACTCCTCCTTTTGTTGCTATTGAGTGATTTTTTTTTTTTTCTGTGAGAGCGGTGCGAGCAGACAGCATCCCTTCAAATAAGTGTACAGACTGATGCTGTACTGTAGGTCAAGCACCTCCCATAATCCAGTGAAAATAAGACGACACGGGCTAGAGCACCAATTCAAACTGGACACATGAGCAGTGAAGGTCAGCGTTTGACCTTTTCCCTCTTGTATTCATTGCTAACTGAAGATCGTTGTCTACAGTTGCCCGGCTGATTATCTAACGAATGAAAGGCCGGCCTCCTCCTTGACTCAGGGACACAGCCATGTGAACCAAAGCGACCTCTCTCATCTCTCATCATGCTGTCAGACTTGACACTGGACACAAAAGGTGAACATGGAAGCAGAATCATAATCAATTATCTTTATTGATCCCAAAGGGGAAATTAGGTCAAGTTATAATTGCTCCCTAAAGAATGGAAATGAGAGAAGAGGACATAAGATTATCAAGACAAATATAGAATATATATGATATATAAATGAGAAATAGAAACTGTGTCAAGAGGTGATATACAATATAGACATAAGTGGCACAAATAAATGGTTTATTGCACAGTTTAAATTTCACTTGTCAGAAAATGTCAGAACTGCACAGTTAGTATAATGAAGGACCAGTGTATCATGGAATGGGTGGGAGATGTTTTCCACAAAGGTCTTTATCTTAGAGACCACCCCTCTGTCTGACACCACCACCACCACCAGAGAATCAGGCTGCATCCCACAATCCCACTGGAGCAGCTGCCAAAAGATTTTTCTGTCCTGTCACTTCAATATACTTTATTCTACAGACAACACCTCAGATCCCACCATTTTGGAGCAGTGTAATCAAGAGCAACCATAAAAAGCATCCTGTCTCTTATATGTGTCAACACTTAGTCTCTGTCTATTCTAAACCATCACATCTACCAAAGTCCCCCAGTCAGTGGTCTAGTAGTTTATTGGTTAACCTTTACATTCCACATCTTTCACAGCCATTTACGACAGCCAGTCTCTACTGGACATCAAACTAAATGTCCCAGATCCTGTTGGCTACTGGTGTGACTACAGCGGCGGCCTACTCTGCCCCCAGTCCCAAGCATTTTCTCAGCCAATGTGCAATCTACTGGCAACAATCTAGCTGAACTTCAATGCCACATCAGTGCCCAACAGGACACGAGAGACTGCTGTGTGTTCCAGTGCACGCAACGCAGGAGGAAGTAACCCTGTATTCACTACCCAGCGCACAGCTTCTCCTCTCACCTTCCATCAGGGAGGCGCCTGCAGAGCATCAGCGCTCAGACGTCCCACCTTTGAGACAGTTTTTACCCCCAGGCAATCAGATAACTGAGCAGTATTCTGGGGCTGTGAGAGGCTGAGGGTTATTTATGTGTTTTTATGGATAATTTTTAAACTATTATTCAGTAGTTTATTATTATAGATGATTTATTCCCATTCATGTAAGCCAGTGTGTAATACATTTAATTGCACTGACTGTACATGTACTTTAATGTAACTGATAAGAATAAACTCTGGTGCTCGTCCTGGACACACTGGCCTGAGTCATTCAGTTTCGTTTCAGGACATGTTGACATATAAACAGTATATTATATGTGATGATGGCTATAATTGTGAGGATTGTATACTCTATTTGCGTCCACCCCCATCAACCTGGCGCTCCAGCACACAGTGACACACAGGTCACCAGTGGCCGTCACAAATTAAAAGAAAATCCTCAGTCCTTTACAGCAGATGCCGACCTGCACGTGCAATCGGACACACTGGAGTGTGACTGCACATCTGGCCAAACAGCATCCTTCTCAGTTTTCCTCATGTCACCTCAGCTGGAGTCCATGAACATCTCTTTGTTTACGTCGCTATCAAGCTGTGCCCAAACTTTCATGGCGGTGCCTGTCAACCATATCAAACTCAATTATGCCCAGCAAAGTCAGATACTTATGCCTCCACTGAAAAAGTAATTTCACACCAATTAAAAGCTGCAACAACAGAATCTCCAATCCAGTATTGAAGACCCCGACATTCCTGCCTACAGCTCTGACAACGTGATACAATGAGGTCAGTCGTTAGCTGAGCACCAGGATCATAATAACTCTGCCAATTCTTTTTTAAATCTTTAAACTAAAAGAAAAAAAAGAAAAACAGCATGATGATGACATTAAAACAAACCCACAGTTTATAACAGTGGGTTTATATAGGGAGAAAACATATGGAGGATGTGTAAGGAGAAATAAACACACAACAGCTGTTGGAGACTATCGATGAGATAATTAAAATCTGCACAATACCTGTCTCTGCCCATTGGCTTTTATAGGCAGTGTTAAACTGCCAGATTATATTAATGGAAATTGGGTTGTCACTGCGGCCTGAAGAGGTGAGGAGAAAATTAGCACGGGTTAGCAAATCACCTCATTGTTGGCTCCATGTTGTCATTAAAACCGTCATTATGAAAAAACCGTGTGCATAGAAAGTCGGGCTAGCTCCTCCGCATCCATCACGGACTCGAGCATCTGTGACACTGAACCCATTGGGCTCCAAAAATCCTTTTATTATGTTGTGCCAGCGGGACACAGACTCTTATCAAAACTCTCATCCCATTGGACCGGTTATGGGGGATTTTCTCTGTGGGAATCTTATTATTGATGGTTTTCTCATTTGAATAATTTTGCAATAACAAGAAAATGAATTTCCTGTGCCCCTCGCCTGGTAGCGTTGGTGCAGCTAAACGTGTGTCAGTGTTTTAATAGCTTGCCTGTGGTTGTTGTTGCATCACTTTGAGCACAGTCCGGGAAACAGTGCAAATGTTGTCTGCTTGAAGATAATCTGCAGCTAATAAGGGCATTTGTATTCCTCTGTCCCAATGGTTTTATTTGCTCATTATTAAATACATAGTTTTGAAATGTGCGTCCCCTTCGCTAGTGTAAACCGTGAGCCATCTGTTTGATGGGATTTAATGCAGCAAATACAGAACGCACAACACCTAACATACATCAGGAAACAACACACAGCAGCTGGATTTAAACCAAATCCCGTAAAATACCATAAAACAAACACGACAAGGAGACAGAGGAAATTCAAGGTGGCGGATATGTATAGATTCAAATGAGTATTATCAACAAAATGCACTCTAAATGCAAGTAAAAGCTCATGTGAAAGTAATAACAATGCAGGTAGTAATATGATATCATTTTATATCTTAATAGGTTAAAAAGTGCCATCACATGTAAACAGCCTGTTGCAGCCAGTAACCAGTGCTACCTAAACTAACTGGATCTGTGCTCTGTATATTGTTGAGATACATTCTCACATCATCATATCCTCTGTGTGTCAGAGTTGTGGGGGCCCTCCTACCCGAACTCCAAAGTATAACCTTTTTTAACAGTTGCACCTGACACCCCGATGCTCCACTCACTGATGGTCCAGCATCTCTACTGATAAACCATAGCGCCTGTAAATTACAGATGTTAGTAGGCTACCATTAATTCAGCTCCATCATACTTGCTGCACTTGTTTTACTTTCATATTTTTCAAATGTATGTTGTTATTTATAGCACCCTTGTCATCATATCGATTTTAATTAAGATATAGGCATATATATGTGCTATCCAAGCAAACACAAGCAAACACAATCCAATCTTAAGTCAATATTTATCCATTTTGTATAAGTTCAGTTGTAATTATATTTCACACACACTTCTTATTATAATACACATCATCTTTCTGGTTGTACTGTGGTGTATTATAAAATGCACTAAATTAGTGCTGACGCAATAAGCCAGCCAGGTATTTTTTTTTCTTTGGCTGGTTCAGGCCGAAAATATATACAAATGACTCGGGTCCATTGAGAACTCAAGGTCAGTAACACGGACTAGTAATCCCTCCCACTCCTGTCAGAGGAACAAACACAAGTTTACCTGACCGCTGTTCCTGCACTTCATTCTCATGCAGTTTCTTCTTCCTTTTTCCATGACATGAATGATAAGTCCACTTCATCTTGTTAATAACTCACTCACACTACGCCTGGCTGAACTATAGACGCAGTCATGCGTTGGACACTTTAGAGGCCCCATCATTTTTGCGGGGCCATGCGTAGGGTGCTTATTGGGCAAATCAGTGCTGCGGCTACTTCCTACTCACCCTAGAGCACCTACAAATCATTAGTTACAGCCTTATTCAGTGTTTCTCCTGCTTTAACCCCCTGGTGTGTTTGTTGTTGAGAGGAGGACATGCACCTTTCTGGATAATTTATCTGCTGGTAAAAATCTGTTACAGAGAAACAATCAGAACAAAGGTCCAGCTCCTCCCTGATGTCTCTGAATTCTGTAAAGTGTCACTCAACGCTCACTGGAAATGTCAAACCGCTTCATTCACTGTTTCTAATGCTTATAATCACTGGGTCTGTTTGATTTTCCGAACCACTGATACTGGAGGAATCTAAATCTGGAGAACAACTACCATGATCCCATGCTCTCATGATGTCAGTCAACACTAACCCCTTCAAGCTTAAGTAACACACTAATGCCTTCATTTATTGAACACGTGTACACCCAAAAAAAAAAAAAAAAAGAAAAAAAAAAGGGAGCACGCCAAATCTAATGCAAGGAAAGGCATTTATCAATCTGAACATTAGCTTAGCGTTCGCAAAAGATCTGTGTTGTTGTTTCCTTATTAGTAACAAAATACATAAATAAATAAAAATAAATAAAAGTGTGCAGCCACATTTTCATCAACTCTGTGTTAAAAAACTTAACTCCACTTTGATTTTGAGCAACTGAGGTGAATTAAAGCCATGCACAGACAGACAGATATATAGTGTGAGAGGAAAGATGCTCATTAATCAATAAACAGAGACACTCAGTGACAGACCTGTTATTGTTAGAGAAGCCTGAGCCTACACCTCTCTGGGACAGACAGAAACTTCCTCTGGTGAGAAGATCTCCTGCAGAAGAGTGATGAATGGCTGCTCAGCCAATTTCTCTGCCAGACACCGGAGCCCGATTGAGGAGGAAGAAGGGTCACTCTAGTGTGATACCTGTACAGGTGCAAGTGCTCTGGAGATCAGGAGATGGGGGGGGGGGGGTATCTCACAACCCTCCATCAGCTGACCCATGTCATCACTGCTGATGGTTATAAAGTTGCTTTCGTGGCACAGTGATGCTCAGTGAACTGTAATTAAAAGAGAGTTTTATGAGATCGCTGGGCTGACTGTTCACATACTATCTGAAGCCTCCATCCTCCAATGATTACACTTTTATCAATCACAAAAACCATCACTCTAAGGTACAGATAATTTTTGGTGCTGTCCTCTTCCTGCTGAACGTGGTAATATCAGTCCTCTTCTTGGCCATCTTCTGTATCTCCATGTCGCAAAGGATGAGGCCTCTAAAGCAGGAATATATCAGGGTGTGCCATTTAAATTACGATTGTTTTCAGCTGCCAGATTATCAACGCTACACCATTTTAACAAACTGGCAACATAAACACCTTTGGTAAATCACAAACGCTGATATTTACACCAGGATCTACACCAGATCCTACACAAGTTTCATAAATGAGGGCCTAAGGGTTCAAATCTATGACCACTACAACTATATTTGTGTTTTATACATTAAAGCGTATTGATAGAACTGTAGTGGAGTAGAAAGGACAATATTTAATCCTCAAGTGAAGTTCTTCAAACAACAGTCAAGTAAAGTCCATGAGTAAATGCACCATGATGAACTTTCAACTTTCCCTCAATTACAGAGATTAGCAGAGTTTAAAGATAATAAACATTTTCTTTAACTTGAGCAAACTCATGAATAACATGAAATAAAACACTGCTGGAATCACAATTACTGTTGGAGCAAAATCTCCGTCTGAAGTCTGCGCCTCTCTGTATTACGGCACCAACTGATCTCGCTGGTTGAGATTATTTGAACAGAAAACACATTTCCCTAATTAACAAGACAAGAAGTGTGGGCTTCAGAGAGCTGTGGCTGTCTTTGTTTGATCACTCTTGTTCTCTCAGAAGCAGGTAGCACCACTGCAGCGACTGCACTTGCTGTGGATTTGTATTGGCTAATGAGATTCTTTCCCATCCACCCTAAAACAAGGAGAAGTTGTTAGCACACGTCCTTTTTGCCACTGTGAAATTTCTAGCATACATTCTATTACTGATTTCTGTTTTTGGTGATAACAAAAGAGAAATCATCTAAAGAAGCAGGAAAGCAACCACAAACTTGATAAAAGTAATTTCAGGGCCTATCAACATGCAGAATCACTTGAGAAGTCGCTGCACAGCGACAGAAAGGCAACAGTTAGGAGAAATGAGTGATGAGGCATTTGGTCTGTTTCTTCTGACCAGGGGTGTACACAGAGGTTTATTGTCTGAGCGTTCACTCTGTTGACCACACCGCGGTTGGATAGAGACTCCATTAAAACAGCTCAGGTCCGTTTTGTGCCAGTGTTCAAACTCAAACCATTTATCTTCAATGTGAGGGGAGGACAAAGTCGATGAAGGCGGAGTGACTATCATTGATAAATCAAGGAACTGTCGCTGCGATGGTGACGCTATATGATGCAGGGACTAATAAGAGATGTGTCTTCAACAGAAAGAAACAAGTTTAGCTGTGGGTTCAGTTTGGTACAATGAAGGATCGGTTAGGTCGGGGATAGGCTGGTTTGAGCTGGGTTAGGTTAGGGTTTGGTGGTTGTTTGGGTGAGTGTAGATTTTGGATGCAATGGATTGGGTGTGTTGGTTTAGGTTAGGTTAGATTCGTCAGTTTAGGTAGGGTTACATTAGGTTACTTTATTTGTAGCTGTGAGTAACTTTGGTTTGCAGTAAAAAGAGCCATTAGTGTTACACGCACACATTTACACTTTTAACACACAGTACAGACAACACCATTTGCATGAGGTGAATAAAAATGAATTCACTAATTAATTACAAATTGCTTCTAAGAAGTGTAACTTCAACTAATTAATTTGAGTGACGACTGCTGGAACGAAGCTCTTTTCACCGTTTTGTTCACGCAGTACAAGATGCAGGTGAAACTCAACATAGATTGCATAAAGTGGATTCAGATTGCAGATTCAGAGTGTGCACCTGTGTTTGTCCTGATCTGGTGAGTTTTCTGTACCACTTATTTGCAGTGTTGTAAGGCTTTTGAACAATTTTGAAAAACCTGCAAGAGATTATGTCCTGAAGTACCACAGCGCAGTTAACAAGACATTCACTATGAGGGAGGAGAACAAATATACGGGCATGTATACCCTCGTATGGCTTTGTTGGTCTTCATTAGGTTCACACAGGCTATTCAGAGGTATTTACACTCGGGTTTTGTTTAGCTTTCACTCAATTTGAGTCAATTTACCTGGTGTTGACATTACATACAAACACTGCAGAAAGAATTACCTTGACGCTCATTAATTTTCCAAGAGGGTGAGGTGGAGGTTCTGTTTTCATCAGACTCACTCTCATACACTTGTTAACATCTTGGCACAAACATGGCTACTGCTGGCAGATACAGGCACCTTTTAAAATGTATCACCACCTGTTGTTATAATAGGGCATTTTCAATGAGCAATCAAACTATTTAAAAAACTAGAATCACCACCTCATCTCTGTGGTACATCTCCACCACTAAGACTAGTCTCAGGTCACATACTGTTCATGCAGTCATTTAGTGATAAACATGACAAGTAATGGACAGAAAGTGTTTTGCGGGGTCACAGCAACCTTGACCTTTAGCTACCAAAATCTAAGTTCATCCTTGAGTCCAAGGGAATGTTTGCACCAAATATGAAGAGGTTCCATCAAAGCATCACAGAAACATCACATCCAAAAGAAAAAGACAGATAGACGACCTGAAAACAATGTGCATGAGACCAAGCCAAACAAAAACAGGTAAATAGTGAGACTAGTGATGTCACTACCATGTGTTCACTTTCTATAGACCCTATAGAGAGAAATAGTCAGAAATGACACTCAAGTTCCCACAGAAACATAAAATGATCTGTGCTTTGTGGACATTGAATACTGTACATAATTGAAGGTTTATTACATAAAGGTTTCTCTCAGCTCCAGAGGAAAATAGAAAAGGTCTCACTGCAAAACCTCGAGGGAACTTGTTTAGGTTTGGCACAATCATTCATCTGGACTCAATAAAGAACTAATTAGATTAGCAGTCAAGGATCAAAGGTCACAGTGACAACAGTGAAGCAAAATATACAGACTGTCACCATGTCTGCTGCCTTGTTGATGGAAAAAACAACACCAGGAGCTGGCTCTAGTTTGAAACAAAAGGAGGCTTAGATTTGGGCCTGTTGTTGATTGAAACAGATGGATCAACCATATCTGTCATATCCAGAGAGCAGGAAGCTGTTTGTAATGGAGGCCACGGGTTGACAAGGAGACTGGACGGGAGGAGGACTTCATACGACCTAGCAGCTCAGAAAGGGAAATGAGGAGAGAAAGATGGCTGAATTGGATGAGTTGAGAGAGGAGTAGACGTGGGTTGGAGGGAGTCAGGGGGGTGCTAGCCCTGCCATCTCTAATATTATCCACAATGAATGAGGGAAGATTACTGGAGTCCATATTTGATAAAGCAGGCTTCTGCGGACGTGCAGAGGTGACATTGTTATTAATCGTGGAGCAGGACTCTGGGGTCGGCCTTACTAATGGAGCTTAGATTGGCAAAACAAGAAGCCCTCGCATCTTTAATGACGTTGTTTAGCTCAGTTAAGAGGTCTTTGCATTAAACCCTGTGAACATGAAGCTCGGTGGATTTTCCACAGTTGCTTTGCCCTCCAACATTCACCCCGGAAACAACGAACAGTGTCATTTAACCAGAAGGATGAATTAACAGAGGGAGCAAATCACATTTTAATAGGAGCCACTTTATCCAAGATGGAGGAGCAAGGTGACTTAGAGGATTCAACTAAACAAGCTACATGTGCATGAACAGAAAACGAAATGTTTCTGCCAAAGGCTGCTGAACACTCACCTTAAAACCTGGGCAGAGGATTGATGATAAAAACTAAACAAAATGATGGGTTAAAGATGCTAAAACTACAGACTCACACACACATTGTAATTCCATCCACTGTTACCATAAATATGGCAGCTTCAGTGAATTATTCCACATCAGTGTGGGTTTGTTTGTTTTGGGTGGTCCACTCACCCCATCCTCGTAAACATGAAATCTCAAAACACTCACATGTGACCTCAAACAAGCAGGGCCAGTTGTGGGATGTTGGTGCCTTTACATATTAATTTTGTGCACAATTGTGGTAATTCTTACCTTTATATTGTTTCTTATTTTGGAGTTGCAACTCAAGAGCACACCTGGACCACAGTCTTAGATGGTGTGTAATACTGGCTACATCATGTCATGGTAGCAGAAGGTGTCCATCATGCTGTTTTGTTACTGGAGGTCAGGGGGTGATTAAAAGTCTGTTTTTGTAGATAATTAATTGAAGAATGAGTTATAAAAATATGTTAACACTGTACCAGAAAAGGAAAGCAAAACAATTTTATTGCTGAACCTCTGTAGCTGCCTCGTGGCATTTTGTGCCTCAGGACACTATCAGTGTCATTAATGCCACAGGCTGCCCCTGGAAACTAGTCGGATGTTACATTTTTACTGTTTGCATTTTGTTTTTAAAAACCATGGGTCACAGAATTGTACTATTTCTTTGATTTTGTCGTTGTTTTGCTATGTTTCTCTTTTTTCTCCTTCATATTAAATCTGTGCAAGCATCTTGTCCTTTTCTTAAGAAAGAAAACAAAGTTTATTATTATTATTATTATAAGAAGGTAATTTTAGATTTTATATTGTCAAAATTATCTCTAAAAGGACTGAATTCAACATCCAGTGAAGCTTTCTGAGATGATTTTGAGCTGAAGTAATGTTTAGTTTCACATCAAAGCTGAAGTATAACTAAACTAAAGCTGCATCATGGACTGAGAGAAGATTTTGACCGTTGTGTTGAGGACTTGGCAGCGAGGACTGAGGACCTTGGTTGGATGCTTGGTCTCTTATATGACAGACTGCCTCTACAACTCTTCTTCTAATAACACGGGGGATTGATTATTGAGCCACACTCATGCCACATACCTCGCTCCACACTGGGTCATACGTTTCCAGCTGAAGGCTTAACCTCAGTGTCAACAGAGAGGCAGGAAAATGAGACAGAATTAAATAGGGACATGGCTCAAAGGGGGAATGTGGCATGTGACATGACGATTGGGATGAGACGTATGGAGGCAGCAGCTGTGAGAGCTGAGCTTCACTCTGACTCTAAGACTTGGCTGGAACCATACACCACATGATAAATCTCATGACTACTTGTCCGTGTCCATGATTTACCGCCACACAAGGTCACGGTGGTGATATATCTGCCAGAGCAGCTTCACTTGTTTACTGCCAACAGGTTCTTGTCCATAGCATCATTCAGAGGTGGAACTGAGGATGGATGGGGTGATAAATGCTCCACGGCTTTTGTGGTCAGTGTGAGAGTAAAGTGGCTGATGCTTGAAGAGGGACGGATGTTTGTGAAACATACAGACTGTGATGCCCTCTGCTCTTCTGCTCAAAGGGACCCATCTCACAGACATGTTGTTCAGTTTTGATCTGGTGTGATCAGTCAGAGGCCACTTGATCACTAACAAAAACCACCTCCGTCGACAGGTTGGTTGAAATATTTTGTATCTGAAAGAACTCATAGCTCCTGATCTGGCTGAGCAATAAATCGGTTTTATTGATTAAATCATATTTGTGTTTGGGTAGATTTGAAAAAATGAAAAACTACATTTTAATACCCTGAAATTAAAGTAAAGCTAAATTGTGTCAGCAAAATTAAAAGCAAAAATTGTTTGAAAATTGTATAAAGAATCACAGAGGGAAAACAATTGGAGCAAAACTTCATACATCATAACTTGAAATCATGATCCCACCTTCAGTGCTTTGGTTTTCATGATGTGTAAGCTAAATATGAGCAGAAATAAATAGGGAATGTTTTTAGCACATCGTCCAGTTAATTGACAGCCCAGAGATGTTTCTGTTCCAGGTCGCAGCTACAGATGAAAATCACATCCTCTCCTGTACTGAATGCGATCCATACCCAAAGCTAACAATGTGGAAAACTTCATATCTATATTCCATGTTCATCTCTCAGTGAAGGAGAAGGAGGCATATCCAATTAAAGCAAAACAAGTGCATCAGTGTGCCCCAGTGAAACTAAATCAACTAACATCCATAAAAAGCAGCTGGTGAGTCTCACCACAGTCCTGGACCATCTCTGTTGGGCCTGGCGGCCGGCTGCCTTAGAAATCATGGCCATTACTTAAAAGGTTGGCCCCAGCAGAGTGTTCGTTTAATATGCTTTTGATCCTGTGCCCCTCAAGAAAGTCTTTACAATTCTAAAAGTGGGCAAATGGTGATGTCTGTCCTCCTCTTAATGAGCGCACCACTGACATTATTCTCTTTTGAATATTGCTCTCAGGCTGCCTGACCTGTGCAGAGTGACGCCGTGCTGCTCGGTCATACAGTGCTGGTAATGAGCACATTTAATCACAGCTCTCGGCCTTTCGCAAAACAAGTGATGTAAATTTTTAAATGAGCCGTAGCCTCAGCCTTGGAGAGGGAGTGCAAGTGGAGTAGCAGCAAACTGAAGTAAATAGAAATCCTCTTCTGATGGCCGCTGGATTCCCAGGATTCCTCAGTGTTTGTAAGCAACAGCTTGAGCCAAGAGCCAGGAAATAAAGTAGAATTTTAAAAAAAAAACCAAAAAGACAGAAACAGATCTTTAAGCTGTGTCCAGCTAATGTACAGTCTGCAGCTGCTCTGTAAACAATTAACAAGTTAATGCATGTTCCTGAAGGTAACCTCATTCCAGTCACTCAGGGCTACGTCCATTTGCTGCCTTTTATTCGAGGTCAGACCCTGGTAGCAGCAGGTGAGCAACATTTTCCAGCTACTTCTTGAGGGGGGGAGGGATTACAAATTTATAATCCCTCCAGTGTATTCTGGGTCTAACCTGAGGCCTTTACCAGGTGGGACGTGCCTGGAAGGAGCCCAGGAGGCGTCGTTAAAATGGTTCATAAACATTTTTTAAATCCGGCATTCATTAAAATCATTATACACAGATCACTTCCACAATGAGTTTGATGCATATCGTTCTCTGCTGACATGTGACCAGTCCCGATCATTTCCAGGTGCAGCTTCCTTCTGTCTGTCATTGGTACAGTTTGATTAGATGCTAAGCAAAACCACATTTCAAAAGAAGAAGTTGGTTGACAGCCTCACTGCTTTGTTCATTCAGGGACAGAGTTTACATCTGCAAACTCCAGACTAAACATGCCAGACACATACATACTCACATGTGCACCATGTGAACATGTTTATGCACTCACCTATTAGAGGGATTAAGAATTATAAGCACAATGAGTGTGTGCTTGTCACTTGAAATGTGCTGTAGAAATAAGTTTTGACTTGAGTTGACCAGTAGACACATGTACAGTGACTCTCAGTGGTCAAACAACTACCTGAATGATTTTGACATTTTCAACCTGTTCTGAGACCTTGAATAACAGAAAATTCTGGGGTCAGTGTGTAAACATGGTCAATGCATCACAAGGTCGATTCATTTTTAAATTCAAATGAAAAAAAAGGTGTCTTTACTGTCTTTGGGTCCACATCAACACATGTTCAACACCCAAACTGTTCCCCCTCAAACAACAGCAAGTCGGAACTTAAACTGACCTTGTTGGTGAAATTACATGATCAGACGACCTCCATGGTTCAGAGAGAAGTAATTCCTACTTATTGGAAATTACATTTTTTTTTGGATATGACAGGATTTCATAACTCATATCTCTAGATTTATATATTAGATGCAAGTTAAAATGAATTAGAGAAGTCGTAATCATAAGATGGGGTCTCATGCGTTGTGCAGCCATATTATATCATGTGCATCGTGTCTTATGAGGAAACAGTAAAAACCCCATGGAGCCTGAAGTCAATGCATCATCGATGCACAGAGTTATAAACAAAGCAACTGTGGTGCTATTCTGTTAATTGGACCTTAAATCAAAGGCCTCACAGTGAATAAAGCTACATATCTAGAGGGCGGATAAGTGAAATGATTCAACATCCAACAATAAATAGACGCAGTAAATGTGGCAGCAAACCGCACGGCTTTAGCCAATTTGAATGATGGGAGGCAACATAAGAAAAGGGAGTCTCTGAGCAAGCTGCCACTGCTCACACTGACTTCGCTTTGCGTGTTATATTTCAAGATAATTTCCACCTCCCTCTCTCTGTGTGGTTCATCAGCACATTTGCACATCCCATTGGAAAAAGTTTGGCAGCCACTGACAGCTCTTCTAATTCTGTTGTGAAACATCGCTGTCTGAATCGAGTGTGTGTGTGTGTTTTCTCTGCACTGAGCCCTGGCACAATGTAACAGTAAGTGGGAGACTCACTCTTATATCACCAAATAACACTGCTATTGACTCATATGCAGAATTATCAGAAGCAGTGGAGTGTGCTGAAGATGTGAAACAGAATGACGAAGTGGTGCCGTGTGCAAGTGGTCAATAAACGAGCTTGTCCTCATTAAGAGAGCAGATTAGAAAGAAGAGGCTGACACCAGACTTCTGACACCTACAAAGACCAGCCCACTAAACTCAGTCCCACGGTTAAAGCTGCTATTAGTCATATTTTATTGGCTCCCCTCCCGCTAATTAACTGTTTCTGATTATGTCAAATTACCTCTGATCTAAAACCTACAAATGACCCACTCTTTCTTTGTTCCCTGAACTCATCATTGTGCCTGGTGCACAATGATGAGTTCAGGGAACAAAGAAAGGTTAAAGCTTTCGTTGCAGTGATCCTCATCACAGTCTGCGGTGGTGAAATTCAGCCAGTTCTCCAACATAAAGTTACCAGCCTTTATGTACGACCCATAGGAGCATCCTGGACCTCTGTTGTCACGGTAACTACAACAAAGATGGAACAATGGTGGAACAAAGAGGAACGGTCATGGTTTCTCCAGGTTTGGAAACAGAACAACAACGTCACTTCACAGCAAAAGCTAAAACTGGCATTAAAAATGTAACAGTGAGGTAACATTGTTTGCTTGAGCTAGTTCACTACAGTTTGATGTTGGCAGAACAAATGCCAGTTTTTTAGGAAAAGTATCTACAAATAGTCCAGTGGCTGAGGAGGTAAGGTGGTCATCAAGTAATTGGAAGGCTCCTGGTTTGATCCCCAGTTCCTCCAGAGAGCTACAAAAATGATGCCACCTTTAATGTGTGAAAAACCGGGACACTCAAACAAGTTTATTTATCATGAACCAGGAAACAGCTACTCAGGGCTCATCATGCTCCAAATTAAGTGACCAAACCACTTGATCACTGAATGAGTAATTTTAGAAACCTTTTTTATTTACACTGTTGCTGGCACACACTTCAATCCTCTGAAATCACAGTGGGGTCATGAATGTGCATGCAGATGCAGTTGCTATAGGTAATATGGTAAATTTTCTTATTATTCTGCTACCAGTGACACTCATAGGCATCTTTGTAGTGCCCATTTCCATACATTATATAGATGAAGGCTTTGACAGAGCTTTGAAGAAAGTGTGAGTAGAGGAAAGTCAATTATGTGCTCACTCAACAAAGACAACAATCCTGGGCCAACGAGTAGCCACAGGTGGAAGTCCTAGTTCCAAAGAGTCCTTGATCAAAACAACTGCTTCTGAAGCTTTTGCCATCAGTACGTAAGTGTGAACACACACTGAGGAGCATAATATAAATGGAGTCTGTGTGCTCAAGTTTCAGTGTTCATATAGGCATTAGCTACAAGATGAAGATTACACTTTCAATGTTAGCATACTAGTTCCAGCCTTCATGCTGAGCTCATACAGTGCAGCACCACCTCACCTGTGTCAGCCTGAGGCAGGTGGAAATGTGGATACATACGATGGGCAAACAGTCAGATGTAACAAATACACACGTTTCCGCACAATTAGTATAAATATAATATGCATCATATATCACAGTATGGCCACCAGATCTCAGCATTGTCTTTAAGCTCATTATGCTGTAGCTTCAAGTGTGTTACAAATGTTTAATGTTCTCTAGAGTCAGAGTCACAAAGGCACATGAGCATTTGTTTACACCACCAGTGTACTCCACCAGTCTGATAAATAGTGATGAAAAGGCAGAAGCAGCACAGATGTTGCAGGGCGACAGTCACTGTGTGGGTCTGTCTCAGTTTGATTGACAGCTTCCAAACGAGCCTGAATTAACTGCATGAAATGGTCGAATACATCAGTGTTTGTTCCTTAAGATGTTAAATGCAAATACACAGGTGAAGAAAACATGTTGATAACTGATAGCAGAAAATCCAAGTTTCCAGGGGGCAATAAAATGCCCATGAGGCATTTGTGAAATTTCCAGAATTGAACTGAACAAATCGATGGTTGACATTGCATTAGTTAAACTTAAATGCCTGCAGATAATCGCAGTCTAATGTTAATGCGCCTGATTTATATTGGAGGAATGAAAAATGTCTCTCTCTCTTTTTTTTGTAGAGAGAATTGAAATATATTTGCAACAGAGCCAGTGTGGACTTGCTGCCTGTCTGCTCTGTTGACTAATTATGTAAATTAAATTTTAGTTTGTCAGAAGTTCACAGAGGGTTGGCAGGAAAGGAAGAGATAATTTGAGAAATCATTCATTTTATCAGCCATTTGCATTTCATTTAAGGTCTCCAGCATGACCCGCTCACTTCGCTGTCACTGAGAAAAGTCATGATTCATTCATGATTCAAGGATTAATTCCCCTGTCGTCACATCAACCACTCATACACTCATTTTCTCAGTTGTTTAACTTGTTTGTCAGTTTCTATATTACAGATGTTTCGTGTGAAATAATCTACCAGTGATTTACCACCGTGTACAGTGCACTTCACTGACAATGATTATTATTTTTTTACTCAGATTTCAACATTTCAACACATTTTTAATGCTGCCTCACCAGAGGGCTCCACATGCACCACATACTGTACATAAACACTATCAACTGCTTGTTAACACAAATAACAGTTCAATCACATGGCAGCAGCTCAGTGCATTTAGGCCTATAGACATGGTGAAGATGACCTGCTGGAGTTCAAACTAAGCATAAGAAGGTAGATGAAAGGCGATTTAATGACTTTGACAATGGGGTGATTGTTGGTGCCAGACTGGCTGGTCTGAGTGTTTCAGAAAACTGCTGATCCACTGGGATTTTCACACACAACTCTCTGGGGTCACAGAGGATGGTCTGAAAAAAAAAAAAAGATAACATCCAGTTGATGCCTGAGGTCAGAGGAGAAGGGACAGACTGGTTGGAGCTGATAGAAAGGCATCAGTAACTCAAATAACTATTCATTACAACTCAGGTCCATAGAAGAGCATCTGTGAACCACAGATGGACTACAGAAGAAGCATGCCGGGTGACAAACCTGACAGGAAACTGAGGCTGGGTCACCAACACTGGACAACAGAGGAAGGATAATATTGTCTGATCTGTGTTAAATGCTGCGACATTTAAATGGTCAGGTCAGAATTTGATGTCAACACCATTAAATCCACCCTTCCTTGTACCAACAGGCTCATGGTGAACATATAATCCTGGCACATATATAAACACCACAACTGACCTGAATGTTGTTACTGACCATATTCAGTTCATTCAAGTTCATTTACTGTCATGGTGAAACATGCTTTCACAAGAAGAGAATGGAATTGGTAGTCAGGCCCCTGCAGCACAATAAGGTAATAATACAAGTGAATAAGAAAGGACAGCATGAGGTTCACAGCAGCAGCAGCAGTAGGAGGCATAGGGTTCAGTTAATGAGGCAGTGAGTTTGTCAATCTCACATCCTCTGGAAAGAAGCTGGACTTCAGCCATGATGTCCTGGCTTTGATGATTTGCTGGGTGGCTGGGGTCCTTCATGATGCAAGAACCAGCCTAATAGAGATCTGAGAAACCCAGATGAGGGTTGTAGATGTCCACCCCTTCATGACTACAGCGTCTTCTGTGGCTACTTCCAGCAGGATAACACTCTGTGCCACAAATAGCTCACATGATCCAGTTTTGTTTCTTGAACAAAAGTGAGTTCACTGGACTCAATTGTCCTCCACAGTCTCCAGATCTCAGTTCTTTGAGATCTTTGGGATGTGGTGGAACAGGAGATTCACACCTTGCATGTGCAGCATCTGTAGCAGCTGTGTGATGCTCTCATGTTAATATCGACCAAAAGCTCCAAGGAAAGTTCCAGCAACTTATCACCAAGAAGTAAAGCAGCTCTGAAAGCAAAAGGTACTTGCACAGTCTACCTAATAAAATGGCCAGTGAGTGTATATGTTCCATACTGGTTACAGTATATCATCATCCAGGGAGATATTGATGTTTGGCAATAAATGTGATGGATCGTCCCAGAGAGTAACAGTGTCATTCGGGTGGACGACATGTTTATTGTTGCTGTGTTTTAGGGAGGGGGTCCAGAGAGTCACATTTCATGTGTAAAGTACATGTCTGTGCCGTGTCAACTGACTCTAAACTTGGGCTCAATGTGTCCGTGTAATTTAAACAAATGGTATGAGGCAGCATCAATTGAGCATCATGGGGCTTGAAAAGTCATGATTTACTCTAATATTTCACTTTTGTGCTGCACTCCGTCAACCCTCTCCCAGAGCTGTGGGGGGAAGAGTGAGTGAGGAAATTGAAGGCAAAGGCTGTTATATGTAAGAATCCCCACACCACACTTCCTGATTTATTTTGTTTGCTCTCCCCTGACTCTTTCCCCTCGCTTACCTCTCCATTCCTGCTCACTCATTCTCCCTCTCTCAATGTCTTTCTCGCTCTCCCTTCACAATTATCTCTTATAGCCTGTGAGGTGATTAATGGGTTTCATTTGACATCCTCTCCTACCCTTCGCCAAGCACCAACAAATAAAACCAGGGCCCAACACACAAATTGTCCCTCAGAAGAGCCGTAAAACTGGGGGAAATACGGGGGCTGTGAAGACAATGAAGCAGAGAGATCTGGCCTTTGGAAAGAAAAACATTTGCTGAGGAGCGGCCTGGAACGATTTCCTCTGTAGCCTCCCTCCCCAGAGAAATCCCCCTATTGCTAATCTACAGTTATTGCTACTGCCGACGGCAGTCTCCAAATTAAAGAAGCGAGAGATAAAAAACACTTAGACCTTATCGTCTCTCCAGTGCTTGTTGTTATAAACACTTTTTGTTTCCTGTTTCTCTTTTTTTTTTTTTTTTGGTGAGACTTTGCAGGTGGCGTTTTCTGGCTGGTCATAGTCTGAAGCTTTCTGAATTGGAGACAACAAACCTCACTGAGTTGGAGTTTTTTGTGAATAACAGTTTGAAACTTGGATGAGCCTGTCCTGGACTTGCAGACTTGATTGATTTGGCCATACCGTGATGTGTGTGAAGTCTGAAGAACATTACTGAGCCACGAGGGGATCGACTGCGAAGACCTCAGACCTCAATCGTTTCCAAGGGCAAAGCCAAAGTCAAGACTCTGTCCCAGTGATCCATCTTTGGGGATGCCAAAATCAACCTAAAGGTCAGTTTGCTAACTTTTGATGGAGGTTTTCGACCCATTGCTCAGTCTTCACCAGCAGATCACAAAGCAACATTTTCACTAGTCCTTTGAAATCTACAATAGAAGTTGACATTCATGTCCCCCTGAGAAAATCTTCATTACTTGAGGCCAACTTGAGGCTCACATTTATGTGATCATCCAGACTATTCCTTAAACACAATGACTAGGGAGAAATATCAAGTCAAACCAAAATGGTGGACATGCTAACCATTAAATCTGTTTAATCATGTTAGCATTTGGATTCTGAGCACGTTCAGGCAACAGGACCGAAATTAAACTTCTGTGAGGTTAATTGCTTAAAGTGGAGCTGAACTAAGTTGACATCTGTTTCCAAGACGACAAGGCATATTCCCCACCTTGATGATTGGAGGTGTTTGAGGCTCTTGGGTACTGCAGTAGTTTGACTCCTTGACCTTGATGAAAAATATGTGACACAAATTGAAATAATTAAAACTAGTGACTACGACATAAACTTCAATGGCATTTAACTTATCTGAAAGAGTCCTGGGGATCTGTGTTGAGTTATCTTAAGCATACTGTTTGAAAAAAAAACATCTAATTGAAATACAAATGGAGAAAAACACTTCTGCAACTCAGCTCATATTTTTCAGGCAAAATGTGGTGAAGTCTGCACCAGAGAAGAAAATCCATGAGGGCTTTCACTGACTTGATTAAATGTGGATTTGGAAGACATTTGGCATCGTTGACTTTTGAGATGCAGGTGCAAGACAAGACCTGACATTGGGGGTAGCAGCATCAAGCATGGCGGACAGCCCCCTCCACACAAACAAAGAACAGTTACAATGGTTCTTGCATTAACAGTCAGTACTATGTTCACAACAAACATAAAAGGCTCGACACTTTGCTCTTTTGGCTTCCAACATATCCAACAGCTTTGGTGCACAATCAGAGTCTCCTAGAATTAATATAAATTTCAAGCATTTCTCTCCCTGTGTCCTGTCAGACTGAGGTGAGCATTTCCTTCTCGCTCTAGGCCATTTACAGCAGGCTTATCCATGAGGCATTGTGGGAAATGCCAGCCAATGACATTCAGCCCAGTAAAGGGTACATCATTCCATCTGCTTTGTGGTTTGCAGCTGTCTGACCACTTACCAAACCCTGTTTGGGCATCATTATGCTATGTTCACTGTCCTCCTGACAGTGGAGCCTACATGTGAGACAGATGCATAGAAAGCCCGAGGTCATCCAGGAGTGGAAGTACCAGAGACGAAAAGGACAAAACTGTTCCATCATGTTACAGCACCACACTTGCTGCAGCCGCTGACATGCATCAGCACATACATGCAGCATGACATTTAAGTCATACCCAGTATCTTTCCATACGTGCATGGTTTTCTGTTTCCATGAGGGATGATCAGGTTCCATTATCTTACAAACAGGACACCAGCAGGCACAGGGCCTCCTTACAGTTTCCAGATATTCATTTCCTAATTAACAAATTGTAAAAAGAAAAAACAGCCCTCACACCCAGAAACAGCAAAGGTATTCAGCAGGAGTGGGTGTCCAATCAGCAAAGTGCCAGGCTAAACCGTAGTGCTTTACATTAACAAGGAAACTAAAGCAATGTGGAAGTAAAGAGAGAGATAAATCATTCAAACCACACATCTCAGCCTCGAAGGAATTCATCATGGAGTGGGACGGTGGTGTCTGAGTGAGCTTTACAAGCCTTTCAATAAACATGTGAATAATTTTGAAAGGGTCGTTAAGAGCAGGCCGCACTCCTGATTTTAAATCGATGGATTGAGGATAAATTAAATGCCGCAGAGAGGCGGAAGGAGGGAGCAGAGAGAGAGGGAAGTGAACTGAGGTAATATTACGAGGTGATTAAAACAGTGTCTCGGTGAATTGCTACAGTGGGAGGCGGCAGCACAGTGAGGAACATGGGCGTACAAGAAAGAGGCGAGAGGTTTACCTTTTAGCCTTGATTTGTTAAGGAGGCAAAACCTTGTTGTTTTATATCATTATATTTTAAAATATATACATTTTAAAACTTGAGTACTGGAGAACTTGGGTTTTCAGCCCGTGTCAGTTTAGCTCTTGACTTTCATTTATGTGTTTGGTGACTTTGTCAGACGTCACACTTCAGAGTCATCTTACGTAGTCCCACCTCCTTAACCTGCATCCTGCTCCAATCGCATTGTGTTCCAATTTACAATGATTTCTTCAACTACAGCGTAAAAACAGCAACTACTACAAAGTGTCTGATGGAAAGTTGCACGATAAATGACTTTACGCAGTGATAAAGTTTGGTCGCAGCAAAGATTGAAAAGGAAACAAATCTTTTTTGTGGAATTTCAAGCATGGACTAAAGTAATGTTCTATTGTATTGTCCAAAATAAAAGACAATTCATTCTGCTGACTAAAAGCTCTGCTTCAAAGTAAGACTCCTTAATAGAAATGTCTGCACTGTAATCTGTATTGTTAAAGTCAAGGTCAATGTTACTTTATTTATCTCCCCTGGGAGAAAAATGATTTGGGTACGGGGAATTTCTTGTGTTAAATCCTGTGCAGATTACAGATGACTTCAGATTATCTCTGAGGAACCTGCTCAATCAGATGCTACAACTGTGTCTCCGTCTGCCCTCCATTTTTGCATTGATTAGGGGTTTATCTGACAAAGGGATGAATGAGTGTTTGTACTGCTTGTGTTTGCAAAGGGGATTCTGTGGCCAGTTGTAAATAGTTTTAATTCTGATCATTGTCTTATTCTATTGTATTTATGTACATGTTCTACTTGCTCTTTTTATGCATGTTATTCTTTCTGCCATGTCCACTGTTTTGTTATTTTGCACCCAACACTGAAACAAATTCCTTGAATGTAAGAAACTATTTGGGAATAAACCAGACTCTGGTTCTGACTCTGGAGAACAATACATGTCTGAAAGACCTCAAGTAAAGTACACACAGACTACTTCCTTTTAACAAGTATTTCCCAGCCCTTGAATGCAGCACAGAGGGCTTAGTGATGCATTTTAACCTATAGATAAAGAAACAATCTCACAAGCTGTTTTGACGAGCTGTCGTTGTTTTGTCTGGATTCTGATGGTTCACACTGACAGGAAGTACATTCGGTTTCCCTATTCCCACTGGATTAGATTAATCGGATTTCAGCCTGCAATGAATCTTATTGGATTTCTGACCCTTGTTTCATTTGCGATGGTGTGAACAAGCGGAGGCAGAGGAGCACTATAGAGGAAAATAGGTGCTAGGATGAGACGAGATCAAACAAATAACACGACCTTAAACGCCCGCCTGGAAATCCAGAATGACTGAATGTGAGCTAAATCTGCATTTACCCACGAGACATAACGGGGGCATTAGGACAGAAAAAGCAAATTATTATGTTTGTACAGCAAAATCCTTTGAATTGCAGATGAAAGCAAGTAAAACCTATTAACTGCCTCATAATACGCTAGTGGCACACAAGCTCTTATCAAAACACACTATTACTCAGCCCCTGGCAGACAATAGCTGTGCTATGGTATGGCCGGATATGTTACAAGGATGATTGTGGCTTTCGCTTCGAGGGTCTTGTTCTTTCCAAATGTCATATTTGCGTAGCACGAATAAAGAAAAGAAAAGTTCATCGCTGGAGTGTCTTTAATCCATGTGCTGACATTTTTTATTGCTCAGCAGCAAAGTGATTTACACCGTCCCAGCGGTGCAGCCCGAGGAGTAATACCATCAGTTTGCCCTAATTCAGTTTCAGTGACAAACCTCTCAGGCTGGGTAAACCCATTCCCTCTGATCACCTCGACGCTTAAGTGGCCGGCATTAAGGAGTGGGAGTGTGCAGCACAAAGCCCACTGTCCCAAAGTGTCGCCACGTCGGTAATCACTGAAGCCAGATTACTGTCAAAACCTGAACGATTCCAGCAGCAAGCAAGTTGGACATTTGGTCCCAGTGGTTTTTTGATCGATCAGACCGAACCATCTGGTAATTTGATGCCACTGACACTGAACACTGTCCACACTGGATCACACGTCCTAGGGATCCAAAGTTTCTAAGTTTCTAATTCATTCATCAATCTCATATCCTCACACATTTATTTACATTTCTCCCATAAGGAGAACATGTTTTATGTACACACTCTTACTTTGCTCCTTGCTACTACCAAGTTGAAACATTTTGCCTTCATTTTGGAGGAAACCCTCCTCAGAGGTTTTGGTCCATATTGATATTAGAGCATCACACAGCTGCTGCAGATGTATCTGCTGCATATCCATGATGTGGATCTCCTGTTCCAACACAGCTCAAAGACCAAAGCACTACTGACATGAGATCTGGTGACAGGGAAGGACATATGAGTCCAGTGGATTCTCAAACTAGTTCGAGATGATCGGACCTTTGTGACATGGAGCGTTTTCCTGCTGTAATTAGGCCAATGGCTGTCAGAAGATGGTGCAATATTGTCATACAGGGAGGTTGTGGTAAGGGGTCCAAGTGGTAAGTGTGCCAAGAAACTATCCTCCACACCATCACATGACCACCAGAAGTCTGAACCATTGATACAAGTTAGGACCAATGCTTTCATGATATTTACACCAAATTCTGACCTGACTAGAAATCCATGCTCATCAGACCAGGCTGCAGTGAGTCACTATTTGGTTCGCATGCTAACTTTAGTGCAAGAAAGGGTGTGATTTAAACAACAGTTAACAGTGATGTGCTCTCCACCTCTGACAGCAGCTGGTGAGTAATGAATGAAATGTGATGCTGAACTCCCAATATGACTGTGAATAAAATGCTGTTGTAGCAATAGCAAAATTTACAAATAGCTCCCTTAAATCTTCCCTTGTGACACCTGGAGACACTACACTGGCTGACGAAGATCAAAAGATGGGGCCCAATGTTCCTGAAGTAGTTTATTCAGAGCTGCGTTACTCGAATTTAAACTAAAACTCAGAAACTAGCTCGGACCACTGTTTTTGAGCTTCTCTCCACTGACTCCCTGAATCTTATAAAGGAGATATTTCAGGTCCTCTTCTCTGTTGTAAAGCCCTTATTGGCTCAGGACACTCCACTACAGATTCTCTGTTATTTTATAATCCTTCATGAGCTCAAGATTTAAATATTCACAATATTATGCACAAGAAAACAGACAGTGCAGCTTTTTTAAACTATATTCTAAAAGTATGGAAAAATCAGCCAAGTGCTCTACGACAAAGTCAGCGATATTTTAAATCACATTGGAAAATCTATTTATTAAACTTGGCTTTCAATTAATTCTCCCACATTTTACTATTCTTTGGGTCTGTTTACTCCACATGTTATTATACCATCTACTGTCTCTCTATTGTCTATTTTTGTCCTATTCACCTTGTTTAACTGTGATATTAGATTTCTTTATTCTAACGATAACTGCAGTTTCAAATATAAACAACATAACTTTATATTATTAAAATGACCATGCACAACAACAAAAAAAAGAAGAAACTTGGGGGGGTTCTCACCCAGAATCAGGTGTGATGGCTGAGGGCGCTGTTCCACCACAACATCTAACAGATACATTTTCAGAACAAATACATCGTTCTTGATGTCGGCCGTATCTCCTCTCAGTCTGACCTATTCTCTGTGAGTTGGAGTCGGCTCTTTATCAGCTTCCCCTCCCTGAATGCCAACAACTCATACTCTGTGGTCTGTACACTGATGCCCTCTCCATAGATATCTCATCCTACTTAATACCAAAGCCAACCATGTGTGATATTGGCTGTGCCGTCTGTCCAATGGCCAGAGTCCACCCACTGCACTTACTCTGCTTCACCAATAGTCAGGAAACCGTGATTACTCTGCCTCTGATTTTGTTAGAAGAGGATGGCGTTTCTCTGGGTGACGGCCCCGCAGAGGTGACGTGAAATAAATCAAATTACCCATGTGGTCCTGCCGGTTATCATGCTCTGTTTCTCAAGATGGAGGTGAAAAGCTCATTTCTCTTAACTCATCCACATCTTAGAGAGAGTCCAGCTTCAAAAGCCCGGCCAATATGGGATTTTTGCTTCCTACCTGATAAAAGGGAGTATAAAATTCTCACAACTGATTAATTTGCAGATATTTTTCATGGTTACATAAACACAGATCTTTTGCAAAGATCCCTCAAACACTTGAGACAAATATGTTTTGGAGGTTCAACATTTTACTGGTTGACAATAAATAACTTTTATTATTCAAATGGCCTCAGTGCAGCACTGCTCTAAACTCTTGGAAAATGTCAATATAAATGTAGAAAAAGGTCAAGAGCTTATAATGACTAATTACACACCTTCTGAGTGATATAAATGTGAGAGCCACAACACGGACATTATTTTTCTAACCAATGCAAAGACACAAAATAGTCTTCTGAGTCGCAGGTTTCTACCTTTAGCCTTTCTCACTAATGAGGAATTTGGGTTTAACCTCCCGTTAAATGCTGATGTTACATTGTGTGAGGTGCTTGGAAGTGTTTCATGCTCCTCCTGGTAACATAACATGGTTGATCAAACGAGAAAAAAAAAACCTTTTGGAGCTGAATTCGCTGTGGATGTGCAGACCTCAACTTAAAGCACCTGTATAGATTATGCTTTTCCCCTCAAGGCTTTCATCCGTTGTCCCTGCACAGTAGTGCTACCATTTTTTACAACAGCTTTCTTCCCGCCTGGATACGGAAGAAGAAAATGTGCAACTCGTTTGACCTGGAAAAATGGAACAAGGGTATTTCTCTGCACTTCCGTCAGTGCTATCGACCAATCAATTAGAGCACTCTTTTCCTCCACGGCACAGTTTCTGCTTTAAGTTATGCCCTGTGTATGTGCCTCTTCTCTGTTACTGTTATGCTAGTTTCCATAGCAATGACTCCCATGCTCCCACACTCTCGACTTCCAGGTAGGCACTGCCGGGGTGACAAACCGAAGAATTTCTCATCATTACAGATCCTCCGCTGGGCTAAAGAGAAATATCCTAGCAGTAAGTCAGTTGTCCTTGAGTGTGCTCCAATAAATTTCCATTGATATCTTGCAGAGAAGCTGAAGCTTTAATATTTGACATAGCAGAGGAGCTTCATTCTCATGCCTCTGAGTTAAGCTGAGTAAAAAGTGGAGGAAGCCAGAATTGGACGGCTCCACGTGATAAATATCAAGGGGGAAATGAGAAAGAGATCTAATCAAGCTCGGCATCACGTTTCCAGACATGGTGATGATTTTGCTTTTGCTTATTATATATTTTGCTCATCACTACATCCAAACTACTGGGTATTTTTGCTTCCTCCGGGCTCAGACAACATGCTGCTTAACCAGAATTAAGCCCCTACTGCTAACATAAATTGAACATTTCTTCAAGGTCGGCCCCCCCACACCCCAAGTCTTCCTCTTCCTCTTCCTCTTGTCTCCGCTGACGTTGCTCAAATTGTATCAGGGATGTATCGGGCTGCCTTTGTATGATTCAACAAAATGACAAACTGTAAGAAGCAGCAGCAGCAGCGGAGAAGAAACGCTGCAGAAGAAGAGCAGCCTTTAAAGCTGTGCATTAAAACAGCAAGCTGTCGACAGTGTCTGTGTGATACTGTTTAAACAACGTGCATCTATTTCTTTTTTTTTTTTTTTTTTGGGACAATTATTTCCCCTCGTGCACGGAGAAAGCTTGCAGCCAGAATGCACAGGAATAAGGGTCTTGCAGTGAGTCAATTAGCAAATCGAGCTTGATTTAATGCTCCTGCCACCATCTAATCATGTAAAACACTCAGGCACTATGGTGATTTATCACGTGCCAGTCTTTCCTACTTCTGGCAAACACTGCACAGTGTGTGAAATGGATTGAGTCACTTTGTTGTTTCTTTTTTTTTCATTTTTTCCTTTCACTTATTCCAGGCATATGTCTGCAGCCGTACGTTGGTGCCAAATGAAAGAACCCCAGTCTGTTTTCTTTGGAAAACATATGCTGCTGGTTCAAAGGCAACAATTGTTCATCATGTGCTCAGTTTCACAGTCTCCTCAAAATCTCAACTTTTCCCTTTTTCTTCCTGTTCTCGCCTTTCTTTTTTTTTTCTCTTTGCACTCATTAATATCAGTTTAATTCTATCTGAGGAGCGACACTGTTAAAAAGTTTGCTGGCAGCATCAGAGTCGTAACTGCGGGGTGTCGGTCTGAACTTGGTTCCCTTTTCAGGCTGATATTTGAAAAAATGTGTGACTTGACTGCAGCTGTGTGAAAGCAGACAAGACAGAGTTGAAAGTAGTGCATCAAGTAGATACTGGGTGTTACAGACAGGCAGAGCAGGTGAATAGGTACATTTTGTAAGTGTGCAGCCTTTTCCCCTCCTCCTCACCATTCATCTTCAAGCTATCTGTCAAGACTAAACTGCCATCCATCTCTCAGACATCTCCTCCTGCTCCTCCACAGCAGCAGATAAACACAATATAAACACATTTTGTTTCCTTTCCACATCAAAACCAACATGTAAACTCAAGTAAATGTGAGTTGAAACATCAATAAAAAAATAAATAAAAATGAAATACATTGCTCATCTATGAACTGAGAAGATCTGACATCTTCCAGAAAACTGTTGAGAGGCTCTGGCCACTGGCCCAGTCACCTTTATCTTAATCTGTGTGTGTGTGTGTGTGTGTGTGTGTGTGGGGGGGGGGGGGGGGGGGGGGGGGGGGGGGCTCATATCTAATAAGAGGCAGAATAAGTGCATGTAGCAGATGACTTGACTCCAGAGTCTTGCAGGTGGCCCTGGATGGCACAGGATCAGTGGAGGGTCTTTGTCCTCAGAGCCTGACAGCTGTCCTCTTTGTATCTTTATCTCTTCGCTCACTGCCACAAATTAAATGCATGATTTTACAGAAACAATGTCAAATAAATCTAGGGGAGATTTTGTCAGGTAAACATGGTGAAAAAAAAAGACACAGGTAAGTAGCACGCCTGATTTTCATCTCAAATTTAAGGCTGATCATGATAGAAATCCTGACAATATAAGAAAATGAGAGGAAACTGTTTGGTAATTTTCCAGCTGAACTGTGCAAATATGCGAAACCAGGTAACACACATAATATGCACCCACTATGAAGCCAGTTACAAACCAGTTATTTAGGAGAGATGAGTGGCTAATAAGATCATTTATAAAGTGCCAGTAAAAATGATAAACAGCCTGTTTAGATGGATATTTAGGGACCAAGTGCCGATGAAGTCAACAAACAACCTATTGTTTTTCAAATGACCTCAAAGATTGAGGACATGATGCATCTTACTGTTTGTTAGCTCAACAACATCAATTGAAAACACCAAGGTTGTAAGTTGTGAAGACAGCTACCTGTTAGTGGTGTTTGAAAATAAGGTGAGTTTGTTTGGTTTATTATAACGTATTGATCATGATGATGGCGTCATCCCCAAGATGCTGCACAGATCCCCTGTGGGAGGAAAAAATAATCTCAAACTCTAGCAAACAATAAAGCTCAAGAATGACAGGACACATTGGTGAAACTGTTGCTCACAAACATTGTGAACATACTACACAGTGAATGTGAGCCTCAGGGCTGAATCATGAACTGAATCATGAATCGTTCGGCTGTATCCAGGGAGTCAGACTCTTCACGATGCAGTCAGGGCTCCTGCCAAGCACTGAACAATTTGGCTAACTGATCTTGTGAACAAATCTTTTGAATGAACTGATTCTAGTGATTCAGTGCTCTAAAGAACTGCTTTGCCCATCACTAGTCTCTTCATTGTCTTTTGGAAAGTATGGTGTGCCTCAGGGGTCAGTTTTAGGACCAATTGTATTTTTGCTATACATGCTCCTTCTTGGTCAGATTATTAATATATATAAACACGGTGTTTCCTTTCATTTTATGCATCACCAGACCCCATTTACTGGGGCGCAACCCCAAGAAACACTTCTGTTGAGTTGGCAGTTTTTGCAGAGCATGTGTTGTCAAATGGATGAAGATGTTTTCTAATTTTGTAGCACATTTGCATGTGTTTTCCTAAGCTGCAGTGTGTGGAGCCCTCAGGACCACCGAGAAAATACCTGAAAAATAAAATATTGATATAATCAAAATATAATTCTATCTCACAAGCCTCTTTTCTTTGTTCTTTTTGCTAAAAGCCCCTCCAGAGACACAAAGGAACACCACGTCTGCCTTCAGAGGCAGAGCAGTTCTTCTCATGAGCAGTAAACAGAACGTCACTTCTGATCATCAACTTTTGATAAAGTCTGGATCTACTCACATCCTCTGTCTTTGTGTTCTGTTTCCCAGACGCTGCTGTACCACACCTGTCCACTACAGATTCACCTGACTGCACCTGTCATCAGCCAACTCCCTGCACAGCTGTTCCTCTTCTGCTCATTAGCTCCTCAGTAGATCCAAAGAACAGTCTCCAGCCTGCAGCCGCCTGGATGGAGCTGATGTGTTTGACTTGTTCTTCTTCTTCTTGTTTGTCACTTCAGACTCGCTGCTTGTGGAACGTCCTGAGTCAACTAACTATTAAAAACAATGCAGGACCAGTGAGTAAAGAACCAGTGACCCGACTTGACCTGCTGAATGCAGCATTAAACAGCCTCAAAACAAACATAGCTGGAGTCTATTAGGTATTAGTTAGACTATTAGTTCAGTAGACAACACACTGAACCACAATACCACATAACATGGAGGAACAGGGATCCCCAGTTGACATTTTATTAGTTTGATTAATAGATTTAGAGTGCTATTGTTTTCCTTCTACGTCTTATGTAAATGTCTTTCAAAATCTTATCTTAAATGCTTTCTTACTTTTCCTGTGATGCCCCTAATCTTCCATAGTCTATTTCATCTCCTTGAAGCTATTCACAGCCTCTGTGGGTGAGAGTCGTAGTGCACAGCCTCAGAATAAATAACTGTGGGAGCCACTGTAATCAACATACATCATGAAGTATAGGAGGCTGGGTTAGTGAAATTATGTCTGATTTACCTGGCAGGCAGTGGCATTCTACACAGTTCAACGAGGAAAACTATATTTGAATTTTTTTTTTTGTCAGTTTAATACATGTCTGTTGTTGAACATAATTTTAAACACCCCCAAGTGACATGCAATCAAGTAAACAGCACTCCTCCAGAGGAGAATAGTTTAACCTAGTGTTGTTGTAATGAACTGAATTAAAAATCAAGCATACATGTGGCTTACTCCATAGACACAGTAATAGTTTATAGCGTGAAACCTATCAACCCCCGTCAGTGCATATGCAGCAACCAAAGTGGACAATCTAAACCAAGAGAAACATACATTATTGTGTGTTTCTCCTAATTTCCATAGCCAAAAAACAAATAAATTGGTTGAATAATGAATTAATAAATATTGTACAAACATAAAAAGGGAATACAGACTGTCCTGATACTGAACAACCCCATGGTGCAAATAGCTTGTTATGGGATGTAGGTACATTCTGTTGCTAAGCAACTGCTGGCAATTGTCTGAGACAACACAGTGTTTTTTTTTTAATATTCAAAACCGACATGTTTACGTCAAGCAGCAACTTCTGAAGCTGAAAAACAAAGCACCAACATTGAAGCACCAGAAACTGCAGTTCCTCCGCTGACCACTAGAGTGTCTCTCCTACAGTGAGTCAGCCCCATAGACTCCAATGTCAAAATGTCCAAATTTACAGCAGAAACACACATGTTTGCAGCCTGGCACAAGGACAGTCACTTGGTCACTACAGCTAATTTCCTCTATGACAACTCACATGTTAACACTTCAATAGGACTAAAGTTGTCTTTAACTGAGGGTGTGGCATCTTTGAATGACTGCTGGGTGAACCAGCATTCACCTAAGCTACATCTTGGCTGCACATATGTCCCACTTATTTGCTGGGGTTTTTTGGGTTGGCTGGGAGTTAGTAGGTGGAGACACTGACAAGATGGCAATGGCAAAGCAGCTTACTCTGAGCTTTATAAACCTGTGTGTGGAGTTACAATCTACAGTTTACATTAAAGTGAATGAGCCTCTAGTGGCTGCAGTAATTATGCTGGGAGACAGATAGTCAATATCATTTCTATTAATCTCACGAATCCTTATCACGTTTTCATTGTTGTAACTTGGTTCATATGCAGGGTGGATAGGTAATTAGCTCAAAAGACTGTTTAGGTCTGAGGACTTGTTATGGCAGTGTGTATTGTATTTCACTGTTTGATCTGGTTCGGTTTATGCTTTCAACTCTTCCCTACACTGCGAGCGCAGTGAGCTGATACTGTGGCTTCTGTGTGCAGGAGACAAAGCAGTTGTAGTTTTAAATATATTTGATTTGATGGTTTTATCCAAGAGGGAGCTGCCTCTTGTATTGTGCTCTGACAGGACTGTGGAGATAAATGAAAATATATGAATAAATAGGAGCCAAGAGGCACCGCTTAGAGGCAGTATGAGAGGGAAAATATTTAACATGAAGTATTCTCCGTGACTGGACTGTCAGCACACTCCATTTATTCTTCCTTACAGACCAGTGAATGGGCACTAGACAGCGGAGGTAATGCCCCCTGTTATTTGAAGTAAAGGTAGACGGCTTGCTTTCATGTTATTTACCAATTAGCTGTTTTATGTCCACAGACAGACGGCTCACTGGATGAAAAAGTGTTGCGCACGGATCCCTCAAGTCCACTTTGTTCACTTGAATTCCCTCAGTCATTAGCTTAGAGCAGGCCCTGACCCCTCCATGGGTTCAAGCTCTCCACTTCATATTGCTCAAACTCCCCATTAATACCCAAGAGTTACAGAGCTAAAGGACAATATGATTGCCTCTATAAATACCTCGACCATTTATCTGAGCATTCGCATATTAACAACTTGATGGTGAGGACAAGACCATTCACAGATCACAGACCTGAGTTGAAAGAGTGGACATGAGGTGCCTCTGACTCTGTCCACCTACTGGAACTTGGCTTTTCTCTACAAATTGCATATGTTGAAACAACAAACAACAACAACAAGAAAAGAAAAAAAACAAGATCCCTAGAAAGTTACACTGTTCATCCCAGCTGCTACTGAAATGCTCATCCAAATGATGTTGCCATAGTAACACATCAGTTTTCTCAGGCTCATGCTCCACATTTTTGGCTCATGAGATGTGATGATTATGTCAGATTTCCATGACATGCTGAACGGTTACCATGGTAGGCAGCTGCATCAGGGGTGTACATAAATGATTAATGTATCAGTTTAGGGACTTGTGTAAACGATGGCTGCAGACCTGCCATCAGTGGAGCTGCAATGCAAGTGTGAAAAGTGGCCTCCTCCTTCAAAATAACACGGTAAATCAATTTAAATGAAAACCTAGAAAGGTCATCTGTTACATGCACCAAGCCATTTTTTTCTTGATGTATTTGTTTTCATCAGCACTTTGCAGAAATTGAGTGGTAAGCACAAACTGCTAAGGACTCATAGCAGCCAGCCTCCACTAGGAACATAATAACACACGATGGAGACCCACAAAAAACTTTTAGGCTCATTCGTTTTTACAAGTATTGAACAATAAGTACAGACTGCAGCCTGATACGCAATGCATATGAATGTATGGGCATCAGCAGTGCAGTGTGGGACAGGGTTGATTGAGGTCATATAGAATCAAGGCAGCTGCACTTTGTACTTTGAAAACAAACACACAGATCTGTCTGCACTTACACCAACTCTGTGTTACACTATGCTGCGCCTGTACCTGCAGAAAACTAGCCCAAAGGTCCAACATCCATTTGTTCAATCATTTTTAAACTGTGTGTGTGTGTGTGTGTGTGTGCATATTGTTGTACATGTTTAACTGAAAATTGTAGTGGGCCAACAGTTAATTATTTTTCACTCAATAATGCCTCTTTGATTGAAGAAGATGTTTTGCATGTAATAAGTTACAGAAATGCAGACACTCCCATGATAGTTACACTTTACCTGCACAATATTTTAGGCTTAAGGGAGACACGTCCACCAGCCTGTCCCGACTGGCATTACCTTACGCACCACTAGCATGAAGAGGAAACTAACAACTGCCCATATATTGCTGCCTTTGCAATATATTTCATCTGTGGCTGTGATTTCAGTTTGAAATTCCCACTAGCAATGACTTTGAAAGTAGGAAAGCTGAGAATAAATTCTCTGAGTCAGTGCTTCACAACTTTTGCCAAGAGCCCCATCACAGGAATGCAGAATAATTATAGTCTGTTGCAAGAGGTATTGTGGGATATATTGTAAAAAAAAAAATAAAAAAAATAAAAAAATAAAAATCCTTTCAAAGTATCCAATAGTTTTCAAGCTGCTAGTGATTAGTCAAATAAAAGTATGTGAGATGTAACAGTCCCTGCTTCCAGTACGAGGCAGGGTGAGGAGAATGGGGATCACATTGTTTTGTGTCAAATTTGTGTCAAAAAGAGTCAAAAAGATTAATTCCCACTTCTTTGCTATGTGACTCAGAACAACTGTTTCACATTTTGTTGTAATGTCTTAACCACTTTTCCACGTTACATCCATCTATAACTATTCTGTTGTTGTTGTTCAGGAACACAGCCTGTGGGGATATGGCTTCCCCCTCTACAGCGTGAGCACTGTGCCGAGTGGAATTACCTAAACGTCCAACTAAACCATGTATTAATGGATGATTAAATGGTTCTTTGCATATACAGGCTAAAAAGCTTCTGTGTAATCGAGCAAAACCAAATCCGAGGGGCTGCCAGAACATAATGGAGGCATATGGACAGACCTGTTCTGGTGCCATCATTTGACAAGAGCGAACTCAGTCACAGTAATTGTTTAGTCTGTGAAGTGTTTGCTCTCTTAACTCAGAGTCAGAGCAGACTGTCTAGCCTGGCATGGACATTGAAAAGCTCCTATAGTAACCACCATTAATTCCTGGTAAAATTAAGTCTTTCTGAACTAGTGTCATCTCTCCATGGTCCTATCCCTCTGCCCCTCAGACTAGTTTAAATTGCTCCCCAGCATGAACAGGTTTAAAGTGTTGACTTTATTTTGGGTTAAAACATCCCTTATATTTCAGCCTCAATTACTGTACAACACTGTATGTTTACACTATGATAACATCAAGAGTAGGTATAATAACACTGCCACAGCTTAATAGGTTCAGATGAGAAGAATGAGCTCTGCTGAGTGAGTGTAATTATATTTTGAATATTACAACATCTCCTCATAAAGCCGTTCAGTTAAATATCAATAACATTGTTTTTGACCGTTTGGTGATGGATGTCTATGTGTAACTGTCGTATTGTTATGTGTGTGTTGGTCAAAGAGAAAATACACAAGTGTATCTCACTGTTCCTTTAGGTTTTTCTTCCCCTTTCATATTGTTATAGACTCGGCAATATTGGATTTAAAGAGAAGTACTTCTAAAGTCGATACTAATAACATCAAGCAGCTTAATTAAATTTGAATTTATTAAAGTTACTGTTGACTAAATAGATGCAAGGTTGTCTTTTCCTCATCCACTCATCCACCTGACTGTAGACCAAAACAAAAGAAGAAAATAAACAAACAACACAGAGAGCAAAAAGGGAGATGTTATAGTTTACCTGCACAGGATGGTCATCCTTTAGAGAAGTTACACCTGACTGAGATCATCTGAGCTTTTTAGCCTCTCTTTTGCTTATTGTTTTGATTTTTTCAGGGCAAACAAACTCTGAGCTCATCACCCCTGTTTCCACATGTCACAGGTCAATAATAAACATATGATGAACATATTGGGCAGTTAGTAGTGTTTAGCAAAATATTCCCACATCAGATAAGAGCCTACGGCAGCTTTAAAGACCTAGTGACAGCAGTCTGACCCCAGTGATGAACTAAACACCTTCAAATTAAAACTCCACACAGTATAAAGGCGTCCATGTACTGTATAAAACACTTATGGGTTCTATATCAATACTAAGAAAGTATCAAAGCTTCAGTCCACAGTGAAATGCATGCAGCCTATTCAGACAGTAAGCCTTAAAATTAGCTGTAAGGACTTTGTACTGTAACTTTGTGATGTCACAACAAAGCAGACACCAAGGCCCGCCCACCTCGCCTCTGATTGGCTGAGACCAACCTGTTGGTACCAGAGAAAACTGAGAGAGAAGAGGTTAAAGGTGGGGCAGACAGGATTTGTTTCAAAAACAAAATATTAACTTTTATTTAAGAAAATTGTGTTTTCCCACTCAGCTATCAGGGAGGAAAGGTCTGTGTGTTTGAGGCGATCACAGTGTTTCTCTATGTCTCTGTATGCAGCAGCCTGAAAAGCCTACAGCTCCCAGTGTCTTTGAACAATCAATTTTATTTTGCTCTGGGGGTTCCTGATTGGTTGAGGATCTGGCCCTACTCTGTCTTTGTTAGATACTGGGAGATGACAAGCTGTAGGCTTGTTTTAAAAAAAAAATCAGCTTTAAACCTATATATTACAAACATATGGACAAATACTTAATATATAAGAAAATAAAGAAAACGAAAGAAAGAAAACCAGACAAAGTTACCTAATTAGAAATTAGAAATCTATATATCAAATAATAGTGGTTAAAACAATATTAACCTATGAACCTGTCTTGGAAACGAACATGCTAGTTCCTCTTAAGGTTTCCTTTCTGTATATGATGCATATGCACATTATAAATTATACATGAAACTTTGAACAATGATATGTTGACACATCTCTAGCCAACACAAATATGTATGTTTCTGCTCAAATCTCTTTAGACATCTATTATCTAAAAGCCTGTTGATAGAGTTATATAAGTTACTGCTGGTATGATTACATCTATTATCATCATGACTTTAAGAAACATTATGACAGAAGCCATATGATAATACTGATAATGTGGGGGATTTATAAAGCTCTTTGAGTAGCTCAGATTGCAGCACAGAACAAAGGCTCAGGCAGCTGCAACTGTTTCACACAGTGATAAAAAAAAATGGATTTTTAAAGAGTGACAGGAAGGACAGCTTCATGACTGAACTCATACCCAGTCAGATTCATGTAAGTCACTATATTCTCTGTCCACACACCCCACCCCCACACCCCTCCCTCCGTCTGCAGCGTCGTCTAATTCACCCTGCACATATAAACTGTAGCTGCAACTTCTGTTAGAGTGACTCAGTCCAGCTTAGCAGATCCACAGCAATACTCAAATCCCCCTTCCTTTTAATTCACACTCTCATGGCGGGGTGTTAATGGCTTACACAACAGATGTTTAGTATGCTCCGTTTAGGTCCATGTGAGCTGAAGCCACCCGCAGTTTTAGACATGCATGACAACCTGTGACTCTGTCTCTGGGGCAAAATAAGCCCATTCACGCTGCATCACACTTGTGCTACTTCTTGCATGAAGCAACAACAACTAAATAAATAACAAAATACACACACGTGAGTACAAGTGTATACACACACACGCAACACAGGAAGATGACATGCAAAGCAGTGAGGGTGGGAGAGGGAGTGTGAATGAGAGAGTGGGTGGGGGGGGGCGATGACAGCCTCCATCTGCTGGGGAGCCACCGACAGTTTTCTCAGACAGAGGTATCCACTCGGATCAGTGTGTGTGTATACACTCTAATGCAGTAATGATGGTGTTTGACAGGAGTGTACTCCATGGCAACAATTAGTGGGGGAGGAAAGTTGCTTCATCATGTACAGAGCAATCACTCTCATTGTAAACAGCTGCAGTTCATCTGATTGGGAGAAGAGGGGACCGTGTGTATGGCTGCACGCTGACTGAGGCAGAGTGTGAGCCAGAGCCCAACACACAGCACCTGCAGGAGAGAGGGAGCGCTCGTTTCACAGGAGTCTCATGTTTCTTTAAATAGTTTTTATATTTCACAGCTACATCTTGCCACAGAGAATTTGGTTTTGTTTTTTCTTTATTTTTTATAAAATGTGCATAGGTTATTTGTGTCAATTTTATAGTTTTATGCTGATATTTTATATGTAATATTTAGACTTAGGTTACCATGGTAATGATACAAGGAAACAAGTCAGACTGGATTTACCTAGACAATCCCCCAGGTGAGTATGTGACTGTTAAATGAACAACAGCAAATCTAACTATCTATCTATCTATCTATCTATCTATCTATCTATCTATCTATCTATCTATCTATCTATCTATCTATCTATCTATCTACCTACCTACCTATCTGTCTATCTGTCTGTCTGTCTGTCTGTCTGTCTATGGATAAAAATGCATGTTATAAATTGTTTATTAATGATTTATAAGGCATTATGATTAGAGAACTAATAACCTAATCATAAATCACTTACACTATAATAGCTGCCTTATTCTGAAGAGATAATGTGTCTCTACATAATTTATAATACGGTTACTGTTGACAGCTCATTTATTGATTTACAGCTCACGATCAGTTTCTTTTGAATGTGCTTCCTCTCAGACTGAATCATTGTTTTGTGTCTTGGTTTGTGTCCCTTGGGTCCTGATGTGTTTGTAAATAATAAAAAAAAGACAGTGAAGTGACATTGGAGCGTCGACTGACAGCTGTTACTTCAACATTGTCTTCATCACGACACAGAGGCCGTAACTGTTGAGGATGTGGAAGCTGAGCTCGACTCAAAATATGAGAATTTCTGCATCAAAACCAGCTCAAAGAAACAGAAGAACAGTGGAGCTTTGAATCTTTTCTTTTCCAGGAAAGGCCGGCGCCGTCTCTGAGGCTAAACCAGGTGTGATGTGGTCATTGGTTTGACACTTTGACCCCGAGGTGTAGAAGAAAGTCTGCCACACTCTCCCTTTTCCTCACGCAAGAGCTGATCTTGTCGTAGGGAATATTTCCACTGATCTGGCTGTGCGGTCACATCAGCACATTGACTTTAATGTTATGGGATTTTGCCCACCGCTGACATCTTGTAGTACAGGTGTGCAAAAAGCCTCCAGGATGACAGTTTAATGCTACATTCATGTCATATGGGAAAGATGGGAGAAAGACACACCGCTTGCTAAGTACCTTTCACTTCAGCTGGTAAATATTAGGAGGAAACATGGTTAACCTGCCGCTCAGGGACTTCTCACTACTCTGAGGCTCAGGCTGATGTGATAGCTCCTGATGTTTTCCTCAATTCTGACATCACTACATATCCATCTATAAATATACTGAGGACTGTATCTGCTCTTCCTCCCTGAAGACTGTATGATTTAAAGAAGGTGACAAAACATGGAAATGACCATAAATCTCTTTTATCACATCATATTGAGAAACATTATGTTTTGATATATGCTTTCTGTTTTGTGCCAAAGAGTCATTATCAGATACAAAATAATGTACTGGATAGTATTTAATGTAGCATTGACATTTAGTTTTGTTCTGACAAAGTCATAGTGTTTTCAGGTCATCCATCCATCAGTCTGATTCAGTCTCAGTAATGTCTCCCAAAACTCCCCATAGGAGTTCCTTCACACTTGACATAAATGTTTACCTGGAGTGAAAGATGAACAAATAAGACTTTAGTGGTCAAAGGTCAAAGGTCAAGGTCACAGTGACCCTGATGTGAGACGTGAACACATTTCTGTAAGACCTTGAGGGGTTTTCCTCAAATTTGGTGCAAATGTTAACTTATGGCTTTTGGTGGCTTAAAGCCAAAAGTAAGTGTGAGTTCACAAAACACCTTTTCACAAAATTTTACACGAATGATTCATATTTTCTGTGACTCTATGACAATCACAATGTAACATGAAACTTGTCTGAGTGGCTGAGGGATATGGCGATGGTGATCGGACATGGTGGATCTGTCAGCAGCTCCAGGTGTGAACACATGTATGTGACATCACAGTGTATGTCTGTCTTCTTATTCCCAGCAGTTTCTGTGCAGGCTACACTTTATTCTCTCATAAGAGCCACCTGTCTAAGATGATGCTGACTGAAGTTTACCCAGTACAGAGACATGTTGTACGTGGCCACCAGGGGACATACACATAAAAACTTATTGAATATTGTGTTGCTTCAGCCGCGAGGAGAATTAAAACATATCTGACTTCAGCGCCACCCAGTGGTTAGATAAGAAAAAAAATACTATGAACTCCTTGCTTCAGTTTTTAACGAACAAATTTACAGTGTCAGATTCCTGTGGACCATGTTTCTAGTTATTTTTTGTGACAACCTTTTTTTGGTTTGTTCTATTTTCACTAATGCCACTGATATTATCTGTCAGTGTCAATTATTATAAGAATTACTATAATAATTTGTCTGAGATGTTTTTACTTTAGGGAGACAGAGACGGTTGTAACATAGATATTTCTGTCTGTATCTTGGAGCTCTGTTAAGCTAGTGTACTTTAATGCTTACTGGTTGCAAGTGTCTGCCACTGGGGGTGAAATGTGACATTATGACAAAAACTCGATATTGATTGATTTTGATTTAACATAATTAGCCTGTGTGTTTTTGAGTGTGTATTATAGCTACAAACTCTGCCAAGAATGAGCTTAACCAACAGATAACACATTAGCATTTTGTTCCAATTGCAGCATCAGATAATGTTGCACGGTTGTAACGTCAATACATCATATCTATGCATGATTTTTCCATCAGATGAAAACACTGTGCAGTATTTCAGTATTTTGTTGTGACAACTTAGTTTGCACATTGTGTAAAGACCCTTACAGAGCATTTATAATGTGATTAACATTTTTTTTTATGTCTTTTTATTTCCTTTTTTTTTTGTTATTTTCCTGCTTTATAGTTTTGTTTCTTTTTTGCTACCTACTAACCAGTGAATTTCCCTGGTGTGGGATCATAAGGTTTATCTTCTTCATCTGCCAACCATAGAAGTATCTACATAGAAACAATAAACATGATGTGAGTTTGAAGAACACTAATACAAAAATACAAATAAATAAATAAATAAATCCCTCAAAATAATTATTGTGTTCTTTTCTGAATTATTAACAAAAACAACATATTTTTTCAAAGTTAAGAAATGGTGGATGCAGCATTCATAAATCAACTAATTTCTGACCAGTTATTTAGATGTCAGTGGTTCATAAGATAATTTATAAAGGGCAGTAAATGATTAACAGACTATTTAGATGAAAATGAATGCTGCATTTATACAGACAGACATGTATTGTTTTACTAACACTTATAATACTGCAATTCATGATGAATTCAGGAAGTTATTACCGTACTTGTTTAAGTACTTTATCACTGTAATGCATAAATGGATGTATGAAAATACAATTGTTAAACACATTATAGATGAGCTTATTAATCTAAATATGAACATTAATAACATAAATTATATCATATATAATAATGCTATAATCTTGATCATATGCAATGATTCTAAAGTGTGACTTTATTTTACCTCTAAAATAGTTTTTGTCTGCTACTTCCTCACATGTGCAATAAGGACCATATGAGTGAATCAAGTGAATGAAGTGATTCCTAGCTCGCTCCTGATTGGAGGAATTACAAGTGTAACACCTGACCCATGTTCTCCTCTGAATTAATATTCTGCAAAGTGCAGGTTGTCACATCACAGGTTCAGTAGCTCCATGTTTGACCTCCCAGGTGATGGGAAGGAGGAGGACTGAAGAGGAGATGACATCATGCAGCACGTCCTCAGACACAGCTGGTGTGTGTCAGCTGACCGCCAGCTGATGTGACTCTGTCTATCTGACAACGTCTCCTCACTTCCAGCTGTTTTCTGCAGCGGAGTCTCAGCTCTGAACTGCACCGGACAAAGCCACAGCCTCCCCCCTCCCCCCCAATCTATTTCACCAACCCCCTACTGTCACATCCAAGCTGACACAAGTGAGTGTGCACGCGTGCATGACGTGAGACCCACACCACCTCCAGCACATGACATATTTGGCTTTAAAATGACGTCACGGCAGCGGAGGGGCTCAGCAGGCAGGTCGTTCGTCAGTCTGAGAGAAGAGGAGCAGCAGGAGGAGACGGACCAGCCTCCTCTCCTCTCTCTCTCTCGTTCTCCCTCTCTCTCTCTCTGTCTCTCTCTCTTTCTCCAACTCCTCAGAAACAACTCTCTGCCTCCAGGATTCTCCTCCGTCGCTTCCCCCTCTTCCTTTTCAGTTGCACCTCATTTTTTTTTTTTTTACTTTCTATCTAACCCCTCCGCACCCCCCACCCCCCTCCTCCTCTCCCTTTCTCTCAGCACCTCCAGAGATGTGATAGATAATGAGGACCTCCTGCCTTCGGTGACTTGTCTCCTCCGTGCTTCAGAACATCCTCATCTTCCACTCCCGAGTTGTTATTTATTAATTTATTTGATTTTCTCTATTTTTTATTATCATTATCGGAGGGTGCGATCATCTGCCTTTCAACAATGTAGGAAGGAGAGGGTGCGCTGTCATTTCAGCGAGAGCCAACTACATGTCCTGCGCTTCTGCTCTCCAGCCCTGTCATTCCCGCCCGGGAGGAGGAGGAGAAGGAGGAGGAGGAGGAGGTGGTGGTGGTGTTGGTAGTGGTGATAGTGTTGGTGTTGTTGTTGGTGGTGGTGTTGTGGTGATGGTGGTGGTGTGGAGGGGGTCTATGGTGGAGGAAAATGAGAAGATATGCGTGAAGGCAAAGTTTGAGGATACCTCTCCTGGTTTCCCCGCTCACCTGGCCGCCTGCACGCGCGCCGCCGCCCCCCCTCCCCCTCACCCCCTCTTCTCTCCCTTTAACTGAAGATTGTGTCGTCATTAGAACAATTGACAACTTCACAGAGACCTGACTGTCGCCGGCGCGGCGCTTTTTTTGCGGGATTTGACGGCGGTATCGGAGGAATTTGATGTGCGCAACGCTGAGGGATATGGCTTAAATGATGACGGCTGGAGTAAGGTCCGTCACTTAAGTGTTTCTTTTTTTTCTTTCTTTCTTTCTTTCTTTTTTTCAATTATTTTTCTTATCATCTATTGCCGACTTTGGTGGAAACCCGTCTAAATGGGAGGATACCTGGAGGACTGAGTTGGATTCAGCAGTCGAGAAAAATGTGGATTAAACGGAGCGTTACGCGCAGGTAAGACAAGCGACAGTCTTCTTCCATCCTCCAGCTGTTACACTGTGTTGGTCTAAACGCTGAAATGTCGACACTGCTCTGGTGTTGTTGTACATTTCTTGACGCCGCTGCTCGACAACATGTTGTCCCAGTTTTTTCATCTACGCCACTGCAAGTTGTGTGAGAGAGTCTGCAGGAATTGATGATGGATTCACACGCATCAGTCGCGGTGTAGACCCCCCCCCCCCCCCCAAAAAAAAGAACAGGAGAATAAAACATGTAGGTGTAGATAGAGGTGAACCAAACTTCTTAAAATACACCGACCATTTCCTGCCGTGGTGTGGATTTCACTGAGGCGGCGGGTTTGTATGTGGAAAATGTTTTCTGATGTTTTAAAGAGGGGAAGAAAAATGATGGGGGGAAATTTCGCGCCCTGTACGCTGGGGGTCGCCAACAGTACGGCGCAAGCTACACACACACACACACACACACACACACAGCGCGCACACACACAAACACACACACAGCGCACACCAGACGCACGCGCTCTCGCTGTAAAACACACGTGTGCAGACGCACGCGCGCAAACACACAGTGTCAAGGTTAGATCTGTCAGCAGAACAAGCACATGTAATTAGTGGCTGCAATTGCACATGAAAAACAAGGTATAACTAACTGACTATAAATGAATATGAAATAATAATAATAATAATAATGTAACTAACTACTACAAAAACTTTGTTATTTGTAAAGAAGGTGTCATGTGAGAAATGTAGCAGTAGAGCAAAGTAATGAACAGCATCAAATGCTGCACATAGAAAGACATGAAAATAAACATGAGGCACTGATGGATGATGATCATTCATTTTAAGAGTGCCCCCCTCCTTTCCTCTCTAAATCAAGGAAGTACAGTGGGTGTATGTAGTGAAGGACAGGATGGAATCTGGAGAGGGAGGCTGCACCCCTTCAACATCCACTCGCTCTGCTCTGACTCTACTGTCCAAACTGCTCCAAGACAAATCAGACATGTGTCTTTATGAGAAGTAATACACCATCCTAGAGTCCAGATGCCTGACTTGAACTCGGCCAGGAACACCAGCCCATAAAACGAGCTAATTCATTTGGCCTAAACTGGTTTAAAGGAGGAACGACCCGCTGTGAACCTGCCTGTGGTCCCCATCCTCAAGCCACCTGCTGGATCTCATTCCCACTGGCGGCTCTAATTCCTCGCCCATTTCACGGTCGGACATCTATAATGCATGACGCACACACACACACACACTGACTGTACAACTTTGGCCCGACCTCGCAGTGAAGAATGACAACACACACAGTCGTAGCCTAGAAGATGATAAAAATGGAATGCATCTACACCCTCTATCTGCACTCAGATCACTCTGTGACCAGCTCCTGTCTCATGCTGACATGATGAGGAGGGTGGAGGGTCAGAGTGGAATGTGGGACAAACTGGATTCACCGTGTTTCAGGCTGCGTTTGCATCCACGGTAGCTACAAGCTTGTGCAGTTTGCTGGTATAGCATTTGATGGCAACACTGGGATAAATTCCTGCTCTTCAGTCTGGTAGAATTTATTCAGCATTCATGGTCTTTGTGTTGAAAGAAGCAGAGTTAATGGACAGTGAGCATGTGCAGAAAATGATCCTGTTCCTGTTGGAACAGACAAAGAAGAGACCACCTACAGAACCTGCTCATGTGGGCGTAAATGCTAGAGCACTGACTTTAGCATCACAGGAGAGGGGGAGTGATGGATGGATGGAGAAGTGGAGAATTTAAAACCAAAGGATTTTGTTGCTAGTCGTGTTTTCTGTGCAAAACTGTCTCATTGAGAGACTTTATAGACCAGGGGCAGTGGGGTAGATCTGTGTGAGTGGTCAGTCAGTGTCGATGACATGACCATGTCTCATTATCACTTCACAAAACCAAACCATCCCAAGCATATTTAAATTATATATATTTTACCCTCTTTCACCCTCTTTCATAAAGTCAAATATATTGATATCAAATATTCCATAATCTTATCTGCCTCCTGCTCTGATGCAAAAACATTATCAAGCTGCTATTAAATTTGATCAATCAATAAATAATTTAGTATTAAAATGTCAAAAACACAGTAAAACTCAATCTGATGACTTTAAATTGTAACTTTGGACATGCAGTCATCAAGAGGTGCTGTTCGTGAAATAGGAGGAAATCTATCTGTGATTATATATGATTGAAACTGTAACCAGTTATGGACAGATGTTTATTGGTGTGTGACTGTTATCTTAAGCTGTCAGAACATTACAATAAAGTCAGATGGTTAAGTACTGAATGAACTGACGGAGCTGCCGAGCTGTCGACTGAGTGAGCTGCTGTAAATCAGCCTGTAAATGTCAGTTAACTAGCTCATGCTGCTTCGCCAATTAAACGTGACATTTTTTTTTCTCAAGTCACATGTATATGTATCTCAATAAAGATGAATGTAGTTTTGATCCAAGCCTCACTAGAGCATTAACCAGCAGGCATTCATCTCTCCTGGGCTCCATCTTTCATGGACGTCGCGCAGCTCCAGGCCCCCCCCCCCCGGTTGAGCTCTCGCACTGCCAAGGCAGTGGAGATGCTATCAGGCCTCGGCCCATGACAGCCGCAGAATATTACTGAAAAAGACACTTCATACAACAGGACTGTTGAGGACAGGTGACTGTTCCTTCACATGTCCAGGTTTTTTTTCCCGGCCTGGATAGATTACTGTAATGAACGGGGCCGGGATGAGTGTGTGTGTGTCAGGTGGTGGGTGTGTTAGCTCCTCAGGAAACAGAATATACTGCTGTGATGAATCGCGAGCTAGAAGAGCTTGGGAATTACACTCTGGTGTTGCTATTCCTGGTGATAATGTTCTTAGTATTCTGTGTGTTATCCCCAGGTAAAAAAGAAAATTGACTAATAGGCCAATTCTGATTAATATCACTGGCTTAATGAACCAGGGTTCCTAATTTATTATCCTCTACTCTGAGGTGTTTTCTCCACCGAGACACAATTGCTCTTGCACGACATCATTTGTCTCGAGCTGCTTAGGGTGCATATGGCCAGACGTCTTCCTCCCAGCTATACCTCTACCAGGAACTCCAGAGTTAGACATGGCTCTGCTGTGTAAGGGGCCATCAGATATTCAGAGATTCCTGTGATTTAGGTGCCATCTTAATAGCCTCTATGAGGGTTATTAACTGGGCCTCTCTGGAGCATGATTAACCTAATTTGCAGTGAAATAGGCTGTGTTGCTTCTCTGAGATCCTATCCTCTGGAGATATGTGTGTGAGTGAGTGTGTGTATGTGTGTGCATGTCGTAAACACCTTGTGCTCAGCAGTCTGTTAAATCCAGAAGGAGCAGAACAGGTTGTCCCCGTGAAGCCGCACAAAAGAGACAAAACAGACACGGATGCAAGTTCATCTGACCAATCAGGAAAAAAAAACACAGATGGAGAAAGACAAGAGAAGAAGAGAGTGACACTGGGGGTGAACTATAAATGACTCATCATTGACTGGCAGGGTAATTAACGGAGAGGAGAAATAGGCAGAGTTGCATCATAACAGCTCTCAGTTCATTTTCCCACATAGCTACATGGAGGATGGTGGTAATGAGAGGAGCCCAGTTAAACTCACATCTTTTAGAAAACTAATAATCCTCAAAAAAAGCTTTTTTTTTCTTTAAGCTGTGAGCTGTTAAGAGGCCTAACAATGACACCGCTTCCTCCTTCAACTTAAATCCTCACATTCTGATCTCATGAAATTCAAGCCCAGAGTTCCCACCATGCCGTGCAGCGCCAGCCGCTCTCGGCCTGATTGGATTTCATGACAAGCTTGTCCAAGTTTTGGGGGGCTACATGAGAAACTGTGTGTTTCTATTGCACTGAAGCACATCCATCCATCCCACAGTGTAAAGGAACTAACAGCACAGAGCTCATACTTGATTCATGTAGTGAGCTTTTGCCGGATCAATACTGCCTCTACAAAGGATCAGATTTATCCGTCATGGCCCTTCTCACTAACTGGCCCTCTCCAGGCAGAGGGGGTGTGGGATGGTGGGGCTGTGTCTCTCAGCGGGCCACTTTCCACTAAAACACTTCATAAATGAGCAAGAGAAAGAAGAGTAATTGATGTGGATTGTGGTGTGAGACAAAGTGAAAACTTAGACGGTGGGGGTGGAGAGGGGGTCATCATGTGTGTTGGTCTGATCCATTTTTCTCCACATTCCCATGCTCTTTACAACCCAGCTTATCTCCCTGAGCATGTGGGTCATGCACACAGTGATGGAGGACATTGTGCAGTGGGAGTAATTAATGGGTGATGCAACACCCCGGGCTGGTTCATCTCGGACCCTAAAAACCATCGATGTGCTCCTCCCTTTTTCTCCTCTGTTTGCGGTCCTCCATGAATTATTTTGACCTCAGCGATGCAACAATATTTCTTACACTACGACCGTAGTAGCAGCTGCTGCAACTCAGCCTCACAGGCATGGCTGGAGTCTGTTTCTATGTGTTTGTGTGTGTGCCCGTGTGTTGCACACTACCAAAACATTTGGAAGATTTCATAGAATATTTGCCTCCCAGAGGCCTGCCGCACAGAAGCAATCCATAAATCTCTGGAACTCTTTGGAGAGCCAACTGTGGTATTTATCTCCCTAATACTGGATATCTACTGAGGAGAGCTTAACTCCACTACACCTCAGAGCCTGTATTTTTCAAAGCAACACAACCACATGCAGCTGGTATTCTAAAAAAAAAAAAACCAAGCAACACACTGATATAATTCCAAACAGTGCATTTTGATTTATGGCGAAGAGTAAAATTTATTATAGAGGTCCAGTGGAACACAGATACTGTGCTGCAGCACACAGGCTTCCTCCAAAGTAGAAGGTCAAAACAGAATATTGCGCATCTGCAGATGTTTTTCAGTACAGACCCCCATCCCACAAACACACACCTCCACCAGCACTGTTTTCTGACCTCTGGAAGTCATTCAGTATCATGGACTGTAAACAAAGAAACCCATGTGATGTCACCTCCATGACGTCACCCACAGGTTTCTGACGCTTGGAGTGAGCTGCTCCACCTTCACCATCTTAGAAGCATCTGTCTCACCCCTAACCCCAGATAATCCGAAAAAGGTCAAAGAGGAGGCACCTGTGTGGAGACTTTGGTGGACGCTGGTAGTCTATATGATGAGCATAATACACTCACCCCCCATCACTCAAAGAGGCCCCACCCTCATTTTATTATCACTATAGCGGTTAATAAAGTGTAACATAGTTGGAAATTAGTTGCAGCGACCAAAACTGTTTTTGTATCAGGCTGTAAACATGTTTATTTTCAAAGTATGTTAGATAAAAGCTTAATTCCTAACAAAGGTTATAAAAGGGAGGCATATTGCTCAGAAATAACTGCCCCACTTGATGTTTAAATGTGAAAAGATGTGTTATTTGCCTCATGATTTTTTTTGAAGACATTTCTTGGGGCCGATTTCGCCTTTATTTGATAGGACAGTGCAGAGAGACAGGAATGCAGGAAAAGGGTAGGGGGAATGACATGCACTAGAGATCAGCTCGTTTCAGTCGGGAGTTGAACAGGCGATCAGTGCTTCAGGCATATGTCCACATGGGACACGCTCTCTAACTACTCAGCCATGAGCAGCCCATAAAACTGAATCTTAAATGATTTCTTTTTTGTTCAAATAGATTCATAATGTGACTTGAAATGTTTAATTACAGAGGGGACAGCTCTGTCCTTTGGTGTGTAGTTGTTGATGAGTGAGGCTGTGTGTGAACACCTGGCCAGCTTCTTAATGTATCACAGCCAGTTGACATCAGCGGCATGTAACTTTGTTGGAGCAGGGTTTTGAGAGGATTTAGGCGTCATAATCAGCAAATTAGAGACATAACATACTGGGAATAAGCGATTTGATTCCTGTGTATTTTGGCAATACAGCTTGCCACCATTGAGCCAATTGCATGCATATATGTGAGTGTGTGTGTGTGCGGTGTGTGAATGTGTATACATGCTGGGTTATATTTGCCCTGTCGCTTAGTCTGAGATCTTGAGCACACAGGCCTCTTCAGCTCCGACAAAGGCATGATTGCTTATTCAAAAGGCTGCAAATAGAGCCTCAGAGGTACCGGCGCTCGTCCTTTTAGTGGACGGAGGATGAACCCCCTCAGCTATACTCCATCAAACGCAAACACTTCCACAACCACAGTGCAAACACAAGCAACAACAAGGGGCAAATTCATGGTTTGCTTGACTATCCAGTGCATGTGCGTGTGGGTGAGTCACTGTAAACAGACCGTACTGTGTGCTGCACTTAAATATGGTTCAAGTGAATTTTGTGAGCTCTGGAGTCCAGACTAAGTCTTTTACACATTATCTATAAACTCCTCACAAGTTTCTAACTTCTAATAAGCATGACAATAACTATTTAACTGTGTTGTGTCAGTTCATAATCAGTGATTTATTATCAACATGCAATTGAATTATTCATTAAGAAAATTCTAACCAGCCGGGCCAAACACTGATAACTGATATTGACCAACATTTTAATAATCTGCCTAATGTTGTCAGGTCTTAACCTCACCTTATAAAATGCCTTGAAATGTGGTTTTTATGATTTGGTGCTGATTGAGCTGATTTGAAATTCAAAATTTGAATCAATCAATCTTCATATATATCAATATATTTATTTGTTACATATTAATTTGCAATAAATAGGTTTGGAGCTGAAAAGTAGAAAAGTACAGAGAGAGGGATTCATTTATTAGTTTCTTTCATTATATCTCGTGATAATGATGTAATAATTATTAAGTGATAACAGTACATTGTATTTTGACCCATATCCAAAGTGCTGTCAAGCAGCTGCTTCTGAAAATCAGACACACAGAGAGCTTGACGTTCATCAGCTGTGAGGATCAACACTCAGTCTTAAACTCCATCACTGGCCTGATGTCCTTCCTCAGAATAGAAAAAAAAAGCTGCTGGAGCTTCATCCTTGAAAAGTCCTGTGCACAATGGCAGAGAGGGAGGGAAAGAGAAAAAATGCCAAGCAAACGAAAGAATGAACAGAAGTGGATTAAAATAACAATGGAGCATTTTGCTAATGGTCGACTTTGAGCTGCTGCCACAATATGATACTGTCTGTGAGCATTATGGTGGATAAGAAAGGTGCTGACGTCTCTGGAGAAGTCCTGATGCCATGCACGCTGCACTGAGTGAGACTGTTAGTGTTGATAACAGATGTGTGCTGAGTGTCAGAAACGTTGTTGCCTTGTTAACACACATGAAGGCGTGCAGAAAACCATAAGGAATTAGTCCTCACTTTTCTTTTGGTGAATGATTTGACTTTAGTGTCTGTCAGAGTGCGAAGCACTACACTTCAATGACATGCTATAAAGTTTTCTTTTCATTGTCATAAGAGATTCTATTGTGTGCACGGCTGTGGGCCAGGTGCCAGTTAAAATGAGTTTTAAATGGAATAATGGAACAAGCCATGTAGCCTCATAATTCATAAATATCCAATATGCAGCGCCATTCATCAAGGTTGGAGGGAATTCCTTTCAGCATTTTGTATACCCTCTGACATTTTCAATTTGCTTTATCATTAACACTTTATTGAGTTTATTGAACTGGAAAAGGCAGCCCTGCCATATTTTTCCTGTGAATAACGCATTTGTCTGAGGAGTTGCACCTTTGTAGCAGCTGTATATTTTCTTAAATGACAGGTAGGTGTTTCTTTCAAAAACTATATCTGCTTGAGTACACTCCTCCCATTGTGTGGCTTTTATTTCCTCGTGCAAGTGGAGATTATTCCAGTCCATTTAGGTTTTTATCTGTCTAGAGACACCTGGATTACACTGAAGTGCCATTCTGATCGTGTTGTTAGGTTTCAGTGATCAATGCATCTCAGTGTGGTGGGGTAATGAAGTGAGATCAGGACAACTTCATACAATACTGTAAAGACCACTACGAATAACAATTACCTGTAGAGAAAGGTAATTGATAAACACTTGAAGCAATTCAAGTGTTTATCAATAACAATATCAGAGTAGTGAATGACGTGTGAAATGAAAATCCAGTTTAACCTCTTCAGTATTCATCTGATGTTTTTACATACCAAGTATTTGAAGAGTGAAAAAATCAGTGTTTCCGCCTTGCCCTGCAGTGAGCCAATGGCAGTCTTATAAACACAGATTCACACAGCCAGAGTTTCATACATCACAGTCCTGAGGAACCCATCCTGTCAACCTGTGGGGACTGGGGGCGGGGCCAAATATACCTGAAACCCTATCAGCACAGAGCGAGAGAGAAAGTTAGCATTAGCACAATGGCTAACACTGTATCAGCACTGCCAGTTAGCTAGCAAACCACATAAACAATTAAAAGATGCTAACTACACTAACCGTTTTGTAAAGTTAGTACAAATTAAAGCAGAGAGGTTTGGATTATGGCGGTTGCAGCCTTAAAGTTGTGTTCTTCACTTTATTGCACAAACACAGCCTTTGAACACATTTACTAACTCACAAACTCACTATGTGTAGTGGACTCTATGATGGGTTTGACTTACTGATGGCACCAGTTGAAAGGTCATCACTAGCAGAGTTCATCCCTCAGGAACATTAAATGTCTGCATCAATTCCACCGACCAACCCACCAGTGTAGACATCAGAGTCACATTCGCATTCAGTTTGTGTCTGAGAGAACATTTTCTTACACTACAGGTCTCAGGAGTTTGTGCTATAAATAATGCAGTGTGTTTTTTCTCTGTCTATGGTTTTATTTGGTTGCTGGACCACAGGAGAATCAGGTGTATTAAGAGGAGCAGAATGGTCAGGGAGTATGTTTGAGGAGCTGCGTTTCTGGAGCGGCTTGAATTGAAGCTCCTCCACGATCCCCTGTTCCCCTAGAGACAGTTTTTTCTACACTGTACCAGAATCATAGAATATAAGAGCCTCGCTCTCACACCATAATCTAAACGTCGCAGTTCCCAAGTTCCCAAACTCGCTGCCTGCTTTACCCCACAGAGGAAGAGAAAGCTGCTGTGCAAAAGTAAAATTATGAGTCACATGTAGTAAAAAGCCACAAGGGTATTTGAATCCAAAGGCAACCCCAGGAGGTGGTTATCTAATTGTTCTGATGCCTCTGGTGCAGCTGAAGTGTTAAGTTAAATTCAGTTAGGATTAGATCATGATAAAGTAATTATTGTTGTTGTCTTTACAATGTCCATTGCAACGCCTGACTGTAGCTGCTGAGAGACAATAATCCTCCTCCTGTGGCAGTGGATTAATATGAGGTTGTTTTTGGACTCTTCTGCTTGATATTTAAAGGCTGAAACTCTTTTTTCCTCATATCCCATCAATCTTAGTCTGAGAACTCCACAGATGTTTTATGCATAAAGTCAGTTTGTTACATACTGACAGCTCAAAACAGAGCGAGGTCCAAACAGGCAGGGACATTCACTATCAGTCTGGCAGAATGAGATATTAATCATTGAAAGATATTTAAAGATTTTTCACAGCATCCAGTGTCAAAGCTCTTTATTCTCAGGTCAGCCAGCTGCCTTGGTTAACAGTGTTCCTGATGCGATGCTGGAAACATAGGTGAGGGTATTCCACAGTTAAACATCTGTTAGAAGGTTTCCCTCCAGGGCCAGATGATGATGCTTTAACCTCACACTGGCAGGAGAAGCTTAACATTTGGCTTAGAGCTGAGGTTCAGGGGTGGAGATGCAGTACCCTGGTTTCAGCTGACACCCTTTGTGGCAGCCATTGGAAGAGACTGAGGGATGCTCTGATCAGGAAGTATGAGTACTCTGTTGGACCACACTCAAGAGAAACAATGGGTTTGGAGTAAAGATATGTCTCTCATGAAAGGGAAAAACCAGATTTATCAAAACAGTGTTGAAATTTTAATGAACAAGGACAAGAAATATCCAGTGAAAGTCAACTGATTGTGACTTTTATCTCATGTAACATGTCATCAACTAGAATCACTACCTTGTGGTCGTCTTTCTCTGCTCCATAGACTAGTTCCAGGTCATATCCCTGTTTATCTGAGTCAATATATAAACTATTTGTGTGATATTTTGTCAACAGCTAGAGTACTTGCCAAACAGTGTTTTGGGAACTTTGAACTTGTTATAATTAACTACTAAAATCCTAGTCCAATCTTTAGGGAGGCTAGGGTTTTTACCAAAGGTCCTTCAAGGTGTTATGGAGATATTGCGTTTAGAATAGAATAGAATAGAAACTTTATTTGTCTGAAACCAAAGAACTAACAGAAAGAGATAGTCATAAGACAGACAGATGTACATAAATATGTACAAATGGACAGCCTAAAAACAATATGGCGGCTCTGGATATCACCAGCACAGAGGCATGAAAATATAGTTTTCATGCCAACTGCCTTAATAGTGTGCAGTTACTGTTACTGTGCCTCTCCTTTACAAAGGGCTGTAGTTAAGTTCAATTGTTTGGAGCTTCCCTACTTGAGGCGGTCTCAGCTTTACAGCACATCTCCGCTGACCTCCTCCTGAAAAAACTGATTATTCTGGGTCAGACTCTCTTAAAGCTACATGCTGGAATTAATGGAGCTGGGAAGGGCAGAGAAGGACTGTTATCATGCCCTAATTTTCTCAGTATGCTGCAGATGAGGCAAATAGGAAAAAAAAAAAAAAAAAAATCTGTTTTCCTCTCTAATCCCTGAGGGGTCAGAGTAATTTCCATAGAATGTAAATTTATATTTTCTATAGGAAATCAAGGCAACTACCAGCACTATAAAGGCTTTGCCAATAAGCGAGAGTGATGAAATTATTTTCTGTGCTGCAGCATTGTAGCTGCTTAGTCTTTGGAAAGCATTTTCAGCTCCCTCTCTGAGACTTTCATGGCCTTGTGATTTTACTGTGATGCTAACAAGGCATGAGCCCTCCTCTATTATTGAAAGCTTAGGTCTTTTATCACACTATGACAGTGCATGATGTCATTTATGTGCCGCGTATTCATCAGTGTCAGCTGACCAAGCAGTGATCTGTGGAGCAGAAGATGCATGAGTTTCCTGGACAGAGGAGAAGTGCACTGGCTGCAGATGTAGAGAGTTCACTCAGACATGGATCTTATATCCTGGGATTAGTAATAATGTGTCAGATTGTGAAAGCTCCATGAGCTGTTGATGCAGCAAAACAACAGTATTATCTTTTCCTTATATCCACATGTACAGTGTTTGGCTGAATACTACCACTACACAGGGTTACAGTGACACTGACACATATGTAAGGCTTTAAAATAGTGAATTGTACAGAATTTTAAATCACATCATGACACAGTAACTGTTTTGATTTTGTTATTTGTCATATGGTTCCACGCCAATAAGCTTGTGTTTTAGATGTCTACAGTGTGTTGTGCTGATTATTCATTCAAATTCAAAAGAAAGAATGACATTTTTTTTTTAAATTCAGGCCCACATTTTTTTACTCAGTAACAAATGTGATTTAAAATGTAGTGAAGTACAATACCTCCAAAAAAACATACTTAAGTTAAAGTAAAAGTACAGATTTTTAAAATTACTTAAAAAAGTACAAGTACACAAAAAACCTACTCAATAACAGTAACTTTAGGAAATGTAATTCGTTACTCTGACAGATTCACAGCTAAAAGAAATAAGGAAGCACATAAAATGGGGCCAATCACATCAGTGTAAGTACAGAAGCTGGTGCTTTTTCAAAGGGCCAGAAGCTACTGTATTCTTTCAAATGAAAGCTCAAAAAGGTTTGGATTTCCTATTACAGGTGCTGCAGTAGATGCAGTGAGGACAAACCTCTGGATCATGAGCATTTTTTTTTTTTTTTCAGAAAAACCAACAAATGAATATACACGTCTAAAAACTGCTGTGGCTCAGGGGGTCGTTTGTGTTGTCCACTAATCAGAAGTTCAATCGTTCGATTCCCAGCTCCTCCTATTCACATGTTGAAGTGTCCTTGGGCAAGTAACTGAATCCCAAATGTAGCATCAGTGTGTGAATGTGTGTGTACAGTAGAAAAAGGCGCTATGTGTGTGGGGGAGAGTGACGTGTGAATGTGTGTGTGAGTGGGTGAATGTGACTGGTACTGTAAAGAGCTTTGAATGACCTAGTGGGACTGGAATAGCCATTTACATGTATGAAATATATCTTTATCTGTATAAATATATATATGTATTTATATACACACACTATAGTAATGTATATACACATATGCCCACTGTATTTACAGTTTGATCAGAATGTGTTTTGACACATTCATTTTTTCATTTGACTGCAATTTGGACACACATACACACCTGTCTAGATAAGATCCTTCGATGTATGCTGAAATGAAGCAGCAAAGACAATGCAGGAGTGGCTTAAGAAAAACTGACCTGAAACCAAATGATTCTGTAGAGAACTGTAAAAACAAACAGTCCACCAACAGTCACCATCCAACCTGACGGAGCCTGAGAGGATCTACAGAAAAGAACAGCATAAAATCCCCAAATCCAGGTCTGCAAAGCTTGTTGCATCACACTGAAGATGACTGGATGCTGCGATCACTCCCAAAGGTGCTTCAACTAAGTCCTGAGTACAGGGTCTGAATACTTAAGTCAGTGTGATGTTTCAGTTTTTTTTCTGTGTGTGTTGTGAGTTGACTGATAAGCGGAAATTACAGTTTTAGCGTCAGGCTGCGACACAGTGTGATGAGAGTACAGGGGTCTGAATACTTTCTGAATGCAGTGTACAGTGCTGTGAATTGATCAAGCTGTTGATTGCAGTTTCGCTTTGCCAGTGGGATCCGATGTGCACTCCTGTGTGTGCACTGCCCTCACAGTGAGTCATCTGAAAGGAGAAGTGTCCTTGTTCTATGGCCTGGATGTTATCAGAGAGTTTTTACGGCCCAGAGGGGAAAGACTGCCACACAACTCCTTCGCTCTCCTCTCTTTTCTTTTCTCCATCTCTGTCGCTCTCTCAGGGTAATGCAAATGCATCGGCCATATCCCCCCCATCTCTATTTTAAGAGTCTTCTCCCTAGTGTGAACGGGCTGTGCTCAGGGCTGGCAGAATCAGGGAAGGTGGAATGAATGAAAACACATTGTATGAGCTCTCACCAGTGTCCCATTGTCTCTGCTGTATTCTCAAACCAGGGTCCTTTAAAGTTGTTCAGTCTAGCAGCAGCTACTTAATAGCAGCTCTCAAAGCGTATGGATGGTTTTAAAGGAAAACAGAAGCAACCCACTCACACATTCCCCCGGAGGCTCCTAAGAAAGCAATGACATTGTCATGTTTTACTATAAATAACGCCTCATACAATGATCCACACAGGCTCCGATCAGCAGGGTGAATGTGTCCAAGTGGATATGTATCTGATTGTGCAGAGAAGATGAACACATAATCTCCCAGCTCCTGCTTGTAGCGTATAATCTGTTAAATAAAATATGTGCCATCTATAATAGTCCTCAAAAACAATCACTATTATGTCAGAATTAGAGGCTGGTTTCTCTGAATGGTCTTCTGAGATGTTGCAGCAAGTTTGGTTTTGACTGTCACCACCATATTTGGCAATAATTCACTCTGTGGCTCAGCACCCAACAACTCTGACATGCTCGTAACATATGAACCTTCCAGCACAATGGTCACCAACCTGAATCTCTTACTTTAGCCTGAGTATAAGTCAAAATCAGCCTAATGTAACATCAAGAGAAAGAGATGCAGACTTTATTTCCAACTTCTATTGCTGCTTCTAGGGCTGCACGATTAATCTTATTTTCATCATCATCGCAATGTCGCATGCACGATACACACATCGTAAAGGTTGCCTGAAATGCAATGAGTAAGTTTTATTTACAGACACACCTCATACCTGTAACCTGAGTAATGTAGCGTAACAACAACAGCAGACTTCTGTCAGGTCCCTTGGATACCGTGCCTGAAATGTGCCCATGCAGCATCGATCAACATATTTGTTCTGACACAACTTCTTGTGTTTAGTTGACTTACAATGTTTGTACTTACAGCGTGTAAACTTTCCACTCTTGTTCTCATATGACACTACAGGCTTGGCATATGTACTACAACATTTTGAGCCATTTTCAGAAAGACAGAACTGTATTGTAAGTATGCACACCTGAATATTTTTATTGCAAGTCATATCGTTGTCGAGTGCAGGCCTAGTTGCCTCTTCATTTGCTAATAGAGTCAACGAATAAAAACACAGACAGCTCCACTTTGCTCTGGTGGACAGTGGAACTGCAGCTTGAATAACAGTCAAGGCCTGCCCCCTTTACACACACACACACACACACACACACACAGGTTACAAACTGATTTTGTAGAAACACAGCAAAAAGTCGGTCTATACCTGTGTTGCACATATCCCCAGGTATGGACTATTTTTCCATTGTTGCCAAGGTCTACTGGAAATAATAAAGTTCCACCAGCAGGTTATGACAGGCAGTCGACTCATGCTGGGGCCGACTACTGATGGTCCACAGGGTTCGAATGAAACATGATGAAGCGTGTTTTGATAATCTCAGACCAGCCCTGCCTCCAACCAGGTTTAACTCTAAGCTAAAAACTGCCTCCACCACCCTGTAATGATTTCTCTTATCTTTGAATTCGATTTTAATCTTTTAATCTTTGCACCTCTTCTGCTATATTTTTAGTGGTGAAACTTAAACTGTAAATCATTTCCCTATATATTCGAGCCTTTATATCTTTTCTCTTTACCCTTCTAATATAAATCTGTTTCCTTTATTATGATGCGAGTTTCCCTCGTGTATTAAATGTGTTCTACAAATAAAGCTGCCTTGTCTTTCTAAGCTTATCCATAATTTATTAAAAAGAATTCCAGGGAACTGAAGATACATGTACAGAAATCATCCTCCTGACGTCCACACGGCAACAAACAAATGAAATATTAGTCAGAAAAAGTCAAGTTGGTGAAAATAAGTTTGTTGTTGAGCTGCAGGCCGCCTCCTTCTGCCTGTATCTGTTCACAAACTCTCACTTTAACCTCTTGCTGTGTGTGTTTGGACCCACCAGAGAAAACCACCCACTGCAGCCTCAAACTTCATGAACTACAGTTGCTGAACCTTCTCCCCAGTGGGTCATATTATTATTTTTTTTTCCAATTGCTGTTTTTAGAAGTGTGTAGGAGAGACATGGATACCCATAGTTCAACGTATAAATGCTCTATCAATTGCAAGTGCTACCCTGAATAAAAACACGGGTTATTTTTTTGTGCAGTGAAATTGTTAACATGAGGCTGAATCACAGCACCTTTCACAGGGCAGGAAAAACCCCACTGAGAGGTTAAAAAGAAAAAAAAACAAACCACTGATTCAGTGTAAATCCTGCCTGGCAGAGAGCGACTGCCATCACATCCAGCTTTTCAGCAGAGGTGGAGTCACCTTCAGCAAGGCACCTTTCAATGGCTGTGTTGGCTGGAAAATTATGTGTACTGAGTGGCGGGGCAGTCGAGACCATGCTGATAAAATTTCTGTTGATGGCAGCTCTGGGGATGGGGGGGGGTGGGGGTGGGGGGGTTGACAGGATTGAGGAAGGCATGCCTTTTTCACCTCCCTCAGGTGGGAGGCCCATCTGCTGAGGCTTCACTTCTGCAAACTCCCAACAAGTTCTAATTAAGACCTACTTCGCACAAGTGATCACAGTGTGATGAGGACACCAGAAGTGGGCCAGAGCTACAGCGCAAAAGACAATAATTAGGTGCAATATCTGATTAGCTGTAGAGATAATAGTTTTGTTCTACAGGGTCTAACATGATGCAAAGGATGAGTTCAAAGAGTCAGATAATCCTTCATTAGCTCAGTGTACTCTCATGACAGTGCTGTATATCCACCGTAAAGAAGGAATCTGCCTCTGAGTTTAGACATTTGTAATTGTCTCTATGTGTGGTACTGTTTTAATGTCTCCCCAACAGCTCTGCTACCTTTTGTTAAGCATGGCAGCTCTGTTTCAGATGAGCCTTTAATGTTAATGTTGGCTTCATTCACTCAGACTGTGTCATGCCCTTTGCAGCTACGTGGTTTTTCTGCAGCTTTGCCGACACAGCACTCGTCTGCTTTGATGTTCTCTGGGCAAAAAGCAGGAGCATCAGGAAACTGGGCGTCGCTCGTCTTGACACGTTGAAAGCCTTAAATACAGTTTGTGGTGTTTCTGCTTATGGGGGGGGGGGGCAGTGGCTGTGATTGGCCAAAACACTGTCACATGCTCTCTGATTAGGCTGCTCATTTGATACTGCCTACAGGTCATCTGTGTTGCAGCTTATAATGACCCGTAGTTAGGTCCTGTTGCTAGGTGACACCTCGTTGTCTTGGTAATTATAACAGGAGCAAAGGGAAAAGTGTGGTTATGTTGATGTAAAGAGACAAACTGCACATCTGGAAGAGGAAGCTGTGGTGGGTGGACGATTATGAAACAGGAGAGCGATGTTCGATTCCCCTTGTGAAACCAGCTGTTAATGTGGTTTCCATTATCCATATCCATATCATAACCATGACAACAAAAACCATCTCAAGTTGAGAAAAATACTTATTTAAACCCAAATCACCATCCTAACCTAAACCTAAACCTAAACTGAGATGTGACCGTTATAACTGTAATCATGGCGATGAAAGTACAACACTTGTGTTTATTATTGTAACCATGACAACCAAGGTCTGGTGCACTGGCCTCCATACAGGGCACCTTGTACTGTAACCTGCACTTGTTCAGGTTGGAGGAAGAGTTGGTGCATTTAAGTAACGTTGATTTGACACACTATACCTCGATGTTGTAATACAGTTTATGAAATGTTTTTGCCAAAATAAACTGAAAATATAAAAAATACAAACAGTCAAATATGTGTTCTAAAATAGCACAGTTGTTTAATTAGTATCTAGTGGGACAGCAGATACCATGTCTGAAGGGAGACAGGGGTTAGGATCTGTACAACATTACTGCATTTGGGTCAAGTAATAATAACACCAAAGTGTTTGATTTGACTTGAAGACTTTGAGATATGGTTTAAAGCTGTGCTCTGGGCTTTTGAGTGAGGATTATTTCATCCATGCTGTTTCCATGCTCCCTCCTCTGTAGACTGTGGTTTGTTGAATACTGAGTCATATTAAATCGGAGATTAGACCATGGACAGAAAAAGACTTTGTGAGTACTTTGATAATCACTGTGCTGCCTTTCTTTGGCCTGTGTGTGTTAGTAAACTGAATCCCTTTGTTTTTTTTTAGCATAAAAATCTCAGGGAATTGGACTCAGAGATAGAGTGATTTTTTTTTCTAATATTTTATAAATCAAAGGATTAGCAGATTAAACAATCTTCAGCTGCAGCCCTAAATTACTTAGCACAAATTATTCATTAGCACCATACACAGTATTTTCAGTGCTGGTTTTTATTCAGTCTGTGTTCATGTGCGTGCGTGATCCTGGATTTAGGTCTACAGTATATATGTGTGACTCTGCTTGAATTAGCATTTGCACATGTAAAGGTTATAGCCAGGGCTGTTATATACATGCCATGATGTGAGTCACACAGTGGAGCTAATAGACTTCATATTATACAGAGTGATGTCACACAGTGGAGCTAAGGAGGATGATGAGTAAGGCTGAGGGGTTGAGGTCTCCATGTGATTTTCAGAACAGCTGGAGCAACAACTGTGGAGAGATAAAATATACAGTGGGCTAAAGATGAGAGGTATCATCCTGGTTTTGTTAAAGCATCCTGAAGTCATCTATGTCACAGATGAGGACAAGTGACCAGTAGCAGCACTGGATTTGCCTGCTGCATGCTCATTTAGTGAACAAGAACAAAGCAAACTGGTTATTATTATTATTATTAGGCCTATTATTATTAGCTTCTGTGTTCTGTACATCATTCAAAGACACTGTAGACACACCTCTTACCTGCCTGGCACTGAGCTCAGGAATGAAAAAGTGAACTTCAGTAACAGTCTGAAATAAGTTAAAAGTTAAAAACACATTCACACTTTAAACTGTCTCAATTGGGGGCTCAGCAGTGACAGCTGCTGTTTCACTGTGTGTGAGCTCTGTGGTCACATGATGCTGCTGCTCCAAGCTTAAAAACAAACTCATCTAGTTCTATGTACATAGAACCAATCAGTTTTTTTTTTTTTTTTTTTTTTTTTTTTTTTTACTGTTTTTACTCTCTTCTACACAAAAATCCACTTATAAGTGTCAACTTTGCTGTGAAAAGGTTTTAGAGCAGTGCTGTTCCTGCCTTTCACCTTGTTTACACTGACACAAAACCAACCTGTCACTGTGTATGCATCCAGGAGACTATTGCTGGTTGATGGTGTACAGAACCTAACATGAGTCATACTGTCGTAGATGGCTAGACAGATGGATAAAGACTTTACTTGTTCCTTTGGGGAAATTCATCCATCCTTCAGCTCATTAGTAATAATGATAATAAAGAAAAGTTAATAATAAAGTCAACGACTGTAATTAATAAACGGTTATGGTATTTATAGATTTCAATATTAACTGTCTGGTGTTCTGCCATGCTGCAGCATCAAACTGGTTACAGCATCGACAGCCTTCCACCACCACTGAGGTAACATTAAAATCAGCTCCAACATCTATATGAGCTGATGCTACATGTGCCGCAGAGGGAGGGAGATGTAATTATTTCATCCAGACTCAGCCTTAGTCACTGAGCTGCTTGGAACAAGAACCCTCAAACGCTGCTCCGGCTGAATTCACGGACAAAAGGTGAAAGACAACAGGTTCGAATCCAGAGATCATGCAGCAGTAGAGCACTTCACATGTCAACAGTCTGACATGTGTGATGTAGACAGCGTCCTCTTATGAAACGCAACCTAACCCCATCTTCAAGGCAGAAGAGTATTGCATGAATGGCCTTTTTTTTTTTTTTTTTTTTTTTTTAAACCGCTCTCGCCCTTTGCTAAGCATTTGATTCAGGATTATGCTGTGAATCTTTTTTCCACAGACTTCAAAGGCTACTTCCCATTCATTTTGGTCTTTTGATGGCTTTATGTTGGTTGTGTGAGGCTTCCAGTTTCAAGGACAGGTAAATGGTATTAAGTAGCGTGTGCAATGGATTAGTCAGTCTAATGTTTTCCCTGTTTGCTCAGCAGTGCAGCATGGCATTTTGAAAAGGAAAATGTCCATGTCTCCAGCATTATTAAGCTGTAGCTGCTGGCAATGTCCTCAGCTCTTCTGTATAAACCTGATTTCAAAAAGTTGAGTTTAAAAGTTTTTTTTTTTTTTTAGTTTTTTTTTTCTTACCGTGTGCAAGTCTGCACTTTGTGGACGCACAGCCTGTTTGGCCATAGGCGTGCTGCAGTAAACACGTTGCAGGATGTTATTTATTTATGACTAACTCTAATACGCAATTTAGCTGTATAAATCAGAGCTTGAGTCATATGCAAAATTATATTTTAATGAAATGGGAAACCCTAATTATGTGCTGCAGAGCGTGACTCTGGACCATGAGGCTCATGTGTTTAATGTGGAGAGCCTGTCAGGGACTAATCCTAACCCCCCTGACAGTGGCATTTGTAGGAAGCTGCAGAATAAGTTGGAAGTAGATTTACTGAATATAGTACAGCTTAAACTGGCACCGAGGAGAGAGAGGAGTCAAGCCTGGTGAACCTCCTCCAGTGCTTTTCTCTATTTGGGCTGAGAACCATAATCCAAATGTATTGCTCAGAAATATCACATCTTACATGTACTGTTACATCACCGGGTCTCTGTTGAAATTCTGCATGACTACAGTTTGATGAAGGGCCGCAGAGGTCGGGATCATACACTCACATACACACACACACACACACAAAAACAACACACGACATTAAATTACAACTTTGATCTCATAATATCATGAGTTTTTGTTCAAAAACAGTGTACACTTTGTTGTCCCTGAAGGGAAGCCTGTTTTGGCTGCTGGACATCACTGTCTCCATGATGCAAAAACAAGACTAACAACCTCCTGAAATACACAAAAAACACAAAACTGCACACATTTCACATATTTCACATAATCCATCTATTGCACATACTGTACATACTGCACAAATTCCACAGCAAGCAACAAACAACTCTGTTGATATTGCAACCCTGTGGCCTCAAGTGACATTGTTTAAAAGCTTTATCATGAAATCGTCACTATATCAAAACTTTTCTTTTCTTAAATTTGTTTTCCCCTCAAAATTATGACCCTATTCTCCTGGCAGGTTTGTTGGCATCAAAAAAGGCCTGATTTGCCATCTTACAGTGATATTGTTATTTATTTTCTTATATTATAGAGACCAAAGCATTAATCCAGAGAGTAATCATTAGATTAAACCATCGTTAGCCGCAGACCTAAATCATATCAGTATCAGCACAAATTATTCATTAGCATCAGCAATGTATACTCACAGTATTTACAGTGCTCCTTGTTATTCAGTCTGTGTCTGTGTGCATGCATGAATGGCCCTGGATATAAGTTTATATACCACACACGTACACACGCATGCGCGCACACACACACACACACACACACACACAGACACAAGCAACTAAGTGTTCCTCCCAGGTCTGGCCGTGCTGTTTGACTGAATATCGCCAGGCATCACTCAATCGATTGGTCCAAGATATACTGACGGATAACAGCAAACATAAAATATTCAAAAACAGTGTGTGTACGTATTTTGATGGTAAAGACTCCTTGTGTGTGTGATCTGTTTTCGAAGCCTGCCTCTTTCATCTGCTGTCCGTCAACTCCTGGTTAAAATCATCATTCCAGTGTGTCTTGACCTTCAAACCTGAATCCTCCAGGCCAACACATGCGCTAATTAACACTCTGCTCTATAACTTCAGTCATTTCATTCCCTTTACGTGTGCCTCTAGAACAGGCATGGGCAAACTGTTCCACAAAGGGCCGGTGTGGCTGCAGTTTTCGTTCCAACCAAGCAGCAGCACACCAGACTTGAGTCATCCAATCAACTGATCTCAGTCTTCAGACAGTTGATTGGTCAAACTGTGCGCTCTTGGTTGGCTGGAACAAAAACCTGCAGCCACACGGCCCTTTGAGGAATAGTTTGCCCATGCCTGCTCTAGAATGACTTCAGCATACCGAGCTCCAGGACTTGAAAGCAGCCTGTTGGGTCACTGGACAGTGCCTGAATAATACATATAAAGTATCTTACAGTCAACTTTAACTTTCCTCCAGTCCCCCAGACAAACATGTGCCCTCCTCCACCCACTCACCGGTTTTTAGTTTTTCAGCTAAAAGGGATTTTTCCAAGAAAATCCATCTGCCAGCCCCCCCCCCCCCCCCCCCCCCCCCCCCCCCCGCAGGCTGCACAATCGCAATGCTTTGGGAAAAATGGGAGGTTGAGACGTCACAATCTCCACTAAAGGGATTTCCTGCCATATTGTCGGAGCTTTACTACATTCTGAAGTTAGTAATGACGTGATGATGGAGCATGTGCTCATAAAATAGGACACCAGACACACTCTCCCACCAGAAAGCAATCTGGAACGTTCACGCTGTGAATACTGCACTTTATCTGCCATCTGTGCAGAATACTTCTAAATTATACTTTTAGTACGTGGGATGTCAACCTTTATTAGAGGGTGGTTCATTAATTATGAAACAACACTCCATTGTCCATCGTATCTGTAGCACGTGCTGGAATTAGATCAGTTCTGTGTTTTTACTCATGATCCATGGACGCCACTGTGCAGGTTTCTTTTTTTAATTCAATCAATAATTTTCAGGTTTCCAAAGTAATTATGCATGGGATAACTGATGACAAGGAGAGAACTGATGACAGCGACTCAGGGTTTAGCTTCAAAAATAAAGTCATTACATAACACATTGTTCAGTCTTCACACTGATAATCACTAAGTTCAAAAACAGATGTTAAGAGTTGTCACCTCCTCCCTGAGCTCTAAATGAGTAGCCTCAGAATTTTCTTCTTTTATACATATATATATTACAGAAAATTCTAATCACAGATTTTTTCTGTTTAGTCACTCAGCTAAACTTTGCTTTTCTTTTTCTGCTTATAGTCCAGTACATAGCTTTTCAGAATAAGATCCTCTCTGGGTTGGAATACTAGTTAATTCATATCTTAAAGAGTAAATGATGCACTACATCAGTAGGTAGGTTAAAGTTTGTTAAAGTGACGGTGTTAAGTGTGAAGAGCGATGCACAGACCGGACGTGTTGACAGCTGTGTCACTGGACTAGTTCATCATGTTTGAATGATGGAGAACAGAGAGAGAACAGAAAGCTGTGTTATGTTCAAGAGGTGCAGTTTCAAAAAATGTGACATAAGCCACAGTGTTACATCTCATCTGTTCAGCATTAATTAATATTAACTTGTGTCCTAACCTGATTTCAGTGGCAGTGATCTGCGTCTTTATTCAGCACTCACAACAGAACAGGTTCACCATCTGTTTAAGCCCTGACGACAGACCTGAACCTCAGAGATCACAAGGTGCTTCACAAACACGGCCATTAAACATTTCAAAGATCGTTTTCCCCGTCTGCTCCACATCATATTATTCATGATGAACAACCACTCTTCTTATCAGATCTCACATTAATTTGTCCTAGGGAGTTAAATTGAGTTACCTTGAGTGTGCTGATTGGGGAAGTGCCAGGATCTGAGTCTGAGGTCAGGGACAAAACACTCACAAGACAAATTATCACCCATATTTTTAACTGTCAATAATACACTGACCTTGTCACTGCCCTTTCACGAGCACATCACTCACAATTTATTGCTCAATTAAAATGCCATTCTAAATTATTTCTCAGTTAGTGGTTTGCTGCTCGCTGAGACCTCAAAGCAAAGGTGGAGGGAGAGAACAACTTGGTTCAAAGACGCTGACTGAAGACTAAAGTCCTGTTGGCCTTTTCCAATTTAAAATCAAATCAGTGATGCATGAAAGAACACTGTTTGACTTGATCTAATCTTAAATAATTTGTCAAAGGGCAGACTCACAACACCATCAGAGTCAGTCCTCTGCTCCATCACTGTAGCCAGAGTTTAGATCCTGTGGACAGACATGACTAATATAATCAGATTTTGACTGGAGTTAAAGTTCTGAGGAGCTTGATTTTAAAATATACTGAAGTATTGATTTTAATGTCAACACATTGTTCCATATTTACAGAACCTGATGACTCTGAAATGACTGACTGACCTGTGAACCTGCAGAATAAAAAGTTTGTAGGATAAGATACAATGCACAGAAACAGCCAACAGCCATTTGACTGATGACAGAGCCCTGAGCCCTGAAGAAGGCAAACAGTATACTGTAGGTAACCAGAAGCCTCCTCATTCAAACTGCTGCCGTCTGGGTGGAGATAAATTTTCATTTGTCCCACAAGCCATTAAGCTTCTGAACAGCTGATGCACTTGCACTTTACCTATTCTTTCTTGCACTTTACCCACTTCTACCCATTCCTGTTTTGTGTGGGTCAGGGTTAGCTGTCCAGCTGGTCAGGGCTGAAGGGACGATGGTGACTGTGATCATTATAGTTAGTGTTGGTACTGCTCCTGTACTAGTGCTGCTCTCTCTCCCGACTCTGCACCCAAAACAAGGTGTGAAGAAGGTACCTATGTACAGTACAGGTGTCTGTGTGTCTCCAGTGTATGTTTTGTTTATTTAGTGTTTTTGCCTTGGGATTACGCCAAAAACCAATTTCCCTACAGGGACAAATAAAGTTCTTCTTCGTCTTCTACAGAATAAAAACAGCAGTTACTGCCGTGAAAGTCAAGAATGAACAAGTTATGCATGTAAAAAAAAAAAAAAAAAAAAAAAAATCAACTTTCTCTCAGCCTTTTGTGTTGTGTTTGTTTCACATGTTCACATTTCTATGACTACAATAGACTTCATCATTCTGTAGTCAAAAGTATAAATTAAGTTACATAAGTTAATAAGTAAATATTTGTCTTGTAAAGTGGAGTAAAGTTTGGAAGTTTCCAAAATGAAATAAAACTCAAGTAAAGATATGGAAAAATATACTAAAGTATTCATAACTCAATTCAAGCAACTTTATTACTGTCCACCATTGAGTATTGAGGCTCTTTGAATGAACGAGAGCTTATAATTCATTTTGATGCATGAATTCAGAGCTACAATGAGAATCTTCCACTTTACCACCAAGACATGACAACATCATTCTTCAAACAGCCTTCACCTTTATCTGTGTATCTGTGTTTATACATGAAGTCCGCGGTTTGATTTGGATTGGGTCAGACTGCGGTTCATGCTGCAGCCTGGTGGAAAGATAGATTGACTTCCAGATCAGAATTGACGTCTCCATTAAGCCGGGAGGACAAAAAAATGATTTCAAATCCGTAGCAGAGCGATTGTGATTCATCAGATCTCCTGGTTGGTGTGAACCTCAGGGGAGGGGCTTTGTCACCGTGTCGTTTCCTGAGCGCTCACATTTGACAAACACTGTGATGCAAATTTGCATGTGAGAAGAATTGTTTATGAGTGAAACGGTAACATCACCATGAGACGTCCGGTTCGTCCCATCAGGCATCCACCACATTTAAGAGTCTTGTAAAAACATAACTGGGTGATTATATGATCGACAGACGTCTAGGTGTCACCTCCGACAGTCGATGAACCCATTCACACGTTTCCATCTATCATCACCTCTGTGATGCCTCTGAAATGAGTCCATGTGGGGCTTAAATTGGCCAAGGACAGCAGAGATGAGAGATAGCCCATAATGAGCTTTCTCCCTTAGGAATCAATGTAGAGCTTTGTCCCAGGGGCCACTGAAGGTTGTCTGTAAAAATCAGTCCACCGCAGGGTCTCAGCCCCAACAGCCAGCCGATCTATCACCTCACCGTCGCGTTGATGAGCAGCACTGAGCTCTGCAAAGTAACAAAGGACATTTTGGGACACACACTGGCGTTGAATAAATTAACACCACGGCCATGTAGGTGAAGATTTCTGTGATATAGTTGTCACGCTGCGTCTCGTGGCGTGTTACCTCCATGATCATTGCACTGCATAATCAAAGTGCCCTTTGGGAATCAGATGACTTTGTGTCTGCGGGAGATAATGTGGAATATGACAATCAGCTAAACCAGCACCGACCTTGTGTGTCAGTGTAATCATCCCTGGATTGATACAAATCTGGAACATGAAGGAGAAAATGTCGCTGCTTCTGACGGCTGAGAGCAAAGAGAGAAAATCCATAATCTCACTCACATGTTTTACATCATTTACTTTGTGTCTGACCTTTACACTGTAACTCAAGAACTGCTCCGAGGAGCTAATTATTATCGAAGGTTAATTGAGTGGCACTTTAAGAAGTTGTGCAGTAGAACTTTGCCAAGAGAGCAAACAGAGGCAGAATACAGATGTGAATGTTTACAACACATTCACCTGAGGGTGGGAAACCACAGCTGGGCCAAGTGGTCTTGTTACGGCCATAAGTGTTGTTGTGCTGTGTGTGTGTGTGCTGTCTCAGGTACCACCCCTCCTTAACCTACTGGTGGAGTGCAGCAGATTCTGCTGTACTCCACCAGTATAGAAAACTTCATAAATCTCTAAATAAATTAACCCTTTAATCCACAAAGAGACTCACTCCCCTGCTTCACAGCTGCTGTGCATGATTTACAGATCTACAGCCTCTCGCCTGATTTTCCAGCAGAAACAGACATGGAGACATTTGTTGACAGTTGCACTGATGTGATCCCAGAAACATTATTTATAACGGACTCCTTTCATAGGCCTATATTTTTAATGTCTGGACTTTATATGAACATAAACATGATATATATGTGTATATATGAACACTCCCACTCACAGCCACCAGACCTGCAATGGTTGTGACAATGGTTGTCAGGGGGGTGTGGGGGGGGGGGGGGGGGGGGGGCATAGAAATTTCATGGACTCATGTTCTGATGCTTTTGTTAGTCTTCAAGCTCTGGCTTGAGCTATTGCATAACACCTTTAATCTAATGAGAGTGCAGTCATACACTATGAACTGCCTCATCAACACTGCACAGAAAGCAGCATGTTGCACTGATTGTGGTTACAGCATTCACAGGGGATGGATCCAGTAGCTACTTTATTTGAGATTAAATACCAATATAACTATTTTTTAACATTTAAGCTGTTGCATTTAACAGGTGAACAGGTTACACCAGTGTGCTCTGAGTGTCAAGGCAATTTGCTTCACCTTTTCAGTCTCTCCTCAATTCCCTCTGCTCAGAATACACACAGACACAGACACAGACACAGACACACACACACACACTCACACTCCTCCTGGGCTGTCTGGATGGGCGGAGGGAGTGTGTGCAAGATGCCAAACAAGTGTCAGCGTCTTAAAACAATTATATGACAGTTAATATTCAGTTACTGTATATTGAATGTATCTCTCAGCTGTAATTAAAGAATTGATTAATTAATAATTTGAATCTCAAACATCCTCTCTCTCTCTCTTGTTCCTCTGCAGCCCATCTGCTCTGAGGCCGGGCGGCTGTGTGGGGCACCGGGTATGGATCCTGCTGGCCATGACCCACCTCACCCTGGACTTCTCAGTGTGCAGCCCTCTTGGTCAGGGTCTGGGGATCAAACTCACACCCAAATCGGTGCCTCGCTCACGGCCTCGCCTGCAGCCCCTCTGGGACATGCCCAACAAGCTCCACTGGAGAACAGTGAGCCCGCTGGTGGCCCGCCGCCTCCTCAATCCTGTCCCACCACCCCAAGACAACAGGGCAGGGATAGGGCCAAAGGCCAAGGGTCAAAAGCAGCGGAAGCCAGCACATAAAGGACAAGCAGTGTGTAAGGAGTGCCGGTTGCGATACTCTCAAATGGAGACGGGCGATCCGCTGGCCGTAGTAGCAGAAGCTCCGGCAGCATCGTCCAGTGGCAGCAGGTTGTTGCTCAGAGCCCGGAGACAGCTCAAGTGGGACAGCTACGACAAGTCTCAGGAGGGCCGGACTACCACGGTGGCTGGATTTATCGACTGGGGGCCCACGGGGACAGACAGCATAGATGGCGATGACAAACCGGAGCCGAATGTAACGCTGTTCACCAGGGTCTCGACCACTACGGTGGCCACGACCACTAGCACTACAGCCAGGCCCTCGCAAAGGACGTTCACTGTAGTGACCACACCAGAGCCCAAGAGGCCGAGCACCACCAAGGCCCCCGTCAGCCCGGAGACTGTCAAACCACCAAAGCCATATGGGGACCCACCAGGTAAGACAAATGATGTAGCTGCAGTGTTTTCACAGGTTATGCTGCAGTGGAGATGAGAACCCTGTGATTTAGGTTCAGTTTGATGATCTGAGGCTAAAGGTAAGCAACTTATATAGTACCTGAAACTTCCAAAAAAAAAAAAGAAAAAAAGAAAAGACAACATAACTACACCACAGCTGCTGTCAAAAACCTTGTGGTTAGTAAAATGAAGCTGTTCTGATAAATGATAGTCCTCCGCAAGATAAGTACAGAACCTTCATTGTTCCAAAAGAAAGGGTCAAAATGCACACAGCTCATGTTTTAAAGTCATTAGAGTCAGATACATGTACAGAAATCAGAGCAGCTTTTCATCTTTGTGACACAATCAAAATTCTTGTTTATCTGAGGCCCAAATCCATAAAGATTTATTGTCGGTTCTTCTAAGCCTTCAAATCCAACATCAGACATATTGCATTTCTATTCAACAACATTATCATCATAAAGATACAATAGTCTGCACATACATGTCATTTAATTAAATCCTTAATCATAAGAAATGAAATTACTCTACTATTCTAACAGATGTGTAAAAATATAAAATATTCCTCATTTATGTTTGTATTTTTCTTTTTTTTCAACATTTCCATCCTGTTTGTGTTTGTGGTTAGGAGAGGTGAATTTGTTAAAAAAAAAAAACAAAGTTTAAAAAAGTTTATCAAAAAACAAAACTCTGTTGTTAGTGGAGGCACATGCTTTTCCTGATCAAGTTTTCTTGGATTCGAAATGTACAGCTTTGCCAATTTATATCAAAAAAGGCATCAGTTCTAGACTAGACTGAGAAGAAACATGGACGCTGAACACCTAAGTTTAAATTTAAAAAGGGTCACATGGCGCCAAAGTCCTCACCCGCCACCACCACGGCAGTGATCCACAGTTTAATTGGCAGCAGTGCTGCTGAGTAGCTTTGTTGCATGTTCCAACAAACTCAGCTGGTGTGTTTTCACATGTGGGAGGTGAGTGTCATCCTATCATTAATTCAAGCAGGTGAAAAGAAAATAGCATATGGTGACGGAGATGTCACAATGCAGGCACCACCTGCACCAAAGTAAATCACCAAGAACAGATAAAACAAACAAGAATTAATGAATGTGAATAATAACTTCTAATAATAATGATAATAACAATGATGTGCTGTGGCAGATGACTAACGTGCTCTATGTGCTATGTGATGAATGTCCTTGAACACACTGGGGCTGAAATACTGTACATGGACATATGGAGTTTTTATGGACAGTCCCTCTGAGCTGTGGACACGCTGCGGCCCAGCCAGGAACATTAGATTTACCATTTCATTAAGTCCACGAGGAACATGTTTCTTGAAATGGACCATACAGGTAGTCGTAAAGTATAAGTCATGTTAACAACTTCTGAACAAGCACTATGCTAATTGAAGCTTTTCCCGATTGGTGCATTAATATAAAATGTCATAAAATTAGGCAGCGAACAGGAAGGGTGATCACAAGTCCTTGGCCCCCTCCCGTTCAATTACAGTGAGAAAAGACTTAAAGCACAGCGGAGGGAGGAGAGGAATAAGAACAGTATCAATGTATAGAGCAGGTTTAATAGAGCTGCTGCTCCTCATCAGAGAAAAACACAATGAGAACCAACAGATAACACAAAGAAAAGCAGGTGGAGACTGAGTTTAGTTCCAACACAATTGAGTGTAAAAATGTTTTGAGCAGAGGTTTGAAAAGTGAGGGGTGGAGAGCAGGGTAAATAACCTGAACTATGAGGTGGAGTCACAGATTAGATCCTCAATGAAAACAAGATAAATTCACTCCACAAACTGTTTCAGGACTCATTTCACTGTAACCATGTTTGTGTTCGTTCTACAGGCAGACACTTGAAAAAAATCTCTGTTAAAAACTGACTTTTATTTTAAAAAAGGAGGCTATTTAACCCTTTAATAACCAGCTGATGTACTTATTTTACATGTTATATTGTTCTCTATCAGGTTCTCTGTCTTTACTATCTCTTTGGTTTTGTTGTTGCTCATCTTAACTTGGGAATGGACTATGATAATGTCCTTCAAAAACACAGTTTCCAGATGCTGCTAGGAGACAACACAAATAATGGGAATTCCTGTCTTCACCACCATGATGTCACTGTCAGGCAACCAATGAAACGGAGCATTATAAAATGGTTAAAATCACAGATTTCTCTGGTTTAAGAAATGATGGAAACATTTAGGAACATGTCAAGACAATTTGTAAAAACAAACAAACAAACAAACAAACATCTGAACAAGGCCCTAGAATGGCAAACAGGAAGACAGGAATCACATTTTCCTCACAGGGCTTTCAAAATAAAAGCAGACCTGAAACAGAGTAAAATCTGAGCAGAAACAGAATCAAATATATCTGGAATTAGTATTTGATTATGATCTGGCTATACAGTCTAACTTTGTGAACCCTCATATACAACATATGAGCAGGTTGTTGCAGATTCTAACTTAAATTTCCATAATAATAATTTCACTATTGAGCTGATAAATATAATGAATAGTCATTTTCACATTGAAGAAGAGAATCCCTCCCCCAGCTCCCACGCTGCAGTAAAAACGACTAGAGAAGTAGGTTTTAATAGTAGTGGTATAAACATACAGTGCGTTCTGTGGTGACTGATGGGTTCGTACTTGATGTGAAATTAAATGGCAGGATGTAATTGTCTTGTCAACGTTGTTGTGATCTCTTCATTTTCCTCTGATTGGGAGGTGAGTATGAGACCACCTGTGAGTCAGAATGACGGCTTGATATTGGATCCTGGAGGAAATCAGTCACCACTCCTAACTGAGAGCTGATGAAGGAGGGGGGTGGGGTCTGATTTTTCCGACTGGATGCACATAGTTATATCAATAAGCAGACTGTGTCCCATCAGGGCAGAGGAACTGAATCACTTCTCAAAGCAAAGCCGTGCTGCTTAACTGCTGCACAAAACTTTCCTTTGCCTTCACAACACATTAACCCGTGTCTATCTCATATTGGCCCCTAGGCGAGATGCAATTACCACGGTGGTGCTACAGCATTGAATTGCTGATGAAATGAAACTATTACTGAAGGAGAGGTGCTTTACTTTGTCTCTGTCTCTGACTCTTGTCGCTGCTGCCTTGTCTTTGAGGATGTTTAGAGATAAATTACGTTTGGTCTCAAGTCTGATTAATGCAAACTCAGACTGGGGGTAACTCAAACTGATTGTCTTAATCAGGGTTAAGTTATAATCCAAGTTCATGTCAGTTTAACAGTTAAAGCTTCTCTTTAACGCTTTGGCATCTGTCCTGTAATTTATTGCTAGTGTTCTACTCAAAATAACACTTGGTCCCTGACAGTGAAGTTTAGGAGAGGTTTTACAAATAAAGACAAATGTGTTTCTACTGTAACTGGCAGCAACTGACGCAGAAGTAGTAATGCTAATGCTAATTTGACAGGATTGGTCGTATGAAATCCTGGAAGTTCAAGGTGGAAACCCTCAGACATGGTGCTGATGCTTATTTCAATCATATCTCTGTATAAAAACAGCACATGAATGTTAAGAAAGTTAAGTTATCATTAAAGTATGAGTCAGTGGTTACATCACAGTCTGAGCTACAGTCTTTCACTCGGTTGTTTTTAATACTTGTTAGTTGCATTTACTTAACTTCATCATATCAAACTGTTGTTCTGACCCACCCATGAAAACATGAAGTGGCTACATGTCATTTGGATCAAACAGAAGTGTTATTTAGTTCCTCAGGACATCATTGCAGCATGTTGGGTCTCAGCAGACTTGCATATTAAATTTTTCATGAAACTTCCTTTTACAGTTTTAACCATAGCAGCCAAACAAGTTGATGTCCAAACTCTACAATGAATTCATAAGAAAATAAGTCAGTGATAAACACAGGGGACTGCGTTGGCTCTGCTCTGAGGAGGACCACCCAGAGGCTGCTGCACATGAACACAATGAGATAATTGAGACATATTACACTGAAAACTGCTGTTTTGCATTTTGTTGGCTTTTGTACATGCACCATGTTGGATATACATTCAGTGCATCTGGCACCCGGCTGTTCGGTGGCTACTGTACATGGCTTTCTTTCCATTGTTGCGTGCTGTCAGCCTCCAGGCTCACACTCACAACTCACACAGACTCACAGGCTGAACCTCAGGTCTCAGGAGGCTGGCATAAGATCAACTTCTTTTCATGGCAGCAGTGACGTCATCTGCTTTGAGCAGTGACGGTAGTAGAACATGCAGATGCTACATTCACACTGTGCTTGTTTGAAAACTTACCAAGATGCCCAAAGCCACGTCTTGATGGGCTCGGATCAGCCGACTAACACTGTTGAAATCAAAATGTCACTGACCCTCTTGTCTTGTCGTGCTCTTCCTCATTTTATCACAACTCATCAACCGCAGAAAAGACAGTCTTCCTGTTTACACTGGCTTGCACATGCTCAGCACACCTGATTGCGTAGACATGCATTTCAGGTGTGTTTGTCCAGACGCATTTTGTTTGAAGTAGAGATGGTAGGGATCACCTCCTATTACTGTGTCATTTTGTGTTACAGTTTCTCCGCCTCCAACCCCCTTTAGGAGACCGTCAGCAGGTCAGATATCGATATTGCAGCCATTTTTCACAGATCCTCCAAACATTCCGACATTAAAATGACAATTTTCAGAAAAATCAGGACAAAATTAAACTTATTAGAGACCTGTCTCTGTATCAGCAGCTAAGCATCACAACATCTCACGACACAGATTTCTTCACTCTGTCAGTTCTGATTCTGGTTTTACTGCTGCACTAGAGCGTGACGATGATTTCCAACCTCAGAACCTATTGATGAAAAGAATCAAAGAAAAACTGAAACAAAACTTATGCCTCACTATAATACATTTATTGTCATTATTATTGAACTACTTTGGCGAGAAAACAGAGTCATCAGACTGACTGATCTTGTTCTTGGTTGATCAGATTTAAATTGGTTGATAAAAAACAGTGGCAAAATCAGGTGTAAATGTAAATCACATCTCGTGTCGTGATTATGAAGCCATGTGTTCTGTGATTACTGTAACAAAGTTATTGAGCTTCACACCACTGATCATGTTCACTAGCAAATAACCAAATCACCTGCTGTCTCATTTCCTCACTGTTTAATTATTCCAGTAATCAGAGTATCACAACATGTTTGTGTGATCCAGTGTCGTGTCGGAGTGAACCTGAGGGAGAGACAAGCCAGCCACCCTGACATCGACCACACTCACTGCTGATGTGGAGATGACAGGTGTCTCTATTAAATCCAACATTAAACCTGTGATCGTGAATGAGATGTGTTATTGTTTTTACTGCATGTCTATTCAGATCATTGGTCACCGAAACCCAAATTAATGTCCTAAAGTCGTTTCCTCGGCTGAATTGACATGCTGACAGGAAAATTAATATGTATCTGATAAATAATTAAACTGATTATCAACTGATAAAATATTCAGATGTTTGTTTCATCCATCCTGTTCAGGCCTGTGGCATCGGGCTGCATGTCTCTCTTTCTCACTGTGACTACATTTGAAAAATAAAGGCAAAACAAAAATGAAAAACATCTGTCCTTCGTGCAGATACATGAAAGTTTCTGAAAACACATGAGAATAGATTGAATAAGTCAAAAGAAATCTACATGCTGCACTTTATTTCTTTATTTCATTATTATATCTTTTTTTTTAATTTGAAGCATTTGACAGCATTTAAAGGGGACATATCATGGAAATATCACTTTGAAGGCTCTTTAACATATATTTGGGAGTTTGTTCTGCCTTCTGGCCCCAAAATGTGAGAACTGACAAAAAAATAATCTGTAATTTGCAGGCTGCCTAGGCTGAAATCCATGTGGTTTTACGAGCTGTTCCCTCGGTTGTCATACAGTTTGCAAAAATTTGCACAGTACCAGCCCTACCTGTGAGTACCGGTACCAGTGGAAGGGCCAGGGCGGAGCAAGCAGTGGTTCATTTGCATTTAAAGGGACAGGGCACTGAAACAGATCGTTCTGAACAGGGCTGTTTTGAGCAGATGAAAATAGCTGTGATGTTTGATCCTTGGGGTATTTTGACCGAAGCATGTCACAGACATGTCTTTAAGACACCTGGGAACTATTTTAATTTGTGGAAAAGGAGCATAATATGTGTCCTTTAAGAAATGTGTGCATTTCTCATGTTCAAGAAACAACAGGTCATCCACTTTGAAACCATGACCAGTTTGCCACTAAGTTACAGGTTTATAGTTTTACAACTAAACCTTAACTTTGTAATAAATTAAAATAAATCTTGTGTTTTTCATGTCTTTTTTTTCACTTAAAAACTAATCAAATAGTGAATGAAGGTTTGCACCAAAAACACCCAGGTATGATCTATGTTCTTTAGCCACAGCAGGTCAAAGTCGGGCTCTCAGTGACATTATTACATCATTGTGTTTTCATCCCTGCACGAACAAATTAACTGTGCCTCATAAATACTCGAGGCAATCTGTACAAACACAGGTCATTACCATTAACTCAGGCCCATACAATATGGCATATGCATATCATGACCTTAAGCTTCTCACTGCATGTGTCAAACGTTACTGCCAAACAAGGATACGAGTGGTTTTCAGTGTGAGGACACAGAAGATGGAGGGGAAATATTTCCAAAATATCTCTCCATCTCTACTGTAGCCATAGATGGTGAAGCATATTGTGAATCTTCAAGGTTCCAGCTTGACTCTGATCCAGTATCATCATTAATAGATCAGACAATGATCTCTGACGGCCTGTTGCTCCTCTTTCACCACCAAGATAGAAAAGAAACGTAGAAATGCAAGCTTCAGAGCACACTGGAAAAGTTGTCAAAGTTCCCAGGCAGCTAAAATGAAATGTCTCCTCACATTAAGGCAGATGTTCTTGCTGCGTGGTAAACACTCACACACACACACACACACACACTCAAAAACAGACACTTTATCCTCAGAATCTCATCGTTCTGAGTCTCCTCATTAAATTGCTCATTTTTCTTACCAGACACTCTCGCTCACTTATTCATTCATCGTATTCATGATCTCAATGTGTGAGTGACACCGGCCGGTGTAGAGACTGACCAGAGCTGATCGTCAGGCGCTTTCATCATCACGGCTGTGATTCAGTGTTTTCACTGTGTCACTGTCCATTTATTCAGGTCACTTACTTTCTACTCTTCAGCAGATAAGCTGCACTTTTTCTCTGGCAGACACGACAACAGCTGATCTTTAGTTTAAATGGAAACTCTGACATGTGATTTGACTTCAGGTGTCACTCACATTGTTTTGTTTGTCACACTGTTCAGACAATGATACAGACAATGATATATATAAAATGAATAACTGTAGTGGATATTAGAATTACATTAAGTAGAACGGTCAAAATAACCTAGTGAAGATCCATGCAGATAACAATGTGGTGCAGTAATGATCGACTTTGCCTGATTTGCCCTGTCTCATTACTTTTTTATGCGACAGCCGGAGGCTTCATGTTTTCTGTCTGTTCACATTCACTTTGAATCAAGGATGAAAATGATTAAAATTTGGAGGTCAAAGGTCACGGTTACAAAATCCATGTTTTTGGCCATTTGGCCATAAATTCATAATTATGCAGAATATTAATGTTGGACAAGATAAAACAGTGATGTGAAATGTGGTCAGCTTTACTATGACATAATGTAACATTTGCGGTTATTCATCATTGTCATACCTCAGGAACAGAAGGTCAGACTGTGGCCGTAACATATTTGGTCAGATACTGAACTGGTGACACAAAGTCTTTATTAAATATATGATGTGAGCCTGTGGGAAAAAAAGATGTAAAGTGTGATTCGACTGGTTGACGAAGGTGAAGTCTGTAAGGTGCAGCTACGACTCCTGCACTGTGACTTAGTGCAGAGCAGTTTGGTTTAGCTGGAAACCAGGTACAGAGGGACACAGAGAAAGTATTACAGCTGATGCATCTGTTGACTGTGGGCTCAGTGTTTTACCTCCCACTCACTGTTGATAGTGAACGTGCAGAATGATAAAAGGAGAAACTCTTATTGGGGAAAAGAGGTTAATGTTGGATAGAATCAGTCAAATGCTTTTAGGAAGTAAAACCAGGTTTTCCAAACTGAAGATGTTACTGTATTTTATTATTCTATACACAATCATGACATGATTAACAGCAAGTGAGCTTACATTACCTTATGAAAACAAGTTATTTACACATAGAATAGAATAAAATTCAGCACCTGTAGAGTACAGTTTCCTATCACAGCAAAGTCAGACCTGTATCAGCTCCACATTTGGACTCAGACTGGGGCCAACTGCACAAATCACACTGATGGAGCCAGTAAAAACTTTGCCATCACAAGTGCAGGTGGTCTCCGTGTCCAATTATGAAACATGCTCACGCCACCATCCAGGATGAACAAAGAACAGAGGTGCTCAGACAGAGGGAGTGTGAGTTTGTTTTCCAATCTGGATGCCATCACTCCACCATAAATTGGAAAACAGCTGTTTGCTGCTGCAGTATCTCGATAATATTAACTTTAAATTAATGCACCAGATGCTGCCTTAAGGAGGACACTTTTACAAGGAAGACACAACAACTTTCATGAGAGAAAAAGGATTTGAAAGAAAACTGAAATAAATCAAAATAATGAATTGAACTGAATTTAGTATTAGTATCTCAACCACTTGCTCATATACATTGTGATCCTCATCATCATTTACATGCAGAGTTTGTATTGCTCAGTGTCAGCCATCCACAAGTAAGTTTCAACTGAAGGTAAATGAGTTGCATCTGGATATGTCTGTGATTATCTGGACATAGCTGTAGACAACCTTAAAGAGCCATAAACAAGCTGAAGCTGCTGCAGCCCTGAAGCCATAAACATCTGCTCAGGCCGATGAGGAGAATTCACCTTGTATGTATCTCCCTTAGTTTGGACTGGAGTTTGTGTGGATATCTTGTTGACTCTGCTCTCACAGTTCCCTGGCCATCATACAGGAGGCGTCAGAGGAGGGGGGGGGGGATTGTTTCTGTGGTGCCTCCAGATGCTCCCTGATTGTTCCCCGTGATTGTGCAGCTAGTAACTGCAACCCCACTATACACTACACAGATGGAGCTGTCAGCTTCATTAAGGGTATGAGATGATTAAAACTGGAGTGTGTGAAGCCACTGCTGACGACTCGGGTCTCGTTAGATGATCGGGGGATTGGTAGGGTTAGATGTTACTATGGAGAAAAGGCACCAACGACACAGTGATGACGCACAGATCCATGTGGCATGGCGTCCTGAAACAGATATGATTTAGTGGACGCTGAGAATACACAATGACATCCGACAGGTAGTTAAAACAAAGAGACCCATCTGGCAGCAATTCACATCGCAGCCTGAAGTTTGTGAAGGAAGTGGAGGGTTAAATGAATGGAGTAAATAAGTAAGCTGACATCCACCACAGGGCAAAGTAAGCACATGTAAAATGTATGTTAAGTGTCTCAGGGATCTATTTTTAAAGAAGCGAGCTCAGTGAGCATTGTAATGCAGCGTTTTGACCTGTGCCAGCCCTGTAGAGGCGTACAATACAGCCTCTTCAGCCCAGAGAGACACACACACAGAGACAGAGAGAAACCACTTTTCCCAGTGGTTACCATGGCAATCCAATAAATTTGCCATTACTCTCTGTATTGACTCTCAATAAAGTGGGTAAAAATGAATCTCCTTTTCTCAAGCGTTAAATCTGGACTTAAATGCTGATGCCTGGTGACAGGCGTGCAGAGTCAAACCCTCTTTCCCTGATTTACAGAAAACTCAGCCAAGAGGAGATGAAAGGGCCAGAGCGAGCAGATGCCGTTTCACTTTCTGTTTCTCTGCTGCTCAGCTCTTTCTTCATGGCTTGACACATCTGCCTAAAGCGAAAGCAGTGCAGATGTTGACTGAGACACTGTTTTGGGTACAAGAGATTGTTCTGTTAATCAGAAGCGAAAGGGCAGAATTTTAATCTGGCCCCATTTTCAAACTCACATCAGTTCATTTATTGTAACTTTGAAGAGATTTTCAGTTCCACTGTCACTTAACAGCAGAAACAGAGACTGATCAAAAACAATGCATAATATGGAGGACCAGGGATGTCACAGGAAAAGTAACAAAGCATTTCATATCTTATTAGGAATTAGAAATGTGGCATTAAATATGGATTTGGACAGAATGTGCAAAACCCATAAATATGTATTTATGACTCTGCTGCACTGAAAGTCCACCTAGCTCCACTTTTATCTATTTGGGAAAAAAGAAAGGAATGGATGTGTGATTAACACAGGTTCTGTTATGTTGGCCTTTGGCTTGACTCATAGTTTGAATCAGTTCCTGGAAATAAATCAGCTTGCAGTTGCAAACTAAACCACCTCTGCTAACAGTTTGATTTAGAAAGCACTTCAGGGATGCAAATAATAAATAATGGTAATGTACATATAATGTGAAGAATTAAAAAACAAAACCTTCTGAACAGGAACTGTAGCTACGAAGTCCTGCCATATGGGAAGGGTCACGCTTTCTTACAGCTACTGTCAATGTGAAATAAGTTACCACTGGAGCACATCCAGCCTTCATCAGACACTCGAGAAATATCCCTTCAAAGAAACATTTTGAACAAAAAAAATGTGATTAATTTGTGATTAATCATGATCAGTTATGGACAATACTGATATCAAATGATCGATTGACAGCCCAAATACATATTTCCTTTTTTTTCCCCAGTTGTTTTTAGTTAATTGAATTGATTAACTTAGCCATTCAGTTTCTCCATTTAGCCACTCCATGACACTCTGGGCCTTCAATGCTGGTAAATACATTTTATAGATATCCTATCAGTGGTTGGGCTTGTTAGATCTCATGGATTGGCCTGGTTTCACCAGTAGGCTACTGTGGGTCCAGAGTGTCATGGAAACGCTAAATGTCTAAGTTAATTGATTGGTATGAACTAATCAAAAGCATTTTCTTCATGAATTAATACATCTATTTCTAAATGACTTTAATGCTGCTTTTGTAAATCTGTTTTTGAATCTTTACTAGTTATTGGTGGATTATTCAATCATAAATTCCAAAATTCGAGAAATGCTTCATTACTCTTCCTGTGGTGTCTCTGTTCCTCCATACATGATGTGTTTCAGAGCCTATTCATCTGCTAAACTGTTCAGCTGCGCTTTTAAAAAGCAGCCTGTCAGGGACACGACAGCACACAGATCTCAGGATGGTGGATTGAAACTGCCTTCAGTACTGAAGCCATTTTTACACCCACCTGAAAATTGCGGTCGTTGCCATTTGTCTGTTGTTAACAGGACGAGCTTTTGTTTGTTCCCCACTGTTCCTGCCTCAGACAGACGAAACCTCCTGGATCCTCCACCTCTGTCTTTTTTATTTGCCCATTCTGCCATTTGCCAACCAGCCCGACTGAATTATGCAGTGATGCCTTTGACATTGAGGGGAAAGGCGTGTAGAGTAATTGTCTCTGATCTCTCCCTCTTCAACTTTCCCCTCCTCTCTATCTCTTCTCTCCTCTCTCCTCTCTCTCCCTCTCTCAGCACCCTCTTCTTCAGTAAGTGTTTTAGATTGCTGGGTGACTCAGTGGAAATCAGCCCAGATTGACACTTTGACATAGGCGTTAATTGCCAATTCCTAACTATCAGCAGGTCGCCTTCGACAGGAGCCTTCCACCAACCTGTCCTGCTCAGGTGTCTGATTGTGAGACGATCTTGAAGGAGGCCTCGTGGTGTTATTAGCGTGTTATCGAATGTGTCTGTACGACTGTGCTTGGTGCTGTGTGGGAGTGAAGTGGCTCAACCTTTGTCAGCTGCAACTCTGCTTCACAAACGAGGGGCCTTCCCCACATTGTCACGAGCTTTTAAGCCAACGCTGAGTGGGTGTGGGCACCATTAGCCCTAAATGGTTCTTTGCAACGGAAATGTGATCGGGCTTCCCACCACATACAGATGGTCTAGTGTAAATACACACACACACACACACACACACACACACACACAACTAAAAACTTGTGCCACTGACAGTTGCAGGCTTAGAAATTAGTCATTCTCTCTTCCCTGTCATCAGTCCAGCTCTGCCTCTTTGTGGCATTGTTACATTTTTTCAGAGCACAAAGAGCCTGAAGCTCAAATGTTAGATGTCACATGATTCACCATCTAAATTGCAAATGGACAATTTGGGGTTAAGCAAGGTCAAAAACTGTAAACAAACATTAAATGGAGGCCATGTCTTTGGCTACTAAATGATGTAACTGATCACATAACAACATGTTGCCTGTTGTTATTCAAAAAACATGCATATGATGTTTACAGACATATGACCAATGTCCTACTGTCAATCTGTGGGAAAGGGGCGGTAGGGATTACATGTACTTGAAACCTTTTCAGTACAGAGAAGAAGAGAGAGAGAGAGAGAGAGGGAGGAGGAGTTAGCATTGGCACAACCGCTAACTCTTCGTCAGCCACTGCCAGTTACAAGCAAACAAATAACATAAACAAATCAAAGATACTAACTGTGCTAATGCTCTGACCCGTCTGCTAGTCTCTGGTTCTGGACTGAACAGACTGTGTGTGTGCGTCTGACTGAGGCTTATCTGTCCATCATGACACTCTCTGCTCTGTCACCTGGCTCCAGCAGGTGGTGGTGGGCGGGGCTTATGGCCTGATACAGGTTCCTCAATCAGGAGGTCAGAGGAAATTAAAAGTTTGGGCCGTCAATCAATATTCTAAATATTATTATATCAACAAATTGAAATAGGAAAAAAAACAGACACATGATTATGAACATTAATATTTGATTCTTGTGTGCGCCTGAGTTGCTGCACTGAAGGAAGGTCTGACGGATAGAAGTCACACAACATCGTTCATCGATTTAAAATGAAATGTAGGTCAAACTAAAATGAGTGAATAATTCAGTGAGCGTGTTGTAATGATCGCACAGAGTTCATAACCCAACTTGGCGGCAGAGAGAGTGATTTACTCCCCAAGCAAACCGAAAAGCTCCAAGTGAAGGTCTTGGAAGCTCGACATAAACTATATTCGCTACAGTCAGATTAGCATGCTATGTTTCTTGTTTTGGTTTCTCCTTTAATAGACATAATAATGTGCAAAAACAGACATTTGAATGGTTCAAAGGTGTGTGATTTTTCATTTTCAGATGGAATAATCAGCAACAGAATAGTCTGCTTAAAATACTGCATTAAACTCACATTTGTGTTTGTATAGGAACTATATGGAAAGGATAAGCTTTTTAGACATCAGTCTATTTATATAGAGCTGAAATTATGACCCCACAGTCCCCCCATAGCCAAACAAACAGACACTGTATGATTTTGCGAGTATTTGTTGAAAAAAAAGAGGGATAGAGAGAGAAAGAGAGAGAGAGAGAGAACAGGAGAAGAAAGAGAAGATAGCATATTGCAGGTTCCACATAAATATGTATAATAATGGCAGTGATAAAAACATCCAGGGCAGGTAACACGACGAATGATCACATATAAGAATCTAATATCAATACTGATTATGTCACAGTTCTGAACTCTATAGCTCTGTAGGAGAGAAGAGACGAGTTAGTAAAATGCATTAATGGGATACGAATGAGTGCAGATGGAGAGAGAGGGAAGGAGAGAGGAGCCCTGCATCATGGGAAGTCCCCCGGCAGTTTAAGCCTATAGCAGCATAATTAGGGGAAAGGTTCAAGGAAAGACTAAGAAGTCGTCTGCCTCCTGGACCCAAACCAGGAGACGTCTCCACAGCAGAGGAGCCTGAGAGCTGAAGGCTTGACCTCCCAATGGGAACCAAGAGTAAGCCTCCATTTTGGGAGTGCAGTGTTCTAGTCAGGTAATAAAGGGCTATGAGCTCTTTAGGATATTATAGGGCTATTAAGAGCTTTGTAGGTGAGGAGAAGGATTTTATTTTGTATTCTGGATTTTGGATTAACTAAGTCTGCAGAAATGTTGTAGAGACATTGTGAAAATCTTTTTTTTTTTCTTAATTTCACTTTGTCCGTTTTGTTGCTGCCAAATTAACAGCACACGAGAATAAGACCTTTGGTGGGAGACATGGAACTACCTGCAGCCACCTTCTTCTTACCCCTGCTTTAGTAAAGAGGCCTGCACACAGTGGTGGCTGCTGATTTTAACCACTGAAAGACTGAATGAAGCAGCAGTAAATACATCGGCAGCATCACGTGTTTCATAAACACAGCTGTATTTACCACTTGACAGTTCAAGAAATGTGCAAATATAAATCACATGTCTCTTCACTGCGAAGGTTCAGATCTGAGCTCCAAGCTGCACTTATGGATTTTTTTTTTTTTTTTTTGCCACATGGGGGCAACAGCACAGTAAACACAGTATTTTGTCAGCCGGTTAGCTTCCTTTCATCAACTCATCTGAATTCCAACATTCACACTTCCTCTAATGCTGATGTGTGTCTCCCAATATGAGGTTATGTGAATGCCTCAAATCAAAAATCGATTTATTGTCAGATCCGTAGAAAACACGTGAAAACATGGGAGTGAGATATTGACTCAGTTTTGGATGAATTGACATGAGGTCAATAACACGTAAAAAACATTATGTATCTGTAATTGTGCTGAAGCTTAGTAACTGGTGTCTTTAAGGTTAGTGTAGTTAATTTTAGTTAGCCAGTGTAATTTAGTGCACTTGTCTGTGGTGTCAGCAGGAGGGCAGGGGCTCTGTCCAAAGGGTATTAAAGTCTCGGTGGCTTGGGGTAAGAAGCTCAGTCTGGCTGACTTTGCACAGATGCTCTGCACCCTCCTTCCTGCAGGCAACAGTGCAGAGAGGGTTCAGTGATCATATTAGTGACCTTCCTAACACACCCGTCTGTGTGGGGGACAGACACACCTATAACTCTACAGGGACTTCTAGACGACTCTTGAGTTCATTCCAACTCAAACTGGACATACATTAGCATGACTGAATATTGTTCAATTGGATTTCTCAAAATTGGACTAACAAGTGCAAGTAAATGTTTGACTCAATTGGACAGACTTCATACATGCTCTGTGCATGCTCCACAGTTCCTGCCCCAGGCTTTGACTCAAAAGTCAACGAACTGCACAACAGAAGAAGGAGAGGGCCCTAACAAGCATACAGCACATTGCCCAGGTTGTCACCACTCAACATGCTACCAGTTAGCTGCTAACTAACTTCTTAGTTGATTGTTTGGTCTGTCACATAATTACTCAACCAGAAAAAGGTCTGTTATAATTAAGCTGATAAGCAGCATATCACCACCTACAGTAGGGTCAGACAGACATTGGTTGATAAATATATTCCCCACTTGTGATTGTTTTCTGAGACAAGGACAGTTGTCCAAGTTAAAAATGGCCAAGTCGAGCTGTAACAGTAGCTTGACTTCCATCCATGGTAACGTGCTGTGATGATGGTCTCACTGCTTCCTCTGAAGAATGATAATAATAATGAGAATGAATAATGAAAAATTTAAAGTGATGAGATAAAATCCCACGGGGAGGAATTTTGGAGGTGATAGGAACCAAACACTGCCTGCCTCACATTTAAAGTTTTTGTTAATCTTTTATTAAAAGCAGGTGGCAGAAGGAGATTTCATCTACCTGCTCTGCTTCTCTTTGACATGTTCATCAAAGTATCTTGGCCAAAAATGTCATTTATTCCTCACTGGAGGCTCTGATGGCGCTTTAATCCCACCGCCACAGAGGTCAGGAGCTCGCCATCCCCATTCACTCTGTATCCCTTTCTATCCCTTCTATTCCTATCCTCCTCCTCTCTCTCTCCCTCTCCATCTCCCTCTCAGCCTCTTTTTGTTTGGCGGTGAACTGACCAAACAAAACCTAACTGGGTATCTCTAGTGCAAGGTGACTGCCAAAGGTGATTTTTCAACCTGATTGCCAGGATACAATGAGTTTTAGACAGCCAGGCCAAATTTCCCTCCCTCCAACTGGCAGTTGTGGATGAAAATAGAACTGGCCTCTGCACTCAAATTTGTCACTCGTGTCATTATCTGCTCTATTATCCGCACCTCACCCTTAATCGTACTGCCCACAGAATGAGGTTATAATGGACTTAAAGTTGGTGTTTTTGTTTCAGGACCTCATGTTCCTGGGTTAATCTGTTTCATTAAAGAGCTGCATCCAGGAAAGTTTGCATATTTTTGGCTCAGAAGTCTTAATGAGCAGTTTTGACTCAAAAACCCTGAAAACATGAAACTACACCTGTTCATCAGCAGAGCAAGTGGAGTCAGACTGGAAGGCTGAAGCTGAACCTGGTGCACTCTGCCACTCAACATGAACACTATATTTTCATTGCAGGCAAGCACATGACTGAGAACTCATTTTAACACCAATTCACAACCATGAAAATATATATAGTGTATAATATCCAGAGAAGTGTAACAATATAGTTACTGAATCGATGCCCAACAAGGCTTTTAATGTAATTGAACAAAGAAGAAATTTTACTGTACCCATTTTAATATGTTGCCTATATTCTACATTTATTTGCTTGCCACTCTTGTTGTAATTACATGTTTTTGTTGGTCATATATTTTTACAAAGGTTCATTCCTTAAAGAAACAAAATACATGTAAACTGAAGAGTGTTGTCAGTTGGCCTTGAACTACTTAGCTTCAACTCAACATATAAAAAATGATGTCGAGCCAACTGTTTGCGTCAAGTGAACACTATGTTTATGTCATTTTGACATTTCTGACGATCACGATCAGTAGTGGAAACTTGTGCACAGTTAAAACAGTTTGTTATTTTCTCACGATAATTTTGACTTGTTTGCGTCTTCTGTGTGGAGGAGGGAGTCGACACAAGCTAATTCTCCTAATGTGATTTAATCAGTTGCGGCGTAAAAGGATGAAAGTGCTGCTCTGGCTTTGAAATTTACTGATTGAGGAGTGACCCCCAGCCCACCCCTCCACCCAGCCACCCACCATCTCCAATTGCCACCCACCACACTCCTAAATCCCCACTTCCAAACTGACATTAATGTAAAATGAAACAAATCTCAGCAGAGACTTCAGCTATTGATCAAGGTCAGGGGCAAGCTGTATTATGGCTGAACTCGGACAGATGTTAATTTATAACTGAACACTTTCAACTTAACAGCCTTGACGTCAGCCAGAGAGGAGGGAGAGAGGGAGACAGAGGAGAGTGGGGTGGCGGAGTATAAGAGAAATGCAAATGACTTGTAGATAAGTTAATGTGCCTTCGCCGTGGTGACAGTGGGTAGGTGGGTTGGCTGGGGGGGGTCTGTGATTGGTAAGGTAAGGCTTCCCTGCGCCGGCCAAAGATATCATTAATCCAAGCTTGACCCACACGGCCCTGGCCTCAGAAGTTTATTATCCAGGAGGAGGTGGCGGGAAGGCAGAGCAAAGACCGTGTGCTCCTCCAAAGTGACTGAGCAGCACTTCCTTTCTGAGCCCTCCCCAAGACAAATTGGCTTGGATCAGCAGCTCGGCAGCTGGCTGATGAAGAGGTGAGATGTATAAGGCCCACGTGTGCATTTTCATCATGACGGCTTTTCCTTTTTTCTCCTCCTGCAGCATGTCACCTGCTGCAGTGTGTCATTGTGTCCTAGTCTCTCTCATGCTCTATCACTCACCCACACACACAACACACACACACATTAACCATACAGTGCAGCGCAACAGACTTGCACTAATCCCCAATTTAGACATGTACAGCACAGTTTTGTTTGTGGATTACTGTCCTCTGGCAAAAACAAGCAGAGATCAGCACACACGGGAGTCTTAAGAGTTTAACTAAGAACAATGTCTTTTGTATTTTAGTCATAGAGGACAACGGGAGCGGAAAACATTTGGTCCACGTTCGTATCTGTAATCTGATTAAAATGCAGCGCAGAAGCAAAAGACTGAAACAAAGCTTTAAAGCCTCAGTACCTGGGAGATGTAGCAAAAGTGAATGGTATTATAAACATTTGGGTTTCACTGTTACAGAAGAGGACAAGGAGGAGGAAGAGGAGGATCATTTCTATGATTATTCAGTGTTGTAGAATCAAGTTACTATGATTTTCCCAAACACTGTCCCTGCTGTCCTTTTGATGCCATGTTGATTGGATTTAAATTTCTTCCAATAATAAACCAATAATGAATCATTTCTATGAGCTAGTGGATGAGTGCAAATGGATCCAAACAGCCTGGTGTGTCATGAATATTAACAGTCAGTAGGTGTGAGCTGTGCAGAGGCTCTGGCTGGAGTTGTTTACCGTTTGTGGTTCAGTTTAACTTAGTTTAGACTCTGAGTTTTGCATTGAATAGAAATATTGAAAATACAAGTCTTCCCAGCAGAGACTGGGGCTATTTAAAGCCACTCACCTCGATATTTTATATATTTACAGTGAATGAATGAATGTGTGATGTGAAAACCGCTAGAGACATGCATTTAGAGAATTAGCATCAGCTTCGATCTTTTCCTTGGTTTTACAGAGAGCTTTGGCTTCTTTTGGTGAATTATTTGGGTTTTCAGAGTCTAACATAGTCCAACATCATATTTCCAGATGCATCAGACAGCTGTGTGGCTCTACCTGCCCAAAACCAGCAGGTGAACATAGTGGAGCATTTATCAGCTGACAGTTTTCGCAGAAGCTAGTGGAGACAGAAACAAGCCCAGAAAGAGACTGAGTATTTGACTGTTCAGTCTCTTTCTGGACCTGTTTCTCTTCAGTGTTGAATGGTGAAACTGTTCTAAATAAATACTGTTTGCCTTCTGTTGCTGGTAAATTTAAGATGATAATACGGGTCCGATGTTGGATTAGAACTCATTCTACTGCTCCAGGGCCAGAAACTCACCTAATGCAGCTTTAAATAAGGCTCATAAGCTGTGTTGCATCACCTTTAAAACATTAGTTAAAATCATTTTAACTCACAGATACTGTGAATGCTGGGCCTTTATTTTGAAAACATGGTTTTGTTGTCATGCCATGAGTAGATATGAAGTAATTATTTCTTATGTACAATTACACTATAGTTTGGGCTCATTGAGTTTGATGCACATGTGTGTGATATGCGATTTGATTATTCTGGTTATCTTGAGCCTTTGTCAACCTGCCTCCCTCCTCGGAGCACTCAGACCTCCTGTCAGCATCAGCTCTTGATCAAATACTTCATTTGATATGCTACATCAAATAGTTTGCTCTCATCTAATGTTAAAATAAAAGCCTGAGGGCAAAAATCTACAAAGATGCCACAGAGAACACCGAGGTGGGTGAAGGTTAGAAAATCCACACTGCCTCTTATTGTGTGGGGCGACTGGTGCAGGATTCATTCAGCAACAGAGAGGGTCTATAATGTTGTTTCGTGGACATAGTACACGTTGAAATAACAGACAAAATAATAAACATACAGTTGATTAATTTGAGTTTTGCTTCCTTCTATTAATGACATGAGAATAATAAGTTTCAGTACTTAGAGAAAACTTGGACTTGGTTTCAGTTATCCATTACAGCCAGCTGTACTGTAATGGAATAATTCATATGACTCTTAAATTATGAACAACAGTGTCATCAATAGTTACTGAAGAGTAGAACTGCTCTGTGTTGTCATCCTGTTCTTTTTAACTGTATGAGCAGCCTGTGACACCTTGGTGAGCTGAGGTGAATTCAGAAATAAAGGTGCAATGGCTCCAACGTTTCCTCCACAACCCGACTGTAACTCTCTGCTCCTGTGTTTGTTTCTGTCTCTGTGCAGGTTTGGCAGTTCACCAGATAATTACAATCACTGTGTCTCTCATAATGGTTATCGCAGCCTTGATCACAACACTCGTCCTTAAAAACTGGTAGGAAAGATTCCTTTACGTTTCCTCTCACCATTATCTCTGCAGACCGTCAGAGGTACAAGGTATGATTTTATGTTTGTTTCTTGTCTTTGGTGCGTGTTTTTGTAGCTGTGCACAGTCGGGAAATGGTCGACACAATAGCCATCAGCGCAAGATCCACCAGCAGGAAGAGAGCTGCCAAAACCTGACGGACTTCACCCCGGCCCGGGTGCCCAGCAAGGTGGATATCTTCACTGCCTACAACGACAGCCTGCAGTGCTCACACGAGTGTGTCCGGACAGCTGTGCCCATCTACACCGACGAGATGATCCAGCAGACGCCTGTCTACAAGACCGCTTACAATGGAAACAGGTACACAGACGTACACAAGAATACATCAGCAGGATGTTTTGGATTTGTCCCTGCCAATACAGGAGAGGAGAATTGTTCCTACCAGGGCTGTTAATCAATTAAAATATTTAATTGCGCTTAATCCCATGCATGTCCATAGTTAATCGTGATTAATAGCAAATTAGTTGCACCATTTTTATTTGTTCAAAATGACCTCGAAGGAATATTTTTCAAGTGTTAAATGACTTATGCAAATCTAACTTCATTAGGCTACACATTAACCGAAAACTATGACTATAACTAATATTGTCGAGTAACCATCAAAGGCCAGTCTGTATTTGGCATCAAAAAACTGTGCTCCAACAATAACACGACTGCTCCATCTGAGTGCTGAGTGCTGATTGTCAGCAGAGAGGATTTAGCTTGAGACTGCAGATGATTCATTTCCAGCCTGATTCAAACTAGTCAAAGGTCAAAGGTCAATATAACAGATCATTTGATCAAAGGAATTGGGATGAACATGTTGTCATTGCATTAGCGTTGAGAGCCTTGTGTCAGTCCTGAGGGAGGTGAAGTAGGTAGTAAACTAACCTGCACTGATGCATCAGTGGATCAGCAGCATTTTGCAGCTCTGGTAGATCCAATGAATATCAACACATTGATTCTGGATGAAAATATACAAAAATATTGTTTAAGTAATGTTGTAAGTAATTTCCTGAGGTTCCCTTTCATTTAATGTTTGGCCTCTTACTGTGTATAGTTTTCATTTGAACGTAGATACAGATAATATATGAAACAGATGGGATTTAAAAGTCCTTTGTTTTGGAGCAGCTGTAGTGATGAAACCAAACCAAGGCCCTTGGATATTGTCATTACTGTTATTATCAAGTCATTAGAGTCTAATGGCCCAAGTGTTATTGAACTGAGGCCCCTCATCAATTCAGTTTGTGTTATTAAATCAATATAGACTGCTTTTCCTTATGATACATTCTTTTTATAAAAGGCAGAAATGTTCTGATAATTTGAGTGTGAAATTATAAAGCAATGAATAAGATGATAATGCAAACAAATGATACACATGATATTGAACCAGAATTAGTTTCAGTGTGAGGGTTTAATGCCGTGACACCTGCATGCTCAAGCCACAAGTAATTTTGGTTATTGTGTAATGATTCAGTTTATAGATGTGAAGTCTTTACAGTATCTCCGTATCAGCTGGATAGATCTGTATCTGTAGCTTAGTGAGCTGCCTCCACCACAGAAGAGGCTGAAGACCGAAGGCTCAGTGTTGTGTTTGTGTCTCCGTGTGAGGATGAAGTTGTGTCCCTCCTGTTCCTCTTCACTCACAGGGCAGGTGTGTTTTATACAGAAATCTCAACCAGTTGTCGGGTTAAACTACCACTTGTGACAATACGCTTGGTAAAATGTTGTTGTCTGAGTGAATCACAACAACAGTCATGTGACGCTGCGGGGGCCGCCGTGGTCACACTCGCTCTGTGTATCCAAACGCTGCAGGAGAGTGACAGGAAGAGCGGAAAATTCATCCAGCGTAGGGTCCAAAGTTTATTATGTGCACTAACTATTCTGCAATACAGGTCATTCATAAGACTGGGCATCAGGATCACACTGATCCATTACTAGTCAAAATTTGACAAAATTAATAAAATTTACAGATTAAATTATTCAGGGCCAGGCAGCGCAAGATGCTGGGAACCTGTTGTTATTGCCAGTATTCTTCTTCTTCTTCTCTTCTTCTTCTTCTTCCTAGTACTTCTCATACATGAAAAATCACCAAACTTTGGTCACACAAAGGTCCAGTCCCATGCCAGATGTACTCAACTCCAAGCCTATGTCAATATTCCTCATTGGGGGGGCACAATAAGCGTCTACATTTTAAAATTTTGAAAATTCCTAACAAACCAACTAAACATGTACATAACAGAATTTTTGACATGTTGACAATTTTTCAAATCTGCCTTAACAACTGCTGCCTGGCTGGTGACTGCCTCAGTCCATTAAGCCACACAGCAGTCTCAGTTCCAGCCAATTAGCTCAGTGAGTTAGAAGATGGCTCTTGGTGTTAAAGGTTGTGAGATCAAGTCTCAGTTAAGGCAGAGTGGACATTGTAATGCTGATCTTCTTGTAGTCTCCCTATTTCTCTCTTGTTAATCAAAATTGCCCAAATTTGTCTAAAATTGCCTAAATTTGTCTAAAATTGCCTGGCCCCGACCACTGCTGCAAAGCAGCTTTAATTATTTCTGCCATCAAATGGCAGAAATAATGTTCAAGGCCAAAAATAGGATAACCTTCATCAAGAAATGTTCAAAAATGATTCAGGGAGGTTCTAATTTGAGGGGAAATTCAAAAAGTAAAGGTGTCTGTGTCTTGGGTGACAATCACCAGGTGTTTTCATCTATTTATTTGTTTTTTTTTTATAATTATTCTTTCTTAGTTTATCTTGCTCTTTTGTGAAAGTAGTTTATGCAAAGATGTAAGTGTTTGACTTACATGGGTGTTAACAAATTAAACTAATTAAATTACAACCAATGATTTTTGTGATAAGGAATGGGATTTAAAGACAAGGTGATGAAGTTTTTGTTTCTTCACATTCATTTTTGAAAATGTAATTTTTAAGTTATTGTTTGGGTGTTTTAACCGTAATTGGATGGGGCAGTGACGACAAACAGGAACGCAAACAGAGAGATGGGGAAATGGCACACATCTATCATTTCACTGTCATTTCTTGTCTGTCATTCTCCTTTGTTACATATTTGAAATAATAATTCTCAGTCCTATTTGTTTGAAGTGATGGAGGGAGCTCCCTACAGGAAGTGGAGGCATCATTGTGTGATTCTCTCTAAGAAGTCTCAGATCAAACTGCATGTGTTCTAACGTGTTGCGTGTTGCTGTGCAGGCCCTCCCCCACCGAACGACAACTCATTCCTGTGGCCTTCGTGTCAGAGAAATGGTTCGAGATCTCCTGTTGACGAGCTGAAGGCCTTGTTCACTTCCTGTGGGTGGAGGAGACTCCCTGAAATCACGCTTTGGTGGGTACTGTGCCACTTTGTTCCCTCTCGCAAATCGGCATCTGAGCTGTAGCCACCTCCATCCCTGTGGTGATGCTGCCCCACTTTGGGAATAGAGGGGGAACTTGGCATATGTTTGTTATTTGTGACACGATTGCGCTCTTTTCTATCTCATGTGCAGCCATGAAAAAGTGCTTAGAAATCCACTCCAGCACATTATCAGAGGTCTGTGGTCGAGATAAGAGACTAATTATGTATCAGTATTAATAAACTATATGCTCACAGTTAATGATTTCACTCCTCACATCTGAAACATTCTCATTAATATTTATACGGCTCCTCTCATTCTCAAACCAACAGCACATTGTTTTGAACATTTCAGACTATAGAAGCACTTTCACTTGACTTGTGACACATTTCTGTGCACAGCTAATGTATGCCAGAACGGCCTGCATTTGAAATTCAAAGCGTGAAAGTTAAGCACATGCTCTGGTCCCTCAGTGTTGCTGGAGGCCCGGGGGGAAGTGTATCGTCTGCTATTGACCCAGATTTTAAAAGGAATAGATTGCCTCAGGTAGCGTACTGAGAGGACAGCGCCTCTCCGTTGTCTGGACACACATTAGTCTCAGTCAGTCCACAGCCAGCTCCCCGTGCTGTTGTCTTAAGATTCCTTATTATCTGCACAGACATAATGCATTTCTCAGGCTTATAGTATGTAGTAACATCAGAATCACTGATTCTCAGTACTGCCTTTCATCTGGTTTGAGAAAAGCACCGGGTCACATGTTTTTCAGGCCAGAGCTGGATACCAGTCCCTCTCCCTTCCCTCCCCTCCTAAAAATCAGCGGAAACTAGGCTAGCTTTGAAAAATCCCATCGGTGTTACAGTGATTGTTTTCCTGTTCACAATGAGGGACAATTGTGATTTTTATTCATTTATTTCTTTTGTTCTCCACATCTCCACAGGATCCAGTTGGAAACAAGAAACACACAAAACAGCTTCTTTTTGTAAAGTAGTGTGATCACTCTTTGGACACTGGTGAAGATATTTATTTTTCTAGAGATGACGAGCAGAGCAGCCGCCGCGCTGCCGACTCCATATTTCCAGGAAACGTACAGTCATTTAGATATAGATTATATATAGGTATATTTACAGGACGTGAGGGACGAAGACTGTGTCGTCACAACAAACAAACACTGGACACGTGACAGAGGAACCCAAGGAGTTGCTGTGGGTGGAGGATGAACTGTATTTATGAACAATGTGCCAATAATGCCACTATGTGCCACAACCTGGATAGAAGGACATTTCAACTACAACTGATGGACTAAACGAAGAGCGCTATATTAACCCTGTAATGACTCCAACTGCATTCTTTCTTTTGTTTTCTCTTCCCTTTTTTGGTTTTATTTTGATTTTTTTTTTAAAGAAATGTGAAAGTTAAAAAATGCTACAAATGTATTTGAATATGTCTTGAAATAGTTCTAAGAAATGTGTTGCAAAAGAGTCTTAATGATATTTATATGAAGCACTATTCTATTAGAGAAGAGAGAAGACGAGTCGGGGGGTGGGGGGTAAAAAAAAAACAACAAAAAATAGAAACGGTATATGCTTTATTGAAAAGTGGATTTTAAAACATTGTTTCTACAGGTCCCATTTTAAAAGCAGAATAGTTAGGTCTATTTTTTTACACAGTAGAGTCTGCCACAGCCCCACCAGTGGAGGTCTGCAGCAGCTGGGATTCACTACTGTTAATGAAATCCACTCCCACCTGAACAGAAAAATGTGAACCTGGTGTAAGATGCCTGCTCCAACTGCTCATCAGATAATATTGGAAAGCTGATTTGCATTAATAGTTAATAAGAAAACACACAAAAAGTTTCATCGCAGCAAACTGAGGTGCGGATGGAGGAGGGGCGGCAGCAACAAGCTGCACGGAGCTGGACGGGACATTCACACTGCCTCAGGTCTGTCGAGCTCCTTTGCACACGACGTGTTGCTCCAAGTCTCAGCAGCTGTTTGGGATCAATTCTAATGACTAGTTGTGATTCACATCTGAGCTGCAACACTTAACAGGGTGGAATAGATTCAATTGGAGCTTCGCATTCAAATAATTCATGTGATAATTTGCATAAATAGGAAAGAGATTGAAAAATGAATCCCCACCACAGATAGGAAATGAATATCCCCCTCCCGACGCCCAGATTGGTTCACTTCTGACAAATCATCTGTGAAACCTAAAAGTCTGAATCATAGTGAGAGGAGTGTGGAGGTTTAGGAGCTGATACTGAGCAGGATGGAGCTGTGACAGAGCTGCTGCAGACAAGTTCCCCCCTCGGGACCAAGACGATGAGCATCATGTGTTTAAATGCAGGATGTAAGTGGAGAGGAATCTCCTGACTGATGGGGTTAGACGACTCTCTCCAGAGCCAGATCCACGCAAACCTCAGAGCATTAAGAGACTTTCAGGGGGTTGGGCACGAATCACAATTCGTGCACAAAGAAAGCGGAGCAAATGGATGAAATATAACCTGGGAGAAACTTTAATTTTGTTCTTTCAAATAGCGAAAACACTCCATCAGTGTATTGTTGAAGCAAGGGGATTATGATAAGCCAGTCAGCCGCTGCCAAATTGGTTTAAACTATCTCTTAAGTCAAGGTGAGGGACCTCCGTGGTCAGGGAGGAGGGTGGAGCTCTCCTAAGAGCTTCTCTTGCACCAATAATTTCATTATCAACCTCAAGGTCTGACAGACGGATTACCTGTGCTTCAAAGCTTTCGAGGAAGCCGCCTCTGAATCTACCTTCTATTGTGCTGTAGGTTTGTAAAAAAGAAAAAAAAAAAAGCACAAAATACAATTCTGTAATTGTAAATGTTTCTGGCTGCAGACAGCAATATGTACAGATTAAAAGAGGTGGAGTTTTATTGCGTGTCCATAGCGGAGCTCCGGCGATGATTCGCGGAGGTGGGTTGTTTTAGGCTCGTACTCGCTTCCTTAAAAAGAAATCAAGGAGACAGTTTATATCAGAACATGTAGACCTGCATCAGACCATGTGAGCCATTCAGGAGATGCAAAGATGGCCCAGGATAAAACACTGTGGTGCAAAACTTCTGCTTTTGCCCATTCGCGACATGAAAACCAACTCTCATGAATGACCAGTCCATATACCAGTCCAGCCTCACGTGCGCGTCAGGCTCCGGAGTTACTTCTTTAACATAACATATATTTTTTTGAATGAAGAGTGTTATCTTACTAGTCAGAGGGTTACAAAAACTTACTGTATATTATACACGTGTAAATGTATTTTCTATATATTTGCTTCTATTTGTGTACAGGTGTGTTCTATTTTTCAAGGCCTCTCCCGTTTTTGGGGAGGCTTCAGCTAGGTCGGGGATAGTGTCTTTGTTTACATGTGTAACTACGGTATTTCTTTCAAAACACAAAACTAACCTTGTGCCAAGCTTCCTACCTGCACTTTCAAGCAGTACTTGTATTATATCTTTAGCTAACCAGTATAATACTTCAGTAGACGCTGCACTAGTTCAGATTTCCAGAAGGTATGTGTGAAGGAAATGGTGCCGAGTGGTTGGAGGAGGAGGAGGAGGAGGAGGAGGAGGAGAAGGAGCTGTGATCGAACCTTGGGCTCTGCTGTGTGTTGATTGGTTGGCTGGAAAACCAACGACCTGCGGTTCTTAAACGTCATCTCTACATGAACTCTCCATCGCCAACAGTAGCTGCCAAGAAACCGACTAAACTTGATCTACACTGGGTTGCATTCATTTCTCATGTTTCTCACTGTTGCTACAACTGCCCCACTGCGTGTTTGACTTGTTTCACTTTCACTGTAATGGCAAGCAGAAACTAATATTGGCATATATGAGCATAATGTAATGATCAGGGCAACGACGTGGAAGGAAGACGGTCGGTGTGTGAAGTTCTCCACAGCTGTGTCTTTGCTCAGGGCGGCGTTCTTCAGGGGACAAAGGCTGAGCTGAGGTGATGTTTAGGGTCCTCAGGCTCTCTGTAGGCATTATTTGATTATCATTATTGGAATGCAATGAATATTGGGATATGTTGAGCAACAAAGGATCCACCAATTGGAGCCAGGACCAGAAGGACATATTTAAAAGAGCCTTCAAAATGGGACAGTCTAATTGTAGTGACTCACTTGGTCTTTAATGCTTCTTCTGAAGGACGCTGCCTTTGAATTTCCAACACAGCTTTTGTCTGCTTTTTTTCTTTCTTTCTTTTTTAGATGAACTGCTAAATCAGCCTGTTAAAAAAAAGCCAGACTAAATGAATGAAAATCAGACTAAACACAATGATTTGAAAAGTTTTTAAAAGATAATTCTGGTTCATTTGGACGTTAGCCACGTTAGCAGCAGCTCGCAGCAGCAGGCTGAAACATCTACACTGAGTATCTCCAACCTTTTTTTCTCTGACAGTTCCTTCATTTCCAAATCAAATCAGATGAATAACCCCATTTAACAAGTCGTCAAATATCAACATTCAAAAACATCTGAAACTCACGTCAGTCACAAATCAGTCGTTAACACAGACACATGTTAACATCACTGCAGACAAACATTTGTACCCTGCTGAGAAACCAGAGAGGAAGAAGCTCCTCAGTCAGCCATCAGTGTCAGCTGTCAGGAACCTCACATACATCAAATCTTTCAGTTCACTTCCTTCTCTAAAATGTAAACGAACAAGTATGAGCTAAATAGAAAAAACAGGATTCAAGTTGAAGCCACAGTCTTACTCACTGGATTCATGGCAAAATGTTTCCTGATTGTTGGAGAAGTTTGTATCTGTTCTGTTAGAGAGAAGCTGCTGTTACTGAACCTATAGAAGATCCGACATAAACAAACTAATTTGACTGATAAATAATGACTCAGTGATGGAGGTGGGATGAATCAAGATGGTAATCATGGAAAACACTCAGTAGCCTACATAATATGTTTAGCGCTGTAGTTTTGAGCATGTACAGTACAGTTCAGCCTCAGAGCTACAATGACTGAAAGGAATGATGCTAAGTTAAAACAACTAAACCTGAATTATCCCTGAAGCTCTCACAGTGAAATCTGGGCTGTAGAAGGTAGTGGCCACATCCTTGCACTGATAATTGTGAAACATCAGTGTGACACCATTGAACTGAGCTGACACCGACTGTGTGAGACTGATTTCTGATTCTCTACAAAAATTTATCAAAGAGGAACTTTGACATTTTGAATTCTGCTCTGTCTTTCACACTGTGGTGATAAAAAAGAGGCTTCTATGCTTTTACTTGTGTTTGCCTTGAACAGCTTGTTTGCATTGTTAGTGGCCCTCAGTAAGAGCCACGGGGCGCTGCTTGCTAAAAGCAATACACTTTGCATTCCTGAAGGACGTTAAGACAGGGAAAAATATAACCTGCAGCGATGATGTATATTAGGAAACATTGGCGAACATCAGCCTCCTTGCATTTAGCTCTGTCTGACATCAAACTGATGTGTGAGGAGATGCCTTTACTGCTGCCTTTGCCTTTTCAGTCAAGAAAAGCTGATGAGTGTTTGAGCGACGAGGTGGGAAAATGATTCCTGGTCAGATTCTATTCAGGAAACGTTAGATGGGAAAAAGGCAAAAGTGGGGGTTGGGGGTAGTTTTCTGGGGGGTGGAGCGGTCTTGCACCAAAGACTTGACATGCCTTTTTCACAACGAATGACTATTTTGCAGCTCACAGTTTTCCGTCTCTTCAGCAACCCGCCAAACCCTGTGCTCCCTTCAGCACAAACAAGCTATCAATCAGCGAAGGCTTTTCCTGTCAGATGAAGGATGCTCGGCGCCGCTCTCTCGCTCATTTGCAGGAACCGTGATTCCTGTTTGCATGTCAGACGTACAGAGTGGAACTTATTGACATACGTGTTGTTTGAATGAGACGTTGGCTGAACGTCTCCAAGGCCGAGGTTTATTTTCTCTTCCATTTTCATCGGAAGCATTTACGTGAGGGTTGAGAAGAATCAATGCAATCGACCCTGTTTAATCATGGCCAGCGTGTTTGATCAGCCTGGACATCTCTCACAGCTGCCACTGATGCTAACGTGGTTGTGATATTAATTTGAAAGAAAAAAACAAGTAAAGTGAGACTCAGCAGGAAGAGGAATATATTTGGTTTGGTAATATAAAAAAAAAGCTAAGCTCAGAGGAAAGGACAAAGTTGATCTTCACTGATATGTATCTCACTGAATCCATTTTCTTTTTTAGCCATCAGAAAACTGTAGCTCCTCACTCTGCTTCTCCTCATTGTCCCGGAAAAATCACGTACTGTGCGCTTACTGTATCTAAAGCGGAGGGCTCCGACTCTCCTCTCGGGTCATGTTTTTACTTTTCTATTCACAAGAGCTAAGGCACTGTCGGTGCTTATCAATACAGTCAAAGACTTGAAAAAAAAAAAAAGAAACTGAAGAAGAAGAAAAAAACAACTCTTTGCAGCATCTCAAATCTCCCATAATCCCTCGGCGAGATGGAGAGGAGCTGTGTGACCCAAATCTGCCATAGTGGCATGTATGTGATCTGCATGGAGGACCTTTGGAATCCATGCGATGCCTTCAGAACCAAGAGTAGGGTGGGAAATTATCTGCGGCTGGTTGTTCCTTAAAATCAAAAATTAGTCAAAAGAGGTAAAAAAAATAAATAAATTAAAATAATAATTTATTTAAAAAAATACAATAAAACCTAAGTATCATGCATACACTGTCAATTTTAGGGGGTGAGGAAGTAGTGTAGGATTTGTTTTCTGTTTTCTGGGAGGGGTGGGAGTGGGGGGTGGGGGGATGGGATTTCACACGGGGACACACAGTGGTTTGTTCATTGAAGCTGACTTACAATCACAATTCATATCTACCATGAAAGAACCTGACTCGAGTTGTGTTGTCGCCATAAAAATGAAGAGTTTGTACTTTGTGACTCTTAAACTTTTTATATTTGTGTTTAATATATCAATGAGTACCTCTGTTAACTTTTGTATAAGACCTATGACTATAGTATATACAAACACATGCACACATACACACACATACGCGCGCACACACATACACATACGCACACACCTCCACAAAAGGGACTCCAGTCTGTCTCTGTGACGGCTAAATGTTGTATAACTTTTAATTTGTGTCTTATGAACCACATCTCTTCCTTTTGTAGTTATTGGTAAACGTTTCGATTTCCAGGTGACTTTGATTTGGTTACTCTTGTACTACTAAGCTCTGTATTTGCAAGCACTGTAAATGCGATTCTCATTGGATTCGTCCTCTGTACATTTAGTACTCTGATGTTGCTATTAATAAAATGTAAAACAACATGGGCTTTGTGCTATAGGGAGTTTGTTGGAGTGAGTCCGGGGAAGGGAGAGTGATCAGGGCAAACAGCACAAAATAAAAGATTTGAATATGAATCCAAGCTTTGTGCATTTGTTTGAACTCGTACAAAAGCATTTTAATCAACAAATAATCACAGTGTTCAAGAATCAGACAAATCAGATCAGTGCTACGGACTTTGATGGATGCATTTCAAGCAACGGTTCACCTGTTGGATCCTCCGCAGGCTGACCTATCCCAACATTCATTACACACTAGTGATGAATCACGATGAAATCACTTTTTGTGAAAGAGAAGATGGTGGAAAATAAACAGTCCTCGTTTTTACTTTGCTGAGATTCACTGACATTTCACACAAGAAGACTTTATGTATTTAATCATTTCGTATGGTTGGTATCACAGTTATCACAGGGTGACGGTCTTAAGAAATACAGTTAAACAGCGCTGATTACAGCCATGCTCATGGGACAAATGATCTCTACATGAATGACAAATGATTCGCATGGTTTTGCATATAGTAAACCTCTGTACAATATGAAGGAAGATGTTTATATTAAAGCTCCATATGCAGTTGAATGTCCATGTGTAGTGTGAGGATAAAGCAGCTCTAGATTCTTCATAAATAGTGTGAAACTACATTATAAAAGCCTCAGCACACAGTCTGTACTCAGAAACTGAGCCTTAAAACCAGCTGTCAGGACTTCTGTGACTTGTGATGGCATAAAAAAATAAAGCAGTCACCAAGCCCCGCCCACCTGGACCCACCAGTCAACATTCACAGGATTTGATTTCTCTGAGTGTTTTACCCGAATTCTGCCCTATTTTTCAGGGATCACTCTGAGAGCCCAAGAGAGAAGATATAACACTACACTGAGATCATTTGGATTCTTAAAATCACAAATATATCTCCTTATGGATCAACACTTCAAATTAAACATAAATATGAGACTTTAAAACCATGATCAGGAAGTTTTTAAACAAACAAAAACCTAAACATTTGACTGACAGTGGAACATCTGCTGTTTACATTTGATGATATGATATTATACTATAATAGTGCTCCACAGCACAGTTGCCTCCTTCAATGACAGAAACGAGTGTGGCACAGCGGTCCGTCTGAATAAAACACTCCAAAATGAGCAGTGACACATTTGCAGGGGGAGCCATAAGTGCTGCAATAGCTATTTTTCTACCTGATTAAGGTGTGAAATGTCTTCTCAGCTGGCTTTTCTTCCCATCCAGAGCAGTCAACCATTAATAATAGCATTGATTAAAGCTTTGTGAGCGCAGAGCCTGTTTATTATTCCCTCCACTACGGTGCTTTTTTTGCAGGCTGGCTTAAGAATCCTGTTTAATATTCATCCAAAGTTACAACCTCACTTCACATTGCATCAGCTCACAGGAAGAATCAGCCACTGACACGACCTACACCTTGTGACAGCCATATTTCTTTGATTGCTCATGTGCTTCATTTGTTGAGCATGTTTCATCCATTCCATATTTGCATAACCTGTAGTGTAAATATTAAAAAGGTAGAAAATCTTAAATCTTATTTCTATGAAAGTAGCACACAGATCCGATACTTTGAAGATGCTGGCGTTGTCAACATTTAATTTACTGTTCCTTGTGTGATTTGATCATGTCTGTTCACATCCAGAAACAATAATTGTTACAAAAAAGCAAGCTTCAAATAGTAACCCGCTCACTTTAAATACAGGCCATACCCACTCCCCTGGGTTCACAGTTAATGGCATCTCTGTACATCCCCATCTACCTCTGATCCAAACTGAAATATCTCAACAACCAAAGGATGTGTTGCCATCGCTCTTTGACTGATGGCAACACAAAAAAGCTCCTCAGAGCTCTGAAGAACTGATATTTCATAGCACACTTTCGAGTCAGGAGTAAATTCCTGCTCAGTATGAATCACTTTCACTTTATTTCACATTTTCTCATTCCTGTGATGCTGGAACAGGCGTTGGCGGGAGAGAGGGGGGGGGGCTCACCATTTCCCAGGTTTTAGTAAAATGCAATCAGTGGTGTCTGACATTGGAACAAACAGACAAATGGATGGAGACAGTTCCTAACACACACACAGTTGATTGCATTGATGAGACAATAAATGCTAATTTCTCCAAGCAGCTGGTTAGTGTTTTTCCATTTAACAACCCATCCTCAGATCAGAGCTCTCTCTTTCTCTCTCTCTCTCTCTCTCTCTCTCTCTCTGTCAGTCTCTGGGTTGTCGTTTCCTGTCTGTCTCGCCCGTGCTCTCCCTCTCACGCTGTCTGGGTGTTTTTGGGATCACCTGGAGATACAGTTCTCCTCTCCTGTTTGACGGATCGGCATAGGCAGAATGAGTCCTCCACTGTGCTCCCAAAAGCCCGACTCTGTCCTCTGGGAGGCCTGCCAGGCCGCATTAGCATGAGCCCGCTTGGATTGGTCCATACTGACTGTGACAAGCCCGGAACCCCCCACCCACCCACACCCAAACCCAAATTCCCCACCCCACCGTTTACTCCTCATACATTAAATAGAATTATCCGGCCCTGCCTACACAGACGGGCCCGATCAATGTGCTGGACGGCACGTGCCAACAGCTGCCAGTGAGATACTTCAGTGTGTTGAGATTAATCCCTGCTGCAAACCTACACCTGTCACAGACTCTGCCACCGCTGAGTCAAGACAGCGCAGTCGAAGCTGATTAGCCCCTCAGTTGTCCCGTGCGAGGAGGACGACAGTGCTCTCCTCCTCCACGAGCTGCCTCTCATGACACTGTACAGCAGTGATCACCAACCAGACTGTATCTCCAGCCTGAGGCCTCAGGCCATATTTGGGCTGTGAAATGAATGAAGGAACTGTAACTAGAATCTAAAAGTCACATCTTCCTTGTTGTAACAATTTCACAACATATCACACTGTCAATTCTGACTAAATGTTGAATTTCATTCCTAAAGAAAATAAAGGCTTGTGGCCTATTTTGCATTTTTATCAGAAAGAATGAATTCTTCCCATCTGCAGTGAGCAAATCACATTTAAGCGCCACTCTTGACTGCTCTGATTCTTCACTGAAGTTGTAAAGTTGCTGCTCATGATTAGATTTACCATTTTCAGCATTTGAGACAAACTGTTTTTGTTGTCACATAAAGTCTGTATACGGTGCACATATCTCAAGTTTTTTCTATTGCTCTGCAGATCTACTGGGAAAGTCTTAAAGATCTGCCAGTAGATCACCAGCAAGAGGTTGGAGACCACCTGCTACCGGCCAAGATGGAGGTGATTTCAGTCTCCGTCCTGGTGTGTGAACTGTTGACGTGAAGATCACATAAACCCTGCTGCTTCCTGAATGAAATCGGCAGCTTCCCTATCTTCCATTTGTGTGGAAAAAATTGCCACTTTGCCTGCTTCATGTCATAAATGGGAATGAAGTGTGTGTGTTGTTGCCTGGCCTCACATCACAACACAGAACAAATAAGAGCGAGCAGCATTCAATCCGCCTCAGCTGCTAAATCCACAGGACCCAGATCCTAAGGATCTTCTTCTCTTCTAGTCGCCATGGTGTCCTTCTTAGAGAAGGCGTTCAGAGGAGAAACCAACATCTAATCAACAGACAGATCCTGTCCTGATCCTGGCAAGTACAGTCTGATCATGTGACATATACACAGACTCACTGAACAGCTGCTTCTTGTGTTTCTTCCTCGACGAGGACAAATTCACAGGCACAGGGGCAAAACAAGCTTAAATCTAGTCAAACTGTTTCAATGCAGGAAAAGTCAAGACTGGACATGAGTTATAGACTTATTTAATATATTTCCATATACACATTGTAAAGGTTTAGAAGCAACATTAGGAAATAGTAGAAAATGGCGTTGGACCTTCCTGTGTTGGCTGCCCTCGTTTCATCTGCTGTGATGGATGGATCACCATGACATTAAACACTGAAAACTAACATGACAGAAAGTTCGATTCCTGCCTCCAAATGTCAGTGTTTGTTTGCTTCAGCCCGATCATCCCTTAACCAAGTGGATATTATTGTTACCATGACGACAAAGGTCCTTCAACCTTATCCTCATTGTTTATCTCTGACCCAAACCAAGGTGTTCCTGGAATAGCCTTTATTTCTGAGAGGGTTGTCCTTCTATGTCAACCTGCTGGCAAAAATCCAGTTCAATCCAGTGTAACAGAGGAGTCAAAGTGATGGGGTCAGGGTGGAGGGTGGGAAAACAAAATACAAACAGACCCCGATGCTGTCAGATTAGTACAACTAAAACAAACTTGGCATCAGTGTTCTCAATATTTTAACACAATGAAAAGTGAATGTTCAATGCATTCTGTATTAAAGTTTGTTGAAATAAATACATACATAAATGTAAGCTACATCACTTTTCCTACAGCCTGTATTTTCCCATATACAAATGTAATACATGTACATACATTGAATTTCCATATACAGCATGTTGTATATGTGCATATAAAATAAGCACATATGTAAAAGTTAGTTTATGTGAAACCAGTTGGGAACTGGAATAATTTCACATATTGACATTTACGTCTACCCCATACAGATATGTATAACTTTCACCATTGTTTATGTAAATGTTACAAATATTCACCCCCATTGCCTGTCAGTATATGTTGATATTACATAGAATGGGAGAATGTGTGAATGTATGTTGTTTTGCTAAACGTGAAGATTTAAGTGGAACATATATCATTTATGTGACAAATGCAAATGATGTATATTCAAATTCTTATGTTACATTCATATAGAAATTCTACGATGGCTGTATCTCTATATTTTATATCTTTGTACAGCAACAGGATGTGTTTGTGTGATAATAACATAAGTACTGTAGATGGTAACATCACTCTTGATCGGGACGTACAGTATCTGTCATATTTTGCATTTTTGTGTGCGTTATGATGCTAAATAATTCAGATGAGATGATGAGTATCTGACACATCAGTATCAGTTATCATGAATAGTAAACAATCCTCAGACAGTTTGTGAAGTAGGACTAATTATTTGATTCAGAAATGGAGTCTTAATTCATACTGTATGTGACGGACTGATAGTTTTGATTGACAGGTGTCAGAATCAGCTTGATGGCTGCCGCTGCTGCTTCCCTCTCCTCTCACATCATGTCTCAGCAGCTTCCGTCCTCCTCTCTCAGACCACTCTCTGGATTTTTCTGCCCGCTGGTAAATCCAAATCCCAGCTTCAAAATGTCCCTTCGAAAAAACCTGGAGGTGACGTCACAGAGGCTAACTCCATCTTTTTTTCCCCCAATCTGTGATTAGAACTTAATCCTCCATCTGAGACCGGAAAGATATTTTACAACCCTGGTAATGAGCTAAAAAAGGACAAGGAGCAGCACAATATTACACAGTGCTTACAGTCAAATGCCACGCTGTAGAAACACACTCATCCCTAGCGCCCCCAGTAATGCATTGTTGAGTCTGCAAATGGCAAAACATTTTCGGGTGACAGACTAACTTAATGTCTGTCACTTAGAGGAGCCGTGAGATGCCAAAGGGTGAGAGAGCCCAAAGAGAGGAAGAGGAGAACAGATTCGGGAAGAAGGACTTTCACCATTTCTTCAACAAACAAACAACAATTTAATTCCTCCTCAAACTGGATAAAAAAAAGGCTCCAAAACAGGTCAAAACCCAGAGCCTGGAGTTGCCAGAGGTGATTTGTGGTGATGTAATACCGCTAAAATAGCTCCTCATTAGCACCTCTGAAGCAGGTCGTATGATTAATCGTCACCAAAGATTTACAATCCAATTAGAGAGTGTCTGGGTGTGGAACAAATGACTCACCTTTGAGGGAAACACATCAGCGAACAGACCCAAATGGGCTTTTTTTGGGGGGGGGGGCAAGTTTTGGTGCCTGAGGCTGATTGATGCTGTAGCGGACGGGCATTGTCTCCAGGATGGCGGATGTTTGTCAGATCCACAGGCCATCACTCTGCCTGCTGGGCAGCTTGTCATCCAAACATGGCAAGTCAGTGGATTCGCAGTTTATTCTTGACATCAAACATTTTGTTGAAGTGATTTTACATTACATTCTGTCAGAGACCAGCAAAGGAAAAATTGGGACTCGCTTGTCAATGCGCGCGTACACGAGTGCCTGGGAATGCGTTGCTCCGGGAATGACTAATTTAGCAGCAAGTGCTGCTCCGCTCTCCAGCCTAGCCTGAAGTTTTAATCCCCACATTTGCATGGCTAAACATAGATCAGCCTCCACACATCCGCACTGGATATCGACTCGAGGAACAGAAAGGCTTGTTTTGACTGCAACGTTAAAAATGTTGATTAAACATTCATGAGCTCTCCTGCTTCTCTGTCTCTGCGGCAGCATCTCAAACGCTACCTGTATATGATCCAGTCAGACAGTGTGTGCACAAGTTCCCAACTTAAGTGAAACAACTTGGGATTTTTTTTTTTTTTATCCTCCTTTCTTTTGGGGCAGGCCACTCTCTGTTCCAAAGACTGATTCAATTCTGTGCAAATGGGCCTCTCCAAGAGCTCCTTTGCTGAGTTTAAGGAGAGAGCTCACAGATGCGGAACGGATGCAATAACCGCCGACTCGCTGCCTGATAGAATAGCTTTATCACACACTACTTGCACTGTTGAGCTGGGGTATTCTATCTTTCTGGTATTTTCACACACACAGACACACACACACACTAAAATACTCTACCGCATACAAAAATGCCAAATAAGAAACAATGATATACATGGCAATGAAAATGCCATTAGATTTGCCGCAGCCATCTTTTCTTGGAGTTGAAATATACAGTCACGTCAATGTAATTAAGCAAAAGGAAAGCGCCCTCTCTCTCCCTTTCTCTCTCTCCTGTGTGTGCGTGGCTGGTAATATTAGCTGACAGTGAACACGTCCCAGCTGCTGCCCAGCCCTCCTGTTTGGCAGAGCTTCATGTCTGAAGGTGCCTCAGTTCTTGGCTGAGAATGAGGTCGACGCTGCTGGAGAAATCACCGTGTGTTAAATGTTGGTAGAAATAAAGGGATGCAGGATCCCAACCTCTGTAAACATGTAAATGTATCAGCAAATCAATAAAATAAAATAAATAAATGCATCGATTCATACTTCTCTCAACCCATCACCGTGACTTTTACACTTTCCATTGGTCATTAAAGCTCATTAACACAAAAACAAAAATTTGAATAGTTTTAGTTACAAACAGAGAAATATGTGTTGGTGGTCCATCACAGACAGATCAATGTCAAAATTTAGTCAGGATACTGTTTTAAAACCATCTCAATGTAACAAAGAGAAGACCACATCAAACTCCCAAAATTCACAGAAAATAGCAAAAAACATTGACGAGTGGGTCAAATTTGATCTGAGGTCAAGAGGAGTCCATCTTTGTTTTTGTGAAATGGTTTTACTCACATTAAACCGATCTATGAGCTAAGTGAGGACTGGGCCAACACCATAGACCAGTGACCAGTTTTTGAGTGAGCTTACAGCGAATATGAAATAAAACCTAAAACAATGCAAAGGTGAAATGAACAAAGTGATGCTGCATATTTTATAGCAGCCATTTAACTGGGTGATATGCCAACTCAGCCGGCTCTGAGCAATGTTGAACCTCAGGATGTTGCTGAACACGTCTCAATCTCCTCTTCATCTTCTAGCGAGACACTGAGACACCCTTTTGAGACGTTCAATAGCACTCTCAGGAATGTGACCTCACTCTGAGCTTTACAAGTGATTTGAACTGTTCTGAATGACCATAAACAATGAGGAGCGATGCAGGTATGAAGCCTGTCAGTGCAGGTGATGTCAGCTTGCAAGTGAAAGGGACATAAAATCATCACTATCCCTGTGATATCTCCAGTGTGGAGCTGCCAATAGCAAGTATGCGTCTATTTATAAATGATAATGGTCTTGTCACTCTCGTCACCTGCTGTTTCCATATCACATCATTCAAGCTAACACAAAGCTAACACTGCAGTTCAACCCTCCCCCTCACCCTGTTGCCCCACCTCTGTCAGGTTTACTGAGTCACTGACAAAAAACAGAGGCGAGAATCATCATGCACACCATAAATAATTCTTTATGTTCACTGAGGTCGCTGTACGGAATGAGTCAGATAACCTGGAGGTGTTAGAAGAGGATCACTGTGGTTATTAGAAGTCATAAGAGGTTATAGAAGAAGAAGAAGAAGAAGAAGAAGAAGAAGAAGAAGAAAGCTCCATGCCTATAATATTCATTACACACAACTAGACCTTTTGGCTTGATGGTGGAGGCCAAAGAAAAGGTCATCAAAAGGTCAAAACAGGGGTTCAAAAAATACATATAGGCTAAATATATGGTAAATATACTGCATCTGTTAGATAATATAGTGCTTCAAGTTGTTTTGATTCCAGCTCGTATCACAGTTGAGCAGCTATTAAACTGTACTACAATCGAAGGCAACAGGATTACGCTTTTAGCACTTATCAACTACGGTGACCTGGCTAACTGAGAACCTTCACAGACATAGTGAAATAAATGAAAATATCCAGCGTACCACATATGCATAATACTGTCAAATCTGCGAAATAAACTTGTAAATGTTAAATTTAAGTCTGAAAAACCAATATGCGTGAAGTTCCTAGTTGGCTTTAATGTGGAATGCCTGCAGTAACATTTGATGATGTATGAAGGAGCTGATCAACTGCATATTAACTCGTGTTGTGTTGGAAGCTGAACATTTTCTTGGTCTGGAGTTATAAACATGTGATGACACCTTCATCCTCAGGCAGCGACAACAACTCAGAAATGAACAGTGCTTGGTTCACCGTGGTGAGAGGTATAGAAATGCCAGTTGTGTTGACGCCCGAGGCGGAGGCCACGTGATGTTACACTGTCCTTCTTTTTTATTCCAAAATAATAAAAATACCAGATCACAAATAACAGAATTTTCTTATTCGGCTCATAAATGACAACGAGGACAAATATTCTGTGATAAATCTGTAATGTGTGTAATTTGGACAGGAGGCTGTCAGTCTGACATTTCCATGTTGCCCTGCGCTCTCTCTCTCTCTCTCTCTCACACACACACACACACACACACACACACACTGTATGCTGTCAGACATGTTGGTAGCAGTTAGCAGCAGCTCATAGGAACTAAGTTGCCTCCTGTGGGTATTGAATTTTCTCCCTGTGAATGTTAAATGTTTATTAAAAGAGTTGAGCAGCGGCAGAGGAGGAGGCGGCTGGGTGGGGGGGCCCTGAGGGCGAGATCCTCTTCTCTCACTGAGTACCGCTCCACCACCACTGCCAGCACCCTACCCATCCTCCTCCTCCCCCTCCCTCCGCCACTTCATTCACTCCCTTTGAGCGAACACAGATTGACTTTACGATTGCCAGGATCCGCCTTTTCCCATCTATCTCCGGGGTGCGGCTTCCTTTCCTCATTGCTCTGCTGTCCCATCTCTTCACACAGGACTTTGATTACCTTCTCTCAGCCCAGTGGCTCTGAATGGCTGCACCAGCGGGTCAGGAGTCCAACTAACAATACAGGGAGCAGGGGAGAGAATGGGGCTGACGGAGAGAGAGCTCCAGCTAGAGTGACTGTCCGCCATCTGTGACTTGTTTTCTTTCAGCTGATAGAAGGTGACTTCTTTCTCTCTGCCTGAGTTCCCTTTCAACCAGGCAGGAGAAGATCAAAGAGGCAGGAGTGACAGTGAGAGTAAAACTCAGTGTTGGATTTGACTTAGGAGTTTTTATAGAACACAAGTTATACATGTCTCTTACTTCGTTATTTAATCGTCTCTGTCTGTATTTAAGCAGACAGGTTAGGACAGCAGATCTCTCTGCATCTCATTGTATCACCTGTTTATTCCATGAGCTGAAAATGGATCGTCAAGCCAGTAAAGGATACATGAACGCACCAATCAGTGTTTAAACTCAACCACAAACTGTGCTGGCCATTTATCTTTCTTTTTAAAGAACATAATTAACCCTAGTTTCGACTGGAGGGGTTAAACGAGATCAAAGCAGGTTGTGGTGTTAATATTTTACACAGAGCAGGGTAGAGGAATTGCACTTTGCTATGAGCTGAGAGCTTTTATGTCGACTCTGTTCATTGTAACGTTTGCTCCTGATGAGAAACACAGCCGCGGGGGGATGATGGAATTAAGCAAACTGAACTTATTGATGCAACATATTTATAACATTGCGTGTGTGTGTGAGCCATTTAAGTCGATGGAGGGAATAGAGTGGATGAGCGGAGAGGAAGAGGAGGTCATGTGATGATGCAAAAGCTACACATGTCAGAAAAGTATTGTTTTAAAAGGTTTTACATAGATGACAATCGGTGGTGGTCATACACTCACTGGCTCTGGGAAGACACAGGTTTAAGGGTCCGTTGAGAAAGGGGGGGAATGTATACCTGACTGTTTGCTGTAGCTTCAATTTACAGATGTCCCCTCAACACCTCATATGTAGACTGCCAGATATGCTACAAATCACCAATGTTCCATAAACACCAGACTGCAGGCTATGCTATAAATTGTAGATGATCCCTAAACACATCATATGAGGGCTGTCAGACATGCTACAAATTACAGATGTTTCCTAAACGCATCACTTGCAGACTGCCAGCCATGCTACAGCTTAACAATGTTCCTTACATAGCTCATGTGCAGACTGTCAGATATGCTACCATTTCCTGTACTGATGGTCCTTAAACAGCTCATGAGCAGAATGGCAGCTATGCTCTGAATTGCAGATGTTCCTCAAACACCTCACATGCTCTGTCAGTAGATGCTACAGTTACAGATGGTCCATAAACACCAAGATGAACCTGAATGACTCTGTATCTCTGATTTGTTCTGGCCCTTTGACAAATGTATTTATTTATCTATTACTTTTGATAAGTTATGTCAGTTTCTCTTGTTTATCCATGTGTTGGGCATCTGCTTTCAACACTGTCCTGTTTGTTCCATTTTTGTTTTTAATTTCAACAACATTTAATCATTTTCTGTGAGTGACTGCTAGTAAAATGGTCCCTGTGTATAAACTGAGAACATTGTGTCTGATGGGGTGTGATTCTGCCGACAGCACTGAGTTTGTCACTGGGGTTTATAGTTGTCATTGCAAAAATCTGCCATTATGATGGGCCATCGGAGGTCCCCGAACATTTGCCTGGCTTGCCTCTCCTGACAGCGTGCCTCTAATGACTGCGCAGTAAATACTCAAACAAGATACACAATTTTTTCTGTCACTCGACTGCATGTCTCTGAGAGCAATTATTTCACTGCGTATCATGTTTCATTATGAAATTAATTTGCTCCGTCTGACATATTCCCATCCAGATGCTAATTGCCTGCAGGCAACAGATGAGGTGGCACGCTGTGATTATAATCACAGATAAGTTGGAGATTTTCATATTTTGCAGACAGTGTCCCGCCGGCTTGACCTTTCTGCTGTTTTCATGGGACTGCCCTGTTTATGATCAATACAGCCGCTGCCCTTCTGAGGATCGAACCCTGTGCTCAGAATCCTTTATGTCTCCAGCCGTCTCCTACTGCATGATAATTACACTGTGACTAGCTCCAGCAGTTACTGTAGGCTCAGTGTGTGTTCGACGGCTCAGTGTGAAAACTTCTTAGATTGTGGCTTCAAAACATCTCCATTGTTTTTATGGTATATAGGAAGTGTACACATGCTGTACTGTGGACGCTCTTATTAACTGGGCACCAGCTGTGATCAGCCAATCATTACACAAGATTTGATCATGATGAAAAAAGACGTCTCGAGATCTCCAGCCTGGGTCGACCTTGACTATGAATTATAAGAACTACAGAAATGTATATAAAAAAAATGTAATGACCAGATGGCTGTCCGTATTAGCTTTATTTGTGAAAAGTTAACATTATGTGTTGAGCCAACACCCCACATTAAGGCTGGACTCCTGTAAGATACAAGCCCACAGGTCACTGGTATAACAGGTTTTTATGACCTGTAGTTAGGTTTTGTTGCTAGGCAACACTGTGTGATCACAGTAACTGTGACATGAGAAAAGGGAAAGTAGTATAAAAAAACATAAACCATGTTAGGAGGACATTATGGTGTTTGATATCCATGTGAAATCAGAAGTTTATATTGTGACCATGACAACAATGGGCCTCATTCACGAACATTCTTAAGTTTGTTTCAAGTCCTACTTTCAAAGTTTTTACGAAGACTGTGGCATTTACGAATGTTTTCTTATCCAGGATTTGTTCTTCGCTAAGAACAAAATCTACACACACTCAGGAGCACACTTACGCACATCTGAGAACTGACACTTCTGCAAAATAATCGATCATTGCGTTTTCCTCTGTTCTGCAGTTGTATAATATTATATGATTTGAATTAGAATAATTGTCTTGTGATGTTTGTAGTAATTATTTTACAAACCATTGTGGTCTCTTAAAAAACACTACAGACACTTAATTCATATCAGATATGTTTACTGGGAATCACTGCACCATCCTATAGCAATTAAGTGACTGCTCATATGATATATAATAATATGATGATATTTATGATGTCACACCTGAGGGTGTGGTCTCTCTGTATAATAACCCCATGTGCTGGTCCAGCTCAGATCAGTGTGGACCAGCCTGACCCCTCCAGTGCTCTGCATCTCTCCTCTTTGTTTGGCAACTTTCTTTAACCACAGATTTGAGATCAAACCATTTCTTCTTCACTTTGTCAGTTGTGTGCTCTTCTTCAGATACAAAATTCAGTGAACGACTGACAGCATCCCATGCATCTTTATTTTCTTTTACTTTACATCCACTGCTGATGCTACTAAATTTAAATACAAACTAAATATAAACTTTTTGTTTCTCTTCCAGCAGCAGTAGCTCCACTTCACTACTGAAGTTCTTTTGACGTTTCGGTGCTCCCCCTGCACATTCTCGTTTGAGCATTTCAGCTTTCTTTCTCACTTCACCTCCACCTTCACCAGTGTCTGTGGTTTCTGTGTGCACACGGCCCTGCAGTCTCATGCCCTTTTATGGGCATTGCTGGTGCGTTTACTTGTGCTAATCCTTTGTTCATTAGGATCACCTGGCACACGCTCTCATCTTACGAGGAGACGGCATTCATCAGTGTAGGAACACAGCTGTGAGCAATTCTGCAGTTTAAGAACACGTTGATGAATCTGACGTAGAGTTTTCTTAAGAACCTGCTTATGAACACCTTAAGAAAGAATCTAAGAAGTTTCTTAATGAAGATATTGGTGAATGAGGCCCAGTGATCACACAATGTGAGGGAAGCACTCATATTAACACAAATCACCCTTGTTTCTTGATACTAACCTATGTAGTTTTAGTGCCTAAACCTAACCAACCCATACCAATATCATAGAGACCATGCTGACAAAGGTGAGCTCCAGTATAGTTCCAGTTTGAGTTTTATGGCTAAAAGAACAGCACTGCACAGAGGATTGAAGAAGCAACAAGCTAGAGGACAAATGCTTTCAAGGACAGGATGAGAAGATGCAACAAGTCACTGCTCCAAAAAAAAAAAAAAAAAAAAACTTATAATAAAAAACAAACAAACTTTTAATTGTAGTTGTCAAAGACCATCAGTATGAGGTATGATGTGAGTATGAATTAATGCTGCACTACAAAACACCTTGGTGTGAGTATTGTTGGAAAGTTTGAACTCTCAAAGTCACTTCAGCAGCTTTCATCAGTGGCAGCTGGTGAGAACATTAATTGCCAATCAGTTGATCCTAGCAGTTTGCAGGGGTTAAGACCATCTCATCTACTTAATGTCATCCACTGCCTCTCCCTCCTCACATTGATCGAATGTTGTTTAATTACCACCCAACTGTAGAGACTCAATGAACTTTTAAATAACTTAATGATTTGGCACTTTCCCCCGAGTAGCTCAGATCCAGTGAAGCGGCTCCCTGCAGATATTACGCAAATGGCTACCGGCAGAGGTGTATCAGCCCCGCGCTCCTGTACTCACACTAAACACAGTGTAATTCTGTTGCTCTGAAGCACAGAGGCCGTGTAAGCGCCGCAGAGATCATAAACACTACAGGAGCAATTCTTATCCTGGATTTGCTCTTTAAAAACATATAAGTCATTTATTTCTCTGGTGCTCACTCCATCCCCTGAACTTGTAACCTTCTGAGGTGTTCAAATTCACCTGCGTTGCGCTGCTAGCCCGCCCCCTACCACCCCCTCAGAGGTGCTGTATCACCAAATTGAACAGGACCGTTGCAGGCTTTGTGGATTGGTGATTAGACGACTTTGCTGCTGAGCCTGCTGTGACCTGCTGTGTCAACACTTAGAGCAGGACTCGCAGAGACTGTTTAATGCTGGTGCCACCTGCTCTTTCTAACAGTTTAAGTGGAAAATAGAAACTTGTGGATTATTAAAGACATCTAAGAGGCTGCTTTAGTAAGTGGAGCCACCGGAGAGATGTCACATTGATCCACACAGTGGCCGAAGGCAGCTTTTATCTCTTTCATCTCACTAAAGAGGAGCTTGCACTGTATACAGTACACCTGCTGCACTGCCTGACTGCATCACCACCAACAGTCACTCAATGCAAATGTATGAACATCTCGCCATAAATCATTCAGACCTCTCTCTGATCTCAGCCTGGACTGATAGGGAATGCTGAACGTATGAAAGGACCATCCTGCTCCTTTTTTTTTTGTTTGTTTTTTGTTTTTTACATTTCAGCATTATTTTAACATTCGCTATAAACTGTGGTAACATTTCTGCTGAGGTAAAACTGTTGAGTCACTTAACAGAGTGAATCTTATATTTTTTGTTTGGATAATTCTCACAAATGTCATATTTGATTTGTTTCTTGGATTTTCCTAGAATACTGCACAAAGCATTGAGAGCAATGACGTGCTTGGATGTCTGAGTGTATCTGACTGTAACATGTATAGCATTTTTTATAGTTAAATGGTTAAATGAAACAAATATTAAAATGAATCTGTGATCGTTCCAGTGACAGACCTAGATGATTTCTATATGATCATGTTTTCAGCTCTAATCTACATCTGCATTATTATGTACTGAAGAAGTCAAGTATTAGTAGATCCTGAAACTCTTGATAATGACACTCATTAAGCTGCAGTTTAACCAGTGTGGGCTTCATAACGTGTTATTATGACAACAGTTTTAGATAAAATAAGTCACGGAGAATCAAATCAAGCTGATGAGAAATACTACGAAGCTCTGAGCTGAACAGCTAAACAGATGAAAGAGGATTTTTCTTCGCACCTCCCTCACTCTTTTTGTCTTTTCTCCCATCCTTAATCACTCTCTGAAGCTCCTCTTGCTTGGTCATCAGAGTGTATGTCTGTGATTTTGTTAAAAATTTTTCTTTAGGTTTTATGACACAGCCCAGAGTATTATTTTCAAGGAGCTGAAGGCCACAAGTTCCAAAGCTGGTTTACAGTATTGTCGTCACTTGCCTATATGAGCCCAAAGGCATTAGGTGCCAGTCTTCTGGATGCTTTCCAAATATGTTTATCCTATTTGTCCTGAAGTCCACAAAGACAGAGAAGGTGAGTCATCCATCCTCAGCCCTTTCCTTGATGCTGTGGCATATAGTTCGACCATCTATCCCTCCTCCCCATGCTGCAGAAAAGCCATCCATTCATCCTCACTATGCTTCAGCATGACCATCCATCCATCTTCAGCGGGTCGCAACAAACCATTAGCAATAATGCACCATACATCTTTGATGGCCTCAGAATACAAAGCAGGATGTATAGCTTCCAAGTTTGTTTATACAACTTGCTCTTTGAATTTTCCTGAACTGTTGGGAAGCTAGTAAAGTGTCTCATCCCCAGAGGTAGGTAGCTCCTGTTGTATGTGAATGCTGTGCTTGTTTATGCATTCAGTGGTTGCATACACATGTATGTGTAGCATGCAACATACATCCTCCTCTCAGGGTACAGCTTTATATGTGCATCTGCAGGGAAATGACGGGTGATGCAGCTGTAGCTATTACACCCTCTGAATATGATGTGATTCATAAACAAACTAAATAACTAAAGGAAGAAAACTCCTCCACAGTTGTGAATCCACCCAAAATAGTGATTGCATCCTCGGTGATGTGCAATGAACTTATTGTCGGCTTTCTGCACAAATAAAGTTAGTGTGGTGCTTTCACATGGATTAAGGCATCATATAACCTCCTCTATACATGCACCGTATCATCACCAGCAGCAGTGCACTGCACTGCAGCTGAGCAGCTCTTAGAGAGAGAGAGGGAGAGAGAGAGAGATCCTGTGCCATCTTTGGTTTTACATGGTTTGTATATATTAAATAGATTTCTCATGCAGAGTAAATCATTCATTCCTTGTTACTGTCCAACTGCCCAAAGTTGTTTTTAGTCATCCTAGTGGCACAGCTAAATGAATGTCAGTGCAGCCTGTTGGTTGGTTGGTTCTTCACTTTGGTTCAGACTGAAATATCTCTGTAACTGTTGGAGAGACTACAACAATCCCAGGAGGATATTTTTCTTGTTTATTTAAATATCTCACAACCATTGAATGGATCTCAAAGACATGTAAAGTGCTCAGGTGAGGTATCCTCACCACCAACGGAATGGAAGTCAAAGTCGGCCCAGGGGGCTGGGCTCATGATCCATTAAACCCAATTCAAATTATCAACAGGCCAGGCTGGCCCAATCAACCCAACCAGACGTGCTGGTTTGGGCCAAAAATATATACAAATGACTTGGGTCAGGCCTGTTGAGAACTCTAAACCCAATAAGCTTGACATCATATTGCTTTACAACATACACAGGCCTGCAGCAGCAGAGATTAAAAGCATTAGGATTTTACATTTTTGACACAAAATTCAAAGAAAGCACTGACAATCAGAGGTTTTGCTCTTTATCATGGAGGGTGGGGCCTGCTTCCTTAAACAGAATTCATCATACTCATGCATTATGAGTCATGCAGCTCATAAACAGGCATCGAAGCCAGTTCAATTCCACCAGCCGTGTCATTCCCCCCCCCTCGCTCTCCCCATTTCCTGTCTTTCTCCAGCTCTCCTGTCAAAATAAAGACATAAAAGCCCGAAAAGAAAAAAAAAATCTTTGTCATGGTAACGGGCCCCTGTGGACCCCGGGCGGGGGAAGTACCACCCTCACAGTCCCCCCCCGAAGCCCCGCTCCTGATCCTCTGAGGTTCACATTTGTAGGTTTGATTGAAAAGTCTCAACAACTGTTGGATTGATTACCAATCACACCTGTTACATTCATGCTGCCTTGGATGAATTGTAATTACCTTCCTGTCCAATACTTAAGACAGTCTGCTAATAGGTTAAATGCTACAGCTGCTGCGTCATATATGATGTGAACATATCATGCTGCTGTTGCTGCCACACGGTGTCTTGTTTTCCAGTTTGGATTGATGTATTCTATTTTAACAGCTACATGAAAAATTATTACATAAACATTTCTCATCATCATTTGTTTTGGATCTGTTCTGACATCACAATCAATTCTTTTCCTGAAATGTAAACAATAACTTATCATTTAACAGTATCATACTGGGCTGTCTTGTGGGGGAATTAACAGCACCAGCCCATCAATATTGCCCATTATAGTATCTTATTTTGACCTGTGAAACTTGTAAAACTGAAAGTTTGGCTACTGGTCAACAACAGTGCTAAATGATAAGGCTCTTCTTCTTCTTTGAAGTGAAATATCTGAACTAGGTCACTCACAGTGTGCAACACAGGCACAGAATGACCATGCAGCTTGATGAAGAACACTTGAAATCACTCCAGAGGGAAGGAAGTAGGTTCATTGAAAAGAAAAGAACCATCAGGTGCATTTACAGAGGACTTATCCTGCAGTTTTGTTTACTAGCCTCCAGATCAATAGGCAAGGAGCCAGTGACATGCAGTTTTGTGCATCAACGAAGTGAACAAATCGCTTGAAGGATGAAAAGCAACTTTGTCTTTGACCTAGATTACCGCATGTATCTCCTTTGAGTAGCCTCATTCTCAGTTTTTATGTCATCTTCTCTTCTGAGTGTTACTTTTGCAGGGCTGCAATTTGCCAGACAAGACCTGACAAAGACCTTTTGTCTCCGAGTGCTACAAGCAGGTTGAAGTAATTTGGAACTTGCATCAGGTGCCTCTGCACAAAAAAGTTTGGATACACCAAAGCAGCATTTTCCTCCTGACATCATTCCCGAAAGATGTCCTGGTATAGTTCCTGTGTACCCTCCCTTATCTTCATCTTTCTCTGACTCCCAGCCTATTGCTATTGTAACACAGGGAGGGAGAGGAGAACGTATTGAAAGCCTTGTTTTCAGCAGCTGGTGTGTGTGTGTCTCTGTTGAGTTTTTCCTAATTACCTCCCAAAGGAGCCCTACTGCTGTCAGACAGAAAGAGAGGAGGGTGAGAGGGAGCATGATAGAAGAGGGGAGACAATGTAGGGTATAGGACGGGAAGAAAGACAAAATGTCGACAGCAACAGGAAGGCAGCAATACACAGTGAAAACACAGCAAGGGAAGGGAAATAAAGCGGGGGCAAAAAGGGAGGCTTGCATGTGATCTTCCATTTAGCCTCGCTCTGCCATGTTGACTGTCACTTCAGCTTTGGAAAACAGGTAAACTGCCTCCATCTCTGGTATGGGAGTTTTAAAAATGCATGGAGCCACTGTATCTAAAATATATTGGCTTGTAACAGCATACATGTTGAGTAAGTGTTTCGTCAAATGTTGTACAGCGGTTCATGAGAGTGATGGTCTGGTGTGATGTAGATAATGGCATAGAAATGGCACCATGCATGTCTGTGTTGGTCATATTAAGCGCCCACATGTCCACAGGCTAAACATAAAAAAACAGCAGAAACGACTTAATGTGGCTTTGACCTGCAAAGACTATGATGCATTCATGTACAGTTCTTAAAGGGATACTTCAATTTTTTTTGAAATGGGGTTGTATGAGGTAAAAATGACCACTAAGTACAATATCTGCAGTAGAAAGGTCTCTGCTCCCCTCCACTGAGAAGTACTGGCACATTGCGCCGCAGCGAGACACAGGCAGTGAATGGTTGTGAATGGGGAACGATTAATCAGCGTATTTTAGCCGAGAAGTCCCATCTCAAAATAATACACCACTTCAAAAGTATGATATAAAGTGTAAATTTACAATGCATCAGCTGGTCAGAAAAAAAGTTTATGTGGAACTAACCAACTCACTCAGTATTCCTCTGCCTGCCTGTGTGGAGGAATACCAAAACAGCTGATAGATGAATTGATCCAGCACGTTGCGGAGCCTGCCTGCGCGGAGGAATACTGAGTGAGTTGGTTAGTTCCACATAAACTAACTTTTTTCTGACCAGCTGATGCATTGTAAATTTACACTTTATATCGTACTCTTGAACTGGTGTATTATTTTGATATGGGGGCTTCTCATATGCGGTGAAAATACGCTGATTAATCACTCCCCATTCACAAGCATTTACTGCCTGTGTCTCGCTGCAGTGCGATGCACCAGTACTTCTCAGTGGGGGGAGCAGAACCCTTTCTACTGCAGATATTATACTTATTGGTCATTTGTACCTCATACAACCCCACCTCAGAAAAACTGAACTATCCCTTTAAAGTAGAACTGTGTAATTTTTTCTCATCAGCTTCTACTGACTCACTCACTGAAGATATTATCAAAGATGAGAATGTGAATTTTCACCTTAAGTCAATTTGCCCATGTTAACTGATTGTCTGCTCAGTTGATCCCGAAGCAGCTGATGCACAGACTTTTAGGATGTTAGCTGTGACTCCGGCTGATCTCAGAACCAACAGGAACTCTGCGTCTTTCTGTCTCTTGACGTTCATGAAACAGATAAAACCTGTGAGATAAATGCTAATGTTAATTTCTTCCTCAAGTTGAAACATTTGCAATTCCCTCTGACATCTTTGTGTCATTTGGTATCACTCCAGCAAAATTCATGCCAATTAGCATCTCTCCAGTTTCTTTGTATGCAGTCACATCATTTCTGAAAATCTCACATCCTGTGTGAACACTGAGGTGAAGTAAAGAAACATACAGTAGAGGCACAGTGAAACCTGAATCCTGGGCTGTGTCTCAGAAAAACTAATTCAAGCTTTGCTCAGCAGTGTACTGTGCATTACACTCCATATGTTTAGTTTATTTATAAAATCTTTTATCATAAAACCAAAAGAGGCCAAAGAAAGAAAGGTTGTTGAAATGAAACTTATCTGTGGCCTGTTAAAGTTGAGTACAACAGTAGCACTGATGCCAGAGAAAAAATAACAGAACAACATAAGTTATAAAGCGAAATACATAGTAAGCTAACACCATTAGCTGCTTATTAGCCTACAAGTGACCATGTGCGGCCATAACTGCAAGGTCCCCAAGTAAACTGAATTAGGGTAGTGCATGCTTTTCCACTACTCAATTCAATGTTTCATTCAGAAGATTGTCCCATGTCTTATTCTCAAGGTCACACACTAGGTTTAGCCTGACCCTGTCACAAAAGTGATAATGAGGGGAATTTCAGAGACAGTTTGGTTTTTACAAGGATATTGAACCTTTCAAGATTAGTGACAAAGTTTCAAAAGGACAAAAGACAAATCCTAAAATCAGAATCTACATTTTCCAAATCCAAGTAATCTGCTTATTATCCACATTGTGGTTCACTTTTGAAGTTGGCATGGACTTGATGTGAGGGCTTTCTGATATAGGAAATGAACAAATGAGTATTCTGGCAGCACAGTGCTAATAATGGAGGGAGATTGGAAGCACACTACTATATTGTTTTCTTTTTGATCTGGGCACTCATAATATTCTGAGAGTGTGAGGCTGACAATAAAACACAGATAAACACTCTGTCTGTGCCTCGATAGCAAAATTAATGTGAGAGGAGCCATGTTGCTCAGGGTCAGGAGATGAGTGTACCTTGGTTATTCTAACTCTCTTTATTCTTTCATGCATTCAGCTAGAAGCAGGTTACTGGAGTAACCAGGTCAAGAATGTAGTTCTCAGTGAATGGAAATGAGGCCACTTAAGAAGAGACACCACAACGTTGGCAAAGAGATGCATTTGGGGTAGGTTTATGGTAATGCAGACTCATTCTACACTCCACCAAAATTAATTATCATTGGAGAAACTCCAGCCTGCTTTAATTTTCACAGGTGGCTAAAACAACTTGCTAAAAGTTTAATATCAAAAATGTCTAAATTTGCATTGTTGCCTATTAAAAGCAGCTTTTTCCTCTACAAAGAAATATAGCATTCAAAGGAGAGATTTTTCCTGCACACTCACAAAGGACTAAAATGACAATCTCTTCAGTTATCATGAATCAAAGGATTTTCCCCATAACATCAGCCCTGATAAACGGGGCCTCAGAGGGCTATATTAAAACATATTCCCACTGTGCTGGGCTTAATATGAAGACTGTGAAAGTGAAGTGCTATTACAAAAGGGAAGTGTGAATTATGTTTAAAGAGGGATTTTGCTGCTCAAAAGTCAGAGAAGATCATTTTTGCTGACCAAGACCAAAAACGCTTCAGTGCCTATCACCTGCTGCAGTATACTGGCAGCACATTAGAAAAGTACAATTATTCTCGTTGAAGTTACATTCTCCAAAACCCACTGCTGATCAGACATGCTAATGTGGCTGTCCATGGAGCTGAAATATACAGTAAGCTAATTTAAATGCCTGTCAGGCTCTACAACATCATCATGTACATAAAATAATCACTGTGGAGCAGTATCAGATTAATCATCCCACTGAGTTCACACTGATAATACAGTGAACAGTCAGAGCCTCCAGCTCCAGCTGCCTTTGTGTATAATATATAATGTTGTTAAATCTAACTGTGATGATTCTTGTAAACTTCCCCAAGGAGACGTATTGTCAGTGAACGCACACGTTGTCACTTTGTCATCAAATTAAGATTTCCATATAAAGCCTCTGTTGGGAGCCAAAAAAAAGAATAAAGTGCTTACATATGCCAGAACTAAGAAGGGAAGACAACTGAAAAATTATAAAGATTAACTTTTGGAAGTTGATGATTAATTAAAAACAATATTTTTCTTGTCTGCTCTTGTCTCAATAGGCTTTTTCACTGCAAGAACTTAATTTATAACTTTATATAACAAATGATTTAATATAGCTGTATGTAACAGCATTGTATAAAACTGTGGCATGCATTATACCTCCTCTATAAACCTCTAAGTAATGCAGCTAAATGACATTCAGGCATGACTCCATCCATTATTTAAACCTGTGGGTCTCAGACATGCCAGAATGTCTGATGCCTTTACTGCAAACATTGTTGGAGTGCTTTACTGAATAAACAAATATATAAATCTATTGAAAACATCATCATCAAGAAGTGACAAGTTGTTTATAACATTGAATCCACAACTACAGCAGCTAAAGCCAAAGTTAGACTCCACACAGTACATTTTGAAAAAGTAAAAAATCAAGACTTTAAAGGGGACATATTATGGAAATATCACTTTTTGAAGGAACTTTAACATATATTTGGGTGTTTGTCTTGCATTCCAGCCCCCAAAATGTGAGAATTGACAAAGAAATCTGTAACTTGCAGGTTCCACACGTTGAAATCCATGTGGTTTTTCAAGCTCTTCCCTTGGTTGTCCGATAACGATATCATTAGATGTTGAATTTGCGTAATACAATCCCTAGCTGGTACCGGTAGAAGGGGTGGGGTGGGGTGGGGTTAGCAGTGGTTCATTTGCATTTAAAGGGACAGGGCACTGAAACAGTTCTGAACAGGGCGGTTTTGAGCAGATGAAAAGAGCTGTGATGTTTGATCCTTGGGGTATTTTGACCGAAGCATGTCACAGACATGTATTTAAGACACCTGGGAACTCACTTTCACTCACTGTGCCACATGGATTTTTCCTGGGTGTGCTCATGTTTCCTCTCACAAACCTTCAATTGGCAAAAAAAAAAAAAAAAAAAAAAAAAAGGCTTAGAAAATAAAATCTTAATTGGCTTTTATATTTTCTGTGTGTTTTGTCTCCTAACACATGCAACATCACTGAAGAGATGTTTAAAGTCCTGCTGTACAGTAAAGTTAACCCATACTTTCATATTGTTAGGGTTTTCATATTAATTTTAGATTCATGAAATAGAGTTTTTTTTTTTTTTTTGTTTGTTTTGGCCAAAATCAATCAATAAATGAATGAATGAATAAATAAACAAACAAACAAGTATTATTAACATATATATCTGTTACCTATACCTGTTTTTGTACAGAAAGGTGAGAGTAAGAAGGGGTAACAGAATATAATCATGTCACAGATCTCAATATATTTGTATTGCTTATTATCTAAAATGGAAAAAAAAAATCATATACACTCAATTCACAAGTCCAATTTAACAAATATACATTTTGAACTGTGCAATACACGCTCTTTTAAAACAACGAAGCTCTAATCCTCAGAGTACAGGACAAGTACTGCATTGCCACACATCTGAGCTCCAGTTGATTATCACTACACTCAGTCACAGTTGCTCCTAATACAGGCAGATTGATTAGAAGAAATATGTCAATAGAGTTCACTGTTGACTTGACCATCTTCTCATAAATAAATTAAGGCTCTTTAAAATACAGAAGGCTGAGACAGAGTAATGACTCCTGAAATCCCAGGTGGGTTCTTCTGCTCAGTACAAAGAGCAAATACTGTTGAAAATGCAATTAAAGGGGAATCATTGTAAACACCTCCAAATATCAGTAGTGTAAAGAGGCTGTAGGTGGAATTACACAAATTAGTTTGCTTAAAGATGCAAAGTATGTACCAGCGTCTCAAAGCCTTAAATGTGCCTGAAGTAAACAAAATACAATAGTTCAAATATCATATATTCAGCTTTTAGGTGATTTATATTGAATTATATCTTCTGCTCTGTAATTTAGCACAAGGAACCAGCAGGTGGATGGGGGTGTACTTGCAAAACACTGTGGTCACAATGATTGTTTTATCCCGATTATCTTATTTTTTAATCGCTGGGGGTGACAAAAAATAGAAAAAAAAAAAAAAAATCCAGAGTCTGAGATTAGGAGATTAGAAGTGGAAGTGTTTGTTTGCTGCTGTGGCGGCTTCCCACTGCAGGAAAAATCTGGGATTGCATGGAGAATTCAAGGTGGACTTTGTGAATTTACTCATGGAAATGAAATGGGATTGGGCAGAGGTATTTATTTATTAATATATCAAGCGAGGGGTATTACCTCGGTGGCATATTATTTTCTATTCTCCCACTGCCCCCTCCCCTCGACAGGCGGCATTAGTAAATGTGTGCTGACAGCAGAGGTTACCTTGAGCAGGCCGCTGGACCCGGGGGCTGTATGTCTTCATTTACCCCAGTATCTGCAGATGCCAGAGAAAAGGCAAAGTTATTTTCTGTGTCTGGCCCAGGGGGAAAACTGAGGCTAACGATCTTGGCCATGTTGATTGTTACCTTGCTCCTAGAATAGCACTTTACTTTTAGGGAGCAAGAGCCAAGGAATGGAAGCAGGAGGGATGAGAAGGGATGGATGGGGTGTGTCCTCATGTGTGTGTGTGTGTGTATAGCCAAGGGTAGAGGTGAGGGTTGAGGGGGTGGATGTGTTCAGGGCACCGGCTGGACATACACACACAGGGGGGGAGAACTTTTGAACTCAGGCACCCAGAGATATCAGCTATATGGTGTGATTATACTGAACCTACATGTCCACCTATTAATCATCTGAATTATTTAGGTCAGCATAGATGTAAACACCCTCCATGATGTTATACTACAGCACCCCATAATATGAGTCCGTAGGTTAGTGTGGCACGAGGCTGATAAAGGTGTGCCAGTCTGGTGATACCACTTACGGGAGTATTTTTTCTAAAAGCAACATTACAAAAGCAAAACTTTTATCAGTTTAATGTTTTTTATTTATGAGCTGGAATGGAAACCAAACTAAGATACTAACACTGTACTCAAAGGAAGGCTTTTTCTATGCCTTCTTTCCATATGCTGTATTCATTACATTGGTATTTCTGCTCATATCCTGGAAGATACGAAGCAATCGTACCAGAACTGCTGGAAACATTTTGGAGCAGTGTAGCCAACAGTTCAAGCCACACCAGCAAAACACAAGAAAAAAAGAAAGGTTTTTGATTGTGTGAATTGGTGAGAAATTGCAAACTTAGGCTACTATATGACAGCTACAACAGAACAGCTGGATGGAGATCAGACTGGAACTGAGTGTGAGTTGGACAGCAGCACAGTAAAAGTGAAGGTTCACGTGAGACTGGTCCAGAGTGGCGCCCTGGATTATTCTTAAACGTACATCCTAAAGTAAAATTTTCTTACATAAATAATTTTTCTTACATAGGGGCTGTAAGAGAGTAGTCAGCAATGATGATTATTACATTTAAAACATGTCAATACGTAAAGAAAGCCTAAAGAGCCTTAACGTACCTGAATGTACTCTAGAATGTTGCCATGGTGATGGAATTTAAGATCATTAGGCAACATTTAATGATATTCAGGAAATCAAGACTGTTCTGAACATTGCTACAGCATTTCTCTGTAGACATTTGCTTTAGAGACAATGTGATCTCAGATGAAGAGTATGTATAAGTCTGTCTGGGACTTCAGCACCATGGACAGCGCTGTGGTTTCTTCAACACACAGCACAGTGAGGTTGCAGGGGGAAGGGCAGAGCTGAGACAGTTTGTGTTAATAGAGGAGTTAGCAACTAGCACATACTGTATTTATGGATGCTACCAGAGCTTAGGACAATGTGCTGAGCTGATCTTTATTGTACTGGGGAGAAGTTTGGCCTCCAGCAGCACCAGCCAATGATAAAACACAATAACCTTACATTTGCCAGTTCTGACTAAGTCCTCATTCTAAAAAGCCTTTTCCACTGTAACAGTAAAATGAAGCATACACATCTGTATACCAACAACCACGGCAAATAAATATGATACCTCGATTGATCAGTAGGTTTTTGAAAACAAGTCACATCCTAGGTAAGTCAGTAGGTAGGTAGTAGGTAGATAGATAGTAGGTAGATAGATAGATAGATAGACAGATAGATAGATAGATTGATAGATAGGACAAAGGTGTAACATTGTGTGTTGTTTGATGCTTGCCTGCCGTCCTCTATCCCCTCTGAGTGGAGCTGCGCCCTCCAGCTCCTTCTTTTTCATTATAATGAAATAGATAAAGACCATATGTGGATGGTGGGGAGCAGGAGTCTCATCCACAGAGCGAAAATGAAGGGTTATTACAGTTAAATACAGGCTGACATTCTGTCCGCTAATCCTCAGGGTGGTCATTACGCAGAAAACTAATAGGCGCATCAGTAATCAAGGCCAAATTCAATGTCTTATCCGGGCCTGAAGAGCACCTCTAAATAGCACCCTAACAATTACTGAGAGATGATCTCTTTCAATGTTTAGTGAGAATTGCAGATTTTATAATTGGTCCATAAGATTCTATCAAGTTAATCAACTCAACCAATCACATTGAGAAGAACAGGTGGTGGTTACAGTGAAAACCGTGACTTTTCATGGTCATCATAACCTCATATCATACTGTCCACAAGGCAGAGGAAGTACTCCCCAAAATCAAAAGCCCACTGCTTCATTAAACCTGTGGTAGTCAATACATTCAGGATGCAGAGTGACGATTGGTAAAATGACTGTGTAAAAGGAAAGTAGTCATTTCTAGGGGATTGGTACCATCTGGTGCTGTACAGCCTCCTGGTTTTGATTCCTTCTCACAGATCTCATCAAATTAGTAGAAAAAAACTCTGATGAACCCTGTGTTCTACGACGACTAATTTCCTGACAACATATTGATCGCTGCCCTTGACTAACAAAGCTCATTCAATGCCCAAACATATATCAATGTTATCAAATATGTCGTTTTTATTACAATTTGGAAAATAAAGGTTGAATAACTTTTAACTAAAAGAAAAAAACTAATATATATATATATATATATATATATATATATGTATATAAATTAGCACAAATTAATTTTAGAGATCAGCATATACTGACAGGCTTTGGGGAGGATTTATGTATCATAGGTCTACAATATAAACATGCATACTTAAGCATATATTTATATTTAGTCATTTATGTCAGTAAAGGAAGATATTAATTTTTTTTACATAAATGTATATTGTATTTGGAATTTTTCTGTTACGTACATATTGTTACCGTATATTACATTTGTGTATTAGACCATCATTTCTGATGATCAGATCATTTCTGTTATTAAATATTATTATGCTGCATAATTGAAACAGCATCACCAGTCTTCATCGAAATGCAGCAAACCTTCTGTGTCTTAATTGTGTCCATGTCCACTGCTCTCCTGAGACTGCATAAAGAACCCTAAACCCTAATCCCATGGGGGGGGTTATTTGGCCATTCTCATACTCTTGGTGTGATATATATTAAAAAGCAAAACAAACAGGAAATAATTGCAAAAGCAGTCAGCCAGTGTTTGTCTGGTCAGCAGGTTAACTCATCTGCCCAAGACGTTAGTTAACTCATGAAAATGTAAAAGCTCTGAGCTAATTGTATTGACGTCTAAGGAACATCTATAAAACATCAAGGGAATAAAGATAAGGCAATTTCATTAATTTGCAAAGAGGCAAAAAACACACACACAAGTTGGGCAGCACGTGTCATTCAGATCTGATGCACTCAATTTATTGAATTGAGTTCAGTTTTAATTTGCATCCTAATTTGACCCTTGCACCTCGGACTGAAGCTAAAGCTGCTTTTGTAGCTCCTCACTCTGTAATCAGTCAGCTATTCACCAGTACTCTGACCAATAGTCTGAATTTCAATGGTCCTCCTTATCCTGCAGGTGCTGAGACTTGGAAACTTTTCTGATTGTTCACAGACTTAAAGTGTGAGATCTGAAATCTATAATAAGTTTGATGAATTTTAAAGCTTTAAACGTTTTGTCTGGTTGCTGACAGGTACACTGCCACTTCTTTAGTGTATTTAGAAATTCAAAATATGCTGACTGGGAAAAAGGTGGAAACACTATGAACTGAAACCAAAATCAAGTTTTATGGTTTTCTAAGCACAGTGTGCTGTGTGTGGTCTCTGAATTGTAAGGTTTCATCATGAGTTACTTTTTGTGTACTTTAAGTCAACTTTAACTTACAATGACCTACATTCCCCAGAATGCCCTTTGGCAAACCCCAGGGAGCATGCCAGAGTGAATCATTCTGAATAGGTGGAAGATGCCACAGTGCTGCCGGAGCTTTTTCCATTTGAAAAAGCAAGAATCAGCCTTCCCGCTCAAAATGCAACTTGTCCTGATGCAACTTTGAGTTCTGGTACATTTTCAGTATTGTTGGTGGGAAGCAGGTGCAGCATCTTTACTTGATGTGTGAGTGTGCAATATGCTTGTGTCCATGCCTGTCCAGTGGCACTGACCGTGCGCTCATCTGTCTCTACTATAATGTAAGTCAGAATTGATAGGATGTACTCTCACCGTTAGATGCAAAACTTATTTACTCTTTATATCAGTTACTACTAGTATTACTACTCGTGTGTTCTGGGTTTGAAGTTTCTTATAATATGTAATAATATAATATATACTGCAGTAAAAACTGCCTCAAACTAGAAAAGATTGTAAGATTTCCATCATTCATTCATCCATCATCAAGGTCAAGGTCATATTTATAGCAAATTTAAAAACAACTTAGGTTGACCAAAATGCTATACAGAAATAAATATCACTAAAATACATGAGTAAATTCAAAAATATAATATACAACATTGAAAGAGATAAAAGTACAAAATAGTAAAATACAATATAGAGCGTATAGAAACAATTAATTGAACATTCAGCACTCAACACCCACAGGAAAAATTGTGGCTCAAACAGGTCCAAAAGCCCAGGAGAAAAAAAATAGTGTTAATAGAGTTGGTTCTTTTAAAGGGGAACTATGCAAGTCTGGTCGTTTTTCCACTGTTTTGCTAACCCTCCTCCGGCGCATGTGCATTTTTTTTTTAACGAAGCTGGCGAAAAAAGCAATCCATGGAGCGCTGGATAACGTTACAATGATATGACGTTTATATTTGTGTAGCACTGATGTTGCAAGGTTGGTTTTCAGCCCAGAGACGCAGGGTTGAGGGCAGAGAGCCTCCATTCTCTCTCGTAACACGTTACAAGTCATGTATGTGACCATCACAATTACCCCGAAGCTGTTTAATTAAGGTAAAACTGTAGCACAGCCACAGGAAAATCCTGCATAGTTCCTCTTTAAATGAAACAGGTGGAGATTCTGCCCAAGAGGTGGGACGACCGTGTCTCTGAGGCTGAAACATAAAGCATCAACCACAAAGCAGCAGCAGCTGCAGTTCCTCTATTGACCACTAGAGTGTCTCCAACAGTGAGTCAGTCCCCACTGACTCCAGTGTTAACATGTCCAGCAGAAATAAACATGTTTACAGGCTGGTAAAGAAACAGTTTTGTTTGCAGCAGCTAATTTCCTCCTTTATGAAAACAGTTTATACTTTATTAAGTTAGTACTTTGCTATACTTTATTCAGTTATGAAGAACTGGGGGCATGGCTCAAAGTCTTGACTCCACACATGCCTGACTCTCAAATGTTTGGATTAGCTTTGGATTTAGGGGTGGAGTAGGTCACTGCCAAGATGTCAACAGTGGAGCAGCTCACACCTGCGGTTGACATCACAGAGGCGATGGCCATCTTTGTTAACTTTGACTTTGTTTCTTCAGTTGGGCACCGGAGCCAACTCAGGTTTATTTCTTGTGAAAGGATAAACACTGTTGCAGTGCATCATTTGCTTTATGAGTTTTTCAGACCAGACCTGGACTTCATATGTGCTATCGTTACACATACGCTTTTGATTGTTGTGTCCTTCAGGCTTTCAGAGACTGGACTAATAAACTATTGGATGCATCCCTGTGAACTTTAGTACAAACATTCCTGTTCCCTGTAGGATTAACTGTCATATGTCCCTGGGAGAACGACAGATGGGGATAAACATTGACGCTGTTGTAACATTGCCGACATATTATTTTTTTGGATTCTTCCTTTTTATCATTTTACACTCAGTTGAGCATAAATACGATTTGTGAATATCTGGTTGTAATGTTGACTACAGGAGCGTCACAGTTTGCCTGCAGTAAAAAGTGTGCCTATTTTTATCTTAACATAAATTCCTTTTCCATCCTTTCCACTTCTGTCAGTCATAAGAAAAGTGTCTTTATCTATGTTAAAGCTTTGAGACAACACAGCTCAAGCGGTGGAGGTGAAATAGTCATTTGTCTAACTTGTAGACCACATACAGATAAATCCTGGCTCTGTGCATATGGTCCCAGGTTTCCAAAGGACGAGGAGAGGCTTTTTCAGGTCGTTGTTGCCTTCAACATATTTCCCTCATGCACATAAGGAAAGGCGTACAGTGGTATGATGAGTTGCTGTGGCTCATGGCTCACTAGAAAACCCAAAGGACGGTCCCTTCTGCTGCCAATGTCAGCCACACGCTCGGCCCCCATACAGCTCCCTCTGCCTTTTATTAGGGATTTTTGTCCTCTTTCCCTCTCCATGCCTCCCTCTCTGGTTCTCCACGGGTCCCCTAGACAGCGGCAGGTGCACTTGTGGGGCTAACGCGGGTCTTTGCCAGGAGCTTGAATGAAGCCTTTATATTCAGGCTTTCAATGTCCCCCCTGTGCTATCGTAGGAAAACCACTATCATCACTGTTATGATCTACAGCCCTCCGATTGTGGTTTCTCCCCGCCAGATGAGAGAGAGAGGGGGGGGGCTTACAAAAACCTCCTGGGGGGTTGTGATGCTCCATTTCAATCAGGCTCATGAATCAGCCCCCCCCCACCGCCCCCCTCCTTCCTCACCACCATGTCCTGCCACACATGCATACATACTCACCACAGAGACAGAAACAGCATGTAACTTCAAGGCAGCCAGGTTACAGTGACAGAGAACAAGATAGACACAGGAGTCTGACACCCCAGCTTTCAGTGGAATTACTGCAGAATTAAGCTGGTGAAGTGAGAGGAGAAGAGAAATGAGTCAGCACAGCCTGTCATTGTCACTAGTCTAGCCTAACACCAAGGCTGCTGCTGTAAACCCAGAGATGCCAGTTAGCTCTTTAAAAATCTGCAACATTTCCATCTACACAAACATGTTATGCAACGACCACCGATTGCTATGCAACAGTGATCCAACCTATTTTCCGCTCATGGAAGCTTTTGCATTTGCTTCTCTAAACATTCACTGTCTTTCTTGGCAAAGGATCCATCACCTAGTGCAGAGGATGTGCTGTAATGCATTCAACATACATGGTCCGTGTGAAATCAGTGCAAGGACTGGATGGGTAGCGTGTCACTGTGACAGCCAAAGAAATGAATGTCTGGCCAGTGGCCAGTGTCCACTGCTTGTGTTTTTGTGATATCTACAGTAGTCATGTGCGCTCCAGCCTGCACAGTACCTTTTGATTCAGTGTTTGCTTTGCTCACTGGGAGCAGACAAAAATAACCTGCTAAACAAATACAGCTCTGAGTGACTGAATGTTGGTTGATGCAAAAATCGGACTAGAGATGGGGGTGAAGCTCTGTGGACCAATTGCATGTGAAACCCTCCGATCTCTACCTCAGCCCTCTGTTGTGAGTGTTCAAATGGGGCGGCTTAACTCAATATAACACAAAAATCATTTATTTTGTGATAAAAGCACAATTGGTAGATGTGTTGCTGAATATGTTTCAAACAAATGTGGATATTGGGCCATCAAAAAAGCACCCCCTAGTGGCTGTAGCAGCCATTTTATTAGTGAAAAAATTTATGATGAATAAAAATTGCCCTTAAATAATAACAAATGGTGATGTATTGTATATCATTGGAAAGCCTGATTAGTCACCTTTACAATGGGGTACAACTTATAAGAAAACACAGCTAAACATGTGGATAGTGCCCCTAAAAAATGTGCATCCCCTGCAATATTCTCCTGGGGATATTCACTCTTGTTCTGAGTTGCTTCGTTGATTGGATGACTCATTGGATGTTTATATATATGTGTGTATATATATATATATATATATATATATATATCATATATAAATTTTGCCACTGCTGTTGCTGTTATGTTCATAAACCTATATAAATAATGCTGAATCTGATACATCCACCTCCATGTCCTGTATCACTATGTTCCCTGTGTGGATGTGTATTGACTTAAACATTATAACAAAGCCATTTGTGTGATTGCTGCTGACTGTATAATCCAAACACTTTGTCCTCAGGACATTTTATTAACAATGACAAACGTCATTTGTATTTGGCCCTTTAAGAGCACCATTAAATTGCCAAAACAGTATGTCTGTGATGAGTCCAGAACAATATTCCTGTCTTGTGCATCAACATCTGACTACAGTTTAGTGACCACAGTCAGCAGGGTCAACATGTAAGTGCTTCTGTGCTCATGAGTTCCAGGTCAGCTGCTCCATCGATCGTGGCAATCAATGAAAATCTACTGTGGAGAATCAGAAAATCAGAAAAAAAAAATTAATACCTTTAATGTCTGTAGACATTTGATGCAGCTCATGGTGGTCAGCAGCTGTGTGCAACAAAGAGCTTTTTGAGAAGGAGGCAAAATAATGTTTCTCCATTTTTTTGGTGCTCTTTCATGTTTCCAGAGTTTCAATGGAGCTGCTGTTTGCGGGTGAGATATCAGCTCTCTCCTCAAAACTCCTCCTCAGAGATCCAGTTATTCATTTCAATGCATTCACCTTTCCAGGCTCTACCAATCATAGCACAATTTCATGTGTCTGCACAGATGGTCTGTCCTTCTTCTATTACTTTCTGAAAAACATGATGTGGTGAGATAGTACTGACAGCTATGTTAATAATAGTAACCGAAAGTGTGATGCTAATGAGCAGCTAATGCTACATCCAAGACAACATGGCTCCAACCTCCTAATAGCTGATGACGGACTGAATTTTTACAGTAGTTTTATTAGTGAAAAAATTTCTCTATAAGATCATTTATAATTTTAAAAACCAATTGGCCAGATCAGAAATGTTACTTATTACCCTAGATTACGTTGCAGGGCCAGTTTCACCAAAAACCTTTTTATTTGCTGCCTTTTGCTGTGATGTGCATTTCTGTGATGGTGGATCGACAGACCTTCATGGTCGGAGCAGGACGGTCAGCTTATTCTGAGTTGATGCCTTAAGAGCACAGAGAGGGGAGGGCAGGGGGGTGGGTGGTGGTGATTCTGTAAGTTGCTTCCAAAGTCGCTTCCTCATTCATTTAGAAATGGGTGTTTGCCTTCATCCTTCATTGTATATTCATGACGGCCCTTAAACCATATGCAGCAACTACTTCCTGCCTCAGCATCACTGCCAATGCCATTTTAAAGGAAAAAGCCCTTAGTGGGGCAATTTGTTAATTATTAATTGACCCATGGACTGATGCACTTAAGTTATGAAGAAGATAGGCTTTAGGAGCCCCTTCCCACGTACAACATGTTTGAGACTTTAAGACCTTCATGGAAAAACAATGAAAGCAAAAGCCCAAACTGCAGCGTCGCCCTCTCCACCAGCAGGGGAGAGGGGGAAATTTATTGGGTTGAGCTTCTTGGGAACAAATGCTCCCCCACCACCCACAGTGATTCATAATGATTTTATCAAACAACGCTGGCTACGCTGCCCTCTATCAAATCGGTTACACATCAGCCATCACTCCAATCCAGGGGTTTTTAGCGATGGCACTGGCATTCAATCACCAGTGCCTCTGAGGATTTCCCAAATGTACTAATCCTGCCAAAGACTCCATCGCCTTATTAAAGTGCAGTCACAGAGGCAGTGCTGCTACTGCTGCTGCTGTGAGGTGGGATGCAGTGGCCTGGGAGGGGGCGGGGTGGGGTGGGGGGGAAGTCAGTGACAAGCAAATTCATTACGCCACTTTTGTTGATGGTGTTGTAAAATAGAGTGTGAGGCGCTATACAGAGGTCATCCGCTCACAGGCTTTTGTTGTTGGGGAAGGAGTTGAATGAGTGAGCGTGCTCACATCGATGTCTCGACCCTCCACTTGCATCCGGCAGCTTTATTGATTTTTCAAAGAGACTCGTGTTGTGTTTGAACCTGGTGGGGGCAGATTAGGTGATGAGCATCCAACATTAAGTGTCTTGACTTTTAAGAGCAGAGTAGAAATTTTTCAGGAGGAAATGTTTAAAGACACAGAGTAAGTGTTGTTTTCATCATTTTGTTTAGTTATAAATCTGTGCCTTTTCTTATTTCTGACATGGTAGAACCAGATGAGGAGGCAGGCTTAGTTGATATTTCAAAGACTTCAATAAGGAGACATTTACGAAAAGAGCTCAACGTACTGCAACCAACAAACATCTAGCTGTGCTGAGTGTGGACCAGAAGCTTCTTTGTGCACAAACACCTATCTAACATGTACCTATAGCCCTTATGTGAGGCATCTGGGAGACATCTGAAAATAGTAGATAGAAAATAAACTGAATCACACCCTGCATCTGAAACACACGAGTCTCTGTATGCACATCTGTCACACACTGCACTACCCATCACCAAAAGTAAATATTCACCCTGAAAGAAACACTGATCCATTGAAATTGAAAGCAGCAGCTCAACAAATCTGAAACAATAGTATGGAGGTTTCTCTGAACCAGAAAGCTAATTTAAGCTGCTTTATTTTCCAGTGTCATCGATGTACTACAAGCCAGGTCACTGTTGTCATCACTGGTCTTCGCTGGTTTGTTGATATCATACATGTATGGCTTTTAGTTTAGTTAAAAGCTATTTTTGAATCACATTTTGTCTTGACTTCATGCATATAGAAATAAAAAATATATTAAAATCACGAACTTGTTTTAACAAATATATTATTGTTAAAATAGCATTATATTTGGTGAACAGGGCATAAAGTCTTGAACTCAAAACTCAGAACTGTAACTTATCCATCTCAACCTGTGTCTCACTGTGAGTCATCAAGCTTTGCTATTGGAAAATTGCATTGGACTTTCACAAGCATTAATATAAAGCAGGTTGCATGCTGAAGATTCAGTCAGTCATAACCAGAGAGCTCGGTAAAATGAAATGTCCTTGTTAAGATAAAAACTGTTATTACAGCCCTGTGTGTGTCTGTTAAAGGGTTAAAAGGAACAAGTAAACTTAGTGCAGTCGTTTTAATGCACAAGCTGTTGAGCCTCTGTAGAAAATACTGTCTGTGCCATGTTGTCATACTCTATCTGCAATAGATGAAACAATCTGCGATGGATTCCCCGGCTCTGGTCCAAACCTCTCATTATAAAACAAACAAATGTTGACATTTTGAACACACAGCAAAATATATATGACCAAGGGATTCATTACTCACGTTAAGATGCTTAATTGATCCCAGAGTGATGAAAATGATTGGGTGCACTCCTTATGCTTTAACACTATGTGCCATAAAGTGCAAGCACAGCAGAGCGCAGTAATTGCCAGGTGGTTACAATGCAATAAATGCTTAATTGGTCTGTGTTTGCACTGAAACATAGAACATCACATGTGACACTCAGTAAGCAGTGGTGCCATTTTGCTAGAGGCCCTGAGCACAGAGGGAGGAGAAAGGAGAAGAAACTTAAGGCTGCAATTATGGTGTGAAATTCTTCTTCGCCTAATTAATCAACCTTTACAGAGCCGGGGTCACGTGGAGGTAAAAGTCGTCACTCCAGTATTGAAAGAAGCCAGGAGATGAAAAGCCACCATTTGACCATCTGTCAGCGACCTCTGACCTCTCTCCTTCTGTAGTTTTCAACTCTATAATTACACTGTCCTGTATAGAATCTCATTTGTGAAATAAATTGGCTCTACATTCCGGGCTTTCAGCTGATAGTGTAGTTTATTTGCACAAGTGAGAACAAAGCAATTGGAGTTTTGCTTCACACAGAGCTTTATATGATGCTCCATCTCCATCTGGGTGGGGATGGTGGAGGTGAGGGATGAAGGGAGGGGAAGTCTCATTTTTCCACTGCTAGAGTCCCGCCAGTGAGTATTGAATGGTTAATGCTCAAAGCGGAGCGACGCTTAATAGGAGGTGACATATTTGTTGATGCATATTCTTTCCATGCTGGAAGAACGTACAAAAAGTCTTTGTCATAGTTTACTAGAAGAATTATGATTCATGCGCATGGTGAGTGGGCTGCAGAGTGGACCACACGCGCAGCCTTATGGATCACAAATAAATAGAAACCCAGTGAAATGTGACACACTACATCAATGTGTCAGAGTCGATATCAGAAGCCGTCCCTCTGCACTAAGTGGTGGACGAATTCAGTGTTTGTAAATTAAAGCTGAAAATGAACCAAACATCTGTATGATAATAACCATATTCATAAACAAGTGAGTTTGTTTGTTGTTTGTGATACCAAAATGATGGCGATGGCTGGGAGACAACCCCACCCCACACCCCACCCCTGATGCCAACCCAACCAACAGAGCAGGTACTGGTGTGTGAAAGTTAATTAATAGACCAGGGTAGTAATGCATTACAGGTTTATAATCACATATTTTATGTACCACTACTGCCAGGGATTCAGTAATTACATTTCTGTTACTAACCCCAGTAACACTCCATTACTTTGACATCTTGTGGAAGGGGAGGGAGGGGTTGGACTAATAGGTTTATTTGCCACTGGGAGTTTGATGGGGATGCTTGAGCAGAAGTTGTTCTCTACATTCAGCCCTGGAAACCTACAGTACATTCAGGAATCTGAGCTGTTGATGCTCAGTGAATACACAATGATTTTCCTGCTGCAGAATATAAAAGTACACAACTGAAGGAGTAATAAGTCAGATGAGGATGGTGGTGTTGGAGGAGCTCAGTGAGTGCTGAGCTTCCTTTGCATCAGAGTGAGTTTTGCTCTAATTGTTTCCCTGGCACACAAATTGATATCAGTGTCCAGTGTATTCAGTGTCTGAATGTGAGTTTCCTCTCAGTGAGGCAACTTCCTGCTGTTTTCCTGCAGCTCTTCATATACAACTGTACAGTACTGTGACTGTACTCCCCCTTGAAACATCTTATTCAAAGGGTGTTTGCGTTCGTAATCGTTTTTTAATGGCGATTTCATTTATCTTTATGACGATCGATGCTCAAAAGCTAAAATTACTCCAAATCTTCAGTTTATAGAGTCGCTGCAGTTGCAGACAGTGTTAACAAGTAGTGGTCTATTTGGAGAAACACTCATCCCCCACTTTATTGGGTACACCTATTCAACTGCTAATTATTTCAAATATCTAATAGGGCAGTGGCATGGCAGCAGGTCAGTGTATTTAGGCTACACTGTGAAGAGGAGCTTCTAAAGTCTAAACAGAGCATCAGAAAGTGATTGAATGACTATAATAAAACGTTATCACAACTGAGTCTGCAGAAAAACATGAATTCACAACACATGGAACGTAGAAACAGATGGACGCCAGCAGCAGAAGAACCACCCCTGGTGACATTCTAGTCATCTAAGATTAGGAAACTGAAGCTACAGTTCACACAGGCCCAAAAATAGACAAGAGAACAAGGAAAAACGTTGCCTGATCTGATGTGTCTCAAGTTTTGATACAACATTCATATGGTCGGGACAGAGTTTGGCGCAAACACCATTAAAGCATATAATAATAAAGAGGCCATTGTGTTTAGATTTGTTGTCTTTCTGTTTACTTCTGTTTTGGTCTCCACCATTTGAGCCTTCGGCTGCAAGGGTCTGACTGTGTTTGGAAAAGTTGTCCAATCAGAGCCCAGAACTCACACAATCACTGTAAATGTCATTTAATTATTTGGGCAGATACACACAGACTCAGTGTCTCTGCAAATTAAATGTGAAATAAAATAATGGATACTTAATTAAATGCTAGCTCTCGGGAGATATAACCCGTTTAAGACATTGTGCCCAAGGGTCAGGGGTTTAAAAGTAATTGGACGGAAACACATGGAGTCTGACAATATCGTCGTGTTTAACAGTCAGTCACTGCCTGAAGTTGTCGACCCAGAGAAATCGTCAGACTCTGGATCTTCTTTGTGATTCTCCAGGATTCAGCTCAGCCTCCCTCAGCTCCGGCCTGTTGTGGGGTCTCTGCCATCAGTCTGGTCTCCAGCAGGTCGAGTGCAGCTCAGTTGTATTTAGATCAATTGACTGACTCAGCCAGTAGAGAATATTCCACCTCTTCACCCCCCGAAAAGGCTCTTGGATCACTTTGATCATATATTTAGGATTGTTGTCATGCTGTATTATGGGATGTCACCCGGTGGGTTTTTATGCCTTCAGGTGAATCTGGGCAGAGGACGCTCCTGTTTACCACTGCATTCATCCTGCTGCTTCTGTCAGCAGTGAAATCATCAATAAGATCCACTTCCACTGGCAGCCACACAAACTCACACCAGAAGAAGAAGAAGCACCATGTTTGACAGATGAGCAGGAGGCTGTGAGACATGAGCTCTTTCCTTTTTACTCCTCATTCTCCTCTTTAAGTCCCTTTGAGGCTCATCAGGTTTGCATCTCATGCTGCCTCTTAACAAAAAAACATGAGGTGAACTTTCATAACAACTGTCTTTTTCCTCACCATGCAAACTATTCTATCAACTAACTAAATATCAACCATGGCTTAAGTGTCCTCATAAAAGTGTAAGATGACAAAACATGAAGCTAAAGAGAGTTGTTCTTACAATAGGCAGGTAAACCAATCATAACAACAGAAAGTGACTTTACTCTGTTCCCAAGTCACCACCAGGCAGTGGAGGGATGTAGACAGACAGATGTGCAACATCCATGGCAGCTGTTGTCTCCAGCCACTTGTTTTCACCACTAGTAATGGTCTTGAAGAAGGACAAACATTGTACAATAATTTACCTTGCCTTCATCAAACAAAATGTGTACATATGTGTGCGTGTACACATATTTACTCTACCACTACTTTCAAATGATAGCTAAGTGCTGAGCTCCCAGAAAGCAGTAATGAAACAGGGCAGTAAAATCTATTAAAAAACTCTCATATAAAAACATACAGTGATGGCTGGTATGAATGGGCTACCAGGGTTAAGCCCTCCCTGCATTATTAAGATATTGTCTAGATAACATACAAAAGATTGCTAGAAGTTTCGGTGAAACCTAGAGTGGCAATGGCACCAAAAATTTAATAGAAAAACACAGGATATCTATAAATGTGCTAATTTCATGCAGCCCGAGCATATCAAATTTGTTCTTATTCATTTTTTGAATGTAAATGACTGACAGGTATCATGTCTCGCCTTCGTCATTTGCTGATCATTTGGGCTAACTTCATTTAGCCCAAAGTCAGCAGTGGTTTGACGCTGGGTAAATGATTGACAGGTGTAATTTCATGCCCCCATGATTTGCTCGTTATTTGGGCTGATTTCATTTAGCCCAAGACCACTGTTTTCCAATGACAGGAATCGAAGGGAAAGTTGTATGGGAGAGAGAAGCCAGCCAACGATGGCCACTAGCATGAACAAGGTGGATTATCTATTTTCTAAATGCACTGGCTATGCTGTCTATCAAATGGGAATTCATCTGAAAATCATGACATGGTGATAAACATGTTTGTATCCCAGAAAGACTGTTGATATGAGCTTCTTTTCAAATAAGGTAGGCCCCAGCTTCTACCCTGTTTAAAGTACAGCAACTGTCTGGCCACTACAATGGCTGCTTTTATTAATTGTTTCATTCAGTGCGTATTTGACACAAAGTGTTGCAAAGTGGCTATGGTAAACACTTGCACAAGGCTGCTGTCAGTTGTTGCAGTTGGAATTGTATTGCATCCCCATTTGGACCATTTTCTGACAGTAGTTACATGAGAGAGTTCAGATCCATTGTCATGCATATCATTCAGTCATCCTGGCAGTGAACATTTGTGAAATGGTGTATGTGTGTGTGTGTTCTCCATGGATTGGAGAGCCTTGTGTGTTCCAATGAACCTAAGAGCAATGCCTTCAAGAGCTCAGCTCCTGGCAGGGTCTGCCTACAGAGGGTAGTCATGAGCTGTTCATGCCACTGGAAGATGTAGGGTGGAGCCAAGTTAGTGAGGGTAGTGCAAGCTGCTCCAAATACCCCTGAAGTCCAAGCACTCTGTAAACCAGCTCAGGGACTAGGTAGCAGACCAGCTGTCCAGGATTCTTGAAACTGCAGCAGATTTGGATATAAGATCTACCTCAAGCATCCTACGCACTGCTCTCCACCTGGCAGCAGTGGAGTCAGTAGGGCACTCCAGAAGGAAACATCAAGACTGATTCAACAGTGTACTGGGGATTTATTACCTTATTACCCTGGCAAAACACAAGGCCCTTACAGCTCATCTGTCAAACCCCAATCCACTCTACTGAAGGTTCACTTCAACTGCCTGAGAAATGAAACCCAGCACACCCTTAGAGCTACTGAGAATAACTGGTGGGCCAAGAAGGCCAACACTACACAGACACTAACAACTCCCATGCTTTCTATGAAACCATCAAGTCTAGCATGTCCCAAACAGATGAGTTGAGCACTTTGAGGCACTGCCGAACACCTTAAATCCTGTACATACTGACATACTCTCCGGCGTCCCAATCCTGCCTCCTGTAGATGTGCTGGATTCCTCTCCCGACTTCTCAAAGGTACACAAAGCCATGGTGAGACTCAAAAATGACAAACCCCAAGGCCTTGATGGGATCCCAGCAGAAATCCTTAAGCACGGTGGATACACTGTTTTACACAGAATGCATCAGCTGATCAATGCCATCTGGTCATCATAAGTTATCCCACAAGATAGGGAGGATGCCAACATTATAACAATCTACAAGTGCAAAAGTGACAAAGCAGACTGCAGCAACAGCAGAGGTACCTCCCTTCTATCCATGACTGAGAAGGTACTAGCATGAATCATGTTAAACAGCCCATTCAACAGAAAACATCTGGCCCGAATCCCAGTGTGGCTTTAGGCATGATTGCAACACCACAGACGTGATCTTTGTTGCCAGACAGGTGCAGGAAATGTGCATCGAACACCACAAAGACCTGTACCTGGCTTTCATTGATCTGTCCAAGATGTTGGATACAGTAAGCAGGAACTTGCTGTGGGAAGAGCTTGGAAAGCTAGGGGTACTATCAAAGTTCAGTAACTGGTGCTCGATAACCTAGACACCCTACCAGAGACACATATGTAGTCTAGAGGCCTTCTGCTTCCTTCAAAGAATCCTGGGGGTGTCTTGGGAAGACAAGGTGCCCTACATACAAGTTTATGAGTGGTGGTGATGATGCCGGGTGTGTTGCTCAGGGGGGACTGGAGGACTGGGAGCAAGCAAGCAAGCAGGTGTGTGTGTATGTGTGTGTGTGTGTGTGAGAGAGAGAGTCTTCTTTTTGTTAGCATAGTTTATGTGTACTTAATACAGATTGTATTTGCTATAATTCTGTGTCAATCGGATGGGATGTTTACTTTTACAAAAGTTCAATTGAGTATTGATGAATAGGAGTATTGTCTGGTATTTGGGTGTTATGTCTGGCTGTTAAGTCTGAAGCTACATCAAACCAGATGCCAAAACAAACTGACCAACACCCACGGTCTCATCACCTGCCACTAATTTCTGCACAACATGGACAAAATGGGTCTTGTTGACTCTTTCTGAGTCAGTATGTATTGACTCTTAAAGAGGAACTATGCTACATTTTTACCTTAATAAAAACAGCTTTGGGGTAATTGTGATGGACAAATACATGACTTGTAACTTGTTACAGGGAGAATGGAGGCACTCTGCCTTCCACCTAGCATCTCTTGGCTGAAAACCAACCTTGCAACATCAGTGCCTCCGACCCAGTGTCCCAGCTCTTGTCTCTGTGCACCACGACACAAACGCGCTTGGTAGTAATTTCTTGTTTATGACAGGTAAGACTACACAAATATACACGTCGTAACATCATATATGTTATATAATGTTATCCACAGCTCCATGGATTACTTTGTCGTTGGCTTCATTAAAAACAAATGCACATGGCCCAAAGGAGGGTTAGCTAAACAGCGGGACAAGCGACTGGACTTGCATAGTTCCTCTTAAGTTAATAATCTAGCTAAAAATCCTCTGTCCTCAGCCTGTGTCTGGTTCACATCTGTTCCAAGTGCAGAGTCCTGATCTCTGACATGTGGAGAGTAATGATGGAGCCAGAGGTTTGTTAAAGTGCAGACTTGAGAGGTGGTTTGACAGCTCTGCTAAGAGTGGTATGTGACATGGCCTCATCTTTGTGGCCAGTGATGGAAACACATCTCTTTCTTTCTGATGTTCCTACAATAGACACCACAGGTTAACCTTACACGTGAAATGCTGCATTTTTTTTTTTTAACCCTGTGTAAGTAAGAGGACTTTTTTTATTTCTAGTTCAGCACTTTACAAATGCCAGACTTTTTCTGGGGTTGTTTCCCAGCCTCTGCTCTCCTGATAACACTGTTTTTGTTTTATCTCCTCCTAAACAATTCACAACATTTATCATTCCTTGTTTCCTCTGGTGTCAAGTGGGCACGACCTCAAAAAAATCTCAGCATCAGTGAATTAGCTGTTGCTAATGGAAAACACTGCTGCACTCACAGAACATAATGTTTTACATGACTCAGCCTTTATGCAAACTTTCTGCTTACTAAAAAGTGTTGCTGTGCATCAGTGGGTGTGTTCACTGTACCATCGCCCAAACACAACATGAAGCTGCTCAAAGAAACAAAGTTAGGAGGAAACAGGGAGTGAAATCTTGGCGGATTCTTTCCACGCTGACTGAGTTCAGGCGGTGATTAAAGCACAATCCCATTTCCCCCTCATTAGACGCATAAACGTCGTGATTACGTGCACTGTCGAATGTGAACTGCTCTTTAGTTCTGGTGTTGTGAACATTGTTTCTACAGTGTACAGGGACAGGCACTTGACAGCAAGTAAATTCCAGTGGTTTAAGGGTGATAAGAAGCCCCGAGTGTGAAGGAGGCTTCATCTGTCTCTTTGGTCATGTTTGCTGACCTGGTGGTTTTCTACCTTAATAACTCAAACCCCCGTGCACAGAGAACTGGACTTCACTGTCAGGGATCAGCTCTAGCACACCACAAAGAGATGAGGAGGGGGGCGGGGGGTCATGGAGTGGTAAGAAAAACACAGAATCTGAAGTGAAGTAAGCTGGATTTCCAAAGCACAAGTACAAACACAAAAGGGAATAACCACACAGAAATGTGTTACATAAACACAGTTATATAAACACACATACAGTATGTCACCATATCAGGAGTTATGTTCCCATGCCTCATATGATATATTATATCACATATACATTACACATACAGTATAGTATAGCTCAAAACCCATAGTAAAATGTGTACATGTGTGATGTGACATAGTCTATGTCACTCTGATGGGAGTGATGTTGCCATATGTCTCTTATATTATTGTCACACATATGTGACATATATATATCTCCTGGTTACATGATGATAAAGGTTTATAGCATAGATCAATAACTCATACTGAAGTTTGGATACATACATGTATATTAGATGTTTGTTATCGTTAGTTGTTATAAAGCAGCTTATTATATGTTGAATCCATTAGCAACAGCATACGTTTAAAACATCTTTATGATTATATTTTCTTTCGTTATTCTCATCTATTTCAAACATGTCTATGCTGTAATAATATTTATGATAAAATAATTGTATACGTTTCATCTTATGTATAAATTTCATTTCACGTATGGAAAATCAATATACTGTATTTGTGCATATACTGTATTACACATGTCTGTGGGACTTGAATGACCATAGTCAAACAATAAAATACACAAGCATGAAAAGAGTGAAGAATTCAATAAATGAAACCAGATATTGGTGATTAGGAGGTGAAGAAGAGTCATGCTTTGATGATTATAAATGTCAGCAACAATTTAATATGTTGTCAAGATATTTTGCTCTGAGCCAATTGTTGTTGAACCTGAATGATTCATGAGGCTGAGAGCAGAAGGGGGGACTTTAAACATATTCCAGGGTTTGTAGATATTTGTGGTGTCATAGCTGTAGTTCAGCAGGATTCAGGGCCCAACACTCCCTCGTGGCGCTGCCGGCTGTTCCCAATCAAACCCTCACTGATTTTACTCAGAAAACAGGAGGTGGACAAAGTTACTATAAACTACACCAAGAATCTGTGAAGTTCTGGGACGCCTCAAAAACAAGTTTCTGTCTTTAATTTGTTCCCACCTTGTCCATTTTAATGTAAACTTCACCTGCACGGCAAACACACTTCAGCCAACGTGCTGCTGAGCAGAGAGGAATCTGTAGTGTTGACATCTTCACTAGCACATTTCAGCCGTATTGCTCCGTTCTGAAAAAAATGATGACAGAGGAGTCAAAACAAATTGATGTGCTCCTAATCTACATATTGATTGGGAACTTCATCAGGCATGCCTAATGAGCACACATATTCACAACACAAAAAAAAGACTATGAAGATGAGATTGGTGATTATGATGAAGCTGCCATTCAAAATCATACGTGGCTTTTCAAATCAAGATCCACACACATTTAAACATAATCAATTACAATGTTCCTTCTCATCCAGGATTTGGAGTGCTTTCTGCAGATGTTTACAGGCAGGATGTTTTCAAGCTGGTTTATAAATAACGACCTTGTACCATGTTGAAAATGCTCAGATCAGCATGCCTTGTCTATTTCTGCAGTTGTTGCTGAATGACTGAATGACAGAAATAGTGTAATGAATCATAGTCAAAATTACTCAAAATGAAACCAGACCAGTGGCCTGATGTAAAAAAAAACCAAACAAAACAACAACAACAACAACAAAAAACCCTCTGTTTAGATTCATGACTAAAACTAAAAGTGTGTTGGAAAAAAAAAAAAAATAGAATTATAAAGGCATGTGTTCACATGGCTTGGCTTTGTAAATCTCAGTTAGCCATAGATACCCTCCTGCCTTTTGAGTTGCTTTACATAAACAAAAACAAGTGATCAGACACAGACAAGTTGAGAAAAAAGATCAAGAGGAAAATTTCACTGATGGTGAAATTGAGGTAAAAACCTGCATCGGTTAATAATTTAGTACAATCACTGTAACGTTAGTGGGACTAGAGATGTGTTAACAAGACTCTAGGCCCTAACACTGTGATTAGTAAGTATGTTAGAATTGAATCAAACTATTTACTCAATGACACAGTAAATAATAAAAATATTGAAAAAAACAAACAAACAACAAAAAAACCCACAACTATTTCTGTTTGACAAATTAATAGATTCCTATTGTTGCATAAAATAGGAAAATTGCTCTGAAAAATGTCTGCACATGGTCAAAGTAACCTGAGACACTCCGCACTCTGTGCTTATAAATGATAACTTATTTATATGCTCAATAGCGTTAATGATTGTTGTTTGTACACAAAATACAGAAGTAGCCATGCTAGCAGCTCTGAGATTTGAGCTAATGTCAACTTGTTGGCATGCTCACAGTGACGATGCTCAAGGTAGGTTTTCAGTCACCATCTTATTTTGACATACTGGCGTACTCCTATGCAACTAACATTTGCAAGCACAATCTTATACTAAATACAATGTACAGCTAGGGCTCATGGGAATTACTTTTTGCTTTGTGTTTAAAAATTAAAGTGTTGGAAAGACTGAAATTTTGATAATGATATAATTTTCCATCAGGGATGATGGAAAATTTCACAGTAAGATAATTGAGACTTGAAATCTAGTTGAAAAGACTTGTGGCAGCACAAGAGAAAAAGTCAGCAACTTGCTGAGGTGAGTAGGATTCATCCTTTAGGGACCATAAATGTCTATTCAAAATTTTATGGTAATCCATGGGCGTGCTGTTGGGATATTTTACTCTGAACAAAGTGGTGGAGTCAACAGACCTACAGTACAGAGGTGTCCCTGGAGCCGCGCTGCTAGCTTAAGTGAAAGAGTGACAAAGCGTCTTCACTGCATCATGGAGCAACAAAACAAAATACAATAGGAAATAAAAACAAAAACCAATACTCACTACCCCTATTGACAAATCCCCCCGGCTCTGGGGGATTCCACTGGAGAGATTGTACATTTTGGGGGGGAATTGTGAAGGATTTCTGGCATGCAGTGTTGTTAGTGTGTGCTCATTCCCCTGTGTGTTGTAATCCCATACCTAAGAAAGGCTTTTTCTCCCTGGGCATACGTGCTCCCTGGCGTCCCTGAGTCAACCATGGCTGCAGAAAACCAATTAAATGCTGTTCTGGAGTATCATCCACACCTGACTGTCAGCCAGCATTTTCACTTAGCACATTCTCTCCCTCCCTTAAACAGAAACATACACACTCAGGCCTGTAATGGTACAAAACAATGGGGACCATCAACACTATATCTTAAAAATGACCTCTGCTATCTAACCTCAATAAGTACATGAATGAACAGCACATTTTAATAAACAGCTTAAGTATGTTTCCTAAAATTGTCTTTGACCATCATAACCATCCTTTAATGACATCACAAACCTGAGGACACATGCAATTTCACACCTTCAATCAGAAAGACAACAGGCCAAGCAGCGCTGGTATCAAACATAATAATGTATTTTACTACACTTGTAGCTCTTAAGTGCTTATTTCCAAGAAATCTCATCAAACTGAATTTAAAGTATTTTAAAAACTGTATATGGTTTTGAATTATAGGGATAAGAAAGTGAGTAAATCTGTCTGGGAGATTTTGCAATCAAGCACTTTTGAATTCCCAGCAGAAGCGTCCATAGTAATTGAGTCAAAAACCCTAAGAGGTTTGATCCTGCTTCCCAGTCTTGGCAGACTGGACATTTTAAACACTATAAATAAATTTAATGTTTGCAAATTTAATGACATCTGTTGAAATATTCAGCTTCTTTCAGATGTTGAAATGTAACTGTTGTCAGTCCAGAATATTTATTGCCTTGTGTGAGGAGGTTGTGTATGAAGAGGTTTTATGTGCTTGAAATTCTGCAATGACTTGATTGTGAAAAGATCGCTCAATGAATAATAATATTCACAGTGAGGAATAATAAGCAGTATTTAATAAATATTACTCTGTATACATTTGTTTTAACTGTCATGGTCATTATGTCTGCTGCACATTGCATGTTACATTAAGAGCAGTGGAAAATAGACGGAACAAAGGTCAGCCTCAGCTCACAGAGGCTGAAGAGAAGCTGCTAATTAAATCGAACAGAAATAGATTTGGCAGCTTCCCAGTTCCAGTGCATTTTGTTACTGTTTCTCTGCAGCAGCTTCCAAAACGCCTCATTATTGGTGGCCCATTGACTTTTACACTGATTGATTGTAGGCACAGCTCTCCATCAGTGGGTCAGTTTCTTCAAGGTGTTGTGTGCTTAAGGATAACAGTCAAAGAGCGTGTTTCATAGTTGGTAAGAAGGCAGGGGTCAAAATATGGAGGGGACTCAGTGAGTTGGACCCCACTGTAACGAGGACAAAACAACATATAGGCTATTTCACTTTACCCTCAGAGATTCTGAATCAGACTGTGAAGTATCTAGCACAGATGGATATGTAAATGTTAGCGTTAAAGTAACTTTAGCTTGAGTTAGAGTTTAGCCAACTTAAGTTTTCTAGTTTTTAACTTAAGCTTCAAGTTACAGCAAACTTATGCCCTTATATATCGCTAATAGATACTTTCTAACCTTTTCTGTGAAGTTACAGTTAAGCTAAATCTTCTTTGCTAGCCTACACTTTTTCGTTTCCAGTGTTAATTGTTAATTTTTACCAATGCTATTTATGATCTAATGTTAGAGTAGTGATAATGGAGGATTATCGTATAGATACATTTTGACATCAATCCACAGTAACAGTTTAGAGGCTGTGGTGACTACTTGACAGCAGAGGTTTTCTCTTTGTACTCACTCAGGAATACAGTTGGTTTTACCTGTTGGGTCACTGATCAATATTAAAAGATGTGTGCTGAAACCTCAGTTATTGTATTCACACTGTTGGAACACAGCTAGGCTAAGCTCATTTACTTATGCTATTTTACACTTCCCCTCCACTCTCACATCTGTGCCACTTCCTCTGACTTAAAAGCCGAACAAGACGAGCTAAAGCTGCCGTGAGTTACTGGAAGATGAAGGCAGACAGGTGTTAGTCCATCTCTGCCCATCGCCGCCCTCGAAATTATACTTATAGACAGTCTGTCCCTGCTTTTGAAGTAGAGCTAGCTATTGTTTTGTTGCAGTTCAGTGTTTTGAGAAAACACATTAATGATTTTGTCAGTATGTGACCTTGTTGGTGTTTGTCTCATGTTTACCCTCCTCTTTTTACTGAGCGCCTCCATTTGGATCCTCTGTGTTGTTCATACTTTGATATATTCTTCCATTCCTTGCTCATTAGCAGTGATCCATTTTTGGTTTAATTAAACAAAATTCGTTCAATGTTTGTCTGGGTGCAGAAATAGCCGTCTACATTAAAAAGGTCTTTAGTTGAACACTTTATCTGAACTGTAATGCTGACACATTAGTTTAGAATAGTAAACACCTGCATCACATTATCATTTCCATAACCCATTTATAGGAAAAATGAGACACTGTAGAGAAATACACTTCACTTTCTTGCACAGTGTTTATACCGCTCTCTGTCTGTACATGGTTGGCTAACACAGGTTAGCATGTCTGGAGATAGTCAAACCTTGTCTAAAGATAATATATTCCACCCACTACCACCTGGATTGCTGGGTAAATCAATCTTGTTTGCATTATAAATATACAGTAACATGAGGACTTACCATGTGGTGGTATGGATCACGCTTAAGAAAGAAAAGAAAACTGCTGGAACGGGACAGACAACTTTATAAGCAATTATTTTTACTTCACTACACACTTCACAACAACCACATTATCTGTTTCTAAGTCACACGTCACTAACCTTATCAAATGGCAAGGAGTAGTTGGACTAATGCACGATTGTATTATGGATATGCTCTTCTCTATTTTATTTTATGGGAAGCACTTTGTACAGATTACTCTAATGATAATGATTTCATTTGTATAGCACTTCTCAAAACTGTTACGGTACCAAGACTGCTGACAGAGACTCTGAGGTTCCAACTTCGGTTTCAATCTTCATTGGAATAGATGAAGTTCCACATTTGTTAAATGTACCATTACATTATGATTGTAGGCTTACTATCATGTGTAAGGCAAGACACTTTGTTTTCTAAAACTCCTTTGAAAAGTGAGGATATCTGTCACAACAGTAACTCTCACAGACGTCAGTTCAGTGAGAACAACTTTCAGCTTTGGTGTCATTTTAGGTATAATATGGATACCAGTAACAGAAACCTACAAGCTCATCAGACAGGATGATTGTCATACCTCTGAGCTGGAGCTTCCTGTGTGATATCTGCTCTGACTCAGTGATTATCTGCAGCTTCATTGTTTGCTCATTGTTATTTCTCTGGCTTTTCTGATTTTCTAAGGAAAGGACAAGTGGTGCACTTAAAGGTTACCGGCTAAAACAACTGTCCATGGTGAGTAACCGGGGTGGGCATAAAGTCAGGAGAGTGGACTTTTTTTAACTAAGCTTTTCACCATGGTAACAACAGTGCGGTGGAGCCTGGGGCCAGCTCAGTGATTTGGCTTCGCAGTGCTAGTATAGTGGGCAGCCAGTCATTGCTTGGGCAAAAATAACTGTCACTGCAGCATCACAACTCAATAGCTCTTACAGCCCACATTCATTTCCTGCTATTCACATTTGTAAAATGTTGTACTGCCACTTGGCAACTGTCAGTGGCATTTACATTCCATGATGGCTGCCTACTTAAAATAAATGAAGACATATTAAAATAAGACACAGTCGTGACAACCTTCCCCAAGATTAGGATCCGTTTTTTTAATGGGTGTCATATTTTAAATTTCCAGCTTAACCCCACTGCTAGTTTATTGTCATGTGATCCCAGTCATTGTGGTTTTTGGTCACCATTATTCAGGCCTGAGGGGACATCTGGTTGTGAATCACTGGGGCGCCCAGTCTCATCAAAACAAAGCTGTAGAGTCTGAGGAGTCAGTCAAGCTCACTCAGTTAAAAACTGCAACCCCTATGACTTCCTCTCCATCTCAAGGGCTCCTTAATGGGTCACTAAAGGTCAAGTGCAGCAAATCACCTGAACCTAAATGCTGACATTAACCACTTGTACAGAGTCCAGGGAACACTGTGAGATCTGAGGGTAGGGACGAAGTAGTACAGTAACAACAAAGAACGTGACCTCCCATGGGAGATCCAGAACCCTTCATTTAAAATTTAATGTCCTTGTCTTTACCTGCTCTGAGGAGACCTGCCACTGCTATGTAATGATAGGTAGGCTTTTTTCTCATCATAAATTCAATTTTCTTGGATTTATAGCCTCTTCAGTCACTAAGTGAAGGAAACCCCTCTGGAAATCAGCAGCTGCTTATGAATTCTGCATCATTCCATTGCAAAAACAAGATTTGCAGTTATTTTCCTCAAGTAAACACCTTGGTATTTGCTGGATGTCCCATCTCAGAATCCAATTTTAATGCACATTGGCGACTGTGAGGGTCATGTGTTTGGAAAGGTGCCTGTTTGTCCATTGGTCTGCTAATCGCTGGAGTATGCAAACTCTAACCACCTTTTCAGGGAGCACAAAAAAATATAATGTCTTGTAAGGAGGCTGAATTAACACAGTCTGTGAAATAGAATGTGAGTCCTTATCCCAGCGGCTCCGTGACAGCTATTGGCTTAATAACAAGTGAATAGGGCTGCTGGGCTGAGCCAAAAGCTGCAGTAGGGAGCAGTGTAGAAAAGGGATCTTTTACAGCTCCCTTTGTTATTAATAGAACCTTATTAATTACTCACTGAGGTATTAAATATAGCACAGACAACAGGCCTTGGCTCAGCTGGAGTGCCGCGTCCATGCAGCGCTGCTGAACGTGGAGCTGGCCCTGGAACAGCTGCTCAGAGCCTCGAACACCTGAGTCCACAATGGGCTGAGCAGACATAGCTCATCCTGCCCCTCCATCAGCTGTGGATTAGCTCTGGATTCGCCTTCTCCTTGGCTGTGCACGATTCAATGGCACCGCCAATCTGTGAGTTGCCGAAGATCCATTCATTTGCTGTCTCTGCTGTTTAGAATCTAAATGGTGGATTCAGAGTGTTAGTTCACCTTCAGCCGGTGAGCTTCATTAGATACACAATGGAAGAGAAGGGATTTAAAGTTACTCTCAGCTTTAAGATACACAACTAAAAGACTGGAGGGATGTCTCTGGGATGTCTCTGGATCTTGATATGGATGAAGGAGGAGTGTAACTATAGTTTCTAACAAATGGATAGTTGTTAAGCTCTGTCAAAAGGATTCAGACTCTGCAGTAGGATATCAATTTAGTTATCAATGATATGAATATGAGTAATGAAAGACTGCTTTTATGAACTTGACAGCCATGTTAAAAAGCAAAATATGATACTAAGTAATGATGCAAATGTATTTCCTGCTGTTGCATTTCAGAAATAAGCTTTAAAATGAAATGCCCACTCATGGCAAGCAGCACACTCACTCTAGTCCTTGAGTTCATAATTGTTGTATGACCTATAGATGTGCCTATCAAACTGCTGTAAGTAGTTATGGTCACCGAAATGCAGCAGCCCTTCCGGCAGATGATATAAATACACATTTTGCCTTTCAGGTACAGCAGAATGCTTTTATGCTGTGACAGGACTGTATATAGACATTCCCCTCATCGCTGGGCTGATGTGCCAGACTACATTAGAGCCACTCCACACAATCTGCATATACTGAATATGCATCAGGCAGAGGAGGGCATGTACTGTGTGGATGCAGCATCTGTGCCTCCTTTGTTTCCAATGAGTGGACCATCCTCTGATGCCCAGTGACAAGCACCACAGTTCACATTGCAGGCAGGTTTCCAGGTCTGTGGCGCACAATGGGAAACACACTCGTTATGCTGTTGAGGAAACACAATGCTCGCCACGACACAAGCGAATCACGACGAGGCAATGTGTCACACTTGACCTCTGGATTGGATGTCGTCGTGCTCATGTTAGTACTCTACCTTCGTTCTGTCAGTAGACCATAAAATGCATGAAAAGTCTCTTTAACTTTCCTGTGTAAGGAGTATCTATCGGAGAATAAACAATTTCAGGGAACGTTACTTTGTCTCGATCGGGTTATTACCCACAATGCACTGTGGAAGGAAAGAGAACAGATCTGCAGTGCTGCGTTTAATGTTCTCTTCAAACAATGCTTTGAGAAACGTGAAAATAACAAAACAGGCCCGACCACTCACAGAGAGACCCTCACCTCACTCAGTGCAATTGCCTGTGTGCCGCAGCCTCGTGCGTTCCCTCCATTTCTGTAACCTTTTGTGGAATGTGCTGAAGGATCAATGAAATTGCAACGACTGCGACAGCGGCTGTAGTGCTTTCACGTATTGATCGTAGGTTGTCTGTGGCTGTAGTCAATAACCTGTAGATGTAACTGGGGACCAAGAGGCAGGACAATCAGCGCAATCCCACAAGGCCTCTGCATTGTTCTTCCCACGTAGGCTTGCCATTAACAGATGATTGCATGGCTCGTGAAACGTTCGATAACAAATCTAAAGGCGGCTGTAATGATAAAAGTTACTTTGTTGCTTTGGACGGGAATGAAGTCTCACAACCCTGAATACCACAAAGCCTGTAAAAGAGCACATAACATAATCTATGACGTTTATGAGCCTATTACATTTATTGACCTCTTAGCAACCAGCAGGAATGACAGGCCTATAGTTCAGCAATGCAGTGTCACATTTTCACAACACGTTTAATGAGAAGGAGGAAATATATCAGCTCAGTTAACAGTGGAATCATCACAGTACTTGGCCTTTTGCTTTATATAGCTGAGATGGACGACACCTTTTAGTCCTTGTAGCAGATAATAGTCATTTACAGCCACTCCTAACCATGATTCCTCAACAGTGTAGCTTCAGCCATATTTCAAGTTATTATTCTGTCACAGATGCTTTTAAATCAGCTTGAATGATGTATGAGTGACAGAGCACTACAGGAGAACCGTCAGAACAGTTTTGGTTCTTTAATCTGAGAGATTTCTGCATTTTATTTCTCTGTGCTGCTCGCCTTGGTTTGAAGTTGGTAAATTATAATCTCAGACACTTGTGGGCACGTATCTGACTCCACGAGAGCTGAACATCAGTCTCTCCTGAGCTACAGCCAGAGTTTAATTACGGAACAGTATGATATCACATTGAGACTAACCTTTGACCTTTTCTTTATAAGCTCTCATCACCACACATTTTTCCAATGACAGTGTTGGCAGGGTTACTTTTAAATTGTGTTCTCCTATAGATTACTGATGACATGTCCTACAATGTAATCTGTAATGTATTACTCAAGTAAAGTAATGTGTTAGAAATTTGGATTCAACTAAAAATGCAACTTAAACTCAGTTATCTGCTGAAGTAGGTTTTGTTTTGGAAATAGCATGACGCTGCTGTTAAGCCATGCTTTTATATAAACATCATGGCATTGCACAACACCATGACAGTCCATAATCCTCTTAAAAACGTGATCCTGTCGCAGTTCAATCATTTTGTTTGACAGAGACTGTACATTGATGAGGAAAATGCTGGGCTTCCGTGATAATGCCATTACCAAAATGAAGCCGACTTCAGCAGAGATAGCCGATGAGTTCAGCACTTAACCCTCCTTTCTTTCCCTGCATGTGAGCACTCTCTGTCGCTTGATTAATAGTTGCTGGTGTCATTTTGCCGTTGTTTTGTAATCCAGGTAATCAGTTTTTTTTAAAAGAAAGTAACCATTCACAATACACCAGTTTAAACTGTAACTGTAACAGAATACAGTTGCTCATATCTTTTTAAATACGCCATTACATTTTATCTGTTACTCCCCAACCCTGCGAACACATGATTAAACTGTGTTCATCATGTGTGTATGAATTAGAGAGTTATGGCCAGGTCACAGTGACCTTTGTGCACCAAACTCTAGTCCAGTGTTGAGGTCAAGTGAATGTTGTGAATGTTTTGTTTGTTAGTGTCACAGTGTAATCAAACTGAACACCACATTCCTGTTGAGGCTAACTAGCTTAAAAACAAACAAACAAACAAAAAACCCAAAGTTTTAAACCCACTTTTATAGTCGCAAGTGATTCTTTTTCTGACAGTTATATTGTAAAATTGCTGAGTCACAGAACTAATTAGTGCATGTGGATTACAATGTTGTGGACATACACTCTGGATTTAAATGACAACTTCAGTTTAATAAACCTGTTTTGTCAAAAATGAAGCTGCAGAGCAGAGACATCATGTTCAAAAGAACCATGATTTAACCTTTTTTTTTAATTATTTTTGTAACGTCATTATTAGAGCTGCATGTCAGTGCAGAGATCACTCATTAGCAGATGGGGGGGGATCCTCCCCTGAGAGAGAAACAGGCTTTAAAAACCTTTAATCCACCTTTACCACAATAAGCCTCAATTTACATCAACACATCCATACTCTCAGGAAGCCAGAGTCACCAGAGGTTAAGTGTCCTAAGCCCTGTTGATTCAGCTGTGTGCAGATCATCTATGACTGCCAGCGCTCTAAGGTTAATAAACCGATAGTCAATAGATCATCTCAGAATTGCTTTAAAGCCATTTTCTGTCCGCAAAGACTTTTGTTGAAAGCCCCTTAAATCTCTAACTGGCAACCAGGCCAGCGAGCGATTCATCATTCTGCAGCCGTCTGCAAAATCCTCTGAAAAAGGCTTGACAGAAAAAAAACAACAACCCCACTGACGGCTCTTAAGCTGTTCACAGGTGTCAGCCATGAAAACTTTGACCTGTGGTGCGACACACGCCGACACGAACCGCTTCACTTTAACTAATTAGATATCTTTAATTATTTTTTTCATAGTCGGATGTACAATCTCAGTGTTGTTTATCAGCACAGAAGCGACATGTTCCCGCTAATTATCATGTAGTATTGTTTATGAGTGGGTGCAGACTTTTTTCTCCCCCCTCATGCAGGCAGTTATCTCTCCAGCGTGTTTATTTATCTCACTGTTTCTCCAAGTCAAGCCTATAAATATGCATGATTAAAGTAACCAGGTCTTTTGTTATTTCATGTAGAACTAATTAGAATTTAATGACAGCTTTTAACGCTGCAGAATCTGCTTGGCAACCAATTAATCACAATTTTATGAGCAATATATCGCTACGTTTATCACTTAGGTTGTGATAATATGAATACATTCATGAACACCGTGGCTGATAGACACTTTGCTCTGCTTGTGGCCTGTGACTCGGACAAATGTTTCTGTCTGCTCTTCTTTCTGTCTTCAGTAAGTACCATCTTTTCGTTTGCCATTCAAGGACACTTATTATTTTTTAATGCCGACAGTCAGAAGCAGCAGCCATATTGTTTTCAGGTCGTCCATATGTTGCAACTTGTGAACACAATGCCTCACTGACTCCTTAACAGCGATGCTTTATATGGGGCTCACACATCACTTGCTCTGCAATATTATTATACCTGGTGTACAAAAAAAGAAATCATTAACAAATACTTTGTAATTAATTTCATTCCAATTTAAGGTGTCTTTGTTGTTTTGTTTTTTGTTTTTCCTCAAATGTATATTTATACATATATTTCTGTACATATTATTTATTAGATTAGATTAGATTAGATTAGATTAATCTCATTTTATTTTATCTGGGACTAAAAGAAGGGTCAATGACAGAGGCAGGAATTATTTCATTAAACTCTAATGAGTGCTGATTGAAAAATAAGTCAAATTGTGAGAAAATCTCACTTTATTGCCAAAGAAAGAAAGAAAAGCAGGCTTTAAAGAATAAGGTACAGCTCATCAGGTAGAGACGATGACCTGCAGCTCTGCTCTGCTACTAGAGCAGCTCCTCCAGCTCCACACTATAGATTTTTCTCAGTGTGTCCAAGCCACTGGGGAATCTGCCTGGAGTTCACATCATGAACATAAATCCGATCTTGTGTGAAATATTGGTCAATGACCCGGTCAATATCACAGCCCTGGCCGCAGAGTGCAATGGAGATGAACTCGATGAGCCACCGCTGAGACAGTACTGAACATTTTCACCCAGAGTCTTAATTACCCCAGAGGCTGTTTTTCTTGGCGTTGGGCCATTTTCTCTGTTTAAGCAACACATTCTTATCACTGACTGGTCACACTCAGACACCCGGTCAGGACCTCTTGGCCTCCCACTGGGTACCCCTTTAGTGTCAGGGAGGGGTGTAAGGGAAAGGGGCATCAGGGGAGCTAGAAGGTAAGAGGACAGGTGTGTGTAGCTGCTCATTACTGTGGTCAGCAGTTGGAGCAACAGCTGTGACACACACCTCATGGAGGCAATTAAAGCACTTTAAAACCCTCAGCACCCCCAAATGCCACAATTAATGTCAAAAATCATCACACCGCTCTGCTGCATCATAATTCAGTCCAGAGACATGATACACATATTTTAATTTCAGTGTCACTTGTGCTTTTTAAAGAAATCTTTTTTTTTTTAAGTTTCGGTGTCTGTAGATCCATGAGCACAGTGCAAAGAACAACAGCTAATAGCTAATTTGACTTTTGATGTAAAACAGTGCAGAATATCCTTATACTTTATGGACCTGCTTCAGAAATGTGGCTGTGAATTTAAGGAAGAATTGCCTCATTTTCTCTTTTCCTGATGGGGTCTCGCAGTGTCAGACTGGCTCTAGCTTAGAAAATGACCCAAATTTCAAGAAATATGGATGTGAAGATGAAAACCACAGTAAAGTCTAGAGGTTCAGATGATGGACACTTGGATTCAATGTGAGAGATTGCCAGGCTGCACAGGTGTGTGAAAGAAGAGATGAGATTTGAACAGTAATGGCTGAGTTACACAGGCAGGATGTTATGAGTGTGATGCAATAAAGGAAAGAAAGAGGGACAAAAGCCTGCCTTCGTTCAAGTGAAGTGACTTTTTCTTTGCAGGGCTGAGATGATTGATTGGAGGAAATTATCATTTTTTCACCCTGATAACTACTTCTAACCAAAAGGCCAAAGACTTTCCTAGACAACTGACAGTTCAAGCAATGAGTCGTGGCAAAGAGACAATGTTCTCAACTTTACAGAGAAATACAAAACCGCAATTCTGAATCTCACAGGCAGATGCATGAGGTGAACAACTGGTCAAAGACCACTTTATATCAAGTAGCTGTGCTAAATGACTATTTACATTTGATTATTCACATGTTTCAAAGGACACGCCTGAAGGTGACATGTGACGACAGCATGTTTATGTGTTACTTTGACTTGGATTCAGTCTCTTAAAATGATCCACACTTTGGATTTCAGTACACAACTGATGGCACAGAATGCCTTGTGTTTATATGTTATATATGTGTGATTGTAGCTACTATAAGAATGAGTCACACACATGTTGTGGCTGCTGTTCATTATGTTACATCATTATGTCCTGTTTATGCCCCATCAGGTGAATACAGGATGCTGAGTGACAATAAGATGTACAACACAGCAACAGTCAAACCCTGTGTATCTTGGTGCATCACACTTTATCACAAACTACAAAGACACAGTCAAGAAACATCTATCTCATATTATTCAAATGACCTCATGTCTCTTCTCCCAGTTCAATCTAGTATCCACTAAGCACTACCCTGTAACTACTAAAAAGCCTTGCAGGTACCATTAATGGGAATTGCAAACTGCGAACTGCTGTCAAACTGGAGCCTGTCATTCTGTTTGGAGATTTTAAAGGTTTATTGTTTACAACTGTAACTGATTAAGATTGTTTGTTTGGTCACCTACTAGCAGGTAGACAGTTTGGCTGCTTCTGTGTTTTCTGGCATATGTTCCCCAACATTATTAACTATAGTTTAATGGCAGCTGTGTCATTGGTTGAAGTGGCTAACATTACTTACAGTGTTATCATTGGGGCAGATGTGTGTTGTGGGGGGCAGCAGTGGTCCAGCTCTGATCATGTGCAACAGGCTGCGTTCAATCCTTGATTGAACAAAGGGTAAACACATGTAAATAAAAACCGTTAACCTGTGTATGAAACGATTTTCTGTGCTCCAGCCTCGATCTCGTCTGTGCATTGATCCATGCACAGCGTTTTTCTTTGGGGACTGTAAACCCTGTTTAATGAGGGTATTTGTTGCAGGGAAATTACAAGATCAGATAACACAAATCAATGTTTTGTTTTTTCATTCAGTCCAAAGTCCATATTGAGACAAAATAAAATAAATAAAAATCAAACATTTAAACAATCAGATGCAGAGGGAGAAACATATGGCACCTTATATCACAGGACCAGATCACACATAATAAACTTGGTGGTTAAGTCCCACTGGGAAGTCCCAGCAGTGTTTGAAAAAGTTCATTGATTCAATGTGAGGAGCCAGTGTGAGCACACAGCTGCCTGCAGGGACAGATAGACCACAGGAGAGTTCATCAACCAGCCAGCTGGTGACACCCACAGTGGATGAGTCCTCCAGCACATGCTACAGTAATGTATGCAACATATAGCACAGAAAAAAGCTGCTACACTTAAATGTGTAACATGACATTACCCACTGCAGCTCATTATTGTTGGCCTCAGCAGTTGTCCCCATAGAGAACTGTCAGAGGATATAAATCTCTTTAATCGGAACTTCCAGCTGTTATTGAAGCGCTTTCAGATCAGTATTGGGCCATGTAAAGTAAAAATACCCACAATTCCTGTAGCGACTGAGTGCGCGACACCTGTGACAGTAACCACAGCCAACGTGCAATCCAAGATGGAGCATCATTTCCTCCCCACTCTCCTGCCTGAGTGCTCTGCTGCTGCCTGCTAGCAGAGAAACTTCAATAAGTCGGATTTGACATTTCAGTATTTATCTGATACAGAATATTTTTCAATTTAACCGAATGTCCCAAACTAATCCATGTCAGAGATGTCAGAGTCTATCTGAGAATCATTCTGGTACTTTTCATTTTATTCTGGTATGTTTCTCCTGAGATAATGATGGAGTGACCCACAATTAGATAATAAGACATGGAATTAAGTGTATATGAGCTTCCAGCCAGAGTTTGACCTTTATTATTGTCACATTTGCATTATTTTAATCATAAGCTTACCATATTAATTAGTGTTGCATCCTAAGAAGTGCAATATCATATGAGTTTATTAAACCATTACTTCATTGGATTTAAAACATAATTTCATTATCAGTTGCAGTACTTTATTATTTTCCATATATAAACTGGTGACACATTTAAGTTGGTTATTTACAAGTGTGTGTGTTCATGTGAAGAACTCTGGTTCCCACCTGTCATTGCTGCAGGGGGACAGGTGTTAATGTGACCATCTATGAGTTGCACATGTGGTGCCAGGGGAGCAGAATAAAGTTAAGTCAGCTGTCCGGCCATGTCGGTGGTGGTGCTACTGACCAAGAAATCAGGGTTACACTGAGTTTTTTTATTTATTTTAAAAATTATTTTACTGTGAGAAAACCACATCAAAGAAAACAAGAATGACAACAGAGGGTTTTTTAAAACAGAAACTTTAAGCAGAGCAAACAGAATCACAGACACCATCACCTACATAAGGATGAGTTTATTCATCCAGTTACTCGTTAAGACTCAATATGAAGCCATGGAAGCAGCACAGATATGACTGAGCCTCGTCCTCATTGCCTTTATCCTCATCTGAACCAGATGAGTCTTAACTGATGATAATCAGGCTTTGAGAGTAATGACAGTGAGACGACTGCACGGTCTTCCTCGCCACCATTGGCCTCTCGTGCAAATACATTGAAGAATATAACCGTGGGCACATATTTATTCTTTCAGCAGCGTGCAGGTCATTTTATGCTGTCACAGCTCCAAGAGCCATGATGTTCCTTTCATGCCAGAGGGACACGTCTTCCAGAGGAATGATTTACCTACAGAGACCTCTGAAGTAATTTATCAGTCAGATGATTACAGATCCCGGGCCGCGATATGACTCGACTCTGTGCTGCTGTTTACCTTTTTCCTGCCCTCCAGGGCACAGTGTGTGGGGAATAGTAGAAAAAGAAAGATCTATTTTTCTCCATCAGATAGCACAATTTCAATTTGGGGAGCTTTGCTGCTGTTTTAGCGGTCTGAGCCGCTCCATTGGCTGAGGGAAAAGTTTCCCAAATCTTTGTTGATGAGACTATTTTCTGTGACAGAAGAGAAACTGCCAAGTAAATCCTCTTGATGGCAAAGATTAATTACTGTTGAGAGCGCTGTTGGTTTTTTGCCATCTTGATATGCAAGCAGGGGCATTTGTTGAGAAATGATATTTTATTATGAGATTAGTAAAATATGGGGCCACTTTTTAAATTAAAGAAACACTCTTTACCTCTTCTCTCTGTTCTACTATTGATTCTGGAGGAACAAATGTTTGACTCGTGTTTATCTTGTATACAATCAGCCACAGGGTCTAAAATTCACCTTGTGTTACCATTGATCTCAATTTTGGCTCATCCATTCAAATTCACACTGAGCTGCTCCTGATGAGTTTTTATCAAACATGTTGTCACGTCATGTTTGTTCGGTTATTTGTTTTTTCTCTTTGACCAGAACGTTGCAGGACACATGCTGCTTGATTAATGCCTGCTGCCGATTGGCTCCTGTCAGATGTCATTCATATATAAGGAACCAAGATGTTTTGTTTCTAGATAAAATAGTTGAGTTTGATTTTTGGTCTTTATCCAAGCTGAAATCCACTCTGCTCTTAATGAAAAGACACCAGTCAACACTCTAGTAACTTGTTCCTGTTTAATAAGAATCCCTCTCTGAGCCCAATCCGTCCTATTAACTGTATTTATGGGCCCCACTTTTTTCAATAATTTGGTTATGGTTCAAGTTTTATTACTAATACAAATTGTTTGAATAACAGAACTCTGTTCAGATGAGATCTTAATGAGTGCAACACAAAACCATGTCTTATGTATCAAAACTACATGCTTATTTGGATCCCGAAAAACACAGATTATGTGGATTAAGCAGCTCTATATTGCTCACTGCCTCCTGCACTGGGACACTATTAATTTGACAGTCTATCTCTATAATTATTATTTCTTTACTCCATTTTTCTAGTTATCTGTGCAATGACCTGCAGGTCAAGCGGGACAGGGAGGAGACAGGCCATGTACGCTGTAACTTTGTTGTGATTTCATTATGCCCTTATTATTATGGTGAGGATCCTGAGGCTAACCTCGGGCTCAGGCAGAGAGTTTAACTTCTTCTTGGGACCTGGGGAAGATGTTGTTCTCTCTTATGGTCCTGACCTCAAGGACTGAGACCTGACTCATTCTTGACACTGTGACCTCAAAGAGTCACAAATACAACTTAACTTGTGCTTTACAGACTTGAGACTCAACTTGAACTTGTTCTCTGAAGACAGGGACTTGCCCCAAAAGCCCTGACTTCAGCTGGACTTGCTGTGTAAGAGAACAACACCTGATTGAACCTGCTCTCACAAAGACCTAAACATAAAGACTCACAAATAGCTCTGTTAAAACAAGAAAACTCATGAATCTTTAAACAGTGGCCTTCTCAGCTAATTCATGCCTGTAGGTCATGGTTAGATAAAGTTCTCCTGGACTGTCCAGCTCGTTCTCCTGGGCCTGGATCTCTTCCTCTCCTTCTCTCTCTTTAAGTTTGTACAATTAAAACTCGAGTCTTCGGCTGCAGCGGCTGAGACCGGTTTGACATGACGCCCGCAAAGTGAAACATTTGATCTAGCGAGGCTGTGAAAGCAACACAGTCCATCTGAGGAACATATGTCAAAATCTACTGAAGTATAATTAGAGCTGCTGCATTATGCTCGGATTGCTGACACATTCAACTATCCCTCCTCTCTCCACTGCATTATTCATAAATGTTATAATTCTCACCCATATGGACGCCATTCTTACTGCCAGTTTTGGCAATGTGGATTATGCCACTTTCCCATTGTGGCGGCACAGAGATATTCCACTGATAAATTAAGTGGCTGTGTCATCTGCGGAGTATAAATGGAATGAACCCCAGAATAGAGAGGTCTTTCATCTTTTCTGATAAGACTGTCCTGATTACATCTAAATGTAGAGCAACATTTAGAGGACTATCAATCAAGTGGAACCATGAAAAAAGGGGGTGGAGACTGGGGGAATTATGCCTCAAAATGGCCTCCCTCCCTTTAATTTCCTGTGACAGTATGCATTAGCTTTCATCACCACCTCACTGCCATTAGACTGGCAAATGATTATGGCTACTGTCTCCACCAGCAGTAGAGAGGGAGCTAATGTAGCGTTTTCATGGTATTTCCGTCTCACATCCCGCCCCTGCGATGCCGCCTTTGCATCTCTGCCTCTTTTAAGTGTCTTTTCAGACTTTTTCCACTCTATCAGATTCCATTCATTTTCACTCCTCTGAGTCCCATCTGCCTCTTGGGCCCTCAGGGCGAGCCTTTAAAAAGCTGTACGTCTTTTTTGTACTCTGCCCCCCCCCCCCTAAGTACAGTAACCAGGGTCAGCCAAGCTTCGAACTCACTCAGTGTTTGAGGATCGGCGCACAAAGTAGAGGACGGCTTGTAAGTATTGTGACGTGTTTGCTTCAGCTCTGGTCCTTCTGCAGCCTTGAGGGGATGATAGAGATTTGTTGCCGGAGCAGGATGAGGAGATGGCAAGTGGCGTCTGTATGTGTTTAAAATAGAGAGGGAAAGATAGAGATGTTTCCCGTGTGCCAGAGAGGGAGGTATCTCTAAAATTGCAGGAGCTATGAATTGCATCAAAGACTGTTTCCCGTCATTGATGAGGTTCGGTTAGATCCCCATCGGACACCTAATTAGGATCCACAGCTGGTTAGTGTTGCCAGTCACACAACTCCAGTACACCACTATGCATGTGTGAGTGTTTATGCTGCAGATAAAACGTCTTTTATCACTGAATCTACACTGTATCTCCATTTATCACCAGTGTAACTAATGGCCTTGATGATGGATTACAGTAATACAGTGTCTATCACTGGGTCCTTAAGTCCTCTTACTGTATATTGTGTTGGTAACCCATCTCATCCATCTTCCCCCATCCCTGTGCCCTGCTGGGTGATACACGACACATTCTCCATGACCATGGCCATACACTATGTCATGCTTAATAGGGACTTTCTGCCAGTATTGATGAGCTGGGAGTGGGAGGGTGGGTTGGGCTGGGGGAGCACACAGGAGAGGCGCTCGGTATGTTGTTTGGTGGGTGACATCAAACACTTCTTCACTTGATTTGTCCGTATCCACTGAGAGTTTTTGGTTGTTTTTAATAAGACGATTAGATGATAAGATGAATGAGAAGTCCTTGGACAGCACCCCCCCACCCCCACTGCAGCGCCCTCCCCCCCTTTCTCATGGACAGCATGAAAAGGCTGCAGACTACAGAAAACAGCCCCCTACAATGAGGTTCCTTCAGAAAGCAGGACATCAGTGCATGTTATTGATCCAGCCTTGAGAAAACACTTTAATATGTGGGATGTGAGGACACGACTGCGACAGGATTATTCAGATGCCAAAGACAGTCCCCTGACTGCCATGTCGTCATCGCAGAACAGAAACACTGTTTCTATCACTGTTTATTATTTTTATTCTTATCATATTATCTGACCCTTTAATTTAGAAGCTTTTAATTATATATTAATGCTGAATAATTGCCAAAAAATAACAGTCAAGTAAAATGAGTATAATGAGAAATTGTAGTAAAAATAACAATACAATTATTTCTCTGAGGGGGGATAGATATATAATTCTATATAAGAAGTGAGTGTTATTTGCTCATGTTGAAGCTACCTGTTTATTAAAAATACAGGGGAAAGGTAATTATTGCTCATCTGCAGTGGTATTTCCAGCAGTTGTCACCACTGTTCACTTTTGGTTAAACAACTTTTGGCATCTCTTTTTATTATTGGAAGGTAAAACTGTGGAGGTTACAAACATCATATTGCATTTAATATTTGCCCTGTGGAAGAAACTGGCAGCTGCAGTAACAATGTCAATCTGCTGATGGTTTCTATACGAGACTCCATGTTACCTGACTGTCTCCACAATGCAATAAAGGGATATAAATGCTATTAATATCCCCATTATTTCTTTACATTGCCCCAACAGGGTGTAAATTAAAGCCTTAGCCCGATTTTTTGTTCTTATTATATTTTCACATATCACGTGTAAATCTCAAGAAAATTTACTTTAAAAATTTAAAATTGAAGAGCGGCCTCATCCTCTCTGAGATAAACATCCATTTCCGATAAACACTACACAGAGCGCAAAAAGTGATAGGATTGTGAGGATGAAAGGCTAAATGTCATCACATCTGTCATCGAGCGCGTCCCAAAGTCATAATGGAGTCGTTTGCCATGAACTGAAGACAGCAGCTCATGTGAAGTGACAGCTTAACGTCTTTATTACAAAGGGAGGGGCGTTTGCTGCTCTGATCAGTCAACAGGCACAAAACCAGCACCATTAGTACAGGTGGAGGAGAAGAGGTGTTGAACTGGGGGAATATTTGAATCTAATGTAAAAGTCATGTTAAAAACATACAGGCAAAGCAACGAGACGATATTTAAGTACCAGTGTCAGCACTGTTATCCATGTTTAATCTCACAATACCTGAGAGTCAACACAAAAAAGACCAAACTTTATTCACCAAGTCACATTGTATCCAAAATGATGGTGTGGGTACAGAAAGTTTAGGAGCTTTGCTCCAGTTTGGTGGCTTGTGCTTTCATGGAGGCTCTTGCTGGAGAAACAGCTCACCACAGCACCTGTCTCATCTGCCCACACACGGATTAAAAAGTGTTGGGCATAGCATTATGTTTCTCAAAATTAAGACCACATTTCAGAGGCCTGGTGCATCCAACAGCAAAAACAATTTTTCTGTGTGTCCTCAGATTTCCAGTCAAATCCAACTTGCCAGCATAAAAACAAAAACTCTGGTGCAAACTTTGAGAAAGCTGCCTGAGTGCAACTCTAAGATGTACTACAATACACAGTGATAATATATGTGTCTGTCCATGTCCTCACCATTTCACCACATCAACAAAGTGTTCTTTTTATTGACAATGACTCAAACCTCTCTGCCTGAATCCACGGCAGGTTTGTTGCAAACTACAGTCAACATTTGTATTAATGAACACATAACTGAACACAATATGAAGAAAACAGAAAAATGACAAGAGGACACAAATTAAGTTTTCAAAGTTTGTTGGTCTTACATGACCATTCAGTGACGATAAAGAATAATAAATATTACCAATACTAACACATTTTTACTCTAGAAAGCACTTGTACTTTTTGATTTTCACAAAAGAAGCTGAATTTGAAAGTATGAAATTAAAAATAAGAAATGCATGTTCACGATTAAAAAAAGGGACATTTTGGTTAAATCTGAAACTTACAATCTTTATTCTAGACTACTAGATAAGCAACTATTAACATTATTTATGTAACAGCGGCAAAAACTTACAAATATCTCCTGAGCATGTGGTGAATGAGGAATGTTGGCGCTATAAATAGTCACAGCCATGTGTACAATACTCATGTATAATGATGGCTGGTGATGCACTGATGGAAGAGTTTAATAATGCAATGCAGAAGATAAATCCTTTGATAGCCAGGTCTAAAGAAGGAGAATGGACAAATGTCAAGATGAGAGGATGGTTTGATGGCCAGGACAAAAGAGAAAAACATTGTGTGCGTGTCTCATTTTTGAAGGGTCGTGGTGCACATGACTTACACAAGGGGCCCAGCGAACCAGGATGAGTCATGCGTGCATGTCGCATACCTACATTCCTTCAAAGTGCATCAAAATGTCTATGTTTCTCGCAGGCATTAAGTTGTCTCTGTTATTTATTATAAATGTGACAGAGCATCGCTGCACTATTCAGCCATCAGGCTGACAGGTAGGGGACATCATTACCACTGACTTCAAAGAGAAAGGAGAAAAAAAAAACAAAAACCAACACGTCTCGCCTTTGAAATACAATTCCAGGGGCGGTCAGAGTGAATACCCCCAACACCGATGAACACAGACATTTTAATCATCATATCCCCGGCTCATATCTCTTGTCATGTATCGCAGATGACATTAACAGAGATCGCAAACAGCTGCCACCCTGGGGTATGATGTCGAGCTGGTGCCCTCCAGCTCGTTGGGAACACAGGGATAACACACTGTGAAAATAAGAGAAATGAAGAGTGACTTTTAAAGCAGGAGGCAGACATAATGTGAACCTCAGAGACAGTTAGAAAGATAGTGTCTGAATATGAGGGAAACACCGCCGCCAGCACAGCAAACACAACGTAGATGCTTTCAATTTAAAGGTGCTATCTGCAAGGTTACATCACAGTCAAATTAGCGGTGATGCATCAGTGTTATTACCATAAACAACACTGGCAGAACATCACACACACCTCTGCTATTGTTAGAGTTTCAGCGTTTTTTAAAACTTTTAATTATTTTTTTTTAAACCACATCTCAGCCTGTTTCCTCCCCCCTCGCTAATACCAGCACTGAGGCAATTAGTGCTGATATTAACTGATTAGTGGATTAGTCAGTATGATATTTGCTAACATGGGAGGTAGGAGGAAACTGACAGACAGGCTAGAGCTCAAATGTGAGAAAATATCCCACAAGAGGGAAGAGTCAAGTCCGTTTTATTTGTTCAGCTGAAGATCAGAACAGAAATAATCAGGGCACTTTTTATTTAGAAAAATACTATTCACAGAGACCCAGAATTTTCTCATGAGCGTCACAAAAAAAAATCCTCTTGGTAGGCGGCCATCTTGGGGAGATGGAGTGAGATGCATGTGTAGAAAGTGAGAGGAAGAGATGGAGGCTCTGCTGCATTCTGGGAAAGTGGTGTTCCTGTGGGATCATGGGGAACAATAGAGGAGCAACAAAGGCGTCATCTGACAACCAGGTAGGTCTCATATCGAAAGGTCTTTCAGATGCCACAGAGATATGAGTACCTAGTTTCCCTGGCAACAAAGGATCCAACAGGTGGGTGATTTCACTGGACACCACTGGTAAACAAACAATAGTGGCTCACTGAGAAATCCTCTGTCGTCGAGATCGTCTCGTTTCTGCTCCGGCATTCCACAGTCTACTGTGTACTCGAGCGTCACACCCTCTCATTGTTGTAGTTCTGGGTAACCTGACACAAATTCTGTTTCCTCTTCAGCTTCACTATCTTCACTACTAGTTACTTAGGCTGTTTTCACATTGGTGCGTGCTCGAGTGTGCACCAGATGCGAAAATTGATGCATTGTTTCATTTGTCAGCTTGGTCTGTTTGCAATCACACATACTTTCTTCACTCTGGACCAAATGCCGAACTAAAAACCACGTGACAATGATCAGTTCTGTCATTGGTCAATATCTTTTCTGGGGGACTCTTCAAACAGCGCCATGTTTCCATGGTAACCTCCCGGGAGAGACGAGTTAAAATGAAAAAGTAAAGAGAGAAACCTGTATGAGGCAGTGAACCTCCTCACGACTCCACGTTTGTCCGTGATTGCTTGCTGTCTGTATTGATGTTTGTTTTGAACAGTTTTGATGGAGAAATGCTGTCCTTTCTTCCTCTACACACACACAATGCTCAGCGCAGCTGACTATTGGAGCCTGTGTAGCACAACTTGTGGAGTACACCAGATAGTTAGGTCGGCCTGAGTTCCCAGCGCTTTCACACCAGCAGCGGATCGCATCAGAGTTTGGAGTTTGCTGTACCGAGACCACCACCTCAGGTGGGTCTCAGTATAGCCCTTTTGGTGCACACTTGTGAGTGTGATTGCTGTGTTCACACTGACCCAAAGGGACTGCACTTGGGCCCGAACTTCAGTTGGGTCGACCTAACCAGTTTGTATGTGAAAACAACCTTACTCTCTTGTATGATTTCCGGTGTTCTCAGCTACATGCAATTCCCTACACTGACAGGACTGCTTGACATGACCCACAACATTTCACCCCTTCACAATGTATAGGTATTGATTTAAGCAGCTTAACTGTATTTTACAGTAAAATCAATGAATTCACATTAAAACCTCAGCACTTTTAATCTGCTTTGTGGACTTGGAGGGTAAACAAACCCCGGTGGAGGGGAGTTAAGGTCACTTAAGGCCACCTAATCACTCACGTGAAGCGACAGTTTATGCACCAGCAGGTAGGCCAGCAAATAAAATAAAAATAATATATATATTGTGTCTATATTGTGACCATTTACTCCCATAACCAATAGGTGTATTCCTGGTTGAAAAGTGAAGGCCTGTAGAATATAGTGAGTATAGAGCAGGTGTGACATTATTTTGCGAGCACATTTCCAGCTGGTGAATCCTTGGCCACAGTTTCTCCACGGGTAAAAAAATACATTTACAGTAAAGAAAATCTACCATGGTCTGTGAACACCTTGACTTCATATCTCTTCATTTTAATGCTTAAGTAGCTTCATTCCAGGAGCAGCGGTGTCTGTGTGTGGGTTACCATAGTCAGAGCAGAGCATTTCTTGTTTCTGCCCTGAACCCCTCTGTTCTGTGGTAATTGCGGCGATGCATCCCTCCTCCCTGTTAATCTCTGGTCTCGGTCTCTGACTGTGCCTTAATGGGGATTTTCAACTGTGACCAGGGCAGAGGCCTCTGATTTCACAGTTGTGTCAGTGCGTGTTACAGTATTTCTAATAACTGTCTTACTCGCAACAGACACTCACTGTGTGTTTGTTGAGGTGAACGAGCAGCTTTGGAGGCTGGTGACAATTGAATTAACTGTGAGGATTTGGAAAATGATGGAGCACAGCCTCTCTGTGGCCTCATGTACAATTTACTGTATCACAGGTAATTTTACCTCAACTCAAAAATGTCCTTTATCACATTTTCACATGAGCAAATACACTATTGCTTCATCAGATGTCATCTTAACATCCAAGTACAATCACAAAAGACACTTATGTTTTAGCTTCATCATACCATGACGAGCTGGAAGAACCCAGTTTAGCTACAGCTTGCTAACCTAGCCTGTTAGCTTAGCTTGGCCTCCTAATGATCATGTTTCCAGTGTGTAAACACGCTACGCTAACTACAACCTGCTACATCCAAGGTCTGCTCTGATGTTACTGAGCTGGATGCTTGCCTGATGCTGTGTCGTGTCCTCAAGGGAATTAAAGTGCTCCTAAAGTCAGTTAGAAATCTGATCATAGTTGACTGTAAACTTGTCGCCCGCAGCAGCAGAGGTCATATAACCTCAGAAACGAGTCATAGCTTAGCTGTGCAACATAGGTGGTACATAAACAAACAGCACTCCACCTGTTTGTAAGTGCAGTTTAAACACTGAGGAGAGACAGTGACATGACAGCGAGGAACTGAAGAGTGACACACTGACATTTCTTGACATCTTCAGGTGAGTTTTTAATGTGACACAGCTGTTACAGGTCTGTAAGAACTCAGTTTAGAATCAAATGTAAATGAAAAAAATCTGAACAGAACACAATAATGAAATACTAAGCTGTTGTATTGGTTACATTCCATTGATGTGACTATTGACATCAATTCTCAGCCATGTCGTGATCACATTGTGTTGGACATTCCTTATCTCTTAGATATCATGGCTTCACTGTACATCAGGATCCTGCTCCTGTCTCTGCTCATTCTGAGTGTCCTTCAGCTCTAAATGTTGTTCAGCAAAACAGGAATCATCTGCCAATCCCTCGCAACATCCTTGTTTCAGTTGCATCAGTATTAACTGAAGTTTTTTGCAGCACACATGCTGTCACATCTGAGGATATTACCCAAAAACCATATCGTTAACGCACAACCCCGCCCCCTTCACCCCCCACCTGTCCTGATTGCAGCACTTTGCTGATTTAATCATGCAGATTGAGTGGCTGCTGGCCGTGTGTTTGACTTTGTCTCCTCTGTTTCGCTGTCAACTGTTTATTTTGTGCTGGAGACGAATGGCAGCTACTTTGCCTTCTGCCACACGCTTGTCAGCGGGCAGAGACTCACCATGTCAATATCTCTTAGTCCCAAGCAGATACACATCTAAAGGGCACCACTGTGAGCTGGGGGTGGGGGTAATCAATTTTATCTGACCTTAATTTATACAGAGTAAATAATGAACTGGCCTTCTTACATTAAACATTAACAGAAAAATCATTCAGCAGGCTAGATGCAGCAGGGTGGGTCAGGGTGGGGATTTTCTTTGGCTTAGTGGCTTAAAGCAGTGGCTCCCAAAGGTAGAGGCCCCTTGAGGGTACAGCATGTGGGTGGGGTCAACATCGCAAATAATGTCATCCTCACTGTTTCCTGTGTAATAAACACTAAGTCATCATCTTTACATTTAGAAGAAAACTGAGACTTTTGCAACTAAAGTTAACATTGATTGACTTGACCTGCATTGATACTAATTAGTATGTGATTTATAAATGCAGTTATACATGTTTAACTTTGGATTAATAAGATCATCTATGATAAAACATATATTCACATTCACACACATTCACTAAACATGTCTTAATCATGAATCGAGTTATGCTGAAAAAATACAATTATTAAACACATTATAGATGAGTTTATGAATGATAATTTATGTATGGTGTTACACCACTTACTGTACCACTACACTGTGTAGGAAACGTGAAGTTTATTATTACTGACAGGACTGGCACAGTCAACAGGCTGTCAGAGTATCACCATGGTATCACAACACTCACTTTTTCTTCTTCTTCTTTTTAATACAATTCACTAATTAATTCACTACATTCAATTATTACCGCTCTTTCACTCCTGTCCTCTCTTTTTGTTTGTTTGTTTTACCGTCTGTCATATAATTGTTAGGTATTTGATCCAACATTTGGTCACAATACATGCATCATTTGTTGTGTAATCACCCAATTAAAGAAAAAAGATATGAGGGAGTGAGTAAAATATTCAGTTATGTATGTTTTAAAATGCAGATCATTATAGTGTTTGAGCTTGACTTTAAGCTGATGACTGTAAGATCAGTATCAACTGTCACTTGAATCACAAAGTAAAGATATCAAGGTTAAATATTGGATCTATAGTTTATGTATTTTATATGGACATGATTGTTTGCCATATTGAAGGAGGGAGGGGCAAGATGGAACTTGTAGTCATCATGGCCGCTTGAAATTCATTTTACATTAAACATTATCTAATGAAATCCTCTAACAAAGTGACCCCCTAAAATTCCTTCTGCACAGTGAAACCTTATGTAACCAAGCTGAGGCTGCACTTCATCCTGTGCTTGTTCTTAATCCCTTACCAATTCTGTTTTTATTTACCTCCACAATCATATGCATTAAACCTGACTAACAACTACATAGGCTAATCCAGGAGCTGTAATATCATTTTGCTACAGCCGAGTGGATTTCTGATCACAAAGACCTATTCTTTGCTGAGGTAAAACCCTCACAAATGAGAGGGTTGCAGGATATAACAGTGTGCTTTTGTTAGTGTTTTGAAAGTATGATTGTATGTTAAGAGAGCTCTGATTGGCCTCGGTGAGAGCAGCATCGCCACCGGTCTCTGCTACATATTTACAAGATGAGAGGGGAGAATAAGGAGTGGAGAGAGTCAGGAGGAAGAGAGGAATCAGTGACAAAAACAAAGGAACATACGGTGTGGCAGCCCTTCAAATTGGGTGGTTGGGTGGGTTTGACTTATGTGGCCTTGGTCCTCGGTTATAATTTAGCATTTTGACTCACCTGGAATGGCCGTTGCTCTCTGTGAAATTGGATTTCTCAGTTGTATCAGCACAGAGCTTGAAAATATGTAGCGAAGAGTTGACTTGTTTGTGACACTGGAGGTATATGTTCTCAAAAATATGGAATTCTCACACACCAGCCATGGTGTATTATTCATATACTGAACTGTGGTTTCCACTGATAAGCTAACACAAGTGCCTGGATTTTTGCTTTTTATTTACTCCCCCCATGTTGCTGTTTAACATTCATGGCAACTTCACTGATATCAGTCTGAGGGCAACACCACAGCATTGCTGCATTCTCAGCCACAGCAGCAGTGACTGTGTTCAGTTCAACTGCTGAACAACAGGAGAAAACAAAAACACGGCTAACCCTTCCTCTCTGTTTCCACCTGTTTAATCATCGCTGCTACTTCCATGTTATCGGAGACAACCTCCCATTTGATACACAATGATTGTAAAGCGACACAGATGGCAGCAGGGTATGATCTGTAATGGAATTGCTTATGAACGGGCTGACCATTTTATTTTTATGACAAAAAAGTCTCCTTGTTATTATTATCTTTTTTTCCAGTGTAAAAGTTCCCTTATCTTAAGTCTCTGAAAATTGGAAGTGCCTGGCTTCAGTGAGGATTTGGAGGAGAGGGGGGCATTCAACCCAAATGTTTTCTAGATTCACTACTACTGGGCATAAGCCAGAGCACATGTAGCATGACTGTGTAAAGAGAGAGGACAGCAAGGCCTCAGGAAGTGGAGCAGAGCCAGCTTAGAGAGGGAAAAATCAAGTTACTTTTTAATTGAACTATTCATCATAGAGCTAATGCACTCTATGCTTTGTTTAGCTCTATAATCCTGGATAAATACAATTAAAACATTTAAGATAAGTTCTTAGCTATAACTTTTTTTTTTCCCCAAGCATGGCTTGCCTCAGCAAGGCCCCAACACCCTCTGCTGGCCTGATGCCACTCACCAGCATCGTGGAAGGCCAGCTGGATGGCAGCACCAGATAAGCCCTCAATTTGTCCGCCCTGAGCCACGAGCCTTGGCCGGTGTTGGGAGCTTGAACTCGAGTTCTAAATTTACTTGGAGTGATAGCAGCGAGAACCAGGCAGCACAAAGACATCTGTAATGTAGACGAAACAGGGCGGCTGGTCCAGATCTCTGACAGGGTGGAGGTGTGTGCGTGTGTGTGTGTAGGGGGGGGTTACTGCAGAGACAGAGTGCCAAACAGTTTGCCGGTCCGGTGACAGCGACGGCGCTCGTCCACGTTTTGGAGCCATCTCTTCTCGCTCCGTCTTCCTGACGAACACTTCCTCGACCTGTCTCATCAGGAATGTGCCACTGGGATGTCAGAGTGATAAATAGGCCTGGTTACATGCCAGAGGAAGCCGTCTGCCTCTGCCACTTGTAAGCAGACCACATCAGATCCAGGCCCTGTAGCAGAGGAGGCTGGAGCTGCTCGACAATAAGCGGCGTTTCCATCAATGAGTGACAGGGATTCCTCTCTGAAGATACATGAGATCTCAGGACACAGGAAGTGGCACAAACACTCACCTTTTATCAAAAGTGAAATATTGTCTAACCAGCGTTGTCCACCTGGTTACTATACAGCATGAATGCATTTATTGCAGTAGTGATGGATGGCATATCTGATCTGTCTACAGATAAAACTACTGATCACAATACACTCAAGTACAGGAGATGTAAGCATTTTTTTTTTTTATCAAAAGTTATTTACTGGTAAACAGCAATAGAAATTTGTTTGGACCATACCTGAGGGATCGTTGCAAAAACGTGTGTTAATGTAAACATGAGGAATATTGACTGACCATGAGAGTGTTTTTTACTCCCTAATATTGGTCCTAATATCTGTCCACACGTAGACAAAGGCCACATAATTCAAATGATGTCCTTAAGAGCTGTTGACTTCACTTTACTCCGTGTACTACATGTACTGACAGTAAAAGTTAAGTTCTTTTCTGGAAATTTCCACTCTGGAGACACTACATGGTGATGTTTTATTGGAAGAATACATCATCCCTTACTGAATACATTATGTCAATCTGACTACATTTTGGTGTAATGAGTAGATAAATCAACGAGACAGCGTTTCAGGACTTTGTACCAGCATTTATATCTTTGTAAATAAGAAAACATTAGTGTCAGCTGAGCAATTTCCATGGGGGAGACTGGGAGTGAGGTCTCATCTGTCCAATCAGAAACACACGAGAATGATGACGCTCACACTGCACATGCTAAGTTAGAGCCAGGAAGACAGAGGATTCATTCATCATCTGCTGCTGCATTTTGTGGTCACATGAACTAACTGTTTGTCAAACTATCCTGAGCTTTTTTATGTATGTGGTTTTCTTTCTGTAATAATTATGTGAGTGTCAAATTTGTTTGATATATCTGTTGGGAAAAGCAAAATAAATGTAAATTATAAAAAACAAACAAAAAACTATCCTGAGCTTTTGAATGAACCAAAACCTGAAGTCTGAACTGTTGATGTGTTTTTGACTTCTGGTCTTATACATGGAGATTGCTGTAATGAGCTTTTTTTTTTTTTTTTTTTTTTTAGCAGAACTTAAATTAGCTGTTACTTTCTTTGGTTTCTGCCTCAAAAAAAAAAAAAAACTGCTGAGGCTTTTCCCCTCACCAGCAGTGATCAGATAATAATTTATAGTAATTAAAGCCTTATTAATCACTCCAACAGGAGCAGAGGTGTGATCATGCCACAGTGTCGCCACAGTGCTCATCCCTTGCAGTAAAAGGACAGTTTCTGCTCAGACAGAGGCCACAAAGTCGTTTCCATCAGTGGGCAAAGATAAAGAGACAGATGGGAGGGAGCAGGAAATAGGTGGGGAGTGTTTTGCTGGAGGAGCTCGGAGGGCGACTTCTCAGAGGGTACTCTACGTGAAGGTCTAATTTGAGCGAATCACTGTTTGTTCTGAAACAGAGTGGGTGGGGCGGGCAGCAGGTAAACCACCCACGGTAACAGAAGGACAAGATGAAGACAATGAACAAACAGAGGGTGGAAACGACGGAGGGCTGAAATCAAAGCCCACACTGAGCAAACCTGTGGTAGAGATGCGCCGGTGTACTAGAGTCAGGAAGCTTGAAATGGACACAGTGACTCGAAGGACCATCAGGTTTAATACAGATCTGACATGAATATGTTTAAATCAGTAACTCTGAGACAGGTTATATTAGCACAAGCAAAGGTAACTGAAAGGAAATCTGCTGATTTGAAGGCAGATCACTTTGGACTGAGCACAGGGACCTTTTCCCATTTCAGACTGTTGTCTTTAAAAACTTAAAATTATTCTTCACTCTTTCCCCTCCTTTACGTTCAAAAGGAAACAGCTTGGAATGCTTCCATGTTCCCAGGCTTAGAGGTCATTGCCTTGACTCTAAATAAAGACAGATTTAGACAAACACAGGTTTCTGAAGCTCAGAGTGAGCTGCTTTACTGTTGCCATCTGGGCAGTGTCTGACTCCACCCCCTAAACCAAACGTGGGCAAAAGGCTTACAATATGAGACTTGTTCATGATGGTTAGGACTTTCAGAGCCTAAACCAAATGAATTACCTTTACTGACTAAACCTATTGAAGTACTTTTAATGCTTGGATCTAAGGAAGTACTTTTAGTGCCTAAATCTAACCCAGTATGTTTAGTGACTAAACCTAATGAAATATTTAGTGCCTAAACCTAATGAAGTATTTTTAGTGCCCTGTTCTAATGAAGACATTTTACGGCCTAAAACTAATGAAATGGTATAACTATCTAAGTGTCTAATGACGCAGTTTTAGTGCCTAATCCTAATGAAATATTAAGTGTCTAAAGCCAACCAAGTAGGCTAGTTGTACTTTTAATGTATCAATCTAATGAGGTATTTAAATGCCTAAACCTAATGAACAGATTTTGGTACCTAAATCTAATCAAGTTGTTTTAGTGCCAAAACTTAAAGCTACAGTTGGTAAGTCAATGAAAATGAAAGTAAAGTCCACGACTTGGTCGGAAATTTCAAAACGATAACGATCAAACAATCGATGGAACCTCTGCTACCCCCCCCCAATACACACACAGAGGAAGTGACCATAGCACATGCACAGAAGACGTCCCGTATCCATAGTGACTCCAAAACGATCTCACGTCTCTCTCAGTATGAAACACACAGCGAAGTTAGCTAACTGTAACAACAACAGTCTTCTTCTTACTTGTTTTTTGCTGTGTAAGCGGCCGTTGTCCATGGTGGCATCAGCAGTTTTACGTTCGGCTGCTCCGCCATTGCGCGATCGACAAGCTGATAGTGACGCTCTGCAGTGGGGGTGGGGGTGTGGGGGTACCTCTCTGCAGCACGTGTACAAGCTGTGATTGGCTGCTACTCCTGCTCACTCTACCTAACTGGAGGAACAGCAACAGGAGCATTGGATTTTTCGCAAATGCGATCACTGGCTGTAGGTGGAGCCAGAGGAGTTGGATTTGGTCCTAAATTACCCATTTCATGCACTACTATCAGAATATAGACAGTTGCAGCAAATTAAATATAAGTTACCAACTTTTAAAGGAGACATATTATGCCCCTTTTCCACAAATTAAAATATTCCCAGGTGTCTTACAGACATGCTCAGTCAAAATACCCCAAGAATCAAACATCATTGCACTCTTTTCATCTGCTTAAAACAGCCCTGTTCCTTTAAATGCAAATGAACCACTATGTGCCCACCCCGGTTGTATTATGCAAATTTGAAAACTAATGACATCATTGTCAGACAACCGAGGGAACGGCTCAAAAAAACCACATAGATTTCAACTGACGAAGCCTGCAAATTACAGATTTTTTTGGCAATTCTCAAATTTTGGGGCCAGAAGGCAAGACAAACACCCAAATATACGTTAAAGAGCCTTCAAAAAGTGATATTTCCGTAATATGTCCCCTTTAACTCAGTGCTTTTAGTGCCTAAACTTAATGAAGCCATGATCATTATTTTGGTAACCATGGTGATGATCGGTAACCGTTTCAACCAAGGTCCATTAGACGTGGCACCATAATTGTGAAAAATGACGTATGTGCTTATCTTAGTTGGAGGACTTGTTGGACTTGAACCATGTGAATCCATATTGTCTGCGATGTTAAAAACATCATCAGAAGTTCCGCTCAGAGGCAGCAATCATCCTCTTTGCAACAGGAAACCATGGGATGTATGTTAAATCTGTCAACTCTGGGACACTTCATACATTTCAATTTTAAACCCATGTTTCCAGCTCAGTGAAAAACATCTTGAATCTGCTTGTGTGTGGACTAGAGTAAACCTTTGAGCCTGTAGCCATCTTTGCTGAGCAGTAAGAGGCTGCAGAACAAGAGGAGGAGGAAAGAGGCTGATTGGAGAATAACAGTAATAGACCCCCACCACCACCACCCCACAGTCCTCTCAGCCCCTCAAGGCTGCCTATAACAGACCCAGATGGTCTGTCTCTGCTTAATAGCCCCCTATATTTTTCCATCAGCGGGGAATGTCGGGGACATACAAGGCCAGGTTAACCCAGGTTAACCAGGGAGTATTTCCACTGGGGTTTCTCTCCTGACCGCAGACAATACCAAACACCTCCCAATTAAGGACTTCGCTATAGCTATCTGCCATTTTTACCCTCAGAAGAGAGCTTTCCCCCCCAAAGGTCTGAAGTCCCCGGGTGGAAAATAGATGGTATAGTGAGAGGTGGGTCCTTCAGTCTTTCTTTCTGTGTTCCTTTTATATATATATATATATATATATATATATATCCGACAGCAGCCTTTCTGCTTAAAGGATTGATTATGGCTCCCATCAGACCAGTGTTTGCACACTTTCTGATCCTGTAATAGAAGTGAAGGTGGCTGCAGAAAGGGCAGAGTGTTTAGCCATGATGCTTGTGTTGTGTGTGTATGAAGGGAAGGGGATAAAGGCTTTGGTGGAGAAGATAAACAACCTCTTCTGCTCTCTTAGAAGCACCAATTGAGCACCAAGTTACGAGTTTAAATGAAGAGATTCTCCATGCATCAAATCACCCACTAAATAAGCAAAAGCCCTTTTCGCTGACATTTTGGTCCATAAATTGAGGGGAAAGTGCACATGTGTGTGTACTTTTTAATGCTAACGTTTTTCTTCTCTACTAAATCTTTTATTTTTCTGCTCAAACACGTCAACATGTGCTGCTTGAACTTTTTTTTTTTTTTTTATAGAAGATCCTTTTTTCTTTTCCTTTTCTTTTTTTTTCCCCAAACACTGACGCGCGGTTGTCATCCGGCTCACTAATTAGCTGTCATAAGTTCTTACTCCCAGAAAAATCCATTCATTCCTCACCAGCAAGACTGCTGCAGGCTTCGATAACTTAAGGCACCCGCTCTGCAATATCTCACCTGCAGAGGAGTGTGAGGTCGGCCGAGGAGGTCATCTCTGTTAAACAGTTTTCAACAAATTTAGCTGAGCGTGTTTGTTTTCCGTGTTTGTTTTTCCTACCACTCGGCCATTCAAGGCTCAAGATGCTGAGTATTCTGCTGCATTATCACACTGTCACATATTGTCAATGTGACACAGAGATCAGCGTCAGGGAGGCTGCAGTGTGGGCTCATATCCCAGTGTTCATTGTGTCTGAAGATAAGGACACCTGTTGAGACACGAGAGCTGCCACTCAGTCTAACTGCAAATGTCTGCTTCATGCTTCAATCAGAAACGTGCACGGCGGAGTGCACGGGGTCAAGCGCTGTGATCATGAATGGACTGGGCTGTCACGTCAAACCACACAGAAGAACTTCAGAGCAGAGACAGTCACTTTGGAGAGCCGTGAATATTGATGGCAATTTCATCTGCTCCATATACAGAGAGGCTGCCAACAGGGAGGGACTCCACCTACTGTCCACATGCTGAACGTATACTGTCTGTCAACAAGAGAAAGACAAAGGAAGACAAAACACACTACACTAGGCATCAGTGGGGAGGAGGAAGAACCAGACCTGGAGGACAAGAAGATCCCCCCACCTTTTTATACATCTATCCATACCTCCATAAATACATACATGCTTCTCTCAATCATCCATTTATCCTTCTATCCATCCAGCCACAGTTTAACTACAGCACCTCCCAGAGTTCGGAGGCACTCACTGTCTGAGCAGGAGGAGAGGAGGACAGAGGGAGAGGAGCAGTCTGCCAGGAAGGTCTTTGCCGTCTTGCTCACCCTGAGAGAAGTTGAGTGGAGGCTTTAAACAGACTCTGAATCTGTAGCTCAGCAGTTTGAGTCTGTTTCACCTGAAATGAATGTTTTCATACGTGGGAGGGAACACAGGAGAAACCCAGCTCAAGGTCATCACAGCTCCCAAAAATCTGCAGCTGAGCCAAAAAAAAGAAAGCAGCATTATCTCATTGAACTCCATGGGTTCAGTGTCTCAGGCAACAAGGTAGCTTCCCAGCCTTCTGGAGGGAGGAGAGTTGGAGCTGTGAGAAGCTCGTGAGGTGAAACTAATCCAAAAACTCCTCTGTACACTCAGATAGAACTTCATCTATCTGTTTTTTGTTTTTAGATTCTAAAAACTAGAGCCACCTCCTCGTGTTTGTTTTCTACTGCACTTAGACTAGTTTCAGTCACATTCTGTTCATCCTGAGTCAGAGAGAACATTTTTTGAACACTTTGTTTACTGGGTTTTTCAGTTGACAAATCAGTGACAACAGTATATGGTTCACAATGCATCACAATCACACAGTTAAATTATTATGGACTTCAGACTTAATGTAACACAAAAACAGCATTCAAGCAAGAGAGCAAGAGAACAACACACCACACAAGATCACACTAGAACAAAATGTCAAAGGTGGAACTTGTAGTCCCATATAACCACTATTTAAAAACAGCACCTACCTGTCAGAAAATGCACTGTGAGAGGATTTAATTCTTCTGAAATATGGGGGAAAAGGATCTCAAATCATATCAAATGTGGTGGGGAAGCCTTTATATGAGAGCTGAATCTGATTCTAGTTTTATAAAGTACATGGCATCTTGTAGCTGGCAGATATGAGAGAAAGTTCCTATGGACTCATAATCATACATCCATCCACTGTCTATACTGCTCATCTGTGCAGGGGGTGCAGGGGGCTGGAGCTAATCCCAGTTAACATAGGGAGTGGGTGGGGTTCACCCTGGACAGGTCACCAGTCTGTCACTGGGTTGACATATTGACATGAGCAGAAGAGAAACCACAGAGGTCTGAGGAAAACATACTCCATCCAGAAAAGCTCCAGGCCCAGGGAGGGAACCAAGAGCCATCTTACTGAGAGGTGAGAGTGCCAACCACTGTGAAGCCATGTCATTAATGTCAAACTTCTTGCCAAGAGTGTCATAAAAGCTATAATAATTTAGACTTAAAATTAGTTAGTGATGCAGTGATGCGAAACAACAAACTTTCTTCTTTCCACAATAACCTCAAATGTTTGTGTGACATTTTGTCATAATTGTTGTGTGTCTTGAGTGCTGCCTCTTAAAGGCTTTGTGAGGTCACATTGACCTTGACCTTTGATCGCCAAACTCTAATCAATTTGTCCTCGAGTCCACGTGCACAATGGTACCAAATCTGAAGAAGAATTTGGAGATATTGCCTCCATGAAAATAAGACAAACCTACTGGACTGGTGAAGAATGTTTCTGACTGTGACTGTAACCAGTAGGGAGGCATACAGACACAGAGACTGGTCAAATATGAGACAGTGAAAGATCCGAGGTGTCCACTTCATCATCATCATCATCATCATCATCATCATCTTTCATTTGAGCAGAAAGAGAAAAGCTGATGGTAACATCAGGTTTTTAAATAACTCTCTCACTGTGGAGGAAGTTACTGGAACTGAACAGCTTTAATTACATTGAGTTGGGGAGTGACGATGATGGTTGAGTGTAGACACACAACATGAGGGTCTCCAGGCTGAAGAGGAGGAGCACAAACAAGCACAAAAAATGACTGTCATTGACCTGTGTTTGTGTGTGTGTGTGTGTGTGTGTGTGTCTTCTGGTAAATCTAGGATTATTCTGGATAGGCGACTGAACACGTCCATACACTCACACATGATTGAGGCAAAGTAGTCGTTCTCTCCACTCATTCACAGTGGTCCCCAATTACTGAGCCTCATTAAACCCCTCTCAACTACCACCATCCACCCACCCCACAAACACACACATCCACACACAACATAAACACACAACCACACACACATTTTAGAGAGAGATTGAGGTTGCTGTGTCGGTGGCCTGGCACTGAGGAGCCTTGTACCAGGGGAGTAATTGAGATGGCCGGTGAAAAGGGGAGCGAGGCTTAGACAACCATCCACACAAGTTCCTGGCTGCTGTCCAATTATACCCAGCAGCCTCCACTAGCTCCTGAACTCCAATTATAGTTGGCAAAGCTTGGCTGGTCAAAGAACCTGTCACCCCACCCCACCCCACCCCCTCTTCCACAAACTGCCGGCAAGAAATAGCAAAGTCAAAGACAATGTGTGATGTCCTCTGGTGCCTCAGTGCATCTCCTTCTGTGTGTGTGTGTGTGTGTGTGTGTGTGTGTGCGTGTGTGCGTGTGCGTGTGCGTGTGCGTGTGAGCTGGAAGTTGTTTTGAACACAACAATAGCCTCTACACCATCACTCTGACAGACATTGTAGTTATATAATGTATATAAGTTATAATACATAATCACAGAAAATACAATAATATATGTAATATCGAATGTCCCTGGGTGTCCTGAAAGACAATAATATATTACAGTTACTATTATTAAGCAGAAGCTGCACAATCAAACTTTGTTTTTATCAACAAATGCTGAAATGTCACACACTGGCGAAGACACGTCAGATAAGAGAATAAGCACTTAAAGAATGAGCAACGTACTCGGCTCCATTTTCTGATCCATCCTCGACCGAAACACTGTTCCAAAATATATTAAACAGTAAACAACAGTTTATGACATTTTGACTGACTTTCATCTACACTGAGCATGTTTTATTTATAGCGCAGTTCGTAAACTTTATTTATCCACCCGGACGAGAGGAGCTGAGAAAACCAGCTCAAAGTGCTGATGTGGGACTTTGGCTTGACACAGAATCTCATTTACATTAAAGTTTATGTCGTCAGCTGAGTGTCTGAGGACTTTTAAAGAACATGTCTAAACTGGGAATTATTCATATTTTCAGTGATTGACAATGGCAGACGAGCAGGCTGGTTTTCTGTTCTGTAATATAACATATTATTATTATAATATTTTCATTATCAATGGTGATATTGTGTTATGAATTTTACTCACTTTTTATGTAGTATTATTTATGCATCTGTTTACTTCGTATGTGTCTTCTGGCTCTGTTCTTCTTTACTTAATCAACTGATAACTGATAAGTGATTATTACTTAAGATATACATACAGCTTCCTGTCAGCTTTATACTTTTTGAACTGACAAAGTTTATCAGAAAATATTGATCAAAGTAAACCTGAGACCTTGAACACTTGCTTATTTCTTATACATATTTTATGAGTTATTCCTAGAAACAACATAAAGTCAGTGTTTGTCTTTTTCTCTGAATGACTCTTGTTTTGTGTTTTTAAACTCCTCAGTGAGCTGTTTGACCATCAGTGTCCACAAATATCTATTTATTAACGTTTAATTAGCTTTTACAATTGACCTGATGGGATGTTGAACCTTAAATAAACTACTTTATAACAATCCTAAGTGCAGTTGACTTGCTACATTTTTCACCAGTGTAAAGAGGAACAGTTTGGCACATTTTTCTGTCCCAGTCTTACTCTCACTGCTGCTGCTGCAGAGCTGGAGCCGGGTTTCATTTTCACTCATCCTGCTGCCAACAGGCTCCGGCTTTCCATCTACATTTTTACATTCATAAATCTTAAGGCAATTACTGTTGGACAAATTCACAATCCTTGGTGGTTCGGGCGAAGCGAACACAGAGCTGCAGCAGCTGTGGCAGCTGTGAAAGTGGCTCCAATACTGAACTGCTCCTGGGTTTCTGTGTTTCTAGTCACTGTGCTGAGGATATGAGACAGTAAAGTAACACTTATGATCAGCTACAGCAGATTAAATACACTTACTTTTACACAAAGTGTGTTTGTGTACACCATCATCACTGGTCTAGTCTATAACACACTTGTATTCAATATAACATCTCTCTGTAGACTCTGTGTCCTGTCTATCTACTGCACCTCATCTACTTACCCCACTCCTGGGTTTAAAGGTGTCTAAATGTTTGATGAAGATTAAGTAACTCAGACCTACTTTACTTGCTGTACTCACTCTACCTACTGTGTAGATATAAGTAATACTGCAGCTACAGTGAACCAGGAGTTTCATCAATATTACATGTTTTTAAAAGAAGTTGCTTTGCTGCGTTTTCTTTTTCAAACTTTCAAAGAGAACAGACGATGATCTATATGGAGGCCATGAAGCCGCGGGTGGAACTAGAAGAGCGGGCCGTACAACACAGTACAGGACAGAAAGTACAGTACAGTACAGTGATGACAGCACCAGAGCCTCAATTTGTAATAACAAGTCTGAGATTTTCAGAACAATGTCCTCGTTTACCAAGAAATAAAAATGATATTTAGGAATACTTCAGCGGCCAAAAGGCTTGGACAAATGTATTCATATGTCACATGATCATGTCACATGTGCTGCACAGAAATGAAAGCAGCTATGAGCACTGAGATCATATATTATCAAAGTGCAGGATTAAAGATGGAAGAAAGGCCATTTGCACTTAAAATAACACAACTGGTGTGAGGACCAGGAGTCAGGGCATCTGCTGTTTGTCCATCTAAGATGAGACTTAACGTCCTGATGATGTCAGGATGATGATGATCATGACATTATTCATTGCAGCCTAAAATTACGACTTTATGTTTACTCTTTATTGATGATAAATATAATATTGCAAGTTTTGTCTGGAAATATTATGATTTTACTCTCAAAATTTCAACTGTAATCTCAAATTGTGGCCTGAATGGTGCTCCGTAGCCGTTGAAGAGACATGTTTCCTTCAGGAGTTGGTGGAGAAAGTGAATCTGATCAACTGCTCACACATGCACATGACTTACTGCATCTCTGTGCCTTTATGTGTAAGATCAATGTCAAGTAATAATGTTAAATGTTTTCAGTTTCTTTTAAATGTTTTCATCCTTCCTCTCCAAAGCTGTGAAAATGTTGTCTCAGCCTAGGCTGCTCTGCACTGCAGCATCGCGTACACACGCTCTAAGATTATTGATGAGACGCAGTGGACAAAGTGGAGAGAACTATGACTGGTGTTTAAAGTTTAACATATGGCCCTGCAATGTAATTAATAAATACATAATAATAATAATAATAATAATAATGATATTCACTGGTCAGATCAACTGTACCACTAACTGTTCTGAGGATCAGATGCAAAGTGTTCTGCACACCCTCGAGGGAAAAGAAGAAGGAGGAGGAGGAGAAGAAGAAGAAGGATTCAGGAATGCACAGCACCTTGAAAATGTGAAATTATGTCATTAGCGTTTACAACTTCACAAAAGTTGCTTTATGGCTTTGTTGTTCTTCTCTGCTGACAAGGTTTATTGTTCTATTACCTCACTTCCTTCCCCGTCCTCTGTTTGCTTTTATTGAACAGGATTTTTTTTTTCATTCATGGCCCGAGGAGTCTTTGAAGATTGCCATCTTTATCATATGTATCTGATGGTTTGTTGTGCGTTGTTACATTATTGTGTGGTTGTATGCATCTTTTTTTTTCATCCCACCATTGTAGGTTTCATTTGTCCTGTGGGACTCGTAACCAGTTCCAACATTTTGATTGATGCGTTTATTTCCCAGTTCCCGCTCGCCCCTAAAGCGATACTCGCTCTGCTGTTATACTCACGCAGAGCGCCCTGCCATCAGCACAGAATATAGCGTCTGTGCATCAGCCACATATTATTCAAAGTAGGTTGTATGGTAACGTAATGACTCCAATCTAGAGTGAAGTAGCTGAGTTTTTATGAGGCTCCGACTCCGGTCATTGCTTCTGAGTGAATTTTTTTTAAGTCGTGGTCAAAATGTAAACTCAACTGAAACTGTTTTATTGCTATTGGCCTCCAAATGCCACTTCTGGGTACTTTCAAAATCTTTGTGTGTGTGTGTGTGTGTGTGTGTGTGAAATGATTATGACTTCATGCATAAGGCTACAAAAGTGAACAGCACTTGTGATTCTGCAGCTCAGATACCATAAACAGCTTCATTGCCCGCTCTCTGGACAGTGTCATTGGCTTCAGCACTGCGCTTCCATCGGCCAATTTCCTCTCTTTCGAAAACTTTTGACTTCCATCACCTTTTGACCACACTGACAAACTCACACCGCTCTAAAGGACCACATTGCAGTTCTTCTGAGTTGCAGCCTTTCCCTGCTTATAAACAGCTGGGTGGTTATTGTGTCCTAATGTAGCATTAAACGGTAATGTCCAGCTCATGGTGGGCACCAAAGTGTCTGTCCCAATACAGCCATCAAATAATACCACACTGTTCATTTCAGGTCTTATATTGCGTTGAATATGGGCACGGGAAACATAAACTGCATGCGCATTTCAGTGTTGATAGTTTTCCTGAAGGAGTGGAAACAATCTCTGGTTTTTAAACGTATACATTTTCCCTGAGCACCAACTCAACAGGGTTTGTTTCCACAAACCCTGGCTTTATCTTTGAATCACAATTCAGCATATTAAGTCAGTTATTCAGTCACAGAGCCGCTGCCCGACCACACTCCTCTCTCCAACAGCGAGAACAAATCAGCCATTGTTTTGACATCCCTCCGCTGCTGTAAAGCAGCTTTTAAAACCAGGAAGACGCTGCAAGATTACAGCTCGCTGCACGACTATCAGGACTCCACCGTGTTCCCATATGACCTCCCTGCTGATTCCACCACACGGTTGAAGAAGGAGAGACAAGTTGGTGTCAGAGGCAGAGGAAAGAGAGAGAACACAGGGCGGCACAGTGGAGCAGTGGTTAGCACAGTCACAGTGAGGGTTCAGGGTTCAAACCTACCCGTGGGGTTCTGTCAATGTTCTCCTGGTGCCTGTGTGAGTTTCCTCAGGGTATGTTAGGTTCCACAAAGACATTACATTAGGTTCACTACTGCTTCTGTAGTGCCTTCGGGTGTGAATGTGAGTGTGAATGGTTGTTTGTCTGTGTGTGTCAGTCCTGTGGGGGACAAATAGACAACCAGAATGAAAAAATATCAAATCACATGAAACTAGTTACTGTTGAGAATATGAACCACATAGACTAACATAAGATTTAGTGATGTTATGTAACGGCTGTTTCATTATCATTTGTATTATTATTTGTTTTATTACATGTATTATATGATATTAACTTACATTGTTAGAGGAATATCTAAAAGTTGAAATTTGTAGGTGATAATGATTATTTTTTATTCCCTCATTTGGTAGCTGTTAGCTTTTTTTCCCATAATGAATTGTTTATATTCATTCTCTCTTAAATGTAATGATTTAATGAATGTAACTTGGATTAAAGTCCCCTGCAAAAAAGATGCAAAGATATTATAATTAGGATTAGAGGAGGAAGGAGTAGCAGTGTATTATTAATATAATACTTTTATGATAATATCAATAAAATAATTAATACAAAAAATCAAAAATGAATTGATTCAATGAAACAAATAACTTATCTGGTAAGAAATCAAACAGATTATTAGACTGTTTTACTTTTTAAATGAGTTTGCTTGTTATTTTTCTTTTAGACTGTAGGTTACACCCATTGACTGATGTGAAGACATCATTTCCTTTTACATACTGTTTTATGGTCCAACATGACATCATTTTAAATAAATAAGAAAAATATGTTATTACATATTCCATCCATCAGCTATACCACTTATCAGTGGAGGGTTGTAATGGGAGCTGGAGTCAATCCCAGGTGACATTAGCAGAGGGTGAGAGCGAGGGTGACAAGGACGTCTGTCACAGGGCTAACACATAAGGGGCATTTCCACTGCAGGAACTTCAGGCTAATTTTACAGGGATGGGGCCATTGGTGTGTGTCTTCATAGCAGGAATCACTACCGAAGGGGCCATCTCCCAGAACTTTGACTAAGGCTAAATGAGTCCCTGCCTTAGGGTAGGTACTCCAAGTGGCCCTGAAAAACTCCCTGGTGGGGCTTGAGGTTTACTCTGTGCTGATTGGGTACACTCAGAGCAGGATGTGGTGCCAACAGAAAGTGCAAAAGTAAGTGGTAGAAGAGAAGCATTAGTAGAAAGTGTCTATACGGCCAGGAAAAGGAGAGGCTAAGGTCAGGGTAAAGCATCCCTTGGTCAAGGTAAACTAAAATGCTGCCTTCAAGAACCAGGCAAAGATGACATTCATGAAAACTTTTAATAAAAAAAACAATATCCCCAAAGTCATACAGAACAATATAAAACCTCCTAATGTTAATCTGTCTCCTCCTCTGGTTGTGGTTATTTAACGCTGATGAATGAATCTCGTCTGTTCCTGGAAAATGATGAGGAAGTCATTGTAAAAGTAGAGTTAGAAGTGTTTTTTATTTGAAACCAGGAAAAAGAATTCATTCAAATTTTTAAAACAATAAAACGGATGCAGCAGCTTCGGAAGACAGATGTCTCTGCTTTTATCTAGGAGCTATATTTACAGCAGTCTCCGGCACTGAGCCATGCTGCAATATCCACATCCACTTAACATCACAATATTTGCTGGGAGGCTTCAGTGTGTACTAGTAGGGGGGTGGGGGTCACAAAGTTACATCTACAAATCAGGTTATAGTGCAGTGTTTTGAGAAAATGTCACCACAGTGCCTGTTGTTTTTGGTCTTTGCAGACCCAGCTTCCCTGCTAGACGTCCCAGCAGGAGCCTAAGTGCCTAGTTTGCCAACTGGCATGTTTCTGCTCACAGCCTGGACTGTAGCCTAATTATGCATCTTAGGCTCTTTGTTTTTGTCAGAGTCACTGAGTAAATTCTCCTCTCAGTTCCCATTTTCATTTGCTTTCTGCTGATCGAGACTGACTGGCCAACTGGCAAGGACCCGGCTTCATTGGTCTGATGGGCATATGCATATAGATGATGTTTTCTTTCCACCCACAAAGTGACCTTTCCAACGTGTATACAGGAAGCAGAGGGTAGAGCGAGTCGTGCTGGTGCAGCTGGAGATGTGCATTAAAACGCAGTCTCATTTTTACAGAGATGAAAGATAAGCGTGCCGCTCTTTTGATGTCGAGCCCTCTTCAGAAACTTTGCTTTTCCAAACTTTTCAAAAAGCGACTTCTCTGTTGTGTCATTTCTGACAAATCCACTTGCACTTTCCCAACATCAGGAACATTGTGGAGGAGGTTCCGCTGCACCATCCCGGCTGCTCGTGTCCCGTAAAGTCAAGGCTTGTTTTACCTTTCCTTTGCCCCGGTCTTATCCATCTTCACAGGTTAATGTGCTGCAGGTGTTATTGTCACTGAAGGTCATTTCTCCACAATAAATGAGGCCAATTCAGCAGCATCCACCTCGACCTCAGCCTGCAGGTCGAAGTCCTGTGTTTGGTACAGTTTTATGCATATGAATAACTGAGCTGAGCGTGAATTTCTCTGTAGTTTAAAATTGTACAACTCAAATCAGTGAAAAATAACCATGTACTCATTTCTAGATACAAATAATGCACAGTATCAATAAAATTATAACTTTAAATGACCTTTCAACCTCAACTTTTCAGCTTAATGTGATGAAGAGTCCATTAGGAGCTCCACCATGTTCTACAGTGAAAAGCTCCAGGTTCTGAGTGGAAGTTATCCACATTTACCTTTAGTTATGGGACCACTGGAACCAGAAAATGTGGCATTTAATCGAGACGGATGGGAGTTTGTTATTTAAAAACTAAAATGAAAAAAGGGAGAAAGTCATTTACTTTTACTTGATGAAGATTAGTCAAAGAATGAGAGTGAATCTGCAGGTTTTATTCCATACATGGGTGTTTACTGGGAGCACTGGTTTTAATCACCTGTATGTGCAGTAGATTCACACCCCTTCACTGTCCTGGGCAGGAAACGCAGCATAGACTCTTCCTGGGAAAGGCTCTTCCAGCTTTGCACATCTGGGTCTGGACAGTTTATCTGGCTGCTCCTGGCAGATCCTCTCAAGCTCTGTCAGATTAGATGTGAAGTGTCTGTGAACTGCTGCGAATTTTCACAGATGTTCTGTGAGGTTTAAGTCTGGGCCAGTCAAGGGCAGTGAGAGACTTGTCCCGACGCCACCACCACCATCCCCACCCCCTAGCACCAGCCTGGCTCTTTGCTTCAGGTCGTCGGCCTGCTGAAAGGTGAACTGTCGCCCCAGTCCCAGGTCTCGTACGCTCTGGAACAGTTTCTCCTCAATTACCACTCTGTCCTTTCCCGCAGCACTGGTCAGTCTGCCTGCCCGAGCAACTGAGACCCCCACCACCACCACCACCACCACCACCACCACTACCACCACCGCACTGCACCATAGGGGTGGTGTAAACCAGCTGATGAGCAGCTTTCACTTATCTCAGACCAGAGAATCTCCTTCCTCTGAGTGTTTTAAATGTTTTTTTGTTTTTTTTTTTGTGTGTGTGTGTGTGTGTGTGTGTGTCTAGTCCTGATTGATGTCGAGCCCCTCCAGCATATTCTCCTCTATATAGTTCTGACACCATCTTTGAGGGACCATAAGGTTATGGCTGGATGGCCAATTCTTGGAGGAGCCCTGGTTGTTTCACAGTGTCACAATTATTGAGGTCACTTTGCTGCTGGCAGCACTCGAGGCTTTAGAAATGGTTTTATACTTTATACCCTCACCCCAACCTCTGTTTCACCAGTTATATCTGGCCGGGGGGGGGGGGGGGGGGGGGGGGGGGGGGGGGGGGGGTCACAGGCGGACCCCAATCAAGTTTTAGACACATTTCAAGGATAATGTAGGTAAACAGGAAGCAGCTGACCACAACTGTGAGAAACAAGAGAAAGCTCTCACAGAAAAATGTCAGAATACTCTCATAAAGATAAAGTTCAGTTTTTGACTCTTTGTTCCTATGTGTAAAATTGATTAAACAATAATAATAAAAAGATAAGATAAAAAGATCCACAGAGACAGAGGTTTGGCATCTCACTGCTCCTGCAAATAACATCAGTCACAGTCAAACACATTCATTCAATAACTGATTGTATAAAAACAATTGAAGTGCAGCCCGAGTAACAATGCAGTGACACAAATAAAATAAAACCTTTGTCCATGACCTGCAAATTGTGTACATGCTATTGATACTGGTGCAGTTGTTGATTCTGCTCATTGGTCTGATTCTCAGTGGATTACCTTAATGATTACTGATCAATTTTCTGATCAATTTTCAGTGTCTTTTGTCACACCTGACTTAGCTCTGGTTATTGTGTACACTGCTGCATCAAGCCCATTCAAATGGTCTCCCTTAGATGTTTCAATCTTAAATACTGTTTTGCTGAATACATGAAAAGCAGTGATGGTTATTACTGAGCCATACTGTGCTGTTTGCCGAGGCTTCTATAGGAAAACACAAAAAGTAACAAAAATATGAGTGAAAGCTGTTCAATGGTTCTCCATCTGTTTTAATTCAAACCTCTGTGGCTATGATGGGACCTCACATGTTGTGTTGTGTCATGTGCTGATGGCGCTGGTGCACCTGAATGTGACTCACACTGAAACTGAGTGAAAATCTGCTCCCATGAGTTCATGGGTAATTTGAGTTTGAGGAGCGACTTTGCGACTCAGGGAAATGCATCAAATTGTGAGGTGGCACTTCTTCACCATTAGCTGAAAGGTCAGGATTTAACAGTGAGGCAATTTATTTTTGCAAATTCCAAGGCATAATAAGCTTCTCTTTCTCACCGCTTTGCTTAATACAACTGGTCCAACTGTGTCATAATCAAATTACAGAGTACTTCAAGTACACTTTGGAACAGTTCAGACATATTGCTGTTATGTAATGTGTATCCTCAGACACATTGGAAGTCAACTCTGCTGCCCACCTCAAACCTTTTTTTCTTTCAGAGAAAATATATAGAAATGTGGAATAAAAAGCAAAGGCAAGAGACCAGAAACTAAAAAGCAATATCTCTGGGGGCCCCTCCAACTTCCACTCACTCCTCTGTGTCCCCGTTAGAGGATGACATTGCAGGAGGGGCAATGGAGCAAATTCTCTGGCACTTACTTTCATTAAAATCTGAGCAGGGAGACATCCTAGCCCAGTCGGCTGGAGGATTTGCAAGCTGTGTAAAAAGTCTGTCTTCCTCTAACATACACTAACCTCCTCCCTCTTCTTCCTCTTTTCCACGCTGTAGCCAGTGTGACAGCTCAGATAAGAGCGAATCAAGAGACAGGGGTAAGAAAGCAGATAGATAAAATATCTGGGAGAATGTTGTTGGAGACATCTTCTGATCTCTGATATCAGTGTTTCTGGGATTTATTTCCTCAAACGTGCATCAGTCGGATGGCATACTAACTAGTGGAAGATTCTTTGTTATGATTAAAGGGACTTGGGGCAGGATCAAGACATAAGACTCAATACTGAAACGACGGCCGTTGCGGGTAATTGTGTTTTGATTGACGAGATGCCGCTGATAAAACTTTCGTTTTCTTCTTTGTGGGACTTTTCAGTGGACTTTGTGTGGTGGTGGGTCGTTTGTTTACTGAAGCAGAGTCCATTACTACCACGCTCGTCTTCTTCCCGTATCCAAGTCGAGCCATTGAGAACACGCATTCAGCGTCATCTGACATCATGTCTGCAGAACTGCGCAGGAAATTCGGACTCCGAATTGCAGTACATTATGCAGCACACAGCCTGTTCAAGGCAATGGAGAGATACGTGGGTGGGCTCACTCTTTTGGTTTTGAACACTTCATCACCCATTAGCATTAAAAAACTTCAAATGCATGCAAGTCCTTTCAAATAGAAAACACGAGTCCCGAGTTTTTCTGTAATTTCCACATTCACACGTCCCCGCATTTTGAATTGGTTTGTGACTCTAGCATCTTTCTAAGTCGCCCAGTGGCACGAGTGCAGGTCGGTTTAACTCTCCCCTAATGTGAGCCCGAGATAAGCTGCAGCCCTCCACCCACCTGTGTAGGATAAGTGGCTGAGTGTGATGGATAGATGTTTTATTTAGCCTTTTAAACTGGTTTAATGGCCTTTTAAACTGCTTATAATGCTGCTACACAGCCCTCCTCACATGGACAGGTTCTGGTTCTGCAGGGTGGAGAAACAGCCTGTCAAGAAATATCAAAAGGTTTATTTTAAAACAGGTTCATTTTATTTTTCCTTTGAATACTAATGTCCATGCATCTCCACATCTCAGCAATGTCACTCTGGAAATTGTCAACATTTTGTGTTTGCTGTGAGGAGCTAGTGTAGACTACTGCACCAGAGTTTCTTTTTCAACACGTACATAGAACATAGAAAAAGAAGAACATATTGTGAGAGAAAAATGTGTAAGTTCAGTTCAGGGTGTCGAAAAGACAATGGATGAAATGTTCCTAGCAATTATATGACTCATCCTGAAAATCACGCCTTCACCCCTAATGCATATTCAGAATATAAGCTCTTTTAACTTATATCACTGTTTTATATATAGACAACATATATTTTCTCTTTCTCTGAAAAGGCCTGTGATTGAAGTCTCTCTCTCACAGTCTAGAGGCAAGAGGAGGTGCACATGTCTATTTTGCTTATACAGACTACTTGAATTACAATGTGCTGAAGGGTGATTATGGGTTTTTCTTTCTCTATTTATGCCAGAAACGTCTTGCCTACCACAGCTTTAACGGAGCATTGCTTTTATCAACCTACAAACAACACTCAGGTTTGTCGTAATTGGTCTGGTACGGCCACTACAGCTGCTTCCTGTGGCCACACTTTATAAACTTTTGGTGGAATTTACTCTGTGACAGTCCCGAGTCAGTTTGCTGAATTTATTTTTAGTGGCCATTGTTATTTTTTGCACTAACAATGATGTCCTCAAAACAACAGACTCAGGAGAGTCATGGAAAATGAGAGGAAATCGGAGGTCTTATTGTTGTAATTGCCACTCATGGTCACACTTGCTGCTGTTTAGCAAAAGTTATATAGTCTTGCTTTAACTAGACTGGGATAAAAGCAAAATTAAGTCTGGCACAGTTGGGGAATCTGCAGTAGGTCAGCTTTTGAAAGGCAATTTCATTCAAATACAGAAAGATAAGCAGACCCCCAGGCAGAAGGTTAAATCCCAAGAAATGAATCTGAATCATGAAGGAGAGACAACATCCGACTGGAAAGAAGAAAAGTTTCAGAAAATCAGCAGAAAGAGTCGACGAAAGTCGGAAAAGTTGGATAAAGATTACAAAAAGATGAGACACGGATCTCCAAGTAATGGAGGCAAGCTGTGATCATCTATATCATGAAGAATCCCCTTAGTAAAAATGGTTTAAACCAAAAAGAGAAAGGCGTCAGCTCACTGCTTCATATTAAGCAGTCTGCTCACTGGAAGAATATCTATGAGTGTAACCAGACAACTGGAAGAGAAGAGGCTGTAACCTGCTTAGTATCGAACACAAAAACAGCTAAATGAACTCTTCTTGGCTAAAATACTTGACAGACACTTGACAGCACACAAACCAGAAGGAAATTAAGCCGGAGAGAGAATGATGATACAGCACCCATTGACAAATCTTCAAGTGCTACACTAATGCTTATTTAGTCATCTGCAAACTAGCTTTTTGTCACTGCCTCGTCTTCGTGTGCTCAGTGGAAATAAACAGCAGCTTTGCCGCCGACGGCTGTGCCAGAGTATGAAAAGTTCTCCTTCCTCAACATTAGCCTGCTTCCTCTTTGATCATGGGGTCTGACAGATCTGTGGCAGACAGCCGCCATCTTTTTATAAACAAATGAGTCATGCAGTTTGGTCTCTCGTCACCAGAGCCTTGCCTTCAGGCTGCATTCTGCAATAAAAACTTAAAGGTTGGGGGAAAACAGCAGTGTTTTTCTGGCTCACAGTGTGTAGAGCATATGCTGTCACGTGATTCTCGACAACAACGCCGCTGCAAAATTCTGGCAGCAAACAAAAGCATCTCTTTCTCTCTCGTTGCTATTCACAAAACAAGAGCCAGGACTTTAACTGGGACACGTAAAGAATCGCATCAGACTGGCTCTGGCATCTCTTCACTGCATGTTTGACTTAAGAGGGACTTTAAGAATGGGAGCTGGTTCCAAAGCAGACGATGCAGCCAGAGCCACGCACCACTGTGAGAATGTAACCAGCCATAATCAATATTCTCAACAGTAATTAAACCGCATAACTTCTTTGTCTCATCTGCAGATTCACTGAACCTTTTAGTTTCGTTAGCTCTTTATTTTTAGCCTCTTTTAGCTCAATATTTGTAACCATTTTAAGCTTGTTGTTCAGGGGCTCTTTTAGCCTTTTAGTGGACTGTGACTGACACATGATGGGATCTAGCAGGTATATGGGTTGGCTACCACTCAAATCATTAATAACTCATGCAGAGATCCTGGATGAGAATAATATTACCAGATACCAGATATTTTGGTCTCATATTTACACAATGGGAGGATGTTGAGAGACATTGTCCATCTTTATTTATACAGTCTCGGTTGAAGAGGAGTATTGTAATATGGCATTGACTGTACAACATGTATGATGGAAAAGGATTCTGTAAAATAAAAAATACAAACAAACCAAAACAAAACAAAAAAAAGCACTGTTTTGGAACTTAGATGTTTTCCTTAATAACCACCCTCCCTCCCTTGAGAGCAATCTTTCACAGGCACATACTGTATGAGGCAGAGGCAGAGGGAAAAGAAGCATTGCCAGCTTGTAAAGGCGTGGATGAATTTATTTCTGTCTTTCTCAATATTTCAGTAGATCCTCAAGCTGTCCAATTATTTGGAGAAAAAAGATCAAACGGGAGAATTCTTTCTTTTCCTTGGTGAATCCATCACAGATACAACCTACGGATGTCAATCTGAGTTATACACTAAGAACATGGATCATTTCTCATGGAGACTTGATAGACAAGGTTAAATGTTACTCCATCGTGAACTGCCATCACACACAGCCACGTGGTACACAGAGGAAGTGTAACACCCAGCTAATCCAAAATTAAGGAGAAAACATCTTTAACTCTGCTATAAAGTTGGATATTTGAACATGAGAGTCTACCATATGGGGACTGACTCACTGTTGAAAACATACTCAAGTGGTAAGTAGTGGAACTGCAGTTTTTCTTACTTCCTGTGTTTGGTTCTGGAGAGATTCAGAATTACTCACGAAACCTTGAGCTCTCATATAACAACAACGCCATCAACTTTATCAGCTTTAAGCCTCAAAGACGTACTGATACTACAGCTATATCTGTAATTTCATAATATCTACTCTCCTTAACTGTTTTAGTTTATAAGTTTTAACAGGGTTTTTGCTCCCACATGGATCTGTCAAGAGAAGTCTCCACGAGATAAACATGCCAAAGTCGTCTTCACCTCTACCTCTTTCTATGGAACAAATACAACCCTACAGACCTGAATATTCAGAGTGCATAGCAGAATATAGCCAGTCTTGCAAAGAAACATTTTGTCTTTTGAGGATTGCTGTCAGAAGTCACATGCAAAGATGACAGCACTGCTGGGTTTATTCCCATTTCTTTCTTCTCTCTCTCTCTCTGCCTTTGTCTTTTTTTCTCTTTCCTTTCTCTTCCTTCTCCATTACCCACCCTCATCCTCTCCACGTCCTCCGCCGATTCTCTCCCTCCTCTTCTCTGACCCTCAAAGACAGAGTACCCTGTTCTGTCGGGCTGCCATTGTCTACCAGCACGAGAATACCAATGGCCGGCAGCTCAAAGCAATCAATTCCTTCGAGGTAGATCCACTGTGTGCCTGACATCAGGCTCCCTGATTATTGTCTCCAAACGCAAGCTGATCGATAGCAACCACCACCTTGCCTCCCCATCACAAAAACCTTGGCTCCTGGTTTTTAAAGTGCTCCCAGCCTTATCGACCGCAGTTTGGACCCCGACTTCCACAGAAACCTGAATTGTTGCTTCACAGTGATCTTGATGCAGTTATTTTGTGAATGAAGTTGGAAGAAGGGGAATTATCTCTTTGTATTGAAAAGAAAATAAATTATTTTTTAATAGCAAAAAATCATCCTTGGACAACCTTCCTTTGCTGATGGCAGTGAACACTTAAAAATAGGTATTCAGAGTCTCCTGCCACCACATCTTCACTGATGGGCTGGGTTACCAAGGTGATGGTAACCTCCGACTAGTGGTCAATGTGTCCAGCTGAAGCGAAGTAACATGAAACGATGTCCCAAAATTCATGAGATCTTTTCCCCCTCAACCTGCCCAGAGCTAATAAGAATAACTGTTTTTCTTTCTACCTCTGTCAATTAGCGTCAAAACTAACTCAGCCACCATGTTTCAAACTTTTCTTTTTGATACTTTCATTTTAAATAATGCTGTCTGATTTAATGAAATAGGCTACTAATGATCCTCTATGCATGAGGTGAAGATTAATGTTCCTGGAGGAAGCAGAGAGAGAACATGTGCTGTATGGTCCTGGAGTAAACATATTCAGTGCCAGCAGCAGGTGTCCATTGAGGTGTTTTTCTGTGTCACCTCTGCCTGGAGTTACCTGGACTCAGTGGGCATCCAGAATCTCACTTCAGGTGTGATTTATCAAAGAAGCCTTCACTGCAGAGTACCTCTGACATGCCAGACCACAAACCTAGCTTGCGGCTTAAATCTTGGTGCACTAAAAAAAAAAAAAAAAAAGTAATACAGCCGACCTCTGTCATTGCAGCTTCATTGGCGAAACGTAACTGTGCTGCTGGGCATCCATCCAAACTGTCAACAAGCCTACCTGGAGGCCACTGATGAAGAGTGGCATTTATTAAGTGGGAGGTCTCAACTACATGCTGTGTTAAGAACCCGGATGTGGTGGCTGTCATTAAGTTTAATATATTGACTATCCTGATCCTGAGGGAGTGTAACTGACAAACAACTAAACACAGCACTAGCTCTCTGTGTTCCCTAAATGAGCAACATCATCATGAGCAGAAGGTCTAACCTGATGACTAGCTAAGTCTACAGTTCAGATTTTTTTTTTTTTTTGTACAAAAGCTTTTTGACTGAACTCTACACAAACTTTAGTTAAGGTTGGCTTGTTGAACTCTTGCTCCTCAGGTAAAAGCCAGGAGAGGGTTAAAACAAACCACTGTTCACTGTAACCTCTTAAGATTTTGTGTCAATCAGTATGGAGAAAACATCATCTCAAAAGGCCACCATCAGTACATTTCTACCTGTTCGGAAAGGAGCATCAAAGCTGCCTCTTTGTCACAGTTTCCCTCATCTCTTCACAGCCCCTGCCTTTCTTTGTAGTCTCAATGCATTGGGTCACCAAATGGGGATAATGGCAGACTTTTTCTGACCGGCTCTTCACAAAGGCATTCATAGTGCTCCACTTGATCAAACACATGAAAAGTGAAATAGCACAGATATTTGTTTGAAGACTTAAAAAAAAAAATGGTCGATTTCTCAAATTCAAAATTTCCATGTTTTTCAGGCCTGTACGTGTCTGCTCTGTGGTGTGCAGGATAATCCAAGTGTTTTCATGAAAACACATATATAATCCTCCTAGCCTGTAGCTACTGGTCATGTGAAAGAATTTGATTTTGTCTGCACAGTTGGGGATACAGGGGATGCATGGGATACAAGCAACACCTGTGCAATATGATGCAACACAAAACAACAACAACCAAGCACAGGGCTGTTCATTGCAGAGAGGGCGGATCTGCTGGATTGCACTGCACTGTACGGATGTTGCATTTGTTACATTCATGAGTCTGTTACAAATGACTTAGCTTCATAAACACTTGTTATCTAATGCTATAAAATAACAAAATGCAATTATCACATTATAATACAATTGAATCAGTTGTTATATCATGGCCGGGTGAAGGGCAGTGCTGTCCTCTCATGTGTTACACTCAGTTCCACATTGTTTGTCCATTTATTCCTCATATTTGCCATCAGATATCATGTTATTTTTTGGTTGTCGTTCATTTCTTTCTACTAACTTAATGGCAGTTATGCTATGCTTTCCACCTCTGAGCTTGATATTGTAAAGTTTGATGCTAAACTTTTCTTCTAGACTGCTGAGCAAAACGGCTGCTAATACTAACATGTATGCGATAGCAATGCCTTAAAAAAGCTCATTTAAAGCTGCTCTAATAAAATTTAGCAGATAAACAGTAGTTCACATGACTTCCTGTATTTGAAACTATTATGAGTTTTACATTAGCTTGAAACTTGTGGTTTTCGTTGCTTGGACTTCCTGGTCCCTAACATCCTGTTCATGCCCTCTGCAGGCAGAATAAACACTCACTGAACACTGATGACACTAAATCCAGTGTTTTTCTCACATCACGCTGCCTCTTATTTGCACCATTGTCTATCAGCAGTTTAAACTGTGAAATATTAGTCAAACCCCATCAGCCACCTGTTGGAGGCCACAGCAGCTGCCAGAATCAAAAGGTTAATGATGTCAGAACCTCTGCTGCAACAGGAACTTCACATTTTCACTTGATTTTAATATTATTACTGTTGTGCATGTAACTGGGCCATACAGTGTGTAGTACACTGCTGACCTTTCTGCACCACCGGGGCAAGAGACAGATCTGGGGAAAAAAAAAAAAAAATCCTTGTTGTGGTACAGGATATGGCAGTGGAGTATTTTCATATATTATACTGTACATATATATACATATGTATCATAAAGAGAGAGGACACATTTGTTTTAATGTTGGCAAACAGTGAGGACCTACATCCAAGAGGAAATAACTGTAAAATGCTCATTAGCATAATGCACTTGAATTCACCTGGAGTGTGAATTTATGCGTGTCACTGTGCATATGCAAGCTTGTGTTTGCCTGTTTGTTTGTGTGTGCAGGAGCGTGAAGGGGAGCAGGATGGCCTACAAGGCACATTGTGTATCAACTGGTGACATGTAGCCGGGTGAGAGCGCACCCTCCCAATCCCTGTTTTAACAGGAGCACGCAGGCAGCTGCCCCGAGGACACACAGAGTACACAGACCTCAGACCAGCCGTGTCCAAACATTTCTCACTTTGTAACCATCCAAGCTAAATAACCCTGCACCGAGCGCCGCTGAATAATTGCGTTTGCCCTGCGTGGAGCCTGCCAGGAGAGCAAAACATTTATAAAAACTCCAGCAGAGCAGCCTCACACTTTAGAGCGGCAGCGAGCTCCACTGGTGCCGTTTGTTAGAGCGACGAGACAGACACGTTGAGCTCTAGCTCTCTTGAAGCCGTAGAGAGGAGAGGGGAGTCATCATTGATTCTCATGACTGAATGCAGAAGTGTCTGGCTGCTCTGACAGACAACCACCTTGAGTCAGAGTTTAAACTTTAAATACAAGGATACTTTGTGAGTCCTATGTTTGTCGTGTCTTTTTGCTCACTGGCAGAAAAAGGGCCACAGATAAACCACATTGCATAAGACAGCTTTTGTTATGTGAAAGCTGCACTCATCTATTCTGGGTCCATATACAATACAGTGTATAATGCTGATGCTGCTCAAAGTCACACTTCCTTGTAATTACAGGCTCATGCCACAAACCATGTACACCCTCCATCACATATGCAAACAGTGACGCTTTTGAATGTATTGTTTCTCCCACTCATTGTTTTCCATTTCTATACAATGTGACAACGAGGAGGCTCCAAGAACATCTTTGGGACGTGTCATCATTTCTTTGTATTGCAAAAGAAACAAGTGATTTTTTTTTTTTTATACACATTTGTAGTGACTAATCCTCCCAAGGTCGGAGTTTAAGTTTCCAGCCAGTAAAACCCCATCAACTTCTCTCCCAGCAGCAGCTGACAGCTGTTTTAAGCAACAAAAGCCCTGATAAATAATAAACCAGCTTTATCCCAGACACACAGAGTTAGTGACTCACTGGTGAATATAGTGGAGCGTTTAAAGATCTGACACTTTTCTGTGATGCTGGACAAAAAGGAGAGTTAAAAGAAGAATAACTGTTGGCTATACATTTAGCCAGACTGCAGCTGAATAACACCTTGTGTGTCTGCTGGATCTGAATAACAGAACACTTTATCTTAACTTAATACAATGATAATGTGTGAAGTGTTGAATTATAAACCTGCATCTAACATCATTAAGTTTTCATCAATTACAATAATGTCAGGATTATTGTTATAATAAAATTTAAAGGACAAGACATGGTTAAACCAGTTGTAGACTTGAAATCACCATCCAGGTCTGGTGAGTGTTTCTGTCCTGTGAGCATGTTGCAGATAATTGCAATCGAGTTGGCTGGAGAAAAATTAAAGGCAAATAGAGTTGATCTTGAGGATTTGAAGCATTTAAAAGTTGTGGCCCTGTGTCATAGACAATGAAGCTGAACTGAGCCAAGATGGTCTGGGCTTCCTTCTCTGTGTGTCACAGTTGTACTGTGAGCTGTTGAATGGAGCTGAAATCCAATACTTACATTTAACAGTGTAAGTCAGGCTTTTTCTAAGTGTTGTTTGCTTTCATTACCAGTGCAATGAATCTTGGAATAGGTTGGGCGATGAAGGATCCACCTGTTCGGAGGACATTTGAAGGAGGATTGGAAATGGGACACTCAAGTTGAGCCACTGTGATGCAATCAGTCTTAGCTGCTTCATCTAACGGATGCAGCCCCTGGGTCAGGACACAGCTGTAGGGTGGTGAGTGTGCAACAAGAGCTTTATAGATGAAAATTTACTGTTGAGTCTAAACCATGTAAATGACTGGATTGCAGTACAGCATGCATCGACCCTGGCCAACACATCTGACCCATGAACCCTAACAGCAACAACAAAGTGAAACTATATTTGATGGAGGTGTCAGTGACACCCGGCTGCCTCATCACATTCAGTCTGACTGTTGCCTAAAGCTGGGAAGAGATGTGTTCATTGCCAGCAAAGTGTTTTGGAAAACACACATGATCTGTGGACGATATAGCAACAACTGCAGAAAATGCCTCCTAGAGTATGTGATATTATCTCTTTTCAGACAAGAAATCTGTAACATTTCATCCACATCTGATAATTTCAGGCATTCAGGCACAGGTCTCTGTTATGCACATGTTCTGTAATGGATGGGGCGACTGCAGATAACGCTGCTGGAATGCCATGATGCCGGTATGCATGAGACAATGTCGTTTGGGAGGCAGAACAATACGTACGAGTCTCCTTTTTCAACCTTGTTCTGCTGCAGCCTGTGTTACGTTAATGTGGCGTCACTCAAGTCGGACTTGAGTCATGCTGGAGGTGCTGAGGAAGAGTTTCTAGGTTTGATCCAGTCAGATCCCCCAGACCTTTACGCAATCAGACACTGAAAGTCTACACAAGAGTTTATTTGTTTTTGTTTTCTCAAATTAGTTGCAAAATGTGTCACATATTTTAAGGTCAGACATAAATAGAGGGACTGTGGTGAAGGGCAACATAGTGGATCTTCTTCAAGCTTTCTCTATAAAAGGACTGAACACATGGACATCTGAAATCAGATTAATCCCAGATATGTGGTTTCCCTTAGAACAAACCAGGGCTGTAGCCATTTCTAGCTCATTGTATCTGTTGTGAATTGTTATTCTTTGTTTGTCGTGCTGTTGTTGTTTCTTCCAACTGTATTTTAATCTAATTGTAGGATATTATTAACTGATATGTCTGCGCATTGGGCCAGGAGAAAAGCGGTTTGGTTCTGCTGTGTGCTGAACTGAATTGTCTTGTGTTGTGTTGTGACCCATTTAATTACACTGAGCACGTAAAAGATCAATGAGAGACAGAAGCTGAGAGTTTGCAACAACTACGGTATAAACTCTTTGTGCGACACATTCTTTCTATGCTTTGTTTTGGAACTATATTAAATGCCTCCATGCCCAATAAATAACCAAAAAAACTCATAAGAAGAAAAAGTTTCCCTCAATGATTTTTAAAGAAAAGTAACTGTGCGGTGTAACTTAATATCATTATTATGCACCTTAATGATATAAAAGGATGTATTCTTCGGTGACTTATACAAAGCTCATTCCCCACTATTGATTTTTCACTTGAATAAAAGCATCGACAGGTTGTGTGCAGCTCTGATTCAATCTCAAGCTCTGCAACAAAACAACAACAGCAGACAAAACAGCAAATGACAGTGCAGATATGCCAAGCAGGACTAATTGCCCTAATAGCTCAGTGTGCCAGTATTGTGCAGAAAGCCTAATATGTCTGTCTCTTTTTTTGTAGCATGTAAGATGTGGAAAAGCAGGGTGCTGTTGTGCATAGTACCACACATAATTACAGAAGATAGCAGAAGGCTTGGAGTGGTTCAGAGTTAACAAGATACATGTACCATCTCCTGTAGTGGCTGACATGTTTTTATGCCACATGTGGAAGAGAGAATGCCATTAAGCTTGTCATCTGACAAAACAAAGCTCCATGTAAAATAGGTTGTGGAGAAATAGCAAAGGTGCAAAGATGAGAAATCAGCATCCCTCCTACGGCATTTCCCTCCCAAACTCATATTAGTAGCTTTAAATTACATTTAATGCCTTCAATAAGAGATGGAGAGAAACCACCCCCCCTACACTCCCACCCACCATACCAAAAGAGTGGAGCTTGGAGCAGAGCGGATATTTACTGCTTTCATTTTGTTTCAAGACAGGAGCTTATTGCTTATTGTGCTCCATTATTACTGCCTCCAACTGGGGCTAATTTATTTAGATTTAACAGCAGTGTTGTTTCTTTTATGCTTCTTGAAATAAAAGGGAGGAGGCATATTTTGTGAGTTTGTGAGGCTGCTCAACAAAATCTCACTAAGACATTGTTAGAGGAAGTGGCAAACTGAGCATCGCCAACGTGATGTGGACGTTTTCAGCAGGATAATATCGCTGCATCACTAGACACACTTTTCAATAGCATATGTAGAGACCAGAGGTCCCATACAGTCAGACATGAGCCCTGAACCCTCACAGACCTGACATCACTAGGTCAGTGATGAAGTGTGACGATGGTATCAAGAGCCACTATGTGACATGAAATGTTATCATGACAATGTCAAAACATGTTGCACACAATTGAGAGTTTGGGACTGGGACTAACATTAACGCTTATGCTATCATTTCATGCCTGTTAGTTAACATTTCTACTTCTAACTTATCATTTAATCCACTTCATTTTTTACTATTTACTATTTACTATTACTATTTCCAGGAAACCATCAGTAACCACAGTAACTCCGTGTTTAACGTCACAGTGCTATGAATGTTGGGAAATTCCCTCGAGCAAAATATACAGAGATGCAAACTTAAGGAGAGCTTTTAAGAGTTCAAAATATCTGCTCTCGCGCTCGACTCAAATCCAGAGTTTGTGTGTCAGTGTGTACTCACATGTGCAATGCTTCACTGCTCTTACTGTGGAATGTTGTATTTATTGTGCTTTCCACTAACCCACACCTACAATTATCAGTGGGCAAATCCACACTAAACACAAAGCTCAGCTGAGGCTCATGGGAATGTCTTAATTTTTGCAGGTATTTGCTTATTATGTAAAGTAGAGTGGTTGCACTGAAATGACTCATGAGGAGACGTCAGGGGTTATTACAATTTAGTGATCCTGGATCAGTGGTTTCTAATGACCCTACACTGAATACATGAAGGTCTTGTGATGTTGAAAATGTGTCTGAGATTCAAATCATGGTTGACGTTGGTGAGCGCTTGGCTTCAGGCTGCAGACCAAACCCCTGCTGTCATGTAGCCTCATATAACTCCTCTAAAAGTCACTGATAGATTCTCCTGGCTTGAACCTTAATTCTCTTCCTCTCAGCTGGAGCCAGACTTAGTGTGGCCTGCTGCAACCCCTGACCACCAATCCCCAAGTCATTGAGTAAACTAAAAGCATTCAGTGTGTGAGCAGAAAGTCAAAGCCCCCCCCCCAAAATCACATCCACATAAACTCACCTCACAGTGTCTGAGTCTTTCTGAGTTTTATTAAGTAAACAGCGTCTGTAAGCCGCTGTGCTGTGTCAGCTCACATTCAGCCTTCTCCTTTCTCTCTATACCACCAAAACCTGTAGAATACATCTCACAAAATGTTTCTACATTTGGTTATTCAGCCAGAGTGTTCCAGACAGACCATGACTCAGAGTGCTGTTATTTCTGAACACAGAGCAGGTGTATGATCTTACATAACCCCAAAGTAACACACCTATTATTTGGTTTGTTGGCTGCTAATTTCTGTTGTTAATTAGCTAAATTAGCTGAGCTAACAAAGGCTATGTCAGTTTATGTCTTACATGTTTTGTGAGTATTGATCCATAAGACAATACATTTGTAGTTTTAAGATTAAACAACCAGTGCAGTGTCACTTCTTCTCCCTCAGTCCTCTCTCTGGAGCTTTAATATCATCAGGTTGGTGTCAGCCAATCAGGAGTGAGGAGACTCTGAGCCTCTCATCTGATTGGCTGACTGTTTTCTTAGTGATGCAATAAAAATAGAGCCTATTTCAGGTAAAAAAAAAAAAAAAAAAAAGAAGAGCGTCAGAGAAATCATTTCCTCTAATGACCCTTTTCCACTACACAGTTACAGCTCTACTCCACTTGACCCGCCTCAGCTTAGGTCCTTTTCCATTACAGCTGAGCACCTCATGGTACCTCCTCAACATGGGTGTGGTTGATCCTCTCAACTCCAAACACACTTGTCAACACCTTGTCACCAGACCACAGCGTGGTTTTCCGCACAGCAGTCATTTAACTCACGTGAAAGAATAACAACGGTCACAGTATCGATCTCTGGGCGCTGTTGCCAATCTGTTTTCAAAATTAGTGCATTTTATTGTCGTGTTGGACACCACGCTTGGGACTCTTCCAGTGACTTTGGCTCTGTCCAATGAGTGGAAGGCAGTCGGTTGACGTCCCGTTTTAGTATTGCCTCAGCTCGCTTGGAACTCGGCTGAAAGCAGTAAAACATGTTGAGCCGTGGTGAGGCTGTGACCTGTTTTATAATCACACCACACATGGCTATACCTTGATAATGTATGGAGCTTTAATATACACATCTACCTTTAGACTGTATGGTGCTTAAAGCATTTCAAGATGGCCAACCACTTCTCACCTGCTGTTAAGATGAGCTGGTAGAACAAACAGATACAAACAACAGACTGAGGATGGGATGGATTCACTGCAGTGATGAGACACATTTCTCTGAGATTCTGGTCCTTGTTGAAGTCGTAGTCTCTCAATTGCTGCTGGAGATTGTCAGATGGTCATAAATGCTACAACTTATATTGTACCTCATTCTACAGTGACACTGTTGGACTGCAATCTGGTGGAAATACACCGAACAAACTGTCATGTTTCAGGAACCAGCTTGAGATTTTGTGCACTTTGTGACATGGTTCTTCAACGAGCTGGAAGAAATCATTTGAAGATCGGCAGACTGCAGCTAGATAGAGATAGACATGGTCACCAATAACACTCAAGACAGTTGTGGCATTTAAGGAGTGCTCAAACAGTGTGTGTTTGAACTCTTGACCATAGCTGTGATAATTCTCAGCATCTCCATGTTGCTGCAGAACTTGACATTCCTCACGCCAAGTTTGGTTCTTCCTCTCTTTTCTCTTCTATTGAGTTTTTCAGAGTAGTGTCAGTTTCTTAAACTTAAAGGTTCAACATTTCTAATTCCCAGATCTGCCACTCAATGGATGTTCTCTGTCAAGTCTAGACATTGTTGTGCATGCAGATTCCTGGAGATCAGGAGTTCCTGACACAGTCACAGCAATAGGTGGTTTGCAGGAGACATCATGTGGAACGTCACAATTGCAGTTGGGGGGCAGGAAGTGATTTGCTGATAGGAAAAAGCCATAAAAATACCTAAAGTTTGTGCGGTCTACGGCAGTACCAACCGGTTACATCAGAAAAAACTGGGGATGCACAATGTTTGTTTTTTCTTGCTGATGTTGTAAAACACACAGCTACAGCTGTGCAGATGATCGGAGTTACGAAAGTGGTTAGATCTTCCGATGTTTAACTCTTTTCATACAAAGTGCAGCTAAACACCAGGCTAAATAGAGATGAACAGCAGAGGCTCCTCTCAGGTGAGCCAGCTGGAAAACGCATTTGTTGTTGTTTTTAGCAGAGCTGCCTTTACAGGTGATGCACACACAGATGTTTGTGTAAGTTTCCTGCCCTCCATTTGAACTTTGCATGTCCTCAGAATCACATGACTGCAAACCACCCATATAGCTGACACTCTCATGACATGAGACACAGCCACATGACTGGCTAAATAGATACTTGCATTAAAGTTGCAATGCGTCATCTGGTGATATTTGTGATTACCATGGGAGCAGCAAACACTGCTTAAGCAAAAAAAAATGGAGGAACTAGTGCTCCCGCTTACACATACCATAAACTCACACTGTTTTAATGAAGAATTGAGTCAATAATAATCTAAATAGTAATCAGATGAAGCAGCAACAGGCTGCATCACTTGTGCTGTTTGCATGACATCAAACAGCTCACAGTGGCTGCTCTATCTCCATCCATTCTGCTGATGAAGAAAATGGCCGCTGTTATGTGTGAGCAGATATTTTATGATCAATCATGGTTAACACTAATCTCCGCAGACTAAACAAACCCGCTGTTTTTTCCCATGACTGCCTCACAATAAAAAGATGCCCAGTGTTTCCCTTTGCTGCTTTTACTGTGAGGCAGCAGCAGGAAATGTTCAGTTTGGCAGTGACTCCCCAGAGCTGGAACACAAAGTGGTGGAAAACGACCAGGACACAGTGACGTTGATATAAATGAGATCAAATTAGAAACAGTAATGCTGGATCCCCTGTGATTGTAAAGCAGTTTGAATCTGGCGTTACAGGACAAAACGCATGAACTTCACTTCACATGTGCAAAATCATATGTGGTGTGGTTAAACATGGTGAAAACATAATGAAATCATACGTAAAATCTGAAGAACATGTGCTGGAAAATTGGGAACTTGGTTCTGGAACATTTTTGTTGTGTAATGCGTGAAGCTCAAGTGACACAGTGGCACAGTGGTTAGCACTGTCACTTAAGAAGATCCACTATCTTCTTCCTGTCTGCATGGAGTTATCCTATTCTACCTGTGCCTATGTGGATCATCTTCAGGTTCTCCAGCTTCCTTCCAGTGACTCTAAACTGTTAGGTGTAAAGGTGTGAGGATGTTTTTCTCTACATGTTGACCAGTGATCGGCTGGAGACCACCGTCAGCCCCCGTGACCCAGCACAGATAAGTGTTATAGTTAATGATTGCATGAATGTGCAATTTCCCATGTGAATGGATGTCAGTATTGAGTATTTATTATTTATGTATTTATTTGTTATTCATTTTACTGAAAATGTTGGTGATGGTGAAACTTTGAAAATCTCTGGGACATTGTCCTCTACATGGTACCACGTGTTACAGCATGTGACATAAGACCAACTGTGGGAAACACACACGGAAAACATGAGAAATTCATGTTGTTCAAGAGCTGATACAGATCATGAATAGCATCATAACTTATTGAATGCAGTGTTTATGTGATAACCTGTATTGATGAACTGCCTTCCATGGTCTGTGGTATTAACATTTTAAATATGAAATATTAGTGTTTAAAATGCAGCATATAACCCAACAGATTCCCTCTAGGGCTCATGGTTTTCATATCCCCCTCTGTAAATAGTAATGCAGGCAATAATCAAAGTGTTATTATTTTTAAATTTACCCATCAACGCTCCAAAATGTGCTGGAAAACATCAGAGGAAGCAAGCACAAAAGTAAAAAGAGCCTCTAAGAGAGTTAAGGACTCACTGATGATTTTATTCAATATGCTCTCTTTCAGCTTGGCCTCAGAAAACCACCTGACCAGCATTATGTCCAGCTGAATCTTTTATAAACTCACTGATTGTGAGGTTAAAGTCTATTAAAGCTGAATTAAAATACAACGAGCTGAATAGTTTTGCTCAGCCTTGGAAAAAAAAGAAAGAAAGAAAAGGGAGTTTGTGTCTACAGTGATCAAACACTCAACATCAAATGTCCAGTTCCAGTGGCACTGGAGAGCGTGAAACCAAGCAGAGTTGAGGTTTAACTCATCTTGTCAAGAGTCCACCAATCCTCATCATTCTCTGCTCTTCACTGGGTAAATTTCAAGTGCTTCACTCTGGGTGAAGAGCACAGAGCTCTACACTGTCAGTGTGAATAAAATACCATGTTTTCTGCTTTGTCTACCACTGGATAAACAACGAGCCAGGACTTTTTCCAAAGCCCTTCTCTTATCTCTTGCTCTCTTCTTGAGTCCATAACAGTCTGTGTCTAAACAGAAGAAAAGCACATGAAAATAATCCCTCAGACCCGGAGCAGCACACACTGTGCAGGAGGGGGATTATTGATTCCATGTCATGAATAGGTAATGGCGGGAAAGCATCTCACTCCCAAACAAAACAATTCATCCTTTTCAGCGTGAAATACTGTCAGTGGTGCCAGACTTGGTCATTTCATTAGATGAAACAGAGCTGACAAGAGCTGCAGCGGTTCATACATGATGAAACTCTCCTAACGACCCACCTGGCAAAGGCCTTTAATTTGAAACCAGACCTTGTGGCTTCGCAGATTTTCATGTAAAACAATCATCTGCTGCTGATGGATGATTGTGGTTTCTACATGTCACATTTATCAGAGCCACACAAGACGATTCACGTTGTTTAGGAGGAGGGAAAAAGCAGTTTGCATCCTTAGAGGCTTTATGTAAGACCAGGTAACCTTTGAAAAGAATAAATAAATGACTCTGTTCCTTTTTTGCTGCTCAAAAAACCTGCAAACATCGAGTTGAATCTGTGTTCACACCCGATTCAAAAAAGCACAGTAGCAGGTATTAACCAGCTATGGGTCTGATTTGAACTTGCCACGTTTCTTGCTGTAACACATGTAAGAGCACTTACAGTAAAACCAACTATTATCTGTCCAGCTTGTTGTGCTAAACCAGAGACTCTGCGGCTACATTGTGCATGCAGATAAAAGAGTGACCTGCAGCCCTGAAATAAGTTATAACAACACACAATAATCGAAAGAGGTGACGACTCCACATTTTTACAGGAGCAACAACCCTCACAGATTATTACATTCAATTTGCTAAATTGATCCTTTTCCCCATTTGTATTGCTCTGACGGATTTTTTTACATTTAGCAAACTTTTCCTTTAAATGAGGCTCATTTGACAGTCGGTGCAGATCATGTTTAGCTACTGTTAACCATTACAAATGTGTCATATTTTAGTAAAATTAACTCATACTCCTAAGTTTATTTCATTCAACATGACCCAAACAGTGCTTATTAAACTTTGAAGCATGATGAAATGCTCATTTGCTCTCAGCAAAAAACTGTTAAATTGTGAAAGATGGAGCATTATTCTTTATTTTAACAAATGCTCTCAGTAGAAGTGTCTGGCTTTGGTTTGTTGCCTTTTCTCTTGGATGGTTTGTGACTCAAGCTCTTCATGAATTATTGATCCAAACTTTTAAAAACAAAAACTGCTCTTGGGAATTAAGAAAACCACAGTTTTGCTATTTCAAACAAAACCAAGCAAGTTGTGTCACATCATCTGTGTGTGAGTGTTGGTCTGTCACAGGTGATCACAGACAATCTTCATATTTATTGTGTCCTGCATGTGATGCCATGCATCACAAACCCTCAGGATTTGTCACAGCTCATCAAAGACAAGTGATGAAGAGTCACTTCTACCAAGTACAGTCATAAAAATAGACATTAATGATCATTTATTTACAATGATATTACTGACAGTCTTGTATTAAGTTCATTATGTTTCCCCTTGTTTCTGCCCTGTTGTTTAAAACAGGTCAGCAACATCAACCAACTTTCAATCACTTGTATTTCAGCGAGTGGACCTGACTATTTTGATGTTGCCTAAAATAAGCTTGATAAGCCTGGATACATGATAAAGTAATTTCTGAGGACATTTCAATTCCCTGAGGAGCTGCAGCAAAACGATTGCATCTGAAGCCTCATGACAACAGCAACACATGTTTTATCCCAAACATGTCGTCTTTCTGACTTCAGGGCTTTCCAGGGGAAACGCCTCAGGCCCAGCAGCCAACCACTAAAAGCCACAACCATCTGCAACCTCCTTTCTGTCTGTGCTTTTAACATGTTGGAGGCCATTTTAGATTCTGGTGCTTCTATGCTAAACCTCTCTGTGAGGCCATGTTGTTGTCCTGATGGGCCACATTATGGAAAGCTGGGGCAGTCCAGGTGTTCCTGCATGTTTTGACTCCTCTTGTCTCTGAGGACCAACACAGAGTCACATGCTGTTTCTAATTAAGGCACAAGAGCAAGATGGGTCCATGTTTGCAGGAGGATGACGATGAGATGGACCATGGTGGTTGACCAACGTCCACACCCATCATTATGTAACTTCACATTATCAAACTGTTACTCAATGTAATAATCTACAATAAAATCAGTAATCCAGTTATTTTCATCACATTCTCCCTGTACAGTTATGTCTATATTCATTCATTCTTTGTGTCCACAATACTTCTCTTTTCACCCTCTCACAAAAGGCCAGTGATAAATACACACAAACAATTCACATCATATTCTTTTCATTTGTTTATCTCTATAAGTATTTATGGTTCTGATGGACATATCTGTCCATTATGTGTAGTGCCACTTTGTGTCACACTTGTTTTTCTCCTCGCTCTTCAGCCTTTACACTTTTATCACCCTCCTTCACATTCATGTATCTCCTCATATTCACACTTGTGAGCTTCCTGCTGAGACCCTGTTTTACTGAGGCGCACCAGAAAAAACCTCAGCTCTGTTCCAGGGGCCAGATAAGTGCATCGCAAACACCTCTGCCATGCCTGTTAGGTTGTGTGTGTGTGCTATTGACTTCACCCGGCTCCATTTTTACAGCTGGGTTGAGGATTGAAACCTGTGGCCTTACAGTTGCTACTGTAACTCTTATAACCTTTACATCACCCATGGGTGCAAAGTGCACAATATGAGCACATCCTCCATATATTGCAAAGCCCCCTGATATTACCTTAGCCTCTGTTATAATGCACCATCCGAATAAACTTCTCTTCTATCTATATGACTTATTAATGAAATAAAAAAAAAAAAATAAACACGGCAGTGATGTCACTGGATGTGGTTTGTCGTGAAGGCACCGGGAGCATTATCACTAAATGAAAGGAGAGTAGGAGTGAAAAGAAGTGAAGCAATATTGTACGAGCTCCCGGCCTCAGGCACTTAATACTGGTGGGTGAATTTGGTTGCCTGGGCAACAGAGCATCCAGCATTGCAGAAGTGCTTGAATACATTTTTTATGGTTTGTATAAAACGAGGGAAAGAAGGTGAACGGGAGCAGTGGTGTCACGGTGTTGTTGCATAACTGCAGGCAGCGTCATGACAAGTGTGACAGCAGGTGGGCGTGGACAGTGGTGGCGGCGGCGGTCCTCACTTTCAGACGGTCACTTTGCCGGTGTGTTACTGTTATCAATTATAACAGGATCATTTCATAATCCAGCAAAAAATAAACAACCCAAAGGCAGTGTAAGCAGGAGGTAATCGCAGAAAATCCCTCATGTTAATAGCAAGTGGAAAAAAACCTAATTGGCTGTTGTGTTGTGTTTGTCTGATGCTGTAATTGGTAAGCATGCTGGAGGTGTTAAGTGAACAGCTCCCGTGTTGACACATGGAATACACTTAAAGGTACAATATGACACAATTACTGTATTCCCAGGCAAGTGGGGTTTTTTAGGTTCTAACCCCGAAGGGGTAGAACCCTTCTAAAATCCTACCGTTTATTATTATTATTATTTGTCGTCTGCCGCTTGAGCTCAAATTCCCGTGAGCTGGAATAGGCCAGAAAGCTGAAACTTGGCCCAATGATTGGAAATGATGTGCATCAACTTCTATTAAATATGAGCCCAGTTGGCCAGATGGTGGCGCTGTAATTAAGGATTAAAAATTTTTTTTTTGGAAGGCCACGCCCCTCACACCGTAAGTCCGATTGACTTGAAATTTGACACACAGGTCCAGCTCAATGTGCTCTACAAAAAAGCCAATGAGACCATTAAAGTCCGTCATGATAGATTTTTTGCTAATTTGCATAATGTGAAAAACAGTAAAATGAATAGAACTTTTGAAAGATTGACTCTGTCAACACCAAATTTGTATACAGCCTCGGGGGATGAAAATACAAATTTCTATTATAAATGAGCCAGGTCGGATAAAAACATGGCCGCCACGGACCAATGAATCTCCGCGATGGGCGGAGCTTAGAAATGATTGGCCATAACTCCCACACCCCTTGCCCTATCATCACCAATCTTGGTGGGTAGGTTCACAACGGGACTGGGAAGCTGCCTACCAAAGCGTTTTGAGCTCAGCCTATAGGGGGCGCTATAAATGCCACACATGCATATCTCAAAGACCATTGAACAGAATTTCACCAAATTTGGTATGCATACTCTAAAGGGGACTGTTAACTTATATCTTGAGTGCCATGTTGATTGGTGAAAGTGGGCGTGGCCTGTTGGTCGTTAACTGCTGTTGTTTAGTTTTTTTGAATTTATGATGAGCTGGAAGGACCTAGGGACATGAAAATCGGTACATGGATTATAAATGACATGCAAATGCTTGTCAAAAAATTTGACCCCATTCGGCCTAACGGGGGCGCTGTTACATGGCGTGTGAACTTCAAATGGCTCTCCCCGCCCAGATATGAGTGCTATTGACTTGAAATTTTACACACATGTCCTCCTGATGGTCCTCTACAAAAAAGCCTCTGGGGCCATTAGGGTGATTATGACGGATTTTTCAATAATTTGCATAATGTGAAAAACAGTAAAATGAATAGAACTTTTGAAAGATTGACTCTATCAACACCAAATTGGTATACGGCCTCGGGGATGAAAATACAAATTTCTATTATAAATGAGCCAGGTCGGATAAAAAACATGGCCGCCACGGACCAATGAATCTCCGCGATGGGCGGAGCTTAGAAATGATCGGCCATAACTCCCACACCCATTGCCCTATCGTCACCAATCTTGGTGGGTAGGGTCACAAGGTGACTGGGAAGCTGCCTACCAAAGCGTTTCGAGCTCAGCCCATAGGGGGCGCTATAAATGCCACACATGCATATCTCAAAGACCGTCGGACAGAATTTCACCACGTTTGGTGTGCTATTGACTTGAAATTTTACACACATGTCCTCCTGATGGTCCTCTACAAAAAGCCTCTTGCACCATTAGGGTGGTTATTAGGGATTTTTTTAATAACTTGCATAATGTGAAAAACAGTATGAATGTGAATATAGGGATTTGATAAAAGCCTTCAGTGACTGGAGTCACCAGAACTGCCTCATGCTGAACACCTCAAAGACAAAGGAAATGATCATGGATTTCCGTAGGTCCAAGCCCACTCTTCAGCCAGTCAACACTTGTGGAGTGGACATTGAGGTGGTGACAACCTATAAATATCTAGGTGTTCATCTTGATAACAAGTTGGACTGGTCTGTTAACACAGATGCACTCTACAAAAAAGGCAGAGGCGCCTCTTTTTCCTTACAAAGCTTAGATCTCTAAACATCTGTAATAAGATGCTGCAGATGTTCTATCAGTCTGTGGTGGCAAGTGTTTTATTTTATGCTGCAGTCTGCTGGGGAGGAAGTTTAGGAAAAAGCAGGCAAAGAGGCTGGATAGCTTGTCAAGAAGGCTGGCTCTGTGATGGAGTAAAGATGGACTCTCTGGAGGAGGTGGTGGAGAGATACACAATGAGGATGGTGGAGGCCATACTGAACAACACGGATCATCCACTTCATAACACCTTGATGGATCAAAGAAGCAGCGGTGGTGGACGGCTCCTATCTCTTGGGTGCAGGACAGAAAGATACCGTAGATCTTTCATACCCACAGCCATCAGACTGTTTAATTCTAATGCAAATGGAAGATGAGCTAAAAGACAAATCAATTTCCTTTGGGATCAATAAAGTCATTTCTATTCTATTCTATTCTATTCTATTCTATTCTATTTGTAGTGGATGTGATAATAGCCACATATATAGTTTTTTTTATTAACAGACACCCCCCCTTTTCATTTGAATATTCGAACCTTTTATTTTTTACATTTTGTAATAACCGTTTGCACCAGTAGAGGGTGCTCCACCACCAGTGGATCCAAGCGTTCTCTGTTGGTGGGATGTATACAAGTATTGTTTTGATTTGAAAAAATGTCTACTGCCTGAGTCTTCATCTATATCTCCAGCTCCTCATTATTCTTGTTGGGCAGAGAGTTGATATTTTGCATGATGACTGACGGCAGAAAGGACCTTCACTTCATCTCCACTTCCAAGCCTTTAACCTCTGCACCACCAGCATAGCAACCACCAAAACACCTCCTCATCCCAGATGGAACAGGGTGTCATCCTCCTGAAGAATCTCCTCTCCCCACAGAAGTATCCATCAGTAGTTGAGAAAACATACATTGACACAACAAAATAAAGCAAAGGTTGAGTAAAAGCTCACAGCCACTAGACTTTGCTTCTCCCAGTTGAAGCGCATGTTCTGAAAGTATGTGACTACCAAAACATTTTGAACTGGGCCAATATGGGTGTCACAAATGTGTGACCGAAAACCTGGTTTGGAGATATCTGGGCCTGGTAATGGGTGTGTATGGCGTGGAGCCTTTAGGAACGGAGCGGGCGCTGTCGTCGACCGTGGCCGGCTCTTGGGTGCAGGACAGAAAGATACCGTAGATCTTTCATACCACAGCCATCAGACTGTTTAATTCTAATGCAAATGGAAGATGAGCTAAAAGACAAATCAATTTCCCTTTGGGATCAGTAAAGTAATTTCTATTCTATTGTATTCTATTCTATTCTATTTGTAGTGGATGTGATAATAGCCACATATATAGTTTTTTTTTATTAACAGACACCCCCCCTTTTTCATTTTAATATTCGAACCTTTTATTTTTTACATTTTGTAATAACCGTTTGCACCAGTAGAGGGTGCTCCAAGACCAGTGGATCCAAGCATTCTCTGCTCTGCTTGCTCTGTGCGGGCGCAGACAATAGAGGCGCTTAGCGGAAGCGACAGTATCTAACGAGGGAACGTGTCCTATGTTTGGATCCACAGGTTGTAAAGTGTATGGTTGATACAGTTTTGTTAAGTTGAAATGAGTAACAGCATGTGTTAAAGCACTGAAGTTAAGATGAATGCTTTAAGTTGTGAAACACTTACTATATTGTCGTGGTTCGTGATCGGACGTTCACGTCCCCATGAGGTCGGTTGAACAAGAATGTGTGTGTGTGTGTGTGTGCTTGAGAGTACTGGTAGTTGGTACGGTATGTTGTAATGTTGATTATATGGAATGTGAACTTTGAAGAGCGGGCGCAGACGATAAAGGCGCTTAGCGGAAGCAACAGTAGCTAACGAGGGACCGTGTCCTATGTTTGGATCCACAGATTGATTGGTTGCTCAGTCACACCGTAGCTCAGCCGCTCAGTGCCCGCCGCCTGAGCGGTTTATGCTGCCGGCCAGGGACCCCTAGCTCTGGCGCCGGTAACATATTCTATTCATTTGTTGTTTCATCGTTTCATGGTTTCATTTCATATCACAGCCACTAGACTTTGCTTCTCCCAGTTGAAGCGCATGTTCTGAAAGTATGTGACTCCCAAAACATTTTGAACTGGGCCAATATGGGGTGTCACAAATGTGGAGCGAAAACCCGTTTGGAGATATCTGGGCCTGGTAATGGGTGTGTATCGCGTGGAGCCTTTAGGAACGGAGCGGCGCTGTCGTCGACCGTGGCCGGCGAGGGTCGGGGTGCCGTTTGGGCCTCAACAGGTTAGAACCCGGGGATTGCCGCTTGCGGCTATATTCTTGTTGTTGTTTTTTCCGCCATGCTCCCCTGTCTGCAATCACTTCCTGGCATCGAAAGCCTCAGTGGCATTAACTTAAATCTCTCAGTTCACTGGCTATCAAATCGTGTGCATCAGTGATGATGATAATGTCTGATAATAACTGCTGTAATGTCTGTCAGGGAGGAAACACAGGCGACATTTCATCATCAAAGCCAGCAGCTCCAGCAGTTTGCAGCACAGACCTGCAGGATGAAAAGATCAGAGCAGCAGGTCTCAGACAAAGATGCAGGCCTCTCTGTTTCCGGCCAATCAATTTTACATTTCCAATTTCCCTTGCTCTTGTTTAGAAAGCCAGAAACAGCTGTCAGGTGGCTTCTCGGTCTGCCTCTGAATGTTTTGCCTCACCATGTGTACGAGCCGCTGACACGATCCCAGACACTGAATGATCAGAGAACCCAAAGAAGCAGAAGCTCAGAGCCAACGCTCTGCAACAGGGACCAGGAGATGTTTCCCAGGGGCCAAGATAAACCTCCTCATACTTTTGCTCACAAAGAAACTGAAATTGCTTCTCTATGCCGAAGGATAAGTATTATGTATCTAGAGTGAGTGATCTGTGAGGCAGCCATATGGTGTTCCACAGGGCGCATCCTTCACTTTCACAACTCGGGTAAGAAATGTGGCCGGGGGCTGGGATGAAGCTCCCCTACGTCTGTTTGCTCTCCCTGGATGGATGGCAGCCCTTCTGAGTAGCTTGTCCCACAAATTATACTGAGCCACACACACACACACACACACACATTTGCTGTCTTCTGTTTTCACATCACACCTCTCCATCGCTGCCCTCTGTCCTTCCCCGTCCTGATTTGACGTCCCAGAGGTGATGGTCATGACACAGCCGGCCTGCTACATAATGAATTTTCCTCTTATCCCTATTCTTTTCCTTCTCCTCCCTCCCAGTGGGATTGCCTCTGACCACTGTGCTAAATGCATTCACCACCATTTGCCTAACCCGGATCACCTTCCTCCAGCTTTTTGTCTCTGCGTCCACACGACATGTTTACTGACACCTTTTTAACCATGACACAGAGCTGCTGGAAACCTGCAGCATCACTGTCACACATCTGTAGTTCACTCCACTTCATCTAGAGCAGGAAACAAAGAATCATTGTGGTTGTGGTTTCAGCCCATTTTGCATTAACAAACTTAGCACAAATTGAAATCAGTGAAGTGACGAGTACATTGTATAAAGACAGTTGAGTGGTTGCTATGGATGTGGGGGACAGGATTAAAACACAGCAACTTGGCATGTATCTGAAGCTTTATATTTATCCACATACTGAACTCAGAGTCTCATTTTAAGTGTCTAAATATTGTGTACAAAGCTCAAGCTGTTAGAAGAGTCAGAACGTAATTTATTTATTTTTGGCAGAAAATATTATTATTATGTGTCTTCATTTCCACATGCAGTTGCAAAGGTGATCCAAAAATATATTTTGCCATGTGATCAGGTTCAGCCTGGACAAGCAAAATAAAGTGGGAGGTGCCATTTTTATGCAATGTTGTTGCTGTGATGTCACTGTGACATCAACAGGTCTTTTCTCTTACATTATTTTCTGGGAGAGGCACATCAGGTGTGAGAAACAGGCCAATCACACAACATGTGAGTGTTTTGAAGTAACACGCGCACCAAATTGGAAATCATGATGTTCTGTATCCCCCCCCGACACACACACACACACACACACACACACACAGACACACACAGCACATCCACTGTGTTTCCTGGCCTCATTGTCACTGTTGTTATCCTGGTCAGAAAACTCAAACAGAAATCAGTCTGACAGATGAACTGTATTTACATTTCAATCTCTGCAGCCAATCTGACTTCATGATGTCCTGATGAGCTCTGGGGAGCAACAACCTGTCAGCACCGGATGCCATGATGTCTTTTACAGTGATGAGGAGAAAGAAGATAGGCTACATGTTTCATGCAATGTGATATCTCCTCTACTACTGAGTCTTATTTTTTGCAAAGGATCACAGGGCATTCAAGGCTGAAAAGGAAAAACCATTCTCTGGATTGCAGCTACATCAGATGTTTTATAAACTCAGGGTTGTGTGTGTTCAGTGATGAACTGTGTTGAACTGTGAAGGAGCGGCGCCTGAACTGGAAGCAGCCTCAGTCTGCACCGAGCTTCAGAAGAAACCTTTCCCTCCCTTTGATGCGTGGAATCAGTTTAAACCTGGTTCCTACCTGGAAACAAAACGGGATCTGCAGATCTTGCAAATCCACTTATAAAAAAGTCATAAAGATAAAAACTGTTTTTCTCACAGAACTTTTTTTAGGTTAATATGAAAGACTAAAAAAAGCCTGTGAAGTTCTGGTATATTGAACCAGTTTACTGTAATAGATTTTGGCAGATGTAGTGTGGCGCCTGAGGGAGAACAGAACATCAGACAAATGATACATCAGACCGAGGAGAGATAAGTGTTAGAAAAGTTTTTTTTGAAAAGTTCAAATTCCGTGATATATTGCTCGCTCCGTGGCCTTGCACTAGTTTCAAAACAACATTTATCTTAAACCAGACTCAGACATACAGTATGTCAGGTCCCGCTGTGAAGTCATCACAGTGATAAACATACATTTCCAGGCCACTGCACAACATTAATGACTGATTCAAGCAAAGATCAAACCGAAAGATCTAACACTGTAGGAAAAAGACTCTTCTCTTGGCAAACAATGCAACAACAGCCTCACTTAACTAAAACTAAATAAGTGAAAAATACTGAATCACACGTCGTCAGTAGTGAAAGCTGCTTAAAACTGCAACAGCAAAAAGGAAAAAAAACCTTTCTGAATGTTGTATTCATGAGGCCTGAAAGTAAACAAGACGGCTGCTCCTCCTGCTTCCAGGCCTTAGAAAACACAGCCTGTGACGAGGGACTTGGACCAATCACGGGTCTTTTCAGAGAGAAAGAAAGTTCCTATTGGTGTAGAGAGGTAGCTGTGGATTTTTAAATTCAGATTTTTTTTTTGATAGAACAGTTTCAGTTTTTGTTAGAACAGGAGGAGGAGGAGGAGGAGACAACATACAGCTAATTTCCAGGTTTAATTTTCAGTTTTCTGTTTTAGCTACCATCAGCAAAACTGTAACAGATTTATAAAGCAGAAGCATCAATAAAAACTCAGAAGAACTATGTCAGAACCACAGAGCAACTGGAATAAGAGATAAAAAGGAGGCAGAAAAGCTTTAATGTTTCCCAAAGGGAAACTACTTCATTACAACTGCTCCACACAGTGGGAAAGACAAAGTAATGTAAAGAATGTATATTCTGTACATATATACTCTGCATAAATGGTAATAATGAGCGTATGTTTTGAAGCAGAATGTATTTTTGGGAGGTCATCCATCTCTCCCAGTCCCTGAGTCTCAACAGCACAACCACGGCGATGTCAGTCATCCCTCTGTCAGATGAAATGATGTTAACTTCATTTTTTGTTCTATCTCCCCAAAAGGGAGATCTGATGACAACTGCAGCCGTGTTTGAATATTCCCCAGCACTGCTCGCTAAGATACATCCACTGTTCTCTCTCTGGCCACTTGTTTTGCTTTCATTCAAGATGAATAGAGGAAAAAAAAAAAAACACGTCTTCTTAACACATCCCCAGATGTCAGGACTTCTCCCTCCTTTCAACACACAGTCAGTGTGTCTACCTCACTTGGCTGAAAATCAGAGAGCGATGCACTTAGAGAATTATAATCACCTCGCAGTGGGTTTTTGTGACACCCTCCAGCCTCGCTGATGGATGAGCCATCGAATCAGAAAGATGACAGATGTTATCTGAATTAACTATTCCACCCTCTCCGAAAAAATCCCCACGCCACCACCACACCACCACCACCGCCGCCGCCACCACCGTCGCTGCCTCACATTTCAGAAACAAGTGTGATTTGTTGTCAGAGGGGATGGCGAGAGTGACTTTCTTCTTTTTGAGTGTCTTTTTAATCAACTGGCACAAAGGGAAACCTGCTGTCAGCTGGCAAGAGAGAGGAAGAGGAGGAGGAGGAGGAGGAGGGTGAGGGTGGGGGGAGTCAGATTTAAATCCCTCGCTGACAGTGATTTAATTGAGATCTCTGAGGTGAACTCAAATGATGAGGTTTAAATCAATCTCGGCTTTGGATTTGGGGCTTCAAAGAAAACTAATAGCACATATAGAGGATTACCCACATGAATAACAATGATAATGTGACTAAAGGCTTAATGAGGCTCCTTTAGGACAGCGGGGTCACAGATGGAGAAATGTCACCGGGAAAAATAGAGCAAAGGCGCAAAGGCAGAGATTCAATCAAGATCTTTCAGAGAAAGTCTCGGTGAGTAGCTGCTGAAACTGCCCCCGAAAAATGATGTGAAGGAATTTTAAAGCTGCATCAGGCAGAAATTCTGCTGAAAAAATAACTTCATTTATAATAATTTATTGGGGCTGCAGAGGGAAGAGCTTGTCATGCTGACCAGAAGCAGTGAGAGTGGACGTGGATGCTGAAAATCAAAACTGCTTTGGCACAGGTGGAGATAAATGAAGCGTCTCCGACAACAACCCTCGAAATTTACATTCATATAGTACAACTAATCTGCTTTCCACATGACGAAGTAGCTGTGACATAATCACTGGCTGGATTATGTAATATTATGTAATATTATGCATTAATGAGAAGGGAAAGAGTTTTAGAGATGTCAGCCATTTTTCTTCAAAACCATTTATCTTTTCTTGTTACTCTCTTCGAACACTTTCATTTTCTGCTGAGGGAAAACGGAGCCGAATGGTTGGATGTTGTTTTTATACTGAAAGGGACTTAATTTACCAGAAATCACTGTACGCCAGTCCATTTTAAAAATGATTGTGCAATGGATAAATTTAGAGTCTATTTGATTATTTTTATATAGTCAGGCCACAGTCTCCAGTCGACATGTCCAGCAACAGTTGCAAATAATTCATGTTTAAACTTGTGTTTCTAGAGAGGCCAGAGCCATAAACAGTTTTCTTCACTTTGTTACCTCTAATATTTATATATTGCAGTCATTTTTTAATCTACCATTTACGGCAGATTCTGTATCTAACCTAATAAAATTGATGCAAGGGCTGATGGGACTGATGTCCTGAAGCATTTAGTTATTTCCTTTTAGGATTTTAGTTATTTTGTTGCTGAAAATTATATTTTGTGAATGCAGTGAACACACACAGACACATTAGACTGGGAAGACTGATTAGGAAGGCACATTGCACATTTTGTAGCATTTTTAGAAACATTTTCTCTTTTCCTCTAGTTTATAATATTTGCTGCCCGTTGTGATTCTCTTTTATTCAGATTTTAATATTTGAGTCTTTATCTTCAGGAGAGAAGCCATGCATTGTAACATTGTACCTGTAATGTGAGTGACTGGGCCTCTACTCAGAAGCTTTCCAAGGTGTCCAGTTTTCATTAATTACTTGTTATCATATTTATATAATTACATTTTATAATCCTCTGAAATCTGAAATGTTGTTGTCACTGAAAAGTTCATAGTCTTCCACCAGCAAAGAGTGATTCCAGGTTCCAGAATCATTTTTTAACCACAGGCCAAAGGTCACGTGTTGGTCAAGCAGCAACAGGCTGCATTCACAGTCCAGCTGAACTTGTCCTGTTTTATTTATATGTCTGGACTGTTTTTGACTTTTAGTCTCTCTCTCTCTCTCTCTCTCTCTCTCTCACAAAACACAAAACAGGAGTTGTTCGCTACCTGAAGCCAAGAGCATACAACGCTCTGCTGCAGCTTTAACAGTATATTAATCCAGGAGAGGTTCGTAGAGCGCTGAAAGGATGGTGCCCCCCCTGCGCATCTCTTTCTCAGAATCACATCGTCCCTCAGCTCACAACAGTAAAACACCACAGCTGCGGTGGAAGCTGATGGCCACTCAGTCCAGCAACTGGGATTTCAACATGGAGCCACTAATGTTCTCCAAGCCTTCTCTTCAGGATGAGTAACTCTGTCTCAGACTTTAGCTGATGTCCAGTCTCTGTGAGTTAACATGTTTCAACCTTTTCAATTACACGCTCAGCAGGTTAGAGGGAACCAACGTTCAAAAACTGATGGTGTAAGCCGATTTTCTCCTTCACTTCAATCCTAATTGAGTCTCATCAAGCTGCTGATTGGATCCTGATAGGACCATGCCAGCTGTAATTTCTTTTTTTTTTTCTTTAATCAATTGGCAATGTTAAAGAGATTCATTACTGCAAAGTCTTTTCACCAATTCCACGAAGCAGGAGCCTTTATTCATCATAATCTGGACCCTAAAGTAAATTAATATGCTACAATATCATTATGTTTAATTACTAAAAAATGGTTATATTTAATTATTCCTGCTTTATTGTAGATTTACAAAGAGGTATTATTTAAATTCCTTAAATGAAATCCTGATTTAAGCTTCTGTTTTTATTATTATTTAAGAACAAATAGCTGCTCAGAGCTTAAACAGATGTCTTGTTATAATAGGTTTATAAACAGTCATGAAATGGGGCCATCTATTGTTTGTTATTTTAATCAACTTTTACAGCCAAGTGGAAACCAGCAGCCAAGAGCTGTGACTCTCTGCTGAGCTGAAGGGCCTCAAACTGGAGGTTCAATTGGCAGGCGGACTCAGCGTGGTTCGCGATGCCCTGAAACATGAAAACAATCACTTCATTTGTCACGCTTAAATTCCTGTGGAACGATACTTCAAATTCCCAAGACATACAGTCTGTACATCAGAAACTCATTACACGCTTATTACCAGGCAATTAGACAGCAGAGAGCATGTGAGGCAGTTCAAGAGATATCTGACACTGATTGTTATGCTAAATAATAAGCTTAAAAAAAGAGAAGAAAAAAAAACTGGGGCACTGGCACTGTAGACCTAGGTAGTCTTGTTTATTAGCATCATTAAAATGTAACCCGTGCTTGAGTGTAAGAGTAACGTGGGCCAGAGTGAGACTACAAAATTAGTTTCTGCCAAAATTAAAAGTCAGATATGATGTGATCATATCTGATATCATTTCTGCTGTAAAGTTGGACACTTTAACACCACCATCCTGACCACTTTTGAACAGCCCTAACAGTGACTTCAGTTTGTGAGCAGCATGTAAATGAGACGACAGTTTGGTTAATGAAACCTAATTTGTGGACTAACAAGCTCTGTAAGCTCTGTCTCACACGTCTCTTGTTGAATGACGACTTCTTTTCTTTTTCTCTAGTGAAATCTTTACGTCGCTGTCATAGAAAAACACTGAGCAGGTTCAAATCTGCATTTTGATGCAATTTTACTTTCAAAACTGGGAGCCTCCACTTTACCCAAGATTTAGAGGGAGAATCATGTGACTAAGCCACTCCCTTTTCTTTTCACATCAGTTTATCAACATGGAAATAATAACCAAGCATCAGTCTCCAGGGCAGAAACATGAAACCAACACAGGAAGTGGCAAAAGCTGCAATTCCACTACTGACCATCAGGGTGGGTCTCCAACAGTGAGTCAGACTCCCATGACTCCCATAGACTCCCATGTTAAAATGTCCAACTTTACAGCAGAAATGAACATGTTTATAGTGACAGGTGAGTGACTGTATGCTCACCACAAACCAGCAGGAACAAAATTGCACATTTTGAGATTAATCAGGAGTTTGACAGAGTCACACTTCAAAACCTTCACAATAACAGACACATTTTTGGTCATGCTGCGGTATGAACAAACTATTTCACACAGGTGGAGGAAAAATCTGGTCAGGTAAAAAGTCTCCTCATTGTTCTGGTAGCAGCTTGGTTCAGTTTGCAATCGTACTGACTGATTTCAACAAATCACAGCTTGAGCAGCTACAGGTCAGTGAACGAGTCTGTAGCTGTTCACTTTGTGATGCTCTGTCCTGGAAGCACACAGCACACGACTCCCCATGCTCGGTACATACTGAATTCGGATCAGTGTCAGTGGAAAGATTTATTGGATCATGCTGGCAGAAACTGAATTGAATACATAAATTCATGCGCTGTGGTCTGTGCACTGTCAGATTTAACCATGCCGAATTCTGCGCCCTAATATACTTGTAATATCAGTGGCCTTCAAACACCCAAATGAACCCTGGTAGAGACTTTAAGCAGCAGTTTCTGAAGCGCCAGCCTCTAAACTGCATGTCTGTCTGTGGGCTCTGTTGTAATGAGGCCCGCCGAGGCTTAAAGCCTCATATTCTCTCTCCCTGTGGTCCTCCCCGCTCAGCCCCTTCATCTCGGCCACTAATCCTTCCTTTGCAGATTCCCAAGGTAAGGTAAACTGAGGGAACAGTGCCATGGTTGCAGTTCACCAGTGCATATTAGGGAACACTTCTGATTCAGGTTATTGTAATTCGTCTCACATGAGGAAGCTGAGTTCAGGAGACTGTGGTACTGTATGTTAAAGGAGACGGTGGCACTGTTATGCTGGACAGTTTGGAATATTTTTGTCCCTGACTGGGATTAGACAAAAAATTGAATTATGTGACTTTTCCAAACTTGATGGAAGTTTTTCTCTATTGTCAGGAGGGAAGGGTCCTTGTTCTTGAGCTGAACCTGTGTTGATCTGCTGACTGAGGCCAGGAGGGGAATTAGATATCCCATTGCTGTTAATGAATCCTCTCCCTTCATTTATTTAGCAGTGTGTGTGCATGTGTGGGCCTTGTCGTCTTGTTCCTAAATATAACCCTGAACCTATAAAATAATGCAGAGCGGCTGCAGCAGAGACAAGGAAAATGAATTTCTGCGAGTGAGGATGGAGCCGTCTCCTCCACACTTAAGGTGCCACAGAGATGTAAAATAAATGCATAGGTTTGACTGGAAGCAAAGCAATACTGTCAATAACAGACAGTAGAAATACAAAACATACATATGTAGGGACGTATGGTGATGCAACCTGCAAAACAAATATGGAGGAGGATGAAAACATCATCTTTGACTGCTTTCCTTTTTATTGGTACATGAAACTGAGTTTCCATATGTGCATAGAGACGTTAGATCTCTGCTCTGTCAAACAGTCACTGATTCATCCTGTCAAATGTTTGGGTTTGCCACCAAATATCTGCAGAACTACAACCACTCCCATCAGCCTGGTCTGAATTATGTGTGTGTTTCATTTTTAATGTAAACTCTGGCCGTGCAAAAGACACATCAACTTTTACTTGATGTTTAAAGTAGGCTACTTTTTCATGTTTCTAAGTATTTGAAAAATGTCATATCCCCAAATATTTTCTAAATCCATATTTTGCCAACACAGCCTTTACTCTGTGCGGCTCCAGAGTATGCGTGTGCATGATCAGTCTCCACGTCTCCTGCTCTTTAAAAATGGATTCAATTCTATTTCCTCCAGACTAGTGAGTCGATGCACATTGTGTCTCACACAATTCAGACCACTTTTCCTCGGTCAACCTGATCACCTTAATTCAAGCTCCTTTCTGAAGTGGTCAAAAGTAATTACATCTCACTAGGTCCCAGTAGAATTATCTTCATCTGTTACAAAAGACTGAATAAACACAACAAAAGCATAATAACGCAAACTAGAAACCAGATTCAATACTGAGAACATTTAACAGTGCGAGAGGAGACTATTCTTCTTTGCTGCTTTGTTCACATTAACAAAAGTTAACACAAGTTTGCTGATTTTGCAAAGCATCAATACAATAAGGGAGAACTGTTAAACTTATGCTCTGCATTTTCTCCCCTAATGAAAGGACTGCAGATACTTTTCCAACCACTGATTAAAAAGTGGTGTCAGAGCTGAGCCATGTTGTCCAGAGGGGACTTGGAGGAGATGAAACCCTCCACCATTAAGCTGCTGGTACTTTGAGTACCACAACTCCCAGACAGTGTAAACTCATTCTGACAGGAGCTACATGCTGAGATTTGTGTGGCCGGTGCAATTTAACATGGAGATATTAGCAGCAATAGGCTTATTCCTGTTACAGTATGTGGCCTCATTTCCATCCACAAGAGCTTGTTGTGTTACCCCAGTATTTTTCACAATGCAGGACAACTTTGATGATTTATGAATGAATCATCTTGTGTTTTAAACTTAACTAATTCAGGCCTCGCCTTTGATGGGGGAGCACTGGGACAGTTACCACATTACATAACCTCTGAGCAACTCATTCAAACATTTACAGTGTGTGGAGCGAATGTGAAGGTTTCTGTGCACAACTTCAGAAAACTCGGCCTGCTGTGAAACAGGAATTTTGAGGCACACACGTTTCTGATCTCCCCCTTGACAAATCACTTTGATGGTGATTTGCTTGTCTGTTTGCATTCACTGCAGCTGTCCTGAATTTTGTACAAGTCAATTTTCCCGGCTTGTATGCATGTGGCGCTTTAAAATGGTCTAATTTCCTGCCTCTGACTGTCAGGGGGCAGAATCCAAGATGTCATGGTTTAAATAATTATACCCCAGGAAGTGGCATGATGACTTTGTATTTGTCACTCAGGCTTATGCTGATTTCTATTTAAATGTTCGTTTACGTTGACGATCTCCTTTGTGTTGTGCTCCATTTTTGTCATATGGTTACTATAGAAACAAAGAGAGGAGGAATCCATTTTGCCTTTACTTCTCCCTGGATGAAGTCTGGCAGCAGCTCTGAGTGCAAAGTGAAGTCTGTGGCACCACAGTGAGCTTTCAAACTGGAGATACAGCATGTGGATCAGCGCCGTAACATCAGCAGCAATTTGCTGGTATTGAATTCCAAGTGCTTTGATGTACAACATAACACATGTCAGAATAAATATATGTGTTATGTAGGAATGTATGTTTGTAATGATGCATTATCACTGCAGGCAACACAGCAGATATAATAAATAATAAAACGTCTCTATCAGGTCCTTCATTGCAGTGCAAATAGGAAACTGAAACAAAATGAAAAAGTTTGATGCTACATAGGCTACTATAAATCCATATCCACTGGGTCAACAAAAATCGATTATTTAATTCAAAACTATGTGTTTCATTAATTAGTTATTACCCCATCAACAAACTGAAGTGTTCTGGTAAGCTTTGTGAGCTCAATGCTGGTTGCCATGTTGTGCCACCAACTTTTACATTTAGTGACAGTGTGACCGTAAGGTAACCACAGAAACACTGACTCAGAGAGAGAGACACCGGAGCAATGGGAGTCTGGGAGAAACGATCAAGGTAGCGTCTGTTTGAAAACCATCACCGTGGTGTAGTGTGAGAAAGTGGACGGGAGAAGGCAGGTAAAATGTGGGTGAGGTAAACAATATGACATCTCGCCCACCTGCCGTCTGCCCAATCCCACGTGAATGCAGCATAAAGAATAACTATTCAGTTACAACCTCACTGCTAGATGGGAGAACTTTTTACACAGTACGTCTTTAAGAACTCACAGACTCTACAGCTACACCTCCTCTTAGAGTGAACTGCAGCCCCGAGATAAGTTTTAAAAACAAATGATCACCAATCGATCATCTCACACAGAGGCTGCAACATTTTTACAGGAGCAACAATCCAAAATTAAATTCATTTAAAGAACTACGTGAATCTTTAGTTTCTAGTGTTTGTTAAAATTTGGATCCTTTTTTGTGCGTTAAGGTTTTTTCAATATTATATTTTTGTGCTATTGATCCCAAAAAAGAAGGGCAGCCATACTTTCTCTCCTCTGCAGCTGTGTCTGTGCTCTTTAAGTTGCACCTGTGTGTCCATAAGAGAAAGACAAATTCCACTGACAATAGAAATGAGGTCAATCGGCTTTTATTTTACCTGACTTTGACACACCTCTTTATACCTGATCACCCTGCGCTCTCTCTCCTCACACCTCCTTATTATTCTTACTAATCCTTTATGACAGTTTATACAGCACTAGCCTCCCCTGTCATCAGAGAATATGTAGGACCCACATCTAAAACACACAGAGAGACACTGATGCTGCAGCAGCACCACTGATCAGGTTAAGATAAAGGTAGATGTATACTCAAAGCTGGGCACCAAGGCAGTGCATTGATAAAACATATAAATCCAGGTAAAAACACAGAAACATAAGATCATTGTGATACAAATGCATAGGTAGCTTAAAAACATAGAACTACTGAGTTAAAAATAACATGAAACAAACCGCCTCACAAACACTCATGAAGTGCATGGAGTAATGCTGTTAACATTTTTCAGCCTAACAAATACTGAAATGAATACATTTTGTACCTGTGAAGTCTGTATGTAGGGCGTCCTATAGCGTTGGCCTAAGGGCAGCATGTCTACCTCTGTGTTATGTATGCAAGATAGGTCTGAGCCTCCCTGATGACACGTTTCATACAGATACTGCAAACAGTTGTGGTCCTTAAATCCCCGGTTTTTAAGACCAAGGTGAATTATTTATTCTGTGGGACAACTCTGCCACACTTACCATTTAGACATCAGTATTAGAACATTAATTTAAGACATTAGATGAAACGATAATTACTATAAACACACAAGACTCCCACTTGATCTGCTGCACCGCTTTAAACTGCGCTGCTTTTCAGTGGGTATCAGCGGCAGATGGTGGAAGACCGACCACTCGTTGGCTGCCTGCAACACATGAGCTTTGAAGCGGTCTTCAAAATGGACATATGAGCTGTGGTGAATGATGGCACAATGTAGGTCTGGCAGGGAAATACTGGGAATATCGGCATGCTGAGATTTTTCCAGAAGCACTGACAGTTTGGTCGTGGAACCATTTGTTTAGTGATTCTTAAAGCAAAACCACAGCTCTAACATTGAATACATGTTTCTCAAAATCATATAATTTTAAGATATTAAAACACACTGTTGTTCAAAATCTACTCATTTAGTCATAGACTAGTTTCAGAAATATTAATATGTATTTATAAATCATGATTAAGTTCTGTATCATCACACTGTACATACACACACGTGTGTCACATTAAGTCTTTCACTTTGAATTTGCTCTTTGCACCAACACATGTGTAAGCATCTGTATGTGTGTTTCTCTGGAGCTGGCTGATAATGGCTATTTGTTAGGACTCCATGATTAACGGACCTGCATGTTTTATCAGCAGGGAAATTGTTGCAGTCATTTCCTACGGGCATGTTAGGCTTTCAGTTTAAGGTACTGTAGTTTATTCACCAGCTTTAAAAGCAAACCTCCCTGATGGTGGACCAGGTGTCAGGGGTTCTCGAAGGTGAGGAAGGTTAAGCTCAAATGACGCTAAAGTCCTGCATGAAATCCAGGTCCAGTTACACCTGCCCAACCTCTGGCTCATCCACGGTATTTCCATGAGGTGCATCAGTTCCCTTGACATGTTGGAGCATTTTTCGGAAGCAGCAGCTGCCGAGCTGAACACCCTGCTGTCAAGGAAGATAAAGAGGAGAGAAGGCACGGCCAGCCTGACAGAGGAAGACACGACACTGATCCAAGAGGTCATCAAACTGATGTCCCCTCTGAAAGTGAAAACCATCCTCCTGAGAGATGAAGAACAAAGCTGCCATCTCGATGACCAGTCCAGGCCAAATGTATAGAGAGATCTACAGTAACTTCCCAGATGAACACCGGATTTATACAGAATCTTGATGGTTGCTACATGTCTCCAAGACCTTCTCCAATGTTCCTCAGCATTAGATCCAGGTTTCAAAGACCAAGGACATGGTATTCAACAGGACTGACCGATTTATCAGATTTGTATCGTCACTGCAATGTCAACATGCACGATAAACACATCACAAAAGGTTGCCTGAAATGCAATGAGTAAGTTTTATTTACAGGCGCCATGCCTTCACACTCACTTTACACTCTTACACCTCAAACCTGTAACCTGAGCTACACCACTAGACGTAATGTAACGTCCGCCAGGTCCCTCAGATACTGCACCTGAAACGCATCCATGTGGCATCGACCGGCATATTTGTACTGGCACAACTTTTCGTGTTTGGTCAACTTATAATGTTTGGACTTTGCAAGCTTTCCACTCCTCTTATCTGTTCTTATGTGTGGCAGTGTTACAGCGCCACTACAGGCCTGGTGTATGTACTGCAGCGTTTTGAGTCATTTTCAGAAAGACACAGGAACTGTATGGTTAATATGTTTATTTATCAGTTCAGTTCAGTTTTAATTATTATCCTGAAGGAAATTAGATTTGCAGCAGGTATCATAACACAAGGACAGAAGTCATCATTGCGATATTGAACAGTGTCATCGTGCATCGGACATTTTGCTGATATTGTGCAGGCCTAGTATTCAGAAAGATGTCAACAGAGCTGGAAGAAGAGCTAGGGATACACTCAGTATACTACAGCAAGACTCTCTGTTTATTAACTCAGCTCACCTCTGTCTTACTAAAATCATCCAAGAGTAGATCCTCTGTGGCCCGACCTATCCCAAGATTCATCACACTTCAGTAATGAAAGCCAACAACTCAGAAAGAGAACAGCTTTTAAATCTAAGTATTGTTTCAGTTCAGTTCTGCAGCTAATGATACAAGTATTAAAACTAGGGGACATAAAATCTCATGTTTTGTGAGAAAAAAGAAACCTTTTGTCATTGTTGCTAGGCGACACCAGCCGGGTAAAAAGCACCAGCTCATTTCAGTGTCATGTATACAATGCCTACAAAGGTCCTCCAGAGGAAGTAGCCCCTGAGTTTGGACACAGTTTGTAACAGCAGCTGCCTGTGGCTGCTCAGTGCAACTGTCTTCTGAGAAAACAGCTGTTTTATCTCGTGTGAAACAATACAATTTATCAATACATGGTGAAAGATCCATTGATAGATTACGGTACTCACCAGGTATTTTAGTCAGTATCATATCAGAGATGTTTCCGATTGGTATCAGAATCACAACGACTCCAGAGAAACTGATGAAGAGCTCAGGAACAGACAGAGGGACTCTTCAGGTCAAAGTGCTGATGTGGTGCAGTGGTGTAAGAACATAGATATTTCATTGCTTTGAGTCTTGGCAAACAGCCTCCCGTCCATCCCATTACCAGGCTGACTCTCTGAGCTGTCTGTAGCACAGCTGGCATCACCATCACTGCACAGTTTGCTTCGTCCTGAGCGAGTGATTCGGCTCGTATTCCTGAAGAAAAACTTTAAAGTAGGACATGAGAGTTAAATTTAGTGTGAGGGGTTGTGACGGTGAAGCTGCTGTTTGCCAATAATAGTTTTACCTTCTTTACATTTGAAAGCAGTTACGAAAGACGTTTGTTTGTGAAAGGTTATTTTTGTTGTTCGTATAGAAACAGCAGCTCTCTGCTCTGCTCACCATTGATGAACCTGCAGCTGACGGTGAAAAGTCATCACGATCATTGTTGCCTCTGGGTGGGGGGGTGAGGTGTCAGACAAAGTCTAAGTGGATACAAAACAGGAAAGAAAGTCTGGTTCAAGCTAAAGGCCAGGTCTGGGTTTATTTCATCTTTTTTTATTTTACACTACAAAGGACATGTGAGGGCTCTCATTTGTGAAGCTGTCTTTTAAAGCCAAATAGAAAAAACAGAAATCAAACAAGCTGCAGACTAAAGAAACAAATCTGTGTAGTAAAAGTTGAACTTGTCTGTTTAACAAGAACCAAAGAAATAAAATCAAACTTTCTCTCCTACATTGAATTGCAAAGCATCATGTTCTGTTGTACCACATTGTGTTGGATCAAATCTTAAAGTTGATTGGCATCACAACTAGAGCTGGGGATCACTCAGGGGACAAGAACAGAACATAAAATGAAGCTCTCTATCAGCAATAACAAAGACCTGGCTCAGTCAGAGCAAGTGATTTTAAGTGAAATTCCATACGTTTATATAGTTAAAGGATGACTGATCTCGTATTAAAGACAGTCCCTGTTCAAACAAGGCTCTCATATGAACAAAGTAAGGTCTCATTTTTCAAGAACAAATCAACAGGAGACCATAGAAGGCACAAACTCAAAGATTGACCTTGGCATTTTATGAGTCGATGACAGATTATTCAAAGGAAGAGCTATTCAAGCTGGAGAAACTATTTTTCAACCCAAGGGTAAATCATATTGTATTGCATTTGTAAATGCTTTATGTGCATGTTTAATCTATGTAGGCATAAGCTATGCACCGGATATCCATCAACCTCAGGGATAGCGATGCACATCACTCAACCTTTCAGTCCAACCTTTTGGGCATCAGAGCTCTAGTGTCCATATAATATTTGACTCCAACCATCATAATTGCAACTGCACTGCAGTGTAATTAGTCGTATTCCCAGGTCTCATTTCCTGTTCAACTGCAACTGCTTCCCTACTTTCTGGAGTAGTTTCATTTATTTCCCTGGTCAGGAGCAGCACCCTCTTGAATGGCACCCACTCTGTCAATTACCTCGCCCTCTGTCAGTAACAGCAGAAAGATGTTAATAATGTATTCATCCATGAATAGGAAATTCTAATTTTTCTGGAGGTCAGAGGTCAGACCCCAGCACAGAGTTGGGATTTAATGTCTTGCTCAAGGACACTTGTGCTTTTCATGAGGAAACTGGGAGCAGGGAATTTTAGAGAGAAAAAGCCGGTGAACATCAGGAGGGTTAGCAAATAAAAGGAGAGCTCATATACAACATTATCAGGTTTTATTGACAATATAAATGCTCACTCCCTGCTGTACAGTAGCAGAGAAATCAGCAGTGGCCTCATTTCTCCAGATCATTGCCATTGACCGTCTCATCTCCTATCCAATGTTAAATCACTTTGCTTTGTTCTCTTGATGTTCCTTGAAGATTGGGGCACATCGGAAAATGTACACTTGAGTTATAATAACTTGCTCTTTCATGGCGCATCAATGAAATTCAGTGTCGCCTTTTGACCAAAAAAAAAAAGTGAAAAAGCTTTAGCATCATGAAGGTTTTGAGTTTGCGCCAACAAAACTTGGACTTTGTTAAACTTTGACAACTCGACATGGCAAAAGCAAAAATGCACATAAATTGTAAGCTGAATTCAGAATGTTAAAGTTCTATTGATTATAAGTTGTGTCTCCAAGAGGATACACAGGCCCTTTCTAGCAGGGCTCTGATCCATTTTGCCACACCAATGCTTGGGGTTTCATCCGTAATGATAGTTTCACACTGTGTGTTACAGATGTTTTCCAACACTGACACTAATTTTTCCCTGCTCTCTCTGAACTCAGGCCTTTCAGTAACCAGAGTTCACTTATCCACCGTGACTCACTGTGAACAGCATCTGCTCCATATGTAAATCACTACCTTTAATAAACCTGTCTCCTTTAATGTAAGAAATATTGTCTACATCTGAAATAAGCTACTTTTCAGTCTCACTTTATTGCCAGTAATTTTATTCCCACTTAACTAAAATGCCATCAATGAATAATACTTCCATGTTGTGGCATTTTTCCACCCTAGTAGAAAATATCTTTAAGGGTGCGCCTGCCCCTGTGAGAGCAACCCCCAGTGAAAAACAGACGGGCATGAAGGAGACTGTCTTGGCCTTATGGCTTTCTGTGGCACATCATTAGTCTGCCTAATTAGATAATAATGACTCTGGCTTCCATTACAGGCTGCTGGAGTGCACATGATGCTCAGAGCTTCAGACCACCTCAGCCACACTAAGACCAGTCAACTCAGCTGACAGAGGAGTTCAAGGATTGCTTGCTATCCTGAATCTCTCTCCTTTTATGTCTTTGTGATTACTCACACAACTGGTCTTCCACTTCCCCCATCTTCCCCTCTTTTTTTTTTTTTTTTTTTTTGCTCTCTCAGCCGCTGCCATGGTCATGAAGCTGAAATGCTTTTCTGACAGACAAGCAAAGCATCGCTGCTCATTTGCAGCGGTTGCTGTTGTTGTAGCGTCTGTGTTCGCAGCAGAAAGATGAGAGGAACGTTGCACTTAAAAGAAAGACAGGGATCCTCAAACACCAGCTCTTGAGGCAATATTTGAATTTTGCAGAACGTACACACCATCAAACCCCTCGCAGCCACTCAGACGACAGCCAGGCACAACTATTGCCCCATGTCAGCGAGCATCCAAAGACACAAAATCAGGTGTACTCTCAGCAGAGCTCAATTGTTCTGGCCCTACATACACAGTATTGATTAACCTACAATGACAATTATTCAGTATTTCTTCTTCTAAAGGCTTTAGCCTTTGATAATGACTCGTCTCTGGTGTGCAAATTAGGGAGAGGTGGCTGAAATGATTTTGGTGGGTTCACTCTGCACCGTGGGGAACCCTCAGGGCTGCCTTCTTCAAAGAAACTGAAACATATCAGCATTTTAAATGTTATATTTCATCTCTTTCATTCCTTTATTCTTTTCTAATTCTAATTTGGCCTCATTTTCTTTTAAATTTGCCTCTGAAATGAAAGGTTTACTCTCTTAAATGCATTAAAAACCAAGATGTCCAAAAATGACTTTTCTTTTGTTGCCCAGAGAAAAGAGGTTATAGCTCCCTCACTGTTAGGAGTTGTGGTCTTGTGGCAGAAGATAAGTCCACCTCCTCCGTGCCCTTTTCTTCTTAAAGCTTAATAACTGGGGTGAATTGTTACAGCTCTGATTCCCACGCTTCACCAGGATCCATCCTCTCAATTCTCATTTTAAACACTGACCACAGCAGTGTGTTTCAATAGGTTGTGGAATTCCAGTTTAAAACACAAGACGTGTGGAATCATCTGGAGCTTTTTTTTTTTTTTTGTCATCACCGGCTGAAAGCTCATGAACTCTTCACCCTAGATTCTCCTTGACTTTTCATAAAGTGTCCCAAAGCAGCTTTCAGCTCCTCACGTCCTCTGAGGTGTCGGGGGAGAAGTTGCCTAGATTAGAGATGCATGGGTGGAAATGAGCACAAGTTCTTTAGTGCTAACACTTATACACTAATGTTCTACATCTGCAGATATGACACAGGCTGCAGCTGCACAGCCGAGCACTTAGAAAGACCCTGTTTTAAAAAAAAAAAAAAGTGTCAGCAGAGCATCTTGATAATTCATGAGTTTGACCTACAATAGCACAGACCAGAGATATCACACAGGTGAGAAACCTTGTGTCCACAAGTGATGTTTACAGATTAAAAAGTCGACCATGCAGGCAGAAACACATCTCTACCAAAAGAATTAAGCTATTGCAAATTAGTACATTTGTAATTAGCAGCTCCATCATTTAGTACAGACACACTGTTTAAAGACGTGCCTTTATGTGTATTTCTTGTGTTCAACAAACAACTCATCATTCAGTTTAAAAATTTATGCCGCCAGCTTCCACGTATTCAATTTAAAGTTTATGTTAACCAGTTAAATTCATTGTGAATGAAAAAGAAAAATTAAATTTTTTATCACACTGAAAATGAAAATGAGAATTTTAAACAGGTTGTACCAAAAGCTGAATTTTGCAAAGCGTCACACTTCGAATCTTAATGACTTTTCTACGTGAACGTCTGAACTTTCAATAAACTGACATGTAAAACCTAACTCAAGCCACAGTCTCTATCGAAAATGTGTGTACCCACCTAGTGAATGTAAAACTCAGTCTCCTGGATATTACAGAGAAAATGTGCATCAAGCTCAAATTAGCATTCAGGCATGGCTTCATCAATGCAACTGTCATGTTGAATAAGGGTAGTCGATATATGGCTGCCCCGAATGTAATGAGTGTGTTCATGTCGTATCAATCACCACTGCAAATATTCATTAACAAGACCTAATTACCATTTCAAAGCCAGTGATAATGGCCACAGTGATATGGGCACAACAGAGGCCTTCAGTCCAAATCAAAACAATTTAAGGGCTTGATTTCCCACAATGACTGCCAATTCAGCTGATGAAATGAATGTTCCACTTCAGCAGGCGGCGGAGCGTAAAAAAAAATGAGACTTCTCGCCCATTTGGACCAAAAATTCCCCCGTCTCCGCTCTGCAAATGTGACCTCCTCACTCACCTGGCAACAAGAGAGAGAAAGAAGGAGGTGGGTGGGGGGGGGGCTCATCATGCAATCAAACAATCAATCATAACAAGATGTGAGAGGGGCAGCGATCATTACACACTCAAATCAAACGTTTCAAAAGCAGTAAATCATTGGCAGATCACACCACCTGACATAAAGCCATCTCAGCCGTCTTACGAAAATGTTTTGGTCACTGTTTTTCTATTTAAATGCAAATGAAGTCAAAAGGTTTCTCACAGGCACGGAGCCACCAGCCAGGCCGATTAGTTTAATTAGATATTTGTATATAAAAGCAGTGGGATTGCTGGAGGCGTCAGACAGGTTCTTTGTCCAGGGTGAACAGCAGCACACGGACACAGAGCTGAAATAACCAAGGCTAAGTCTAACACAGACAGACTGTCAATGTACTCTGGTTAAACTCAGTGAACCGAGTCGTAATTTGTTGAAAAATTGCACAGGAAATGTTTTTTTTGTTGTTTGTTGTTGGTGAATCCTCCAACAACATGAGGAAAAACCAAGTTGTTCCATTCGCAGTTCTCCTGTTTCCTCTGTTTGTGGTTTGATGTCCACACCACTGTGCTTTTCAAACCCAGTAACACACTGAAGCTAAATCTTGCACACACTCACACCCCCAGGACAAAAAACAGTCCAACACAGACCGAGCAATACAACACAACAACAACAACTACTTCTCCTGGTCAGACCCAGCAGATCACCTACATTTACAGGATGAGGCACAATCGTCTATGGCCAGAGACGGTGCTTTAAAAGAGGAGTGAAAGGCTACATCCACATTGTTACGTTTTTGTTTCCCTACATTTCACCTTCCTGTTGACATGACCCAGGGTTTTTTTAGCCCTGAAAACAGAGACTTTTGGAAATGGTGCTTGACCCATTCTATTTTGCAAACTCTGTGTTGTGTTGTGTTGTGTTGTGTTGTGTTGTGTTGTCTATGATTGGCTTTGTTGAGACAGTCTACTCCCAGTTTACTTCCTCTTGCACATTCTCAGTGTACATAAATGTAGAGTACATGTCATGCATGTGAGTGTTTTGAGGTGTGTTTGTTTCTGATACGGAGCTGAAGCAGTCTTGTAGACAGAGAAAGGTTGTGTGGATGTAGCTTAACCCTTTCATGCGTGTTACCACTATGGTGGACAGAAATTTGGAAGCCATTTTCAACTATTCAGGTGTTATTATCATGTCCCAACAATCAGGTGGCACTCTCCCAAAAACTTGTCTACAATCCCATATGGTCATTGTTTTTGTACCTATTTGTCATTTTGAGGTATTTTATCAGAAATTCAAAATGGCGGACAGCGGAGGAGATGCACAAAGTCAGTCTGGAATCACGGGTAAATCCTTCTAAGGACAGAGAATCAGAGAGGTAGAAAAATATTTCTCATCCAAATAAACTTTTATGCCACAAGTGCATGGTGTCCACTACAGTGGACAGATGCACAACTCCTTCAAAATGACACGTACTGAAGAAAGAAATTGTCATGATTTTTACTTGCTTTAAAATAAGAGCAAACATTAAAAAAAAAAAAAAAAAAAAACTTTATTTCATAATTCACACATGAGAGGGTTAAAGGACAAGAGACACTGAAACCACAACACCACTTATCAGCTTCAGTCAGTTACAGTGCAGTCTTCAGACGTCTCCCTCGGCACCATGACACCCATTCACACCATCACTCATGTGACCTCAAGGACTGTCAAGGTGCTGACTGCCCCACAAGAGGTTAAACACCTGGGACTCCCCAGCAAGTCGAGCTGCCTTGATTCAGCTTGTAAGAGATACTGAGGTCTTGTTGACATGGAGACGAGCTCAGGGGGTATGTTGCAAAAACTGTGTATCATATTAGTGTTTCGTCCACATGGAACCTGGGTCTTGGGAGCCCTTAATGAATCAATGAGCGACTAATTCTCAAAACGCCACCTTCGTGTTTACATGAGTACAACCAATATGCAACCTTTCTGAAACGATGATGTCATAGTTTCACCTCTCTTACCTCTAACCTTAGCCACACCCCTAACAACAACAACAGCTTACTACAGACTTGTGCTTGTGCTGTAGAAACTACTACAGCAAACTCGTCTGCTCCTCTACTACTACGTTGAGCAGCAAATGGTCAAGGACAACGTCTTCATCTTCTTCTTGTGTTTGGAGTTTGTGTTCATCGTGTGTGGATGTGCATGCTTCCCATGTTCTTCTTCATTGCTGGTGTATTTCTGTGGGAGTGTTGCAGACCTGACATACTACAGCGCTTAGAAACATTGTCAGTGGTTTTGTATGAACGCAGATCATTTCTTGAAATGACGCCGTGTTTATGGAAAACTGTTTAAGAATGAAAAAGGGAAAGATCACATGGGCAAAGTTCTGTTTCCCTGTGGATAAGACCTGAGTATCTTAAGATGCATCATTAAGGGCGTGAAATTCCACAAACAAGTCTGATTAACAAAAAAAGGTAGTAAGCAGTTTTTAGGAACATCGCAACCTCTGAGACTTTAGAATAAGAGTTGTAGATCAGCTAATGAAGTGGAGCTGGAGCTGAAATCTTTACTCCAATCTGGAGGGAGCAGAGCAGATCAAGGATCTGCGGTTCCTCTTCCTTAAAAAGCAGAGTGGACCTGTTTGTGTTGAGGAACAGCAGGAAGACGGGATGACTGAACCAGCACAGCATCTCTGGTGCTCCCCATCTGTTTGCTGATGAGATATTAGCATTCATATTTTGTTTCAAGAGGGAGGAGAGCATGGCGACGCCTGCAGAGCATGAAGTTCTCCTGCTTCGCCAGCTTTCCCTCCCTCTTTTTTTTTTTTTTTTTTGAAAACTTTCTTCTCCTGGATCCTCGGGAGATGTAATTACTGTGCAGTCAACTTGTAAGACCCACAGTCCCAGGGAACACTTCTCCCTTATCGACCATTCGTGGTTGTTATTTTTAACAGCTCGCATCAGAAAATGGCTGTTATGCAGCGCTGCTTTGTTAAAATGTACTATACCACACTCAGGATAAAAAAAAAAACTGTATTAATTCACAAGATGGACCCAGACAGACAAAACACTGTGGGGTATGTGGTGATGCAGGGGCGAGTTGTTTTATTTGCGGCCTGAACTGCGACATCTAAAGGGCTACATCGTGGCTGAGACTGTGATGCGTGGAAACTCATATACGGAAATATTGATCAACGAGAAATCATATGCCACATGTCGCCATGCATAATATTCCAGCTTTCATTTTCCCAAAGAATGAGCAGAGAGTTGACACAATCTCTTTAATGGTGCTGCAGTCAATGCACAACTGACTTCCCTAATAATTTGTGCCTCTCCATGGCTCATTGGCTTCATATTGAGTTTTATAATTCTGTGAGCCGCACGGCCACAGTGGAAACTGATTGTTCAGGCCTGTGCAGAGTAACTATATGAGACGCCGCGCCTCCATCTCCCTCGCTGTTATTTCTTTCAAACATGCTTCATTCTCCTCTTTCACCTGTTGTATTAAAAAATCAATCTATGAACTCTGACGAGGACAATACATATGTAGACTATTCATCTCTACAGGCTGCCAGTCACTGTGTTTCCATATGCATTTAAAGAGCCAATTCCAGCCACTTGCAGTCACAGTAATAGCTATATGATTAAAAAACACACTGTTTCTGCAACATCGCAGCAGCATGTACTTCATTTTACACAGTTACGATCCAAGGGGCAACTCCTCGGGGAATTAATCAAGTGTATCCCTCCTCTTTACAGATGTCCTATTAACCATTAATAAGAGTCATATTAAAGGTCATTACCTCTGAAATTACAGTAATTTTTTTTGCAAAAATGAAAATATTGACATATATAACATTTAAATTAAAAGACGTGTGGTCATCCGAGGAGGGTGAAGGGAAAGACCAAAGCCAGCGCACACGTCCAGGTGCACAGATCTGGCATCAGCCGCTCTCCACGAATTACAGACAGGTGAAGTTAAAGCACTATGAGAAAAACAAAGCAGCAGCAAGTGCACAGATCAGAACAATGTCATGGCTCAACATCCATGTCCCAACAATTCATACGGAATTAAGAAAAACTTTTTGTTAAAAGTTACTTGACTACACAGTAAATGTCACTGCTTTTAGATTTATTGTTCTTATGGTAATATTATTTTTATTGTTTTTGATTGAAGATGCATCCTCCTTCCACATGACTCGGGAGTTCATCTGCACCAAAACTTTAATGTTTAGGAGACACCTCTGACACCATTTTAGTTTGACACTCTGGATGTGTGTTGTCATCTGGCTGAAAACGGAGACCTTTGGAAACAATGACACAGAAGCCCACAGGCACTCCCTAATTAGGTCATCAGCCTTGAATACCAGTGGTGAAAACACCACAAATAATAAAATCAAAGAGGCCTTGACTATTTTTCTGCTTGTTAAATTTAACTCTGCAGCTTTTTGCTGTTTCTCATCTGTGCCATTTCTTTTTTCTTTTTAAATAATCACCTGCAGATTAGATAACCAATTTCCTGTTCACACTGGCTCATTCATGCTCAGTGTACATGAGTGTTTTAAGGTGAGTAAGGTCTGGCCGCAGATGTTCTTTTTGTTTTAAGAGGCCATTTTAAAATGAAAATCCAGTTGTGTTAATGCAACTGCTTATGGTGTTAGTAGAACTGCAGCCTCATACCTTCAACTCTGATACTCAGTTCAACATCACTCCCTCTCGTGGGTCACCAAACCATCAGCTCTGTCTTGTCCCTCGTAACCTCCCATGCACACTCCCACTCTGATATCAAGCAAACAAACATCTACTCCACCACGTCGCAAATGGTTCCTCTCCCTTTGGACACTGCTGAATACTTGAGAAATTATTCAGGGTGTTGCATTATGCTGATAAGAATGTGAGTTGTGCCACTTAAAAGCTCCAGCGCATCTTTTATTAATAAAGTGTGTGAAATACAGACGGTCCAGAGCTGTGAAAACTGAGCCGAGCAAACACAGACACTCATTTAGTGTCAATTTATGCAACAAGGAGATATAAGTAACACTTTGTTGTGATAAAGGGAGAATTTCTCATTGAAATCCAGCTCCTTTAGAAAAGTAGCATTTGAGCAAAAAAGGCGGCTTTTAATGCGAGACATCATCAGAAAAACATCAGGGTTCATTTCGGTTTGGGATCAGAGTGTGTGGAGGTAGGAGCGGAGCTTCTGGAGACGTGGGCCACAGTCGCTCTGCACTGCACTTAGAAGGAGGCTTTCAGTATATTCCTTGATCTCACAGATTACATAATATAATTAAGCTGTTTAATCTGGCTTTATTGACGCAAGCACTGAACACAGCAGTGTCAGTGGGGGAGGAAGGCCCCACCAGAGCCCCCCCCCCCCATACTTCCCCATTTCCCTCTTCAGCATATAGGGATTGATAACAAGGAAAGAGGAGTGTTTTCTGCAACGCGGTGCCAGGGATTGCCGGGAGGATTCAGTTCGTTCCAAAGCTCTGCGCTCTGGTTGGCCTGCCAGCATCACATCCTGCCGGCTCCTACAGAGAGGCTGCGAGGAGGTCGTCTCTCAGATATCATTCACAGGGAAACCAGGGCGTCAGTTAAAGCTGAGTGAATACACAGACTGCGGGATCCATTCCATTTGATTATTGCGCCATTTGAATTATTTAACACAAATGCAGAATTGCTGATGGTGGTGGGCGGAGGCGAAGTATCAGGGATAAGTGAAGGGAGATGAGGAAAAAATATAACTGTGCAAATCAAACCCTGAGTGCTGAATTTTAAAAATGAAATGCATTATTCATGACTAATCACTTCTGGCAGTGATTGCGCGCAGCACAGAGTGCAAATGGTGGGGAGTTGCGCAACAAACACAACACAGTAAAGATGTAAATACTTCCATTAAGCCTCCAACATACATGAGGTGAAGCTGGAATAATCAGAAGGTGTTGTAGCTTGACTTTTGATTTACAAAGACTCAGCGGGAGGCCGTCACATCTCCACACAACACAACACACTCAGCTCTGCAGCTAAGAAACAAGATGATCAACAAACTTTGCAGAAGACCCTGATTATCTTCTTCACCTTTTCACATTCGTAGTCCAAAAACAAAAGTTTTCCGTGAAAATGTAATCACATCATCCGTCCCAATATGTGCATATATTGCTAGTGTGTTTTTCCAAATGCATATTGGAGTAAACAATCATGTTGATAGGTTTATGGGGAACAGTTTGCACAGTCTTGGAAGAGCAACAAATGGAGCAGGTCCAGGTGGATGACTGGACTTTGACTTGCAAGTTGCCAAGAGACAGCTAAAAGTTGGCGTAGAGCAAACATTGGGCCTCATTCACCAATATCTTCTTTGGTATTTTCTTAAATTCTTTCTTAAGTTGTGCTGAATGGAGACTTAAAGGGGCATATTTTACCACTTTTTGCTTGTTACTGTGTCAGTTTTGAACACCTAGGGAGTAGTTATGCATGATTTTCAGCTCCAAAAACCCCTTACATGTCTCGTACAGAAGAAAATCCCAATTTCAACCGCTATGCAGCCACTTCCTGCTATCCTCTGCTCAGTGGAGGCCCATGTTCTCATTTATCTTGCAGTCTTAAATACCAGTTAGCTTTCCAAACATGGCCAGCTACACGGTGCGTCGGTACATGTTGAACCCCCGAGTCTGACCTAACATGTTTTGGGGAGATCTCTTGCAGTTTGGGCATTCGTCCTAATAAGATGGTAAAACCTTACATCAGGTTTTGCACATATCTTGCGAAGATCTCGTTCCCGAGCGTTCAGAAAGACTGGAAACCATGAGAAACCTCATTGGTAGATTACTATAGGTTACTATTACTATATCTCATGTTGTGCAACTTTGCAGAGGTTCAGCATGGACATATGACATCATAACATTTTAAGGATGTTCAAAAATGAACAGTATAATATGTCTCTTTTAAGAAATTTCTAAGAAATAACTACGTCAGATTCATGAACATGTTCTTAGACCGGAGAAATGTTCGCAGCTGTCTTCCTACATTGATGAATCCGATCTCCTTGTAAGTTGAGAGCGCATGCCAGGTGATCCTAATTAGCACAGGATTAGCACAGGTAAACGCCCCATCAATCCCCTTAAAAGGTCATGAGACTGCAGGGCCGTGTGCACACAGAAACCACAGAAACTAAGCAGAGAAGATGAGTTGAGGAAGAACGTCAAAATGCCCAAACGAAAGTCTGGAGAGGGAGCACGGGACTTCAAATGTAAAAAGAACTTTAGTTGTGCTGAAGTGGAGCTACAGCTCCAAAAGTAAACAAAACACAGCTGTTATATTTAGTATCATCAGCAGTGGATGCAAAGTAAAAGAAAATAAAGATATATGGGGTCCTATCAGTTGTTCACTGACTGTCGTATCTGCACTACTGACAACATAAAGAATGAGGTTAAAAAGTATTCCCAAACAAAGAAGAGAGATGCAGAGCACTGGACCAGCACATGGGGTCATTATCAGAGAGACCACACCCTCAGGTGTGCCGTCATAAATACCATCATATTATCTTACAGTATATCATATGGATGGCAGGGTGATTCCAAATAAACATGTGAAACATGATGTGAATAAAGTGTCTTTACTGTTTTTCAAGAGACTGCAGGGCTTTGTAAAATAAGTAAAAAAAATATATCAAACATCATAAATGATAAGAAAACTATTCTAACTCAAATCATATAATATTAATACAACTGCAGAACAGAAGAAAAGGCTATAATCACTTATTCTGCACAAGTGTCAGCTCTCTTACCTAAGAACAAATCCTGGATAAGAAAACATTTGTGAATGCCACACTCTTCGTGAAAGCTCTGTAAGTGGGGCTTAAGAACAAAGTCCCACTCTGGACTTTGGAGAACGGTTGCTCTGGAGAACGGTTCGTGAATGAGGCCCATTGTGACCTTGGATTTGTTCCCTTTGATGTCCCTCAAGTTTTTCAAATGATTTTAATCTTCTTGAATCTAAAATCACATACTAATAATGAAATAATCTCATTTTGATTTCTTGATGGCACCACTCTACATCCCTGCTGACATCACAAACAAGACTTGTTCTGAGACCTGCGAGCTCAGAGCTTCAAGATTAGACCTAAATTTGCATCACTCTGTGTGCTAATATGAAATCCCAAACTGGATGTGATATGTTATGGTTTTGACTGCCAAATGTAAGTAATTAATGTAATGTGAAGTGGGACTGGGGGTGGGAAGGGGTGGTGGTGGAATGGGGGGCAATTTTCTCATACTGTATACAGGAATTAGCTTGGAGAGATGCTTGTCAGGGACAGGGGCAGGAGGGGGGGCAAACCAACAGCATGTTTATGTTTCATGTTTTATTAGGAAAGAAAGATTTCTTTATGTGAGAGGCCCAAAGTGAGGAGGCTGTGTAAGCCTCCTCTCATAAGCAAAGGTTGATAGATTGTGTGTTTGCCATATAATGGCCTCACTAAAAACCCATTTTGCATCCATAAAAACATGCTTATCTTCAAATGTCATTTAAACACAGAGGAGTGAGGAGTGATTTAGCCAATTCATCAGAGAGGAAATTAGACAGTCATGATGGAACAATATGTGACCAGATTGTCAAGGACACAGAGACGACCTGCAACACTTCCTTGATAAATCATAAGACCCAGTTCTTAATTCAATCTTCTCATGTGCTGCAGTCTTGTTTCTACATGCCTGCTCTTCCATATGTGCCAGTGGTGGTGCACCAGGGAAACGGCCATTTACATAAGGATATTAAATTGCATTAATCATTCAGGTAGCAGAAATGTTTGCTTTGATTTATGGCGAGTGGCTTTTAAGTTAAAGATGGTGGGGATTGTTCTCCGCAAACAATTCAATCACTCGGTGGCGTTTTTCTTGTAGAGGGCACCGGGGATAAGGAGGAGTGGGGAGGAGGGAGGGGAGGAGGCGGGTGTACATGGAGTAGAGGGGAGCTGAATAATTAACTGAGCCTCAGGGGAGGGCTTTGCAAACTCTTCAGCATCGCGGGGGGGTTGGAAGAGGGGGAGAGGGAGGGAGGGAGGCGCCCATGCAAGAGAAACGAGCGGCTCATTCCTCATTCATGGAAATGGCCCGCTTCCTCCCGAGTCATACGGCTCTGGTCTAAAAATACTCCAGAGGTCATTTGCCAGGCTTATTACGATCAATAGTTTCTCTCTGTGCCCCCCCCTCCTTTCGCTTTCCCCTTTTTACCCAGCAGCTCCCAGGTGGGATGCTGCTGTGCTCAGAAAATCTTTGCAACAGCAGAAAGGTGTGTGTGTGTGGGGGGGGGCAGAAACTGTGTGAGTGAGGGAAGTATTTGAGGGTCAGATCTGAACAGTGACAGGAAGCAGATGTCTGACCCGACATAACCGAGGTCAAAGTGTTGTTCATGTTGCAGCCGGGATTAGACCGATGTATCAGTGAGTTATGACGGCAGGGTTGAGTAGTGAATATCTGCCAGTTAATGCCGTCTGCACTGATGTGACAGAATCGAGGATTTGATTTGACTCGACAGTATCAGGGGAGTCGGTCTGTGGAGTTTTGCCTTCAGCAGCTGCTAACCTTGCTACTTTTATCTAATTAGAAAGTTTTACTGGAGTCTTTTATTGTCTTGAGATAAACTTTTGTTTAAAGCAGTGTCAGATTTCTAACGTTTCATATCATGGAATCAATACAGCGTCAGATGTTTCGCTGCAAACATAAACCTGAATCACAGGAAAGTGCAGTTTACCAGATGAGGTGTTAAGGGTTGGGAGGGGACGTGCCGCTGCTGGTAATTGGCCTGTTTGCAATAGAATCCATACCGAGACAATTATTCCAGCTTATGTTTCTCAACGTGACGCAGCATGTTGTGCACCGCTGCATTGGCGATGCACTGCACGTCAGAGGGAGAGTAATTGTCGGAGTTGAGGGTCACTTAGAAGGCAGCAGGGAGGCCGGTGTGGCTGCATGGTGGGGCGTCTGATGCATTCGGTGGTTTACACATCCTGCCCACGTAGCCATGGTTAAAGACAAATGACCGCCCTCGGTCAAAACTGGGGGAAAATGTAGCCGCTGTGGTGCAGCTGCAGTAACTTCCTGGTTCATTTCCAGGTCTATAGAAGCAGATCAATGTCCTGCATTAGGATCAAAAAGCGGCACAGTGGTTGGCTCTGCATGCTCCCCCCTCTCTGTGCAGTTGCCATGTTCATGTGCTCTCTCTGGACCATGTACAAGTGAAGCTCCTGCTCTTCACCACACGCAGCCATTTGTGTAAAATTCTCTTTGGCTTCAACACACCTGCAGGGGCTATTGACTGTTCTATCAGATATACTGTCGTCTAATGGCACCCAATTGACTCTGTAATCAGAGATCCAACTGAGATAAGTAATCCAGTGTAATGCACTCCCTCCCTATAGCACACACAGTAGTATTAAGGTCAGAGAGGGAAATGTAACTGTGGGAAAATGTTTGACATTGATAATCCATCAATTTACTTTGGTATGAAAGGTTTTATACAGATTCTAGGGTTAGATTTACAGAAACCTGTTGATTGTTGAGAATTTTAATTGATAAATCTTTCTGGAAAGGTTATACATGCCCCAGGAAGTTTACCTCTGATATAACTGAGTCTAACAACACAGGTATAAATCTAGTACAACTGAAAAAGGCTGTGTGTAGTGAAGTGACTCTCTCTTGTCCATGATAACAAAGTAATCTTGTCTCTCACAAACAGGTTTGTAGCTGTAATCTCTGCAGTCAAAAAGACAGCAACACCTTTATACTCTATCAACCAAAATAACATTTTTTTTTAAAAATCCTCTTCATGATCGTATCCCTCCACTGACACTCAGACTAGTTCCAGGTCACATCCCTGTTTGAATTTGTGTGAAATTTTGTCACAATTGCTGTGTTAAAGTGTTTTGTGAGACCACACTGACCTTTGACCTTATACAGTAAATATCAGTCGCAGATGTTGAAGGGATTTCCTCAAAGACCTCAATTTGTTGCATTCACAAGGTTTAAACTTTTGACCTTTGACCTTGAAGAGCTAATCTGTTCGTCTTTCCAGGTGAATGTCAGTATCAAAGCAGAAAGAGGAGTATGCAGCCTTAAACTTGGTTGACACAAGCAGCATCTTGATGCCTTGCTTCTGCTAAAAACTTAAAAGCATCAAGCAAGATCAGAGTCATCTCGTGGTCGTATCCCTTCACCACACAGGCTGGTTCCAGGTTACACTTTTCAAACAAAATATGAGCCATCTGTGAGAAACCTGAGGCTACACTGACCTGTGACTTTTAGACACCAAGATCTAAATCAGTTTGTACTAGTGTTACTAGTGTTATGGCTGTAAAAGGACCATTTTGTGAAGTCACCTTGACATTTGCCCTCTGACAACCACAATCTAATAGGTCTGTCTCCGAGCACAAATTAATGTTTCTGCCAAATTTGAAAAAGTTCCCTCAAAATGTGACTGAGACTTTGTGTCCATGAGAATGACAAAGGCATAAAAAACCCATTCCTGTCTGGACCAGTGAAGTGATGGAGTTCCTCTCCATTATTACAAATGTCAATGAGCTTTTGAAGGACAAGCTCTTTCTCCTGAACACAGAGATGTATTTACTTCAGCTCTGTAGTTGTTAAATGAAGCTGATAAATGAAGTGCATCTCCAGTGCTTTTCATCCTGGTTCTATGCACAAGTTCATTTTTATGGAGTTACTGTTGGTTTCTCATCATAGATTTTATTCTTTAGGGATAAATTGAAACAAAAAAGAAAGAAAAAAACACACATTGACCTTCACTGGTGAAAGCAGCCCTGACCTCACCTCACCCTCCGATTTCTTCTGCAAGCCAAAGCAAGAGGCCCCATTGGGTGCCCCCTCCACAACACTGTGACTACAAGTGATCCTATTTAGGCTTTTTCCCTGGAGAGGCCACATAAACACTGCTGCTCCACTGAGCATCTGCTGTAAGTGAAATGTTTGCCCTGTGACAGACAATCCATTACAGAGCCCCAAATCCACAGCAGCACCGTATAGTGGCTGCTCGCCTTGAAAACATGCTGCACACTCCTTCACTCATTTAACTCCTGTAATGCTTTCAAATCTTCACTGTATTTAGTGTAAAAAAAAAAAAAAAACTTGCCCTGTTCATTTCATTTCATGCACCACTGTATAATTCAAATTATTTCAGACATGTTCAGTGGGACAAGTATTATGGGATTAGGTCTTACCTCAAAGTACATATTTGTTCTAGTCCGAGCAATCTCTGTAGTTGTGAGGTGTTATACACAATTAGCCGACATGATTGGTTCGTCAGCTGCCAATGTTCTGCTAGGAAAATAGCTGTCAGCGCTATGGCCGGGACATCATAAGCGATCATAAAAGGAGGGAGGTTGCGAGAGGTCCCAACGTGAGATAAATATTTGATGGAGATTTTAATAAAAGGCTTAACAAACTGAATTATTGAGGGGACAAGTCTCAAGTGAACAGCACCCAGAGCTAAACGGGTGTATGGTTAATTATTTAGCTGCCCACATTTAGCTCCCCAAAAAAAAAAAAAAAACTCATCAAGCTAACAAGTTGAATGACCTCCTGACTCACTGCCTTGGCCTTTCAACATATAACGAAATATGCCTGTTCGCTGTCATACATTGATTCAGGAGAAAAGTGGCAGACTGATCCATGAGATGTGTGTTTTTTGTTTGTTTTTTTCTTTTTTAGAGAAACCGGCTGCTTTGAGAGCAGCTCAGGGTCAAGGGGTTAAATCTGCTGTATTGTTTTCTATAGCAATCTGTGGCAGGGACAGGAGCAGCACAGGGAGCCATAGTTTCATAGAGACACTCATCTTGAAAATAGACTTTGAACCTTGACCTTTGACCCTCAAAATGATCACATATATAGACACCCTTCAGAATTACAATAGTCAAGAAGTCTATAATGGCTTATGAAGGAGCAAATGTAACATTTGTATCCATGTATGGGTTGAAACATTCCTGTTCATAATACCAGTGAGAATAGTTACAGCTTATTACAGCAAATAAAACCTCTGCCTCTGCAGCAGGTACAGGTTTAGATAAATAAATAAATTGAAGCCATCCAGTGATATAACAGTAATAAAATAACTGAAATTATAATAAGCAATTAATTTTTGATATAGTTTTAAAAACAAAAGAGGATAAAATTACATAAGAATTACATCCTCTCTGTATAATATAAATATATTCTTTTATAAACAATATTTTAATGCAATTAAATTCCAATACAGCTTTTTCCTATTTACAAGTTTTGTCTGTTTCTGTTTTCAGAAAACAAAAAAAGCTAATTTATTTCAATTATTTATCATACACAGAGGCCATTCAGTGTGCTAAGCAGAGAGTCATAAAACAGGTCATATCTAAATTTAAAAGTGGCAGCTAAAATGAAAACAGTGATATCAAGTTTGAAATAATGACCGAAATGTGGCCCATTGGCAACAGGTCAACCTCCGAGCAGAACAAATCAACAAACAACATCAGTTAACACACTGCCAAAAACGTAATTTTACGTTTTTCTTTTTTTTTTTTAATTTTAATTACGAAAATAGACACTCTTAACACACCTTATGTGTGAATTTGGGAACTCTATGATGAATCGAACTGAAATAGATGACAATGGAAAACTCATGAAAACTCACAATGTGAACATCTTATCATAACTGTGCTTTTGATGGTTGCCGCATTGGGTCGAATCAGTGGCGCATGCATTACACGGCAACATTAGCTATGCACATTTCGGGACAACCCAAATAAACAGTTTGTCCCCACTGAAAGCATAAAGTTTCACCTTTCAAATGAGCCATAGTATGTGTCCATAGCTATAATATAGAATACACTGTGGCTCTACAAATATCGTCAACAATGGTCTAGATTGCTGGCACTCAGCTTCGGAAAACAGCGCGGCACTCATTGAGTTTAAGACAGAGACTGATGTGTGATTTCAGCTGCATGTACTTGTGGATTTTGTCCAAAAAGTCATTTGATTAGCCAATGGCGTGACCTGATCACTCAGCCAGTCAGTCAATCAGTTACAGACCCAATCACAGGGCTGATCTGTTGCTGTCCAGCCCAAAATGTATAACAAACATGAGCCTACTCTATAAATACAGGTGCAAATGCTGATGTTTCTTCATGTAATACCATTAATGAAGATCTCACATACCAAACAGCCCTTCAATCATCAGCTTCACACACTGGAAAATACTAGAGCACAAATAATGTAATGTAATAACACTTTCCTATTTTCTCTCTTTTTGTGCCTTGAGGACAAGAGGTGATGGCAGCTGTGTGAGAAATGGCAGCAGCTGCTGACTTGAAGCTCCATCTTCCATCTCTGAGAGGGACTGAGGTCTTGCAACTTCAGTTAGAGTGGAGCTTTTTTTTTCTCCCAAACACTGAGAGCCTGAAGGGCCTGAGAATGAAAACACATCATAATAAAAGCCTTAACAAGAAAGCCAGAGTGCTCAGCAGCTCTCCCCATAATGGTGGAGCCACTGGTATTGATCAACACCCCATCAACTCCCCACAGACATATAAGAGTCATTTTGCGTCTTGAGCCAGAGATTCAAGACTCTTAGGTCCTGCACCTTCACTTCAGCTGCTCAGTGCCAACTCCATCTTAAAGCTACAGTAATCAATATATCTATATCGACAGACCATCAGATGAGTTGGTGTAATGATGAAAGTGTCAGTCACAGTGATGTCCTGCTTTACTCAATAGAGCATTTTAGGCTGCAGCCACACTAATAAAACCATCTCCATCCAGCCACCATTTAGCTCCATATCATCCTACATCTATATGACTTTGTTTTCATTTCCTAAAACTCATCTTTTCCTAAGTTTCCTCGTGTACCCACACAAATTTATTGCCAAGCAATGAAAATGGAAAAACACTCTCCTCATTTTAGTTTGAAAACTCCTGTGGTACGTTGATTGGACAGAAGAGAACCCAGATTTTTGGAAATGATGACAGACTCCCACAGAGGCTCCCAGATTAGATCTCATCTCATTCTGGACCAACACCATCTCTAACCAACCAACCAACACCAAGTCATCTGCTCCAGGCAACAAGAACATGGTCACCATCACCATGAGAAGGTGATGGAGATGGACTGGGCATGTCTCCTGAACAAAGATGGACAACATCACCCGAAACTGCCTTCAGTTGACACCCAACAGAAAATAAAAAAGGTAGACTCAAAGTGAGCAAGTGTTAGACAGTGTAGAGAAAGCTAAAGACTTGACGCCACACCTGGGGTATGATAAAGACACTTGGAGGACACAGGGGTGGTGATCCATTAGGGCCATTATATACTTGCTGCAAACAATGTGAACGCAACTGCATCACGGTTGCAATGCGTGACCTGTGTTCATTTTAATGCGTCGGCCATGCATCTCAACGCGAGGTACCATGATGCATGGGCAAGATGCAATATTGACAGTGACCAGAGGGAGTCACTGTCGGAGTAATGGTGGAAACCTTTGAAGAGAGGCTAACAGACCTGGTGCTGAACTACCCGCATCTCTATGATGTTTCCACACCATTACATACTGACAGGCATGCCTGTCAAAATAGTTGGCGACAAATCAGTGGGGTTAGCGGCTTTAGTGTTAGTTAGCGTTACCAGCTTTTCACAATTTCCAGATTATATTTCTAATGTCTGCCCCAGACAACCAGTATTGCAGTTTTTGGCTGCAGCAAAGTATATGCACAGACACAGCACATATGCGTACGTCCAATCAAGCGGCAGGTATTTTACAGCCCTTAGACATAAACATAACAGACCAGAGGTGTGCTGTCTGTGCAGCAGGGTGTATAAAAACCAGCTTTAGCAAGCCCTTATGTGTCATGTGTGATTTGTAGCTTGTTGTGAAGCCTTGACTTCTTCTGACACCTTTAGGTGTGATGGTATAAGAGCATGACTTTCAATCATCTCGTTAGTATTTTCTCTAACTTACACTTGTAGTCGGGGAATTTCAAGTGCCCATCTGCCAAAGTCATTAGAATTCAGAAACACACTTTCCATTACAAGGCCCTCTAGATGATGTCAACATAATCAATAATGCCATTACCTTTCAATTAGCTGCAATCATGCCGGGTTTATTAGATTAACACTGCAATAATATCCTGCAATAAAATTGAGGAATCTTTTTTGGAAGTCAATGGATGCAACTGCCTCCTGCAATCTGCTCTTAACCGTCCCTTTGATATCTTTAATGACTCAAGTGCGTCTTTCCGTAGCCTCTCCGACAGCTCTGCAGGTTTTCCTTTTTCATTTGCCACATTGATACATCTGTGAACCAACGTGCCATGGCCAAACACTGCTTTAAAGCAGAGAAGTGGTTGATAATTGGAAACCGTCCAGGTATTTTCAGGAGTGTGTGCTTAATTGTGGTATTAAACATGATGCAGACAGCACAACCATAAAGGCAGAGCTTTTATATCATCTTTAAACACCTCTGTGCTCATGTTTTACTACATTTAATGTAGATTGGACCCTTTGCTGCTCAAAAAGAAAACTTTGGAAAAGTTTACAGGAGGCATTTTTTAAAGGAGTGTACGTCAGAGGCAGAAACACAATCCACTTTGATCACAACATCTGTGCTCTTGTACTTCTGTTCCTTGTTATGTCATGGGAGCAGCCGAATACTCTTCATGAGAGCTTCAAACCAGGACGGGGTGTTCTCCTTGTTTATCCACCATGGTTTCCCGCTGGCGTGAAAAGGGCTGTCGGTTAATTTTTAATTTCATCCTTTGAAACACATCAGTAAAGTGGGTTTCCTAATTAACCCCATTGCCTATGCAGATTGAGGCAAGAGGCAGCCTGAAACAACACAAACCTCCAAAGTGTTGTCTGTTTTACTAAGACCTAGTTCCATCACCTAAAACCTTGGCGCCACCACTTACTGCATGGGGGCTGCACAAACATCCTCTAGAAAATAAAACTGGGAATCCAAACATTGACATTACTTTCCTCCGCTGGTCACAAATACAAAAACAGAACAGAAGATGGTAAAATTTATTTTGTGAATGATCTCTTGCTTTTATCTGCGTGGGTATCATTACCCTCCCCCCTACTGTGAATTGGCCTTTTCCATCTACCTCTGTCCTCTTTCTTGTCTGACAGCAGAAATAACAGCCCTGGAGATGGTCGCATATCTGCTGTGTGAAGGGAAAACAAAGCACACGTCAGTCCATGGACCTTGTGTAGCAGACTCTGCCATCCATTATCTTGTTATCTCCTGTTTGGGAATTGAATCGGGTGAGAGGAGTTATACAGTAATCACACTGCCAGATTCTATTAATTTTGTGTTTCAGCGAGCATGATGCAAACAGCCCATTGTCCTCAGTGCCACAGAATTTAAATTTGTCCGCTGGATGTCGAAGGAAACCTGTTGAAATATGACATTTGATCCTCAGTGTTAACCAGCTGCAGCTGAAAACAACTGTGTTTTATCAGTGTTGCTGATTACATGTCACAAGTTGACTGTAAATATAATATGTTACTGTGAAACAAGACTAGATTAAAACTTGGTTTATGTCTGGACCACCTAGTCGCCAAATCCTGATTTTAGAAATCACCAGACTGAGCTGCGATTTCAGCTGATTCACTGTGACATTAGACAAAAAGTCAGAAGAGACAGGCCGTCTCTTTTATTTCATCTCTCACAGCTCACGGCCTCTGTTGGATCCACAATAGTTTAATCTCTATTTACTTCAGCTACAGAACATGTCTGATGTATGTCTGACTCCCCTGTGTTTGATATGTAGTGTTGGTCACAGTCGCTTTGAGTTGCACTTGTTTGCCGTGTGAAAGTTACTGCGGATTAAAAGCCCTGTAGCCCTGTAACAGTTCACTGGGTAGAAACACTATTTCTTTACAGGGCTTATGTTCACTTCATTTATTCATATTGATACATGTGATCAGTGTAGTTTATTTGGTGCGATAAAAGGCTCAGTGTATTGGAAGTGCTCCTATCCTTCCCTATACAGTAGTTCCCAGAGTCAGAGACCCCCAGTCAGCCCTTATAGAAACAAACTCCACCCCAGCCACAAAGCACTCAGCCAGCCAGTGGTGGGAATATCATCAACTCAGTCAGTACTGTATGTTGGGGATCGCACAATGATCGCTCACAATACACCTCCCACGGACAGCGCCAATTTATGTTGTACTTTATATCTGTGCACCATAAATGTAGGGCTCTACCTCACTTAAAGGGCACTATTTACAGTGCACTAGAGAGTGTTATTGGCTTATCAAAATCATATTAATATCAAAACTGTAATAATTACTAGAAGAAATAGGACATAATTTACATTAAATCCACCTCGGGGGAGAAGATAGCCATGTCACAAAATCAGTCATTCACTTAAACCTGTATCCATGTGGACGGGCTCTGAGTTCACTGGCTTTCCTTTGTCTGGGGAACAAGAGAAGCCATGTTGTCTTATCTTGAATAGGCTGTGGCCCAACATATACTGATATCATACTAATAATACAACAAAAATGGCAGAAATTATTCTGTTTCATGAAAATTGCTTGTAGTGCCAGTAAATAGTACAGTTTAGTTTGTACCAATAGCACAGAAAAGTCTGAAGGATGTGTTCAACAGAAAACCTCAGCTATCAAACTCATTCAACAGCATTTCAAGGTTACACACACAGAGACACATTACTATGCGGTTTAGCTCATTCAACTTTTGAAATGTGTTTTGAATTGAGCACTGAGAGACACACAGTTATGATGCCTCCCACTGGGAGCAGTTTGATTACACTCCATTCATTACCATAAAGGGTGGAATAAGAAAAATATCTGTGAGGAACCAGGAAGAGGTAATAATGTAGGAATCTCTGGTCTCATACTTGTGATGTGACGATGGATAATTCACAGGAACGATGTGATGGGTTTTAGCAGCAACTAAAAATGATGCTGAATTCAAACAACCCCACACTGTTATGCATTTTCATTACTTTTTGAAATGTCTGATGTTTTCATGTTTCTTTAAGTGTGCCCGGATAAAAAGACTTCCCTGCTGTAACCTTCAGACAGAGGACTGTGCTGGAGTTGTGTACATACTATAACACAGTTGCTGTACTGAGAATCACAGACCAAAGACTCAGAGCCTCTGAATGTTACTTTTTTATTACAAAGAGAAGAACTTTAAACAAACTGAAGGACAGAAATAGTCTGTGTTTATTCAGTGTATTAGTTCTGATTCTGTCTTCTGCCAAGTCACTGCCAGAGAGAGGCTGCTGCTTCCGCACACGCTCACCTTGATTTAATGTTGTTCGTAAGTAGAAGATTATTAACATTTAAACTACTGCAAATGTCAATTTAGGAAAACCTGAAGCGTAACAGATTTTATTCGAATTTCTATCCCTGGATGTGACTGAATTCCACTGTCTTGTCTAAATATCCAACATTACAACTCATTACATCTGATGAAAGACGTTAAAAACAAACACACTTTGTTAAAAGACTGTTTTAGATATTATTATTATTATTATTTACTTTCCCTCCAAAGTTAAGAGAAAAGTCAATCTGCTAATCACAAAGCTACAGCTAGATAGCTTATCTTAGCATAAACACTAAAAACGTGGGGGAAAACAAGCCTGGCTCTGAAAATTCAGCTTTCCCACAAAGCTCAATGAGACATTTCACAAACGACCTGTCAAAGTCACACAACCATATAAAATATATGAATCTATTTTACAAAAGATACCGTGCTCAGTGCACAGACGTGTGTGTGAGTGAAATTAGAGCATGTCCATAATCTACTTTAATGTCTGTAAAATCAATCACTGCTCCAGGCACATGGTTGGAAAAGGTTGCACTTGAATTAAGTGATTATGGGATCATGTTTAAAACACTATCAAGTTTTTGGTCTAACATACAATAAATAAATCAAAGACTGTCCTCTCCTATTAACAATTTAAAAGCTAGGTGCATAGTGACCTTGGTGGATCACTTTCAGTGCAAAGTCCAGTCCAGATCAGTGAGCTCAGTCCTGATACTGCACAGACACAGAGCTGCTGCCTAAGAAGAACTGAGAGAATCGATGTGCTGCTCGGCAGTGAGCTAACATTAGAAATATGTGATGTTGTATGATGAGAAGTGTGAATAAATCTTCGGCTCGTTATGAAACAGTGGACAAATTTATCTGATGAATGGCTGCGGAGCTGTGGAGGATTCACCAGGAGAAAGAAAATCCGTCTGAGTGAATACGCAGAATAACTCAATAACTCAACACACTAATCATCCATTCAATCATTTCAGGGTGCAAACGAAACAGCACGTGTGTTGAAGACAGATTGTATTTGCTTCGTTTCAGACGAAAAGAGAGAAAGTCATCATAGATGTCAGCGTCGCTCTGCCACACACTGTTTTTTTCAGTAACTCGCCTCAAACTTCAATTTTGCTCTCAAACAAATTGCGGAGATTGTTTTTGTATTTTGCTGAGATATTTTCTTTTCTTTTATTGTTTATTGAGCCCTTTGTCATGTGCAGCACCTGCTTTACATGAAGCACTTTGAATGCAAAGTTTGTCCCGGACTGCCATGTTTTTTGGTTATTCTGGCATCGTGCATCTGGAACGCTTTGACGACAGACATCAGAGTTTTAAATTTCAAGTTCCGAGTTGTCTGGAACGCAGCATTAGACAGAGAGGAAAAAGTGGGAACCTGGAGAGATGGATTCAGGAAGTCGCTGTAACTGATGTAAAGATGCACATGTAAATATCTAAACTTGTAAACATGTAATTATCTGTAGAAACACTATACATATTTGTTAGTGAGTATAATAATGTGTAGTACGAGTTGATATTTGAAACTAACACTTTTTTTCTTTGTGTTATTTGTAACATTTTTGAAAAGCAGCTCAGGGAACTCTTAACAATGTTGTCTGTGTTTAGATGGATGACTCTTACCGCTGTGACACTGTTACACTGATTTGGAGGCAAAATAAGAGTAATATTCAATAAGACAGAATATCAACACAGAAACAGATGGAGGCTCAACATTGGTCATTTTACAGTTCACTCTGCATTTTGGCAACTTTACCGGCAGCTGAAGTCCAACTCTGTAGCTGTAACCTTGTGCTGTTCGCCCCCTCAATTTGTTTAAGAAACCACAGTTAATTGAAACTCATAAAAGGTGGAGATTTATTTTACTGCTGTACTGAATACACTTCACTTTTGTGTGGGCATTTTATTTCATAAAGCAGTCGCAGCAGCTTCCTCATCATTAAAATGTTTCCCACTCTTATTAGGAAAGAGACCGAAAATCAATATGGCCTTCAGTGAGCGCTGGGAGAGGGTTTCGGAGCAGTCCTGCTGTTTTTCTCTGTGGCTGGAAAAATCACATACGTCTCATTACACAGAGACTTATTACATACAGCTGGCAATACACAGTAATTACTACATCCTTTATGTTGTAAATGTGCTGAAGCTTTTAGACATAATGGTGCCTCCATCATCCATCTTCTGCCTGTTTTTAGCCAACACAGCAAATCCAAAAATCTGTAATATCAAAACCTGTGGTGATATTTCATGAGATGTATCCTTGTCCCAGCATGTCATCACCTCACCATTCTCCTACGTGACTAATTTCTGCCTGAGTCGACTCTGAATGTCACAGTCAAAGTCAAACCTCCAGCTTTGGACAATTCTCAGTTCATGCAGATACCACAGAAATCCAATCCAAATGCAATTTGCCCTGTGATTGATTACCGTGCTCACCACTCAATTAGGTGGGCAGCTAGACTAAAAACTGATGTAGAGCCATTTCCTCCAGCCTCCATGTAAACATAGCATTGACTTTTCTTGGCGTGTATGGCCATACAGCACTTATCCATTTCTGACTTGTGCATAAAAATACACACACACACACACACACACACACACGTTTCTCTAATGCTACTAATATCTGCTAATTTTTCTTCCAAGCCTGGGAATCCTTTCAAAATGAATTTAAAGGTTTCACTCCTTCTATGCACTGTAATTGCACTTTTGATTTGTGAAGTGACCTTTGTGAGGAAGCCCTCTTGACCATGTGGGAATAATCAACCAGAGGATTTAAAAAGAAGACAGACAAGGCCATTTACTCATATCTAGAAACAATCCTCCACTCTTATCAGACAAACGCCGGCCTCCTGGACGATAACACAAGGTGAGCTAGATAAATACACACAGCTAATTCAGGTTCACAGGGACCTTCTGATTGGACGTGATGCAGCTTTGGACAAACAGACAAGCCGCCGCCTTCTCGAACTCTGATTGTCATGAGTAAATATTTAGGGGCTAAAATGGCTCCAGACACGAGATATTCACCCTGAAATACCAGACAAAGAGCAGGTGAACATGTCGACGCTCAGTTTGGATTACTGAAAGAATCAATCAGGAGAAAATAAGGTCAAGTTACAGTTTTTCTGCAGCAAAGAAAAAAGTTTGACATAAATATACATAAAATAAATAGAAAAATATGTCCTTAAAGATTTTTGAGAAAGTTATGAAAGTTATGAGTTTTGAAAATAATGTCTGTTACTGATTTGTAAAAACAATGACATTGAGTATCAAGTATTTAAATTAATGCTGCAGAAGTGTGTGTGTGTGTGTGTGTGTGTGTGTATTTCTTTGCCTGCTGTAACCGTGTGTACACAGATTTATGACTCAGCTCAGCACAGTGTTGAAGTTGAAGTTGAAAAGCTCCGAGGGCCTTTAAACAACACTCGGTTGGGATCCTTAATCTTTTCAGTACATCACAGGTCTTAACAATGCTTCAGCACAGCACCAGGGTATTTATAGATGTGTGTGTATCTGAACCTCTGTCACATGATTTCATTCTATTGCCATCTTATAGGCTACATATTGTCACACTACACATGGCATTTATGGGAGCAGAGGAAAAAGATTTCAGTTTCCACACAAATGATGTGAGCAAAATCACAGCAACAGTCCTGAGGTGGAAAAAGCTGCTTCTCACTATGGTTTATGTATCAAATTTCATTATTAATCTGTGGTTTCTTTTATTACACAAAGAAAAGTGACTGATGGAGTGTTGATCTTAAATTCAATCTCGACTTTAGCTCTAATGTCTGACTTTAAATTGATAATCATTGAGAGTCACTTTGTTGTGATACGGGCAGGATTATCCCTGATCATGAAGCTTATTCTAAGATCAGCTGCCTTCAGGTGCTCATTGATAAAATGTCATTATCACCTGATTCTAATATCATTGCTAATATATCCTGTAAGCCTAGCCGTAGGGGGGCTTTTGCCAGGTCCATTACATTTTTGTGTCCCTAGAAACACTTCCTTTGTGTTGTGAGTTTTTGCAGCACATGTCAAATTGATGAAGTTGCTTTCAGAACTTGAATCACGTTGCAGTGAGTTGAGCTCTCAGGGCCAGAGTGCTTTTCATCGATGAAGACATCACAATGGGGTCTAATCACTGAAGACTCTTAACTCCCACTTTTCCTCTCTTGTTTTGAACATGGTGAATAAACTTTATGCATTAACTTAACATAAATAAGTCTTCTCTGATTTAACTCGTAATGAGATTCTGTGTGCAAACAGTCTAATTTTATATTTTGTCTGTGTCCTTTCGATCGAGAGTGATTCAATAAAATGAATCTGTTTCTGTAAAAATAAAAAACACAAAATTCCCTCTTTACAGGAATTTAGCTGTTAAAATCTATTTCTACTTTTTTATTTACAGAAACCAAAGAAAAATCAGATAAGGGTGGAATAATTAAAAACTCAAATTGCACCAAAACATTGGGTAAAAAGTTGTGTGTACTTCAGTGGAGGTGGATTCCTTAATATGTAACAGGAAGGTATTCCATAGGTAAGGAGCGCAGCAGGAGAAGGCCTTGCAAACAATCGATTTTTTTTATTGACTGAGGGAATGAAGAAGGTGTGAGTTCAGAGAGCGCAAAGAGGACGAGGCAGAATATAGGGTGCCAGTCATTCAGATAGGTAGGATGGGGCAAGACCATTTAATATCCAGAATTAACATGAAAATAGAAGTAGAGCAAAATTTTTTTTTTTTTTTTTTTAAGATTCATTGGTCATTTTTTGCATGGACAGAGAGCTGAAGTGTTTAGTCTGGATGAAACATGAGAACAAAGTACAGCATCAACTGTTTTGCACAGCAGCTTGTGATATCATTGATGTTGGATTTCTACTTTAAAGGGCTCTCGGCTGAGAGCACTCGTCCATTTACTCTTCGTGCAGAGCGCCACTCAAGACAGGTTAGTCAGAAAAAAAACAGTGTTTACCAGGTTCTGAGCAGGTTCATCTGGTGGTCACAGTGGGTGGAAGGAACATTAAAGACAACACGATCAGAGGAGTGGGCTCATTACTGAGCAGAGGAGCTTCACTGAAGTACAGTTGAAAGCTGCTTAAGTGATACCATATTTTCCAATTCACAGACTTTTCACCAACACAAGCTCCGCCACTTTATACATGAAGTGTTGTGGTTAAAAAAACAAGAGGGACTTCATGGAAACTGCCGTGGTTGAAGGTAATTGAAATCTAAAGGTAACACACTTGCTAATATAAATAATTACCTGCATAAAATGAGAGGCTGTTGAGTCAAAGCCTCTCACTTAATGATATATTACAGAGGCTAAATCATGGTGCTCACACATGAATGCATCAGTGATAATATTCTGATTTAACAAATACTAAGAGCACAGACCCAGAGCTTGACCCAAGCCAAAGTCAAACTGCAAAAACTTTATTAGTAGCATCTACGTATGGAGTTTAAAGAGGATTTTGTGACATTTCTCTCCTCTCTGTTGAAGAAGCAAATATTCACCCAGCAATTAGGAAGAGTCACTGGTTGAATTGTTATATCACAAACAAAGATCTTCTAGTAACGTGGGATCAACCCAACCCATCTCAGTCTAATAATATTCAATGCTCTTCATTTCAGTTTAATTTATTTTAAGTGGAAATTATGGTTTAACATCTAAACTTCTGAGTTTGGAGTGCGTCGTCTGCAACAGTGAAACAAAGACCAACAGAGAGAGGAGAGATGTTGTAAACTCTCACCAGAGTTTGTTGCTGAGACGGAAGCAAGTCACAAACAATTAATTTTCTTCAGACCTTTAGTTCTGAAAAACCATCATGTTGACACCATACTGTTTGGAGGATGTGAAAAATGGCTCCCAGATTTATTTCAGTGACTGCTGAGCAAAAGAATCTGTGAAAATCTTGGACTCGGTCCTACTGCTGGGGCCTTGAAGGAGCCTGGCGGAATCACCAGGTGACACAGACAGAAAGTAAATAGGTAAGAGAACCGTCTCTAGTCTGTATGTTATAAATACACTAAACTCTCTGTAGACAATTCAAGTAAAGTTTTGCCAAAAATTAAAATTCATGCTGCATCCCTGCCCACTTTAAGATAAGTTATCTTTCCTCACCTTCATCCTGCACAGAATAACTGTATCTAAAACAAAGTAAAAGTCAACATCCTTAAAACAACTTCTGATCGAAAAAGAAACAAAAAGTGGAGTTGGATGCAGAGTCGTCATAGCAACGGGCATGCAATAGGAGAAACATCTGGACTTTCTCCACATCTGCAAACACCCATATCAACACCAAACTTGTTGCGTGTGTTGGGCTGCTGAGCATTATTCCCTGAGTGACAAAACCATTTCACTGCAGACTGGAGAGCATTCGTTTATGTCGACTCTTGACTGATGTCAGCCGGACTGACGGGGGATGAATGCAAAGAAAAGCCAGGGGCATCGCACCCAGCAGCAGCAGCACTGAGGTGCCGGCACATCAAAGACAGGAGTGAAGCTTTTTTGATAGAGAAGGGGGTGGGGGGGCAGGACAAGCCTCAGCCCTGACAGTTCGCCACAGTGTGCTTTTGTAGATTACTGTTTGGTCTTTCCCAGGCGAACAGCCGACAGAAGGTGAGCAGCAGACAGTCTGACAGAACACACATCAGGACATCGCTCCATGTTGGCGAATGGGGAACAGGAGCAGCAGACATTTAAACAAACACCTCAGTCCATGGTGTAACTCAGGGACAATGTAAAAGCAGAGAGGAGAACTTGTGGTGTCAAACTCTGGTGACGCCAGCAGCTCATTGGTGGAAAATCCCCAAAGATTCTCTGCAGGAAAACCCTGCAACCACGTCCCCCAACTGCTAACTTTCGGCTTCTCTGTATCATCGCACAATTTAATTTCAGTCAATCAGATGTTGCTTTCTTCTCAGTTGAAAATCACCAGGTTCCCACATCCAAGCTTCCTGGTGAGGGAACATAATGGCACTTTTTATTTCACTGTTGTCCTTTTGTGCTGTCATTTTGCTGTGGAACCTCTGAAGACAAAAAAAAAAAAAAAAGTTCTTGGAAAAACAAACAAACAAAAAAAAAACTCAAAGCACCAAGTGAATCTACAGTCACCTCCTCAGGGTTGTATCCCTCAGCAAGTCTTTTGAGGCCACATTGACCTTTGACCTTTACTCACCAAAATCTAATCAGTTCATCCTTCAGTCCAAGTGAATGTTTGTGCCAAATTTCAACATAACAGGTTCACGAGGCCAATACTGTTTTGTCTCCCTGACCTTGACCTTTGATCACCAATATCTAATCTGTTCATCCTCGAGTCCAATTGAATGTTTGTCCCAAAGTTGGTGTCACTCGGATGTCGCGTCTGTGAGAATGTAACATACAGACCGTGTTACATTTCACATCAGATTTTTCTGCAGAGAAGAAAACAGAGTGAGGGTGAAATGGGCCCAGACTTCTGCTCCTCTGGGTCTAATTATCAATAAACAGCCTCTGTGCTGCTTCCTCCTGCTTCACCGACGTCCTGTGTGAAAACACTGCGGACGCCGTCTGGCATTCAAAACATTCATCAGCTCCTGTTCGAGCAGCTTGATGACAGTGGCATTATCATCATCATGGTGATGATGATGATGATGTTGCCATGCAGCTGGTTCATGAAATACTTTCAGCCAATTAGGCAGTTTGAAATTTTTACCTTTGACCTCCTCTAATTATATTTCCTAACAGAGACACACCAGCGGATCTCATGTATCATCCACTTTACCCCAGGGTGACGTTACTGTCACCATTTACACACAGTGAAACCTCCTCTCTCAGGCTCAGTCTCAGTCTTTTTAATGAGTGTACTACTAACCATTATACTACACTTCCCATGAGCCTCGGTGGCAAATGTACTACAGAGAATTTAGTTTTTTTTAATCATTCAGATCATCAGATTTTTTCTGGGGCTCATCTGGAAGAGTTTGCAATTCTAACTACAGAGTGTGTGTATAAAGGCTTATTTACATTTATCTACTAGTATTTATGCAGTTACACACACACACACGCACACACACACAATCAGCCATAATAGGTGACAATTTTCATTGTACTGGGAGTTGTTGTAATTTGATTTACAACTTAATTTCGATTATTTCCCACATGCAGCATCATGACTCAACTCCAGAGCAACATTAAAATCAGTCACCAGTTTTAATGTTATGGCTGATGGCTGACAACAGGAACTAGTGCTGTATGTTGCTTAAAATTTTCCATACGAAAAAATTTGTTCTATGGTATCATTTAAGAAACACAGACACTGAATGATTCATTTCATATAGATTCAAAGATACTTTATGTTCAACTGCAATATCATCCTTATAGCTTTGTGGCCATGAAACCAAAGACAACACACACACTGTTTATATTTACACATTTACTTCACTCACAGCCTCTGTCTGCATCATGACTCACCACTTTAGGTCAAGAATCTCAAAGTGACTTAACGTCATCGGCCAAAAGGCCAAAAGCTAAAATTAGTTTCAGAACAGAGAAACACATCCACACACACAGAGGCAGCACATCTGGATGAAAAGCATCTGCAGGTCTGCACTCAAACACACAGCCTGTCAATTAAAGCTGACTGACAGGTTCTCCACTGAGGAAAAATCTGACCTCCCTGTGCTCCATCTACCCCTCCACCACCCACTCACATCCATCTCCTCTGCTCTCAGGGGACCGCCAGCGCGCCAGTGTTCAATCTGCAAATAAGCCTGCTTAATTATGGCCGAGCGCCGGCTCAGAGCTGGGAATTAAATTCCATAACGCTGTCTGCCATCGATTTGTTTGATATCTCCTGTGACAGATATCAACTGCTTAAATACAAGCAACCAGCTAAGAAGCTGAGGGCACCAATACCGACTGGTGGACGACGGATGGATCCACAAGGCCAGGATCAATACGTACCCCCGCCCCCACTCAGCCACCCACACTGGGAACCAATCCAAAGACCAGCTGCTCACCTCAAAGTGAAGACACGGACCTGGATCTGGGTCTTTTCCTACTGATTATTATAATTTACTGTGTGACTAGTGTGTGTGTGTGTGTGTGTGTGTGTGTGTGTGTGTGTGTGTGTGTGTCTACTACATATCACTATAAATCATTATTGATTTCAATATTATTTGTCTTAAGCTGTTAATGTTAACTGAGTTGTTTATTATTGTTACCATGACAATGAAGGACCAGTGTGTCTGACACTGGGGGCTTGTCCCATTTCTCCGCACTTGGCTGAGTGCGCTTGGTTATGCACACACTTTGGTGACGTTAATGCCACGTGGAATGTACATGTGCTTGTAGAAAGCATGTATTACTGTAAGTGGCCAAGCACACAGGGATATTTGAAAACAATTGGGACAAACTTGATAAGTAGGCTACAACCTTGCGTCTAAGTGCCACTGCGCACAACAGAGCACAACTTGGACAATTTTTCTCCAAATGACAAAATATTCATTGTTTGCAAAATCTGTTCAATGTTAGAATGAAGAGTGAGGATTAGTTAAATTATATGACGTGTTTGAAGGTCAGCATCTTCTTGTCAACTGAGCTGAACTGCTCTGCATGTATAACTGTTACATTGGGAGCTGGCACGGATCTAAGCCAGCCAGGTTTATAATTCAGAACGTGACATGTTCAAGCTTTAAGCAGAGTCCATCAGGAGTCTCTGTCAGAGTTCAGGATCTACATCATGACAGAAGAACAGTGCACAGCAACTGAATAAACTGTCTGCTGCTGTATCACAGTCTCATCTACTCCCAAAGTCTTCCTATGTGCAAGATTCAAATCATGAATATGGAAGCCTAACTCCGCAATTAAAAAACAACAACACAGGATTAGACAGAGCTTGATGAAAAATACTCCCATAACAAGTTATAATCAATAGAGAAAAAGACGTAATTATGTGATAAAAGGTCAAAATGATGAGATGTAAAAGTAAACTTAGCCTAAATAATGACAACAACATTGAAATTCAAGAGTATGAGATAAAAGAATATAAAATATGAGATTAAAAAGTCACATTTATTTTACTGAAATTTATTCAGTGGCATTTCCCAAACGTGGCTTGTGGCTGCCAATAACGACAGACTTCACCAGCTGGTGCATTGTGGGACTTATACTTAGCCAAATATCGCTCCAGTGCAGTCTTACCGTAAGTGTGGGGAAATGGGACACACTTGTGCACAAACACTGCACATGAACGTGTATGTCACATGCCCAAGCGTGTAAGTGTTATCAAGTGAACATAATGGGACAGGGCCTGAGTCATTCTTCAGTGGACTCTGCACAAGTACAAGTACTGATGTCTACCTGACTTTATTCTTTCTATGTATTTTAACATACAAAAAAAAAAAAATTATATATATATATATATATATATATATATATATATATATATATATATATTTTTTTTTTTTTTTTTTACCACCACCAAGTGTCAAAAAAACAACAAAACTATTGCTACTACTCTATTACCACTACAGTAATGCATTTTTAATACTGGTGTGCCTACTGGTGTGTCAATGAATTCCTGCTGAGACCACGATAAAGATGGGAGACAAAATCTAGGCCTCTTTCCTTATAAAGCTTCATTCATCAGGAAACATAATAAAACAGAGTAGAAGCAAAAATGGAAAGAGAAAGGTAAAATAAGACGGAGTGAAGTTCAGGGGGAGACAGAGGGTACTTTTCAGTGTAAATGTGTACAAGTTCGGACCTTAGATGCTGACTAAAAGCAATAGCATGGCCAATAAAAAAAAAAAAAAATCAATATCAGGTACATGTAGAAGCAACTGCAACAAATAACTCCATAAAATGTCACAAACTTCATCAAAGAAAATCCAAACGTGTCCTTCAAATACAGTAAAAATAAGAATCATCTGGACCAATCCAGTTCTAACTCACACATGACACAACTCTATGACAAACCACTGCGGATCCAGGATTCAGGTTATTTATCAGTATTAGAGGCAGTGTGAAGCAGACAGGAAGCAGAGAGCAGGTTAGCAGCTGCAGAGACACAGCCCACAGACACAGGACGTTTCAGCAGAGCTGCAGATAAGCTGACATGCTTCTGTCTCTGTATCTGAGCTCTGCCCTCAAATCCAGCAGCAGCAGCAGCAGCAGCCTTGTCGTCTGTTATCTGATTGCGTTCATGCATATCAGTGTCATACACAAACAAACACTCATACTGCCTACAGATCCCACTGTGTTTTAGGGTTGTCTTTGTGTCTTTAGCATAAGATTGTAGCTGTAGTCGCTTCCAGCCCGCTCCACCACCCACCCACCCCTAACCTCTTCCATAGCACAATACTCCCTCAGTAGGAATAATTTAATTTGCTGCGATTTTCCACACAGAACATTATCTTTGTGAACAACACTTGAGCAATCACTCAGTAATTTTGTTCAGGCTATCCAAAGAGATTAAGGAAATCACATCTTGGAAGAAACACACTGAGGCTCCACACTCTGTCGCAGTGTGTCACTTCACCAAGCACCATGTTTAATTTACGTCACTCCCAAAAGTTGGTGGCGATTTCTGCTCCTCCACCCGTTCACAACGCCTAAAGAGGAGGCCGGTAATCACTGCAATTAGTGTGGTCCTAATTAAGGCTTTGCTTGGTAGTGCCTTAATGGACCGCACAATACCGACAAATTAATCCATGCTAAGATAATAAATCTGATTTGACAAAGCACGAAATCATTAACCTCATGACCTAATGACAATATCCAGCGGAGTGTGGGAGATGCAGTGATTGGCTGCAGCTGGGGATGGGGCTCTTGTCGGCATCTTTTTTGTAACAATTAACAAGTTTTCATTTTCAAGTTATTTTTGGGTGGCAACAGCGATGACACTCAGAGTGTGCACTTCAATGCACTCCCAGTTGGTTTTTGATACTAACCTTGATGCTGTGGAGCTGGTTACACAAGTTTAATTTTAGGGCCCGTTGAGAACTCTACTGTCTGTGAACGGCCCCTCCTCTCTATGAACACTCTTAAGTTTTGAAACTACTACTACTCCCACTATACTGCCGTTAAGGAAGACCCCTCATTATGCCAGCGTAGCTTGTTTACACCGAACCATAAAAAAAAATCAAAATTCAAAAGTTTTAACATTTTTTTAAATGACAAAATAACTTTAATTACCACTCACACACACACAAAAGTACTGAAAACAGGTACCATTTCATATCGAGTTCCCAGTACCATATCGGTTTAATGTGAAAAGTACCCACCCCTAGTATAGACACATATACCACATATTTTTTTTGTTCTAGGGCTGGTGTGGGAAACTTTAATTAACCCTCTGACTTGCACATTTTTGGTTTGCCCTACAAAGTGTCATTGATAATGTCATTTTTAAAAGTCTCAGCCTCAGATAATCATTTGTCATTCTTCTTCTGGACAGTATTATCGAGGATAGTAGCAGCTAGGACAAAACAGATCTTGAACCTTTCCTTCTTGTATGGATAAAAAACATGCAAACCATAATCAGCCTCAACACAGAAAGTTGCACACACACACACACACACACACACACATTTGGGTTGTGCTAAAGGTGATTTTGTCTATCTTTGTCTGTCCATGTGTTGAACTCACTCTGTTGAGCAGCGTTGGTGAAAAAAATCAACTTTGACCCGTCTAATCCTTTTGTGACTATGAAAGCCTCAGACAAACTTATCCCTCACAATAACACAATACTGCTCCCATCTGACAGGCTACTCTCTAGTTTAATAAAAAAAAACAAAAAAAAAAACGTAATGTCTCAAGTAAGACTGGGCGATATGGCCAAAAAGTTATATTGCTGTATAATTTTAAGTGTAAACGGTAACCGTATATATTGTGATAGCAGACACATTGCAGCAAAATAAACACAGATGTTTCCCATGCATTGATTTATTTGTGCCGCAATATCAACATTGACCACCACATATTGATTTTCCTCTCCATGCACACTCCGAAGCTCATTTTAAACAGAGATCCCACTATATTGCCGGAAAGGAAGACCCCTCATTTTGCTTGTTTACAATGAACCAAACAAAGCTGGAATACACACCCCTTTCCCCACCATGCCAGCTTTCCCTTTTACACGGACGTCTATTCAGCTCCGTGACTACGTCCTCTGCTGCTGGCGGAACAACAATGCCCCTGATTCCGCGTTCATAAGTTTTGTGCAGAACGGTGAGGCGGAATAATTGCGCAACATTCCCATCTTGAATTGGCTGTTTAAATGGAGTTTGAATCGAAACATGTGTGAGAGGAAGGCGCAGAGACGACAGCTGGCTGTTCACAGAGTTCAACAAGCACTATCGCGGTAGGCCAGTATATTCAAAATCTCTATCGTTGGTCAAATTCATATAATTTTTACCACTAGTCTCCACCTCAAACCATCACAGAGTTATAATGCTATAAAAACAGCATGGGCTTCACAGTGTTAAAGCAGCACAATGACATTTTTGACAATAGCTTCCAAATTTGTCAGCAGTTTGGGTGGGGCCATTTACTCTTCAATCCTGTATCCATTAAAAGGACTGACGCACACCAACGCACACAAAACAAGATGCTCACAGTTTGTGTTAGCCTTTGTCTGTAAACTGCATCTTCAGACCAATGATCAGAGTCTACCCAGGCCAATGCTTTAACAGCTAAATGGGAGCAAACAACAGAACCCAGGTTACAACAATCTGACAGACAGTTCAACACATATGGGTATAATGTTTTGGACGCTTGAATATGTTGTTTTCTTTATTTCTTTTTACCAAATACAACCTAAACAGTTAATATCTGGTGTCAGCATCAGCTCTGGGAATAAAGCAGTTTCTCTCCACACACCATTTTGTGCCAGTGTTGAATAGTCATCCAGCTCTGTGGCATTGTTCACTCTCTCTCTCTCTCCGTTTTCTCTGAGTGCTGCCGTCGCTCTCTCCACCTACATGTTTACAGCACACACACGCCTTTTGTTGGAGGCTGTTAAAAAGGCATTCTGGGAAATACAGGAAATTGCTAACTGCAGCAAAAGTTGACAATGCTGCTCGAGAGGAAATGGGTACAGGGAAAAAAGTAAAACACAACGTCTCAGCTGCTAGAAATCAGACAGTTTGGATGTTAAACAGCGTCAGAGCATCTGCGGAAGGATTTATGCCATTCAAAGCGAGTCAGGAGGCTGCAGCCCCCCAAGCGTACACCAAGGCTCGACATTCACTAAATAGTATCCAGTGATTAGTAAATTTGTTGATTAAATTTGTGTGGTTTTAAAGCAACTACAATACAGCAACAGTAACACACAGTAACACAGCTGCTGTGTGCAGTGCTGTCTCTGCACTGTGGCCAGTGAGCAGCAGGGTGCACAGGTGGTAACAGAGATGTCACGCACATGCACACACACATGCATGTCTAGTCATGAAATAAGTGAGCAAGACGATGATAGAGATATGTATTTTAGTGCTACAGCTCAATGAGACTCTGATCAGCCGACCAGATGTATTACAACTATAAACTAACTATCAGGCCTGAAAAACAGCAACAAGCCCTAGTGAACTACTGTACAGCAGGTGGTGACAATGATGATGATGATGATGATGACGACCATGACGATGACAAGGAGGGAATCCCAATATTTGCAAATGTCAATATTCAACTTGTTTTCACTTTAACGTAGTGTTGGAGTTGAAATAAGATCCATAACAGGGCCAGTTGTGATCGAGGATCTTTATTTCCAATATTTAAAAGTACAAATATTAGTATCCCAAAGTGTTCAAAAAGTCAGAAAAATACTCACCAAAGTGTCAAAATAACTTCTTGAAAAGGACAGGGACGGACTGAGTTTGGTGCAGTAGCGTTTACGTCCAAAAAGTGGACACAAACCCGAGCCGAGACTAAACTTCTTATCTCTGTGACTTCATGTTTTTCCACTGTAAAAGCCCTACCTTCTTGCTCAAATGTGAGGTGAAAATGACCCTTCTTCCCCAGTTTACCCCTTGCAATTTTTCCAGATATAATGGTGTGATGTTACATCAATATAATCGCCGCCTTGATCGGGGACAGTATCACATTTTGCTATGTGCTGAGTTCGTCAAGTTGGCGCTTTTGGCCTATCTTGCAGGTAGCCGTTATCTTCTCTGCATGACCTCGACCCCCCCTGCGGGTGGCTACAGAAGCGAATACTGTAGTTTCTCACACTAGCGCACACACTCACGCCTCCCTTCTCAACTGCTTGACTACACAACCCCCATTTATTCCATATTCCATTTTGTAAACTGTTTTCTTGTCTGTACACAGTTAAAGGTTTTCTTGGGAGTTTTTCCTCAGTCGATGTGAGGGTCTAAGTGCAGAGGATGTTGTTATGATGCCATGAAAAGCCCTTTGAGACAAATTGTATGTAAAAATAGGCTATACAAATAAACTTGTATATATTTACGTATTAATATAACAAAATTAATACACAAAATCAAGACCAAACCAAGCTGCTACAATAAACAATCATGAAACCTATGTAGAGTTCAGTCTGCCTGTCTCTTACAGCAAACAGCCTCTGCATGAACTCAAGTATCATGATGGTCGTTCATTGTTCATCATCCTTCACATCTGGGCATCAATGTACCAAACTCCTCCTTTATCTTGTGCTCTGTTCTTCAGTCTGGACTCACTCATGTTGTCACAATTTTATTTTCAAGATGGGATGTTGAAAAGAAAACAAAATCAGTATGGCTGGTGAGTGAATTTGTACCCTGGCACCTCCTAAACACTTGCTGGGTCATAGATGCATCTTGGTAACAACGGCCTTGCTAACTTCAGACAACACGGCCCATCAGGAGGATGACAAGTTGTGAATATTAGTAGTATTAGATCGAAACCTGAAACCACACAGACTCGGCTCTCAGCTCTTCAGAGGCTCTTTCACTGCATTTTCACTCTGATTGCTAAATTAAGCATTGAATGCCACACTTTGTGGTGCACATGACTCCCGCCCAAAGCAGGTCAGCCAGAAGAAGAGAGATCCACATCTCACAGTTTGGTTACTGCAGCCACAGCATGTGTGCTTTAAAATCTTTTTCATGCAGTAGATTTAGGGTTTTCCAACTTCTGAAGAAACTGGATCCAGGAGTCCAGTTTTAAGTCTTGCTATGAAAAACAGAGTCAGTAAGCTTTAAAAAATCCTCCCAAAAAGGTATGAAATCTAAAAACAGACCCAGGAATGTTTTGTAGAAAAAATAACAAGAGTGAGAATTCTTTGTTCAATTGAATAATAATATCTCCATCCTCTTTCCCATCACAATGTTGCTCGGTAGCTTCCAGCAAATAAAATAAACAGTAATTAGACACAGCAGCATTATGGGTTATGTAAATCAGGCCAGTGGTCATATGGGGGAGATGCATCTCAGAAACATTAGAGAGTGTGATTCATAAACACAACACAGTCACTTTGGTTTCTCACATTCTGCTGTTTGGGTCTGAGCCAGTGGCCATTACAGGAGCACTGCTGAATTATTGTTATTAGCATAATTCTCCAAATAGACTTGAGCCTCCCACACACTTTGCATAGCTTTGTAAATTTAGCCCCTATTAAGAGATTGTTTCTGCCTCTGATGTTTCACCATGAATGTGACCTTTACTGATGTTTGCTGCTGCAGAAGATGATGAAGAAGAAGAAGATGATGATGATGAAGAGGAAGAATGCTCCCTGTGCCTTTCAAAGTGACAGCACTCTGCACATATATACATATGCACTGTCAATAATTCAATGTGCTCCCCAGAGACGTTGGCAGAGGAATGATCTACAGTGTGGTTCGTATTAGCACTTAGACCTCATCCTAGATATTGTTTGGTGCATAGTCAATATGGTGGCAGCTCTATCTCTATGATTGATAAGCTTCTCTGTGCAGGCCCCAACTTTCCATTAGAAGAAAATGCCTCCCACTGATTTATGCTGTCAGGCAGAGCAGCTCATTTTCCCATAATCCTTTGTTTTTTAAGCCTGTTTACAGTCGGACTGCATTCTCCACGACCAGGAGCTCCTGGTTCTTCCTCATCTTCTGTAACATTCCTTCATTAAATGTTTTAAGAGTCAGTAGCTGCCGTGCTCTCGGGAATTGGATTAAGTGTTGAATATGCTTCTTCATTTCATTTATTTATTCATTTGTGCAGAGTGTGGCTCACCATGCTAGGTGGGGGTTTGTGTGGTCGTGGGCTGACACACACATTTCGCTTGGCGGAGGGCCACGAGGGACGCCGGTGAGCAGCTGTTCCTGGAGCGGTGGGTTCTCCCGGCAAGGCAGACGGAGCTACCGGTGCTACAGTGTGTGTGTGTGTGTGTGTGTGTGTGTGTGAGTAACTTAACAGCCAAGAGGCCATATGGACCCTCTTACATTTATTTATTTCTCTCACAAATAGATGGACTCCTGCTATCAATAATTCTGTAGCAAATTCACATAACAACACAGAGTCATGATGTCATGTCAATATTTAATTGTAATTACTGATCAGATGTTTTCCTGAGAATTGGGATTTGGATCCGGTTTACTAATTTCCAGTTATTAAGTAAAGTCTTTCTCCATGAAGAATGAGTCAAAATCTCTCTGCTGAGTGGATTCTGAGACAAAAATGCTGTAAAAAAACAAACAAAAAAAAAAAACTCCTTATTCTCTGTGTATCAGTTAAATATAAAGTTTTTTCATTCATTACTTTGTTTTATCTTTGTCTTTTGTATCTGAACAAATTGTATTTAAGTTCACACACAACTTTTCTCTGTTGTTGCCCAACCAGAAACTGGTCAACTAACACAATGGCCGAAGGTGTCAGGTCATTTGATATTCCTCATCTAATATGTCTCTCCTCAGATGTCTGTTTTGGTGCAGCCGCTTCCTGTAACGTTTGAGCCTCCTTGCCGCGTGCTCTTTCTCTCTTCGAGGTCTGACTGAATGGAATTGCTCATTGACTCGAAAGCTTCAGACTGTTTCCCGTCGAGCTCCTGCTCTCACAGCACCACTGTTTTCAGTTAAACCCCATGGCAGCAGAGAGAAATTACAGTGCCAAGGGTAAATTGCTTGTATGTTTAATTCTGTATGGATGGGAGAGCGTGGTGGACTGCAGGGAGCCAGGAATGGGAAATGCATTTTAGTATACTGATGCATGTCCCTCCTTGACTTTCTGAATTCATTGTGTTTGTCAGTGACTGTAAATAATGTGCCGAGTCAAACACAGTGAGCTCCTGAGGAGCGGGAACTCTTCCACAATGAGGCCAGTGTTAGCAGGCAACAGGAAGCTCAGCTAATTGAATTCTCCAGTCCAGTGGTGAGGACAGCTGCACGCCGCCGCCAAAGTGCCGCGGACACTTGACTCATGACAGAAGTCAATTAAAGACTGGAGACCCACCAACGGCCAAACAGCTGACTGGAATTCATAAACATCATTTAATCACACCGTCCCTCTGAGTCTCACAGGAGAAACTGACAGGTTTAATATTTAAAATCAAACATCTTTTTTCACTTGATTCTCTGTTCATCTTCATATCCTCTTTAAGTCAGTTTGGGGTCTTCACTTTACAGAGTGATGACCTACAAAGCCATGACATTCTTGTATGCTGACATCCAGGGCTGCTGTGGCCACCAGGGGGCCCAAATCATTTAAATGTCCCACAAGGGAGTTTGAAATGTTTCTTCATTGTTTTGTGTCATAACATCATCATCAAGTGCATTTCAGGGACTAGAATTTATGAATGAGAGAATCAGTGGATCTGAACTAGAATCAGCTCCTCATGGTCGTTGCCTCCATCAACCAGCATCAGGACACATGGAGACAGTTTTTCCTTCCTTGCTTGCAGCTCTGAATAATGGTGACAGTGAAATTGACCTTTGACCTTTTGGATATAAACTCATCACTTAATTTCTACCTTAGAGATATTTGCATAATTTTTTTTCATAATTAGCTAATTAATTGTGCCTAAAACCACAAATGAATTAGTTTTGTTAAGTCACTGCAACTTTGAACTTTGATCAATTAGTTGACCCTCACATCTGAGTGGACATTTTTTCCAAATTTGAAGATGATAAGAGGATGAAGGCAATATCAGGGAGCCTGTAACAGTAAAGTTAAGTTTTTGACTTTGACTCTGAAAACACAGGAGTGAAATAAAACTGACTGTAACATCTGACAGACGCTCACAGTGTTCATGAACTGCAGCTTGGAAACTGATTTACATGGCTCAGGGGTCAAGTAGGAGGTGCAGGCCCCCAGGGAGGTCAGGACCAGCTCTGCTGCCACTTCAAGTACCCAGAGTGTGGTGTTCATGTCTTTCTGCTGTTGCGGACAGCTGTGGTAAACACCGCAGCTTCACATTTCACATGCAAATGGATTTTACGACAAACACCTGGTGACACAGCGGTGAGGAGCAGCAGCATCATGCTTTCATCTTTCTCCTGTTACTGTTATGTTGACTTGAAATTCAAAGAGGTGTACTGGCAAATGCATTATTTCATTTATTTAAAGCATTTGAACACTAAATTCTTAAAGCTCCTTCTATTTTCTATTTTCTCAATTAAGTCTGTCTAAAATAGAGCAGAGCCTTATATTTTTAAACATTTCCTCATTAGGATTTTAGAAATATGCAAGAACATGTGACTAACAGAGCAAAGCCTTCATACACCAATGTGCAATAGATACACAACTGTCAAATACCTTGTATCCTGTTACTTTAACAGGGAAACAACCAACAGCTGGATAATTAAAGACTAAAGACAAAACATGTACTAGATTCATTTCAAACTCTCATCCAACAAAGCTAATGTAGTTCTATATTATATATTACTATACTTCATCCTGTGTGGAGGGTACAAGTCTGAATATCATTTTAAGACCATAAATTGAAGTGGTGATGATGAGTGCTGCTTCTTCAGCCTCAGAATCATAGACTGCTGCATTACTACTGACGTTTAACCATAAAGAGAAGATGTAACATTATTTCAGAGCAGACCAGAGGAGCTGTAGTTTAGTCCATTTTGACCATTTACTACATGTCCTGTCTCTGTTGAGAAAAAAAGGACAAAATTGCCCAAAAAATAATTTTAAACATTTTTGATGAAGGGTTTTGTGCATCTCCTGAAGCTGTGGTTCAAATAGAAAAAGTAAACAGCACTCAACAATATAGTCTGATTTGATTATGTGCATGTTCGGTGGTTATTTGTGGACAATTTTGAACATAGTTTCCAGGAACTTGAATCAGCTGCAAATTTTTCTTGCCGAGTCTCTATAACATTTTGATGATGCTGGTTATTTGCTTTTTGCTTTGAGGTGCAAGATGCAACTTATTCCTGATTTTGAGGCTGTACAGTCGACTTTCACTCTTTCACTGCAGTAATTGTGAAAACTTTAATTTCCTGCGCACTATGCATGACGCGCCCAGTGAATTATATTTTGTCTTATTGCAGTTTCATATATCGCCGGGGCTCTTGTAATATTCCACAGTTCATTTCTCCTTTTATAAAGTTTTGACTGTTGTGTCTAAAGTTTGAGAGCGTGTGTAAAAAAAAAAAAAAAAGGTAATATCAGGCTTAATGCTAAATAAAAATGAGAGTGGTTGTTTATGAGATTTTCCCCTGTCGCTGGAAGAGCTGCTGCCCTCAGGTGGTGTGTGAGCATTACATAAGAGATAATATAGGGCAGGGGGCGGGAAAAGACTGGAGACAAGAAAGCAAGCAGTGGCTTCCTCCAGAGACCCAGCAGAGAAAACAGAGAAATGCTCTTCACCATACACAGAGAGAGGTTGTTTGAATATCACATAATTGAAAGTAAAATATAGACGAAAGAAATGTTGCTCTTGAACACAGAACAGTGTTGTGTTGAGTCGAGGAGTTGTTAGTTTCTAGCAGCAGCAGCCGTGACAAACATGTTACATAGTGATGAGTTCCTCAGTGAGCTAATGTTTCATTTTTCACTAAGTCATTTACATTTAACTCATATGGCGACTTACAAGTGAAGGACATTATTGAAGTGTTAACACAGTAGGAAACCTTGGTGGAAGTATGAAGTGCTACATCTGTTTAATAAGAGCAAGAGTACTGTGTAAGGAAGTGCATGACATGTTGGGGTGTTAGGAGAGAAGGCGAAGAGTCTTCAAGAGATTCCTGATTGGATACGCTCTGGTAGCTTGTTCCACCATTGAGGAACCACAGACCAGAACAGACTGGACTCTGTGTTGCGTTCAGGGAAGGTGATGATGGTGCATGTTTACTGGAGGAACTCGACCTACTTGGCACACAACACTCATGTAGAATGTGCCAATCCAGAAGAGACTTTGAAGGTAGCATTGCACCCGTTTATAGCTGGACAAAAACCTGCCAAGATGAGTTTTTGTATGGAAATTTAAAAAGGGATGAATTGGCATTCACACCCAGGTCACATGCACTAGACTCAGGTTTTTATCGGCTCTGATTCCGATGGCGCTGGTGGTAACACAACAGCGCATAACCCTTTTTCTTGCAGAGCCTAAGTACAGCTGTCCAGATGCTGATTGAGCAGAAACACCATGGCGACCCTGTGCTTCAAAGTTAGCTATTAAACAAGATACTTTTTTGAGAACCCCAAACCAGCGATGAGACCTGATGGATGTCTTTTACCTTGTATCGTGACTGGTAGCTCACTCTTCATCTCACTGCAGTTGTGTGTGTGTCCAAGGTCTGAACAGAAAGGTAAGGGGTCAACTGGCTTTTATTAGCAGGTTTACTCACCTTGAAAAAATCTACGGCTGCAAAGCTCAGAGGGAAATGGGTAGTGGTGATTGAATTTGATCCAGGTGGCCACTGGTAGCCAGTGTAGATTACGTGACCTTTTGATTGAAGACCCGACTGGCTGCTGCATCCCAAACCATCTGTAGGGTTTCACTGAGGAGAGCACCATCACTGAGCACTGAGCTGGTTGGTGAACCAGGCCAGGTAAGACTCTGGTGCTGACACCAGGGTTCTTCTGACCTTAGTGGATGAAGAGGTGAAGACTGATCGACATTTTAAAAAAGCCATATGAAGTGAGTTGCTCCTCTCCCCTTGTGACAATAGATGAGGGGGAGGAGGAAGAGGAGGAGGAGGGAGGTGTCCATGTTTTATTCAGTCTCGCAGAGTGATACCAGGTCTCGTTAGAAATCCCCGTCCTGGTCCCAGGGGCAGAGTGTTGTGGTGTGTTGATGGATTTTGCAACAAGGGCGCATCTCTGGGCGGTTTGAAGATGCAATTATGCTGGTAATGGCAGTGCCACAGAAAAATGAAAGCATCAGCAGGAGGGAAAATGATCATATACAAGAGCCAGTGTGTAGCGTGACAAGTTTAATCACGTATCTCTCACCCCAACCTCAAATATAATCCTCTGTGCTCTGCTGTACATGCACCGTATTGTCCCACTGACAAAGAAAGATGATTATGATCATTTCCAACATCAGAACTTGATGTTTTTTCAACTGATTATGAGGAAGTGAGCGTAGAGAAGAAACATTTCCCAGTGAAAGGCTGTAATTCATGTAAAATGCTCAATAACAATCTATTTTCTTTGTTATGTGGATAAATGTTATGAGACAGAGGCTTTTACTGTGAGTGGCTTTGTCAGAGGGCGACTTTCACCATGTTCACTGCTTGTAAAGGATGTACCCTGAGCTGGAAAAACACTTAAGACATTGGTGGAAGGAAAAAAAAAAGGTGGTGAATATTTTACTGTAGGATCCTCTTGACAACAAGGAACAGAGCATGCTGTATTAGCAACTAAATAATGCAGACGACCTTCAAAGAGGCATAGGTAATAATAATTCAAAAGGCAATAATAGTGAAGTGCTTGACATGAAGTTATTATATCTGACCAGCTTTGATGTTGAGGGGCTGACTCCCTCCAAACATATGTTCACATGATAAGCTCGGTGCCAGAGAGGGAGCTCCACATACAGCCATGCTCATAATCTGCTCTAATAAAGATAGAGTGATATGAAATGAGGTCAGCGAGCGGAGAGATTCATCTTCAGGAAACCGTCAGATCAGTTAACAGATAAATCTGTGTTTCTGGACAAATATTTGGTGACCAGCCCCCAGAAATTTTGCTCTCACAAGAATTGATTCGCACAATAGCTGCACACAGTCTCACGCCGCAATCACGCACTTCAAAGCCGGCCCTGTATGATTCGTTTCAGCTGAGATTTATTTTATTTCCACTTCAGAAATCACATGAAATTCTATTGATTTTGGGAGTAAAGCTTTACAAGAGGAAAAGCAAAAAGATTTCAGGGAGATTTCCAACACTAGGACTTAGTAACAGTGACAGTCCTAATGCTTCAGGAGCAGTTGGTCATGTCCACCTTGTTACCACCCAAAACATATTCATTAAACCAAACATATTCATTAAATATATGAAGTGGGTTATCAGTAAATAAGTGATATTGTTGAGTGGATGCATGAAGGGCAGGACAGCATGGTGCAAAATAAAAATACAACCAAATCATGGTCACGGTATCTACTTCACGATTTGAAGCACTGATTAAAGTTTTTCTTAAAAGCATTATGATATCACGATGAAATTGACCTTTGACCTCTTATTTTTCTTTATTACAGCAGGAACCAAAAAATAATAATACATACATATTCTTCACAAATATTGATTTTTATTGTTTCATATTTAATATTTGTGCTCTTTATCCCTTTAGTTGACGCCTGCTGCCATTTAACTCGAAATGTGTGTGTGGGACAAACAAAGGAACTTCTCATGTTATCTTCATCATTTGAGTACATAGTTTAAAGAATTTGTTGTCAACAGAGATGCAAACCTTTACATGCAGGTGTGTTATATTATATTACATATATTTTACCTGTTAGTGATGGTGTAACTATTTCAAGATACAGCAGCTGAGTTGGTGCACTTGACCTTGATTTAGGATGACGGAGCAACACAAAAGATTTAAGGAACTTTAAAGGTCTTCAAAAGACAAAGAGTGGCCACTGCTACGGTTTGAAGTGTTTCAAAATGACATGAAACATATGCTGTGTCCTGCACCTACCGCAAATCTCAAACATATAAAGGAGCCATTTGTGGAGCTTCCTCCGGAGCTTCACAGATCTTCACAAATCTTTAACTGTTTCTCCTACTTGATAATGATAAGAATCAAAAATAGCAATCACATGAGCAACAAAAGGAATGTGCAACAGTTCTCTAAATGCATCACTTCCTGTGAGCCTGATTTTCACGGTGGTGCATCAGCGCTCCGACAGACTCCTGACCTTGAGATCCACTTTGCTCCATCTGTGTGATCTGTGTTGTGGTGCACAGTACAGAGCACATGGTGCACAGGTGGGGAGGAGAAGAACAAACAAGTGGGAGGTTCATTCAAATGAGGCAGCAAAAAGCCACTCATTGGTAAAATGGGTCTTTGCCCTGAGAGCCACATCAGTCTGCTGCTGCAGTCGGATGATTTACCAACAAGAGGAGAAATAAAATACCTGGAACAAATGCAGTAAAAACATACAGTAAAGGCCTAAAAGAAAAATAAGCATATTTAATTAAGCACTTCCCAGTGTCGGCTGCATTTAAATAAGCATTTAAAAAATAGGGTTAATGTGGTTAATGTGGTTACAGTGATCTTTAAACGAATGAGAACTTTGCACGGTATCTGCTTTATTCTGCATGAGACAAACTTCCCCTCCATCGTTGAGTGCAGCTGTCTGAAGCCAAGAGAACAGACACTGATGAATCTGCTGTCACTGATTTAACACCACACACTGTCCACGGTGTGTTTCATTTGATCTCATCACAAATATCAAATAATACACGTCAGACTGGTTGGATATAACATCGGATTACTGTAGCTCATTAGTCCTGAACATCACAGTCTCCATTCCAACTTTTTCCCATTCATCACTTCCTGTTTTAATCAGTATAATTTCCTATCGAGTAATCTATCGACTACTTCACCGATTGGTCCAGAAATATCAAGTCAGCCACTAACCAGCCTATACTTGACACATAGTATGATTAGGATTTTATATTCAAAAAGATTGATTAATAATCAATCATTTTTTGAAATAATCATTTTTAAAAAAGTATAAACTAGGATTGGAGTTGATTGATCTTGTTTGCAGTGATACAGTGAGCTTCAGTTTAGCCTGTCAATATAGGCCCTGGATGCAACTCCTAGGTGAGCCCCTGTTTGTGTTGAATGTGACAATATGGAGATGACACCCAAAGTTACATTAAAAACTATTTATCATAGTCACGAAACAATGAAGTCGAAAATCAAGCTCATGAAAGTGTACTCATGACTTACTTCATTACTCATGAAAGGACTGGTGTTTGCAGTGCAGCCCTGATGAGTGATCTATGTGCAAAAGCAAAACTAGACAGACAACAGATGGAAGGGAAAGAAGAAATGAACACACAGGTCGGCTTTTATTCTCTGGGAGTTCAGTGTGGACCAAACACCTGCTGAGGCGGTCCAGCACATCCTCCAAAACTAGGGGAAGGGTGTCACTGCACGCTAACTTTTTCTATTGTGCACTGAATACAAAGATCAGCTAAAGCTGGTGTGAAAGTCTTTATCAGCACTACACAGTCCATTTGGCTGATCTCTACTTTTTCACAATAGCATATATGTTACGTGTATTATTCAGCCTTTCGAAAACGAAAACTTCCATCTGGTGCCGGGAGCTTCATCTTACACTCTTACACCATCTGTACAATTAGGGCTGCATGTTGGAGCTGTGAGAGGAGCTGGAGTACAAACTGTTCCCAGTAACAATTGTAATGACTGTCAGAGAAACAGCAGCCCCCACAGAGCAAACATGTGCTGTACATGTACTTTTAAAGTCCAGTGTCTCAGTTGCACATGAGCGTGCAGAAGGTGCACAGCATCAATGTCCCGCAACTTTCAAAATCAAATTTCAAAAATGAATCTCTGATGTGTCATCACACAGCTTCTTCACATTTCAACACTGTTGTCACAAGAAACATTCAAAACTGAAACCAATTCAAAATCAGCTCACTTCTGTCAGCTTGACTGTTTGATTGTCAGGTCACACAAATCTGTTCACAATGATTTTATACCCTGTAAACTTGTTTTGTGATTTTTTTCACTGTTGTACACCTCTTCTATGTCAGGTGACCTTATGCATTTTGAAAGGTGCAATTAAATAATGTCTAGTCTTATCACGAGAAGAATCTGCTGATGAACCATACCTCGCCGATAAGAGATCTCTAAAGACCTACAATCAAGAATTGTTGAGCTGCATGAAGCTGGAAAAGGTTTCAAAGTCATCTCAAAGACTTTAGGTGTTCACCAGTCCACAGTTAACAACAACATGTTGTCTACAAGTGGAGACCATTTTGCACTGTGGCTAAGTGGGAGCCCAGCCAAGTTGATGCCAAAGGCATGACATAAGCTCAGTGAAGCAAAACAACAACGACAAAAAAAGAACCAGAGTAACAGCTAAATAATTGAAGAAATCCCAGGACCTCATTAACATCTCTGTTGATGAGTTTACCACACGCAAAATACTGAACAGGCATGGTGTCCACTGCTTTCAAAAAAAGAAAAAAAAAAACATCACTGCACACCTGAGGTTTGCCAAAGAGGACCTTGACACTCCACAACTGTACTGGGACGATGTTTTGTGGACTGATGAAACTAAGACTGAGTTGTTTGGTAGGGGTTAATTATTGCAAAACTATGCAATTCCACAGGGTTCACATATTTTTCTTGACACTGTATATAAAATTAGCATGATATCTGCTGACACTGAATGTTAATATACCTGTGTAGGATCAGCGTTCATCTTGCAGTGAATCAAATAAAATTGACATTCATGAGCATGTGCAGGTGAACTTGACCAACATTTCTCCATCATCTGGACTATATGATCTTTCATATAAAGGAATGATAAGAATTACTGCTCTAACCTGTGTACACAGTCATCAGGGAGAAAGAACAATTGCTCTGAGCCTGCCATGTTGGCAAGACAGCAGCGATACCTGAGGCTGCCCACAGGCTAGGTCTGCTCCACTGCAGTTTCCCCTGAGCTTCTTCCTGCCACCTGCTCCTCCAGCTGTGATGGAGCATCGCCAAAAGCCCTCTTTAGTATCCTGCCATCCACCAGGAAGGAACTTTAGTCCAGCCCCATTTGTTTCTGTAACTCAATAAGTGACATGATTGAAAGGTAGAGAGAATAAAGCAGGATTGTCTGGGGGGCCTGGGAACGTAGCTTATCGCTGGATGATAGAAGCTCCTGGATTTTGACAGGCAGACAGCAGAGAGCACAAACCATATCTCTGCAACATCTGGAAGTGAATTTCAAGATGTTGATGATATGAACCTTTTCTCAGGTCTCGCTCGATTCCCCGCCGCCTCTGGTTATTGTGTCTCTCCAGCCACAGACTTGTCTCCCTTGGGTGCCCGTCGACGCCGCGTGTGGAGCTCATACATAACAAACATGCCTTTTCATGTTTGTTTGTGTTCTCCCATTTGGATGCTTATCGCAGGTGGGATTGTGCCTCCGCTGTGAAACACTGACATTTGACTTGACTTGCTCATTACAAGAAGATACATGAATATTAAAACACCGTCACAGATCAGTGCCGATGACTGGCAGTTCCATTTGAAAATTTTCTTTTCTGTCATTAATAGGACAGTGAGAGAGAGCAAGGAAAAGATCAATAACTTTTCTCTGTGCTGCTTTATTCTCACCGAGAGCTTACGTTTATGGAACTGTCAAAAAATGAGCCGCTGTGATACATGTTATGCACCGCAGGAGTCCAATCTCCTCCATGTGGAAACGCTGGTCTGTGGCCTGTTCACTGTCTCAGTTAAGCTGCAACAGTGGACTGTGCACATGCACATGCACGCACACACACACAGTTGACTGTACCAACCTCTAGAAATACTGCTGCTTCACAAAATAGTCACCAATCAATGGCTTGTTCTCGAGAAGTTGAAGGGTAAAGCATTGATTTTTAGAGTCAAGAGGATATGACAGTGTCAGCTCCTGTCAGAAAATGGCTTTTAAAGTTTCTTTTATGCGGAAATTACACTACCAGTGGCTATTATATGATGAATAATAATAATAATAATAATGCATTTTATTTATAAAGCACTCCACGTGCTACAGATGGAATCACCAAAAAAGACAAATAAAAGCAATCTTTGTATTGACCTCAGTTTTCCCACCTGAAATATTTTCTAGAACTGCAACACAAAACTATACTAAAATGTTTATATTGTGACAAAATGTCGATGACTGTCCACCACACTGTTATGAATTGTAAGGAGGGAATCAAACCAGGCACTGTTAAAATCAGTAAAAAGACCAGGGAGAAGAAGTGAGTTTTGAGGTGACATTTAAAGGATTCAACAGTCGGGGAGAGTCAGATGTGGAGGGGGAGGGAATTCCAAAGTTTTGGAGCAATGGTGGAAAAGATGGCCCTGTCCCCATAGTGCTTAGTCCTTGGTCTCTGGGTGGACAGAGACCAAGATGCAACAGATTAGTTATTTTTAAAAACAAGAACCCATACTTGCCGCAATAAAAATTAACATCAGTTTACATAATGTTCAGTGACGTTTAGAGATCATTTAGAGAACAAATTATGTCTTATATTACAAATATGAATACGAATACAAATTACTTTATTAATCCCCAAAGGGAAATTCATTTGTCTGTCAGCTCATCAGAAGAATGAAGAAGCCTGATGGCTGAAGGTACAAAGGATCTTCTATATCTCTCCGTCCTGCAGTGAAGAGAGAGCAGCCGTCCACCACTGCTTTTCTCTTGGTCCATCAAGGTGTTATGAAGAGGATGATCTGAGTTGTTCAGAATGGCCTCCACCAGCGTGTATCTCTCCACTAAGGGGTTTATAGACTGAACCACAACAGGCCCGAAAGAATTGCTCGCTGTCACTAGTGCCTTCGTTATATAAAGCTTCCATTTCAACCACAAACTCAGTTATGAGCAGCTTCCCTGTCGACTGTGATCACAGCAATATGATAAATTTTGCAGACCTCATATTGCAAAAAAACACACAGGCTCAGTTTCAAATTGCTCATTTTCCATCTCAATAATGGAGCAAGATTTCGAGAGCACTTATTAAAATGTCGAACGTACTGGAAGAGTTTATTGGCAGCCAGCTCCCAGTGAGTGGGGAAGTGTCCATCCAAGTAAAAGGGGGAAGATGAAGTCAGTGCAGTTGGCATGTCCAGCTCGTCTCTCTCATTGAAACGAGGTTGGACGGCCCCCTGATTGCAGCTGAGGGATGGAGCCCAAACAGGAAGCGACGCCAGCCCTTGTTTGTTGCTGTGAGCTGGCTTCTTGTTAAGGGCATTAATCTTTCACAGCAGAAGTTTGTGTGTGTGTGTGTGTGTGTGGGGGGGGGGGGGGTTGAAATATTTTTCAGTGTTTGCCTCAGATCTGTTCTCTTATGGGGAGTAATTTTGTTTTTTTAGCTCCTGGGCCTAAAGCCAGCAGGTGTGTGACACATGCACAGACACACACCTGCTGGCTGAGAGTGAGAGACTAAATCACAAACTGGAAAAATAAAAAACACGGATACGGTGAATCAGTGCAGTCATTACAACTGAATCATAAGAGGTAAACTGTGCCCACCCCACCCCACCCCATCCTCGCCTGCCTCAAGATACTGAGGAGTCACTGCCATCTATTCAGTAGTCACACTTCAGCTATCAGTTAGAGCTCATTAGCATGCAGACACCAACTCACTTATCCAAAGCCTGGGGCGAGCTTGTTGTGACACCGCTTCATGAAACTGGATAGCTGTTTATTACTGTACGTCCTGACATCATAATTCTATACTGTCTGCAAGACAAAGTCTCACAGCCCCAGAGAGACTGCAGGAGGAAATATGAGAATAGCAGGCATCGACATCATGTTCCCATCACTCTGCACATTACAGGAGGACGAAAAGACAAAATTGAGAATTTTTGACGAGAATCATACGCATTTGCTGTGATGAATTGCTACTGTAAGTCATGTCCCATGCATTCACTGCATCATTTCCAATTACAGAGCCAAGACAGACAAGACAGCTCCCTAAGTGTAAAAGTAAAGCTGGAACTCCTTATTATCATTATTAATAAATCTTGAACCATAGGGAGGCGCCCTTCTGGCTCACCACAAACAGTCCTAACTGCAGCAGTCATGGGTTTATAACGCCTTGCAGGATGTCATCCCTGTATCTCTCTCAATTTCCCATCTCTCCATCTTGTCATAATAAAGGCAAAAATGCCCCCCCAAAAACTGAACCCTACCAACACTGTAGGTCCATACGAACATAGTAGTTCTGGTTACATCCTGTTTATCCAGTCATGTAAAGTATGAGCCATTTGTGTGAAACTTGCTGTGAGTCTTAAGTAATGGCGAAGAAGTATTTGTGAGGTCACACTGACCTTGACCTTTGACAACCAAATAAGAATTACTTTATTCTCAAGTCTAAATGAACATTTGTGCCAAATTTGAAGAGGTTCCACTGAGGCAATGAGATATTGTGTCTACATGAAAAGGATGGACAGCCTGAGAACATGTCTGCTGCTCTGGCTGATGAAGACAAGACATAAAAACTCTAAGTCTCTGCCAAAAATGCAAAACATCATCTCAAAGTAATATCCACAAGGTCAAAATTTTATTTCTGCTTGTTGTTCTGGACCAGTCTGATTAATAATACTTTGCAAAATATTGACTGAGTTCATGGTCTAATAAAGAGCAAAACACATATTGTTCAGGTTCTTCAGGAAAGTAGAGCTGCACTCGAAACTAGACTGGGCTGGGTGAGCCTGGTTAGGGCCTGGTTAGTGATAGCAGATTAACTTTTCGATGAAGCCTATTGCAGACACATTGCTGGTGAACCACTGTTCAGCTGCTGCGGTGAGATCGGCCTCTCTGACACCTGCCACCGATCCCTGCACTTCACCAACAGGATTTTTTTTCTTCCCCTCAAAGCTCTACTCGATTTTGTCTGGAGGATATTATTTTTTCACACCAGCCTGATCATTGCACAAAGTAATCTCCTGCTCTACAGGTAATACCATCCTTTCTGATAATGCCTCTATGTCACTTGAACTGACTTCTGAGACTGACTACCAACAAAGACATTGGTGATTTATTCTTTTTTCTTTTTCTTTTTTTGAGCCCAAATTTTTGGATGTATTTCAGCACATTTCTTTTCTTAGGTGGAGGCCTGAACTCTTGGAGTTGCTTTGTTTAATCCAGAGAGAAATGGAGGTTGATGACCAAGGGCAACAACACCTGGCTGATGTTCTGTTAAGTGTCACTGTTTTCGTATCTTATTTTCACCTGTGGAGTCCAGCACTGATTCATCGGGTCCTGCATGGATTTAGGTGGCAAGGGAAGTTTTGAAATGTATGAGTTTTTAGGTGAATTTTTTCATATGTTGTGGAAGAGGATCTGTGCAGTTGGTCTAATTACCCTATTTTCATAGTCCTACTTGTGCTACTGTAAATGTATGTCATTTGTAGCAGTGCTGGATCAATATCAAATACTAGGGATGGGGCCGATCCGATCCAGTATTGGTATCAGGTTCTAATACCAACATAATTCACGGATTGGAATTTTCCGACCCAACCTGCAGAAACTTCAGACTCCGCAAGTGATTCCTGCCGGCTAGTCTGCTAGCTGGCTGCAAAATATGAATGGATTTCCTGAACAAAGGCGTGTCTCAGTGAGATACAGAGTTATGAGACATTGCTCCTTGCAGGGACAAACTGTCAGGAGCGCTCTGCTGTTCCTCTCTCTTCAGCCTAGTGTTTGGCTCCATCTGAGCGCCAATCAGCTGAGCTAGAGCGCAACAGATGTGGCGCTGCACAGCTGTACCAGCATGTGTATAACATCGGCAAGAAAAAAACCCATCTAACTTTATTCAGTAGGCTACTTAAACTATACAAAGTTAAGTAATTTAAGTCAAACCGACTGATGCAGCGCTCCTAGTGTGAACCAGTACTAACGTTGGCTGGTTTGAAATGTGTGTGGGAATTTCCTGCATTATGAGCACTAGATTTGTGGGACTTTCAGTGCCTGATACCACTAATGTAAAGATGAAGCAGCCCTTTGTATTTTATTTGGAGAAGGGTAGTGTAGAAAATTTTACCCTTAATTTCATATTTGACACTTGAAAAATGTGTTGCTGCTTAGTGTCTACTTGATTTGTATCTGTGCTGTTTATATGACGGGAATTTTTTTTCTTTTGATAGTGTATATTGCACTAGTGGTTTAACACTGTCTTGGAATTTAATAAATATTGGCAATCAATTTGAAACCCTTGCAGCTGCATATTTGTTTTAAGGATGGGACTTTTCCTGTTAACAGGATTTCCTGTTTCTCTGACTTCTGTTTCCTCTCTGTTTCTATACTTACCGCTCTGGTATCGGAATAGTATTGGTATCGACAGATATCCAAATTCAGGTATCGGGATCGGATCGGAAGTGAAGAAATGTGGATCGGTGCATCCGTATCAAATACCAGTATCAGATTGGTGCATCTCAATGTCATTATATGCAGATGACACAGTGCTGTGTGTGTCACTGATGCTTCAATTATTAGTATTATCAGTTGATTTAAATGAATGTATGCTTGACTTCTTTACTAAGATTTTTAGATCACTTCAAGATTGAGAATACGTTTGATTAACTGATCTAAAAATATGCTCAAAACTCTTAAAATCTTAATCTTAATTTTAAAAAAAAGATATTTTTTTGATTCACAAAACTCCCAAAATAAAAGTACCATCAGAAGTTGAAAGGTTATTGTAGCAGGGCCTTTTAAACCTGGGTCCCAGAATTAGAATTTTCCCAGCTGGCCTTGAACTTAAATCCTTTTCCCCACAGGCAGATAAACAGATTACAGTGAGTGGGGACTTAATAAAAGATAACACTGTTGACTTTTGAGGGACGCAAGGAAAAGATTAACCTACCTGACTCCCAATTTTTTTAGATACCTGCAGGCTAAGAGTTTCTCCTCTGTCCTGCAGGGTGTTTATTTCAACCATTACTACAAACTGCACAACACACAAAGTGATGAGACATTTCAGAGCACAATTTAAGACCCGAGCGGAAGATTTCAGTTCATATGAAATGTGTCACAGACATCATGTATATGTCAAAAAAATAAAAGTTATTACATTTATTTCATTGATGTAAAACGATAAAATGAAATGTATGAAAGAACCTTGAGATATTTTCTTAAGCCTGGTTTGGAAATGCAGGAAATTTTCCACATTTTTCATGGTGTTAAATCGACCACGACAAACTGCTTCATGGTGCCTCTTATTCACACACACTCACACACCAATTGCTGTGCTGCTATCATGCAAGGCATTGGCATGGCTATCAAGAGTAATTTGGGGTTTGCCATTTTCTCAATGACACTTGAACACACGATCGGGCAGAGCCGGGGATCAACCCTGACTGAACACATGAGGCTGAACAAAACAGCTTCAGTCAAATGTTTCTTCTTCTGGTTTTATTGAAGATAATAAACATGTTTCTTTTTTGCTCCTTCATCAGGGGCTGACGCCACTGAAGTTTTAGGACTGTTTGTTCTGGGAGGGCAGATCAAGATCTGGAAGGCAGCATCTACTCATTGATATTCTTGATTCTTTGCAGTAATTACACCAGTGTCGGATGTAGTTATGATTTATTAATATGAAATCACCTCATGTTTAAGGTTTAGAAACCTCTTAGCACCACAGGTCTTGCACCACTTTGTACAAACTGGGTGAGAAAAGCATTTTCACAGATTCAAAAAGACTACACTAAAGGCAAGAATCAGAAAAACAGATCCACTTACTGTGCCAATAGCTTTCAGACTCTAATAATAACAGAAATGTGTAGATCTGAAAGGATCTTCTTAAGGCTCAGACTGACCCAGTCCAAAGTATTTAAAAATAATTCCAGTCAGATAAGTCTAAAAACTACTAAACAGCAAAATACATTGAGAGATTAAACCAGAAACATCATACTTTAATGCAGTTACATCCCTCAGACACAAACTGACAGACCATTGTGATTGCACAGTTAATTGTTATCAAGACCTCATAACTCTATGTTTCACAATGCATCGACCCAGAAAATCTTTACTCTGCAGAAGAAATGGTTGTGTGTGCTATTTAAGACATTCACACAACCTGATTGCAGTCACCATGTGAGCTGCTATACTCTGCTTTTATCCTTAAAATTGACTCAAACACTGTTTCTTCCACCACAAATTTGAAGCTGGTGTTCCCATCCATTATTCAGGTTGACATCTGATTAACACTACACACTGAAAACAAGACAACCATTCAGTCTCACCAAAACTATCACAGTGAGACGTGGGAAAAACTAGCTGGTTGGCATTACAGCACTCTATTATAGATAAATGAAATCATTATTCATGTTAAGGATCACAAAGTGACTTTGTGCTGCACCCAACAGACTGAATGTGCTGCTTTTATTGTAATGTGTCTGAATTTTTAATGACACCGTTCACAAAAAATAACAGGGGTTTCAAGAATCTCTCCTTTCACTTATTCATACAGAGGACAAAGCAGGCGATACCTGTGAAGATGAGTCTGTCTCCTACAGACAATTAAATGTCACCCGGATATAAAATTTTAATTTGGGGTTTAGTAGTGGTAGTGGTAGTAGTAGTAGTAGTAAAAAACAGACTATTGTTTACAGTTTTATGACTTCAAACAAGTCACATGATCATTCTACCCCCTGATACTCGCCACTGTACAGTTTGTTCTCCCTTTCCCTTCTCTGCTTCTACTGACAACAATATGGCTGCTACTGCTCTAGCTTTGGCCATGGTGGAGCAATAAAATATATATATTTTTTTAAAGGTTAAAAAAAAGAACAAACACACAGGCGCAGATGAATATAATATATTTCAAGCCCCAGCTGATAACAACTTTGATATCCCTTTTACAACTTTTGGTAAATTTCACTGCTGCATAAATTACATTATTCTCTGCCCTTTTCACTCCAGAGTCTTCCACACAGTTGTATATTTATGCTGATGAACCACACACACACACACACAGGACTGTGTGTGCTGTAAATGACTATGGCTGAAACCACTGGGCCTGTTGGAAATTACAAATCACCACATTATTTTTAATCTGGCGTAGGGTACAGTGTTTGATAACAGCTGCCATCTGCCTGATTTTACATACAGTGCCACTAAACAAGACCTGATGTCGGGTTGTTGTGATGGTTGTTGCACTTGTCTGGAAAAGTAATGGGGTGCAAAGGAAAATGTTTTCTGCTGCTGAATCTGCTGAAGTGAAGACACTTCTGGAAGTGCAAGCTTGCACTCATCCTGCAGGAAGAGGAGTGTGTGTGAGGAATCATAAGTGAAACATCTGGGTAATGTCAGCTCAACAAAAATGGTAGTGATTAAATGAATTATGAGAAATCAGTGGGAGATCATCGATGACACTTTCATTCTGACAACATATTATTTGTGTAAACATGTGATATATTGGTTTATAATTCTTGTGTTCTGTAACTATTACTGGCTACTTGTTTTATACTGGAGTGCACACTTAACAGCAACATTCACCGAGACTGGCAGATAGTTGAGCACATGGGATGTTTATATAAAAATATTAGGCACTGAGCGTATGTATGTAAGTATGTAAAATGTATTTATGCAAAATAAAGATGAAAATATGTGACCTCACTACTTTCCTCGAGAACTTTGTTGGGAACATATTTTTTAATATCCTCTCTTCACATTTATAGTAGTATCAACATTATTACTTTTTGCATGGATGTGATGGCACAGTCGGCGTCGTGTCATAAAAACGCATTCAGCAGCTGTCGGAGTGAAGAGTAGCCAGTCTCTAAATCTGTTTGCACAAAGAAAACACGCCACCTGTTCCCTCAGTATTTAACAACAAGGACAAGTCTTCATATATTCACTGTGCACATGTGAAGATAGATATAGGAGGTTGCATTATATTCTGCTTTTTCACAGCAGACAGTAGCCAAGTGTGACTCTTGGTCTGTGTACCTTGGCCCTCTGCCACTGAACATACATGAATATATCAGTTAATTATAACCATACCAACATTAAAAAGGAGTTTAACACTACAATTTATTAAGAAATAAAAATACACACATTGCATTGAATTTTTAACATCAAAGCGTTCTTGTTCCTACTCTATAGTATCTGGTAATTATTTCTTTAATTCTTAGCTTCTTATTCGGCAAGGTTTTGAGTCATTTTCACATGAGCACAATGATCAGGTCGGGCTGTTCGAGTGACATCTCTTTTCAAAAGCTCCCTCCTGTATGAGTCATCGGTTGATAATGAAGTAAAACCCGCTGTTCAAAAAGAAAGGACAGAGTGAAGCTAAAGGGCGGATGTATTAGACGCACTTCCTGTCTGTCAGCCTGTCTGAATACATCAGGAGGAAAATGACCCTGGATATTTTCAGCACCATCTTCTTTGGCCTTTCACAGAAGCTTTTACTGTATTTTTCACCTCAAAAACCGAACACAATTTGCCGACACACAGTTACATGTGGTTTTTCTACAGCCACACAGTGTTGTAGTGATATGAAAATTAAAGTGTAAAAATATACACAACGCTTTCTTTTTCAAGTTATCATCATCATCATCATCAACCTTTATTGAACCAGGCAAGATTGCTAAGAAAAACATTCTTATTTAAGCAATGGCCTGGTTATAAACCGTCAAACGTGCGCAGTTCACAAACACTAGACTGAATGTTGTGACAGATCAGTTATTCCAAATCAGACACAATAAATACACAACTAATAAGATCTAATCTTCCACGCAAGTATTATTCATTAAAGTTTCTGGGAATAACTGCCAGCGATGCTTTATATGTGAATGCGTGTGGTTGCTGTAAATGTCTGTATAAAAAGCTGTAAATGTTGTGTTTGACTGTTGGATGTTGTATTTATTCACTCAGATAGCGTTTGTGTTTATTTCTGTGTTATGTGTGTCAAGGGCTTTACCCTGAGGAATAAAGCCATATGATTTCAATAAATGGTTTCCAATGGCCATGAGAAACTTGAGGAAATTGGTGTAATTTTGATCCTCTAAATAATAAATGCCACGCCTACCCGAAAAAGAATCTAAAAAAGACTTGTCAAATTATTGAATACAATAATATCAGGATGGGTGTAAAGAGAAGGTGAAAAATTGCACAGACACTGTGTAGAGATTAGCAAAGTGTGAAGAAAAAGATTTCCTACTCTGTAATGTTGTGTTCCACCACCACCTTCAGGAGTCAGGAGTGATGGTTCAGGTGCTAATAAAGTCTCCAAGTTCTGTGAAAGGCCTCAGGCGCTTCACTTCATCACCTTAATGTCTCAGATTTAATGCATCCTAAGATTTGCCATGTGCTGGAGAGGAGGCACGAATGCTCCTGTGGCCAAAAGGGGCAGTAAATGCACCGACACAGTGTGTTGTGAAGGACTTATCTGAAGTTGAGTAGACTGTTAGCAGAAGCCACAGCATGTCTAATTTTGTGACATTCCCACCTTCACTCGCCCTTGGTGCTTTATTACATACCACCTCAATAAGCCACATGAGTATGAGTCATGATGTGGGGCCCACACCTGCCTAATGATCAGAAATGTCAAACCCTTCAATTCTCCAACAAAATAAGAGTAAAGCAGTATTTCTAAATCAGACCCAGCATCTAAACATTAACAAGAGCTCATTATTCTCCAAAGCAGCAAAGATGAGATACATGATGGAAATAGTGGTCGTAAAGACCTGCGGATATTACATTTAAGCCAGGAAAGGCCAACTGACACAAACCTATAAAATGCACTGGTTACAATAGTAATGATGACTGCAAGAGATGAATAGTAAGCAGCATGTGGAGGCAGCAGCATGTCAATGAATGACATCCTTCTAATCCAGAGCTGAAAGGAAAATCGCAACAACAGCCCTCCTCCTACAACTCACAGGGTGGCTAATGGAGCCTACAAACAAAAAGACAAAAGCTTTCACAGCCATTCACCAACAAGACCTCTTTAAATCGGACACTTATGGCAGAAATCTATAGGCTTAAGCCTGTGAGACCAAGACAGGGTGACAGGATTAGAGTACACATCACAGTCTGCTGGTCAGTAAGGACTGACAGGTTGTTCAGGATTCACAGCTGCAGCTACAATAACATGATGTGCACAGCAGGTTTGCAGTGAAGCAGTGAAATAAGCATCATACACAAAATATTACAGCAAGATCAGATGCGAGAAACAAGTTCGGTCACTTGATCAGACACAGAGCCAGGTCGAACAAGGTAAGTGTCAACGGACAACTCAAAATTTCAGCAAAGCATCAAAGGCAAAATGAACATAGCAAAGTAGAAAACAAAGCCATAGGACATAGTTCAGCTCAAACATCATGGCACAAGCAAAGCTGAGATGACAAAGTGTGTGTGTGTGTGTTTCACAGCAACAAGTCAATGCAGCAATGCAAGCAAAACCAAAGCCAAGAACATCAATGAATGACAGTCCAACACTCCAAAAGTCTTCACTCAGTTCCCTGTGAGTTCCCACATTCAACCCACTCCAGCATTTCCACTCAATGCCACTAAAACAAGAACCAACCACTGAACCGCAGTTCAAACATACAGCATGATATAATCACAATGTTTACAGGGTAGGTTACCAGTCAGTCAGAAGGTCGAACAGTCAGTCAGTTTATGACAGGACAGCTAAACTGAGTAGTGAACTCTTAGGACAAAATAGAAATAATAAAGCTGGGTTTAGAGTCTGGAAATTTTGGGGAAAACTAAATTCAAAAGTTTATTCCTACAAAACTATCAGGACAGGTGAGTGGCTGAAGTAACAATTAGTTTCCTCGTGTGTTGTGCTTTTTTCCATACAGAGGCTCAGTCTGAGTTTTGTGCTGCTCTTTCCACAGCTACAAAGCAGGAGCTGCTTTGCAAGATATGAGGTTGGTACAGGACAAACAGGAACGGACGGCTGGTGAGAGAGGGATGGCTCTGTTTAAAAGAAGGGGAAAAAAATCCAAGTATATTCCTGAAGCCTGAGAGTCCATCTGATTAGCTGAGTGCTGGGTTTAGCAATTTTTTAAATACCCACAGGAGAGAAGTTTGTTACGTCAGCACCGCGAAGAGGCAGCCTTCCAGATAGGTCCTTCATTTCTCCTGCCCCTAAACCACAGTTCAGCACTGAAGCTCTGTGGCAGAACAGTTTTGTTCAGCTTGAATTAAGCTGGAGATGGAAAAGCACAGACTTGCTCTGTCTCAAGATCTGATTTTTAGGGGCCTTCTGCCTTTGTTGTAGAGTGACAGGAACGTTAGGGTGAGGGCCCACTGTCAGTTTGACACAAGAGGAGGCTGTGACGCAATGTTCCTCCATCCAAAAAAGCCTGTTGTTCTTGATATAGAAAAGACAAGGTCAGGTGAAGGCTGCATTTCAGATGCCAGCACCTGCTGTTTAAAAGGAGAAAAGTACTGCCTTTGTGTTGATTCATACACTTGTTAGTCATCAGGACAGGAGCAATTAAAGAACAGTACAAAGAGAGGCAAAGGTCACATCAGGATGAGGATGTGGTGGATGGATGGTTCAACGAGTATGACATAGAATAGCGTGTTTGATTGTAGGAAGAAAGCATGTTGGGTCTATTATCCATGACTGCTTGACAAAGCTGACCACCAAAGATTATTTAAAGTTAAGTTAGTATATAGTGCCAAATCCCAACCAAGCCATGACCATTTATTATTGTAACCACAGCGACAAAAGTCCAGTGCAAAACTGTCACTGGGGTAGAGTCCAGGTGTTTATTATCCCAACCATGACATACAAGTTGTAGAGAACATCAGGAAAGAGATGGGTCATATCAAGGGGCTGAAAGAAATGACCTGTGTGGTTCAGGCTGGAGGAACTTATTGCATCTATTAGATCTTTCATCACCTTCCTCATCATGGCAAGAACCCATGATGTAAGGTTTCTGCTGGATGGGGCCAGACAAATGTGATGTTTGTGGTTAGTGATGGCCTGACCTTGATCTCTCTCTCTGGGTTAATGTATTAACTGCTGTGTCCATCAGTAGGGGGGGGGGGGGGGGGGGGGTTGACATAAAGGCTTTCTTGGACACGATAAGATAATCAGGCAGCACTCAGCTTTAAGGTGCATAAGGTGAATAAGCTCCATCCCACCAGCCTTATTGTTGCTCCATGGATTATAATAAGTCCTGATGCCATTAAATCCATTTTGTCCTTTACCCCGGCTTATGCTCTGGCTCTGGCTGGTGAGCACTTGGAGCCAATTGGTTGGGGGTGTCATTGGGGAAAGGATCATTTTTTCTCAGGTTCCATCCATCCTTGTGTTTGTGATGTTCCTTGAATTCCTTGATATACTTCAATATGTCTGTATGATGATGATTCGGGTGTTGAGCTTTTTGTGTGATATAGTTTCTTAGGAAATAAACCAGTTCTTCCAGTGGTGGCTCGGGTGCCATTTTTGTTGTGGTTTGAATATTGATCATGGGTCAACAGTCATCACAAGTCAAGTCAAAGTCCTCAGAATACGAAACACCACACAGCAACATTTCAAGTTACCTCCCAGTTGCTTATACAAGCAAAGTCACAACCAAAATTAGACACACATGAATGACACAGTTCAACAGCCCACCACAAGTCTATTCACAAAAATCCACTCCAGGATTTCACACAGATCGCAAAAAGCCAAACCAACCAGCAAACTAAAGCCACAGCATGTGTTCATCTGCTCGCAATAACAATATAAACAGGGTACTCACTGTTCTGTAGACTGCCTGTCCATCTGTCCATCTGTCGCCTGCACACAAAGATGGATGTTGCCTCCATGATGTCATCCACAGGTTGAGCTGCTTCACCAGTGCCACCCTAGCAGCACCTGACTCCACTGTAGTCCAAGCTGAACCACATGCAGCCAAAGAGATGGGGGCAGTTGTTTGTAGCCACATGTCAAGTGATCTAGTTTGTAGCAGGACAGACTCCAGCACCGTCAATCAAAGCGGCCACGCCCTTAATTCTGCAGAACTGAGAGTTTTAATTAAATGCAAACAGCATGAATGTTTTTAAAAACACACCCGAGGAGTTTTTTTTAGAGCTCCAGGCTCTTGACATATCTATTTCAGCTCTACAGTTTGTTAACACAGGACTGAGCTGGACTCAACAGGTGTCTTGGCACCTTTGTACCGTTGTCATGTTTCAGCTTCAGTCTCTCCCACGGCCTCCTGTGTAATGAGTTGGGACGGGTCGGACCAGGCGTCAGCTCTGCGTGAGCTCCATGAGCCGGACTGACTCACCTCCTGGAGCAGTATCTGGATCCATGAACGAGTGACATACCGCGGACATCCCGGGCGGGCACAGGGCCGAGTGAGCGGACAGGTGTGCACAGGTGACTCCGGCGTTCTCTTCCGATGACGACACTCACTTCCGGGTCTCGTGATTGCTAAATGTGGATATGGACGGAGGAGGAGGGGTGGGCATTGATATCTAATCAATGATCAATATATTAGATGAATGAAAGAACAGTATAAGAGCGCAGGAGCAGACTGACATCTCTGCAACACTGCAGTTAATCATCCATCAAACCAGCCTGTCAATTATCCACAACTAAGTGTGTGTGCGCGCGTGGGTGCGTGCGTGCAGTTTTCCGGCCCATGGTCTAATATTGAAGTTAAAACCACCAATGGTCTGTTATTCAACTATTTATGATCAGTGGATTAAAAATGAATGAGTTCTATTCTTGACCATTTTATGTTATGCTTAATTTGTTGCTTTATTTTTTCATATTAATGTAATTTGAAAGAAATGTTTCATGTTTGAATCCTGTATTGACTTAATAGATGCACATCACTGTATCATGTTGGTGTTTTAAAAGAGATCTTTGATATATAAAAGTGCCTTCAGTGTGTTTTCACTCTTCCAGCACTGCTGTTTAACCACAGGCGTAAACAAAAGCGATGTTCAAATTACCGTCCATTTCTCAGCTCACCACTGACGGGTAACTGCCTGTCAGGCTTCCTGCAGCTCAGAGTCACTTTGCTCTAATTATAAAATACACATATGTTGTGGTGTCTGGCCCTGCAGGTACTTCAGATGTTGGATTATGCTCCTGTGATACACCTGCTTTGATACAACACAGTAAAGGCTGTATGTGTTTGTGCTCCGCACTTTTACTTGTGTTTACAGACTTGTGAAAGGGCCAAATGAAACATGTTATTGTAGCCTCACTGTCTGTGAGGTTCGGTCTGGATTAGGCCTCCCAGTCACAGCTGAATGTTCTGCGTCTTCCAGTCGACACCACATACAGCAGCAGAGTTGAAGGCCAGTTCATCTCTCCAGTCTCCAGCAGATCATTCAGTCAGGTCCGGTGGTCTAGTCCTCCACTGTCTGTCTCTCCCAGTGGCAGTTGGTGCTCTTTTCTCTACGAGGAGGCTATACCAAAAACCAAGAAGCAAACATTTACTATGATATCACACTAGTGTATTTAACTCAATGAAAATACCTGTTTTTGTTTTATCCATTAGCTACCTTCAGGCAGCGTTGTATCATTTAGTAATAGCCTATAGGGATGAATGTGTATGCGGCTGGTGGTGTGTGTATATCAGCATCACTCAGATGAACCCAACAAGCTCTGATCTCTTGTACTGAGAGGAGCAAACTGCATACATACAACTTATAATAAGTTCACACAGTTCACACAGAAAATATGAACCACTACTGTATCATAACATGGAACATTTTTTAATCCACATTTCCTGCAAATATATTACATTTTACTCACTCACTTTATAATAATTAGCCTTTTGTTTGCTCCTACATGTATTGTGAGGATAAGGATATGTGGGAAGAGGTGGGGCAGCTCCCAAACGTCATCTATGGTCCAGCCACCACTGGTCTGAAGGCTCTACAGGTGGAGGTGGAGGAGTGTATTACTGGGAGGGAGAAACCAGCAGGTAGTTGTAACAGTGAAAATCATAACACGTCGGTTATGGTGATACTGTATGTGCTGTCTTTCATATTAATAGACTGATAAATAGTAAAATTAAAAATAGGAATAATACCAACAACAGTGATGATAATAATAAGGCTTGTAGTGATAGATCTGTTATGTCAGATAATGATGAGGGTCCAGGTCCTCTGATGAAACTCACAGGTTAAAGCCTTTTCTCCCTCAAGTGTTTGTTCCCTGTCCTGTTCTCAGGCCACTGAAGATTGTCTTGTTGTTCCTTTACGTAACTGAACAAACGATGAAACAGAACATTTCTTTCTACAAGCTCTGAGTTTGTTTGTTTTTTTGTACCTTAGTATTGATGGGATTGATTCCTGCTGTGCTGCCATGGCTTCACTGCAAGAGCTAATATTGTCTCAGAGGAGAACTGTATTGAGTTCATAAAGTTGACACAGTGATTGTGCTCCTCTGTGAACTTTACCTTCACTTGATGCTGATCCTGTTTCACCCCACATCGTTTACTGTAGCATTTTATTTTGAATAAAAACTCCCATTCTGGCCTTGAGAGCATCTTGCACCTATTTATATCGAGATAAGCTGTTTATTTTGGGCTGCACCTCTCCAAAATGTTCTTCTGAGCTTTGCATGTAGGTTTGGCCTAGATTTGGCCCACGAACATTTTTTAAAGCAACACTTCACACTGTGATGTTGGGCTGGCAGTTACAGATCATCATCACACATTTCTCAATGTGCCAGACGTGAGCTCCGCAAAGTGCTCAGGGAGGGAGGGGCTCATTTGACAAGTCAACAAAGGGCAGCGGTTTTCTCTCTGCTGCATCATCTGTGCTACAGTGTCGTCACATAAAGAAGAGTTTCACATGTGAACTCATGTCAGAGAGTTACACAGAAATAGAACCAGTATCTATCAGTTACATTTCACCGCCGACTCAACAACAGCCAGCCAAAACCTTTTTCATTACTAAGTACCTAATTCATAACTTATAAAACTATATCAACATGTTATTTATAAACAATTGTGAAACTCTTAATAAGCTCATCTATGATGTGTTTATCATGTGAGTGTGGTAATAGATGTCCTTTAAAGTACTTAACTAACAAGTATGAATTGCAGTGAGTGTTCATGTGATGTCTATTAACTCACTCACTGACTACGAGTCCACATTTAAATCATTGTATATAAATGGTTCTTTAATCATTTACTGACGCTTTATAAATGATCTTGTGAACCACTGACATCTTCTAAGTAACTGGTCTGTACCTGATATAATACTTCACTTGATGTATAAATGCTGAGCCATCGTTTATTTCAGATGAAAATAAAAACAATAAGGACATTATATATGATCTTATTAATCCAGATAACTGTGTTTATAAACGACAAACTTGTTAGTACCAGTGTAGGAAGAATGCTTTTTAAATGATGAATTAACAAACGCTTGACAGTGTGTAGTTGTTATAAAGTGTTACCTGCTCAGATTTAAAAGCAAAAGAAAAAACAAAGCTGTATTTGTTTTTATCTCCTCTCGGCTTCATCCACTGTCCTCCTCAACATATTACAAAATGTTCATTTTGGACTCCTCTTATCTGATTGTAATTGTCTCGTAAAACACTTTGTAACTCTGTTGAGAAAAGTGCCATACAGATAATAAAGTATTATTATTACTTACTGCTGCAGTTTGTCTGTGAAATTAGCAATTAATCAAATCACCAGAAATCAGCTGGCTCCCAGTGAACCTGGGGGCTTGGAGTCTGTGGCCTCGAGGCACCCGCCTGGTTTGCCTCCAAGAAAAAATTTTCTTCGCTAACACAACCATGAATATGCAAGAAATCAAAACAGAGTTAAACAGTGTTAACAGTGACTGAAGTGCTGGAAAATACATCAGCTATAACCAGAGAAAATAGACCTTATTATTAATGATATATTTATTTAATGAGCTATTTTGACATGATCTGTCACGCAGCACCCAGATGTCATGTATCATGTCATCGTCGGTGCTCATAGACAACCCTGCTTGTTCTCCATCCACCACTGCAGCCTCCTCCTCCCTTATCAGTGCGTATAGACATTAGTATTAATTAAGTCCATGTAAGCGAGGAGGCTCGTGTGCTGCAAGTTGTCTTTATAATTGCTACTTTGAGCTTTCTGGGATGAGAGCCACCTCCTTTATCATGATGAGAATGCCCTGACTGGAAGGATCAAAATTGGCATCGCACCCATTCACTACTTTGTTTTTTATCATGACCTCCAGGAAACCTGCTTAACATTCCCGATCAATAGAGAGCGACTGCTGCAGCATCATTCATAACTTTGGCTGCATGAGCTGGATGTTTATACACTCAACTAAAATACATCTTACTCAGAAAACGCACTGGGCATCTGAGGATATACAAAGCGTCTGATTCTGTATCGCTATCATTAATTAAACCTTTGTGTAATTACACACAGGTTGGCATGCAGTTACGCTTGTTAATGACAGAGCATCCATTTCCAGCTGATAAACAAAGCAAATGTAATCATGCATGTTAACGCTCAAAAAATAAATGTCATTAGCTTTGAGAACTTTCAAGGCAAGTGCAAGTTAATTAGCTAATTAAACGACAGGTGCTATAGGCAACATAAGATGTGACATTTTAATTTAGTTGAACCTCACAAAGCTGATTGATTCTACCATTGTCTTAATCAAAGAGTTAGAGTGTAAACCCTTGTAAGAGGCCTGCAACACCATCAAGTCTCGGAAGCAGGTGTCTTACCATATGCTGCATTAATTACACAAAACTCTTTAATGACTTATAGCACCGCTCGTTACTGAGCTGTATGGCAATATGCCCTCTATCCCTTTTCACTGGCCTTGGTGTTATTTATAGCACCTACTGCAGACTGAAGATCCATGGAGAGACACGAGTGCCTGGTATAATGCAGAGAAGTGAAATTTCATGTTCAGGGAGGTCCATGAGGGAGGTGGGGTGGGGGGAGCAAATCCAATTGATTTTTCCTTGTTTTTCCTCCAATTATTCCCATGTAAAATAGCATCAGAGAAAGGAGCCAAGGAAGAGCAAACACTCAGATGGGGTTGTTTTCTCTGTTGATTTTGCAGGATGTTAAAACTAACTCAAGTCTGATTATTAGCCACTGTTGTCAAAGCTCTGTGAGGGAGGGACTCTGTCCACTCCTTGCATGTAAGAGTGGACACATGCTGTGGACACAGAGACTCGCTGCTGTACTGTTTGTCTGTCAGTGTGGAGGGCGTTCAGCACCATGGCTTCAGAAAGCAGGACTAGTGAAAATTCAGGAGACTGGGGAGGTTGTAACATCAGTTGTAACACTTCCAGTTTCTCCAATCAGGAAATCATCTGATTCACTCTGTATATGTTCAGTTTAGCTCTCCTTATGTGTTGAAGTAGCACCCTGTGGCAGACACAGAAGGAAAAAACTACATTTGATGTGAGAAAGTTCTTTTTTTTTTTTACTTCATTTATTTTTGTGATAGCATTGTAGTTAAACTCATCAAACTTAAGACATGTTTATTGTGTCTCAGTGTAGATATCACACACACGCACACAACCAATTATGTTAAAAAGTAATTTAAATGTTGAAGTGTTGCATTTAAGCTTCCAATATCAAGTTTGTCCTTATTTCCTTATTTAATAATGTTACATCTAACCCTATATAAATGTACATATATATGTATATAGAATGTTCATTCTCCACATACGCAGCCATTAATCTCGAGTTCTGTTGGATTAAAAAAGGTGGCTCCGTTTCTTACTTTCTGTCATTGTCCTGTCATCTTTGCTCCACTGATGATGTTTTTTTGTGCTCGCAGTGAACCTGCTTCCCTGAGACTCAACATACTCAGAGTTGACTGAACTAATTGTGATCAGCTGTTCTGAAACCGAACACTCATGCTCAGAGTTAGTTGAGCCTGCTCTCTGAAACAGGGCCTTGGAACTTCTTATCAACATCTTACTCATGTTTGAAACCTGTGTGGTCACTGCTGCAGTGAGACAGCTGGGAAGGAAGGGGCAGGAAGGAAAATTCACCTCTGGTCCTTCTTTAGCCTCTTAACTCCTTGTTTTCTCCATCATCCAGCAGCATCTGCACCTGCTGTTTCATCACAGATTTGTTATCCATCCATCCAATGTACCACTTATCCATACATGAATGTAGCCAATCCCAGCTCTACCTAGTGAGCCTACAGCATGTCTCCTATTTTTAACCTTTTTACACGAGCTAAACTTTCTGTGTTTTTCAATTTTCTGTCTTTCTGAAATGCAGTGATGCTTTTACACAGATGAAGATCCCAAAGGATAAGTTAGGTTATTGAAAGTTTGAGTTTAGCTACAGGTCAGTTTGGTCACACTAAGTAACTCTCGTCTTTCGTCATCAAGAGATACAAGCAGCACAACCAGGTTAGAATTAAGCCTCAGTTTCTCATTGTTAAATCATCTGCCAAATTTCAGTGATGACACTTATTTAAACAATTACAATTTCCAGTAATTGGCTTCAGGCATGTGGCAGTAGTGTGGTAAAACACAGAGACGAAGACAACCTGTATTTAGCAGAGGACCTGCAGATGTGGAGTTGATAGATGAATGTAGTTACCAGGCAGGCAGGATGGGAAAAAAAGGACACTCATGGTGGTAACGTGGGAAATGATAGGATACACTGAACTATCCTGAGGCCTAAAAGTCAGCACATTTCAGCTTCTGCTGCTTTGACGGTGACCACTCTGTTTTAATCGGCCTCTTGTGGGTCCTCCAAATTTATGGAAGTGCAACACTAAACCAGTGGAGCACCCATTAAAAACTGAGCTTTTATATGTTTCCCTGAGATTTTCAATTAATTTGAAAAAGCCTCCAAATTAGCATTTAGATCATGCAACATTAAAACCCTCTATTAAATTCCATTAACTCAATTATGAACATGTTTATGTATTCTCATGGAATTTGATCAAAATTTCTCTCTTAATTGCCTCAGTTATGAGATCAGATCAGTCCCATAATAAACATGTAATCAATCAAACTGCAACATATCATTTCCCCCGCGTGTGAACACTGAGTGTGAGCTTGTGTTATTCTCCAGCAAAGAGCAGATTAGCCCATAAAACTACATTAGTCCTTCGTAATAGCCAGCCAGTCTTTTTCTTCAATGTGGGGACGCCTGCTGTTTTATGAACTGAGAGCTTGTCCACACACATCGGCTCATTTTCTGTCTGAAGGGGAGATGAACCTCTGCTGACCTCCGCTGGGGGGTGAGGTGGTGGGGTGCTTGGCCTCCTGCCCAGAGCCAGGACATGGAGTCTCTGTGGGCCGGGGGCACAGAGAGTGGAGGGGGCTGACCTCAAGGAACACAGTACTATCCAAGTCTGCAGTGCCAAAGGATCAAACACTGACGTTCATCTTAATTTAGGGAAGCAAAGTGCAAGATCAATGTGCTGTAAGTGTAAGAGGTGTGAGATGGTGCGAGATGTGGAAGGAAGGCTGTGAGGTCACAGAAGGGTCCACAGCTTGAAGAAATGGCAGCTTGTCCACAGGCGGGAAGAAAAGCCGAACACAAATGGAAAAGGACAGCTTATGACAACACAGTCAGCAGCGCTAAAATAATTCACATTAGACTATTGCCTGTAAAATCCGCAAGGCAATGCTTTGCTTTGTCCTGTAGCGTCCACACTTCACCACTGGTTCAATGATATGAACTTTCTCAGTTCTGACTCATCCTGAAAACCTCACGCAACTCTGCAGAAATAAAAGACAAAGAAGAGGAGGAGAGAGACTCTTAGTCTCATCTTGAGTTCTGTTTTTTTTTTCTTCACTGGTCTCCATCAGCTCTGAGGAGGAAAGATGTTTGCTCTTGGAGTGAGATGATGGATCTTCAGGTGTTTTTAGGGTTGCTGTCAGTGTTGTTGATTGTGATTGGTCCAGCAGGGGTGTTGTCACATTGCAACAGTGGTGCCAATAAGAAATAATTTATTTAACCTTTTATTTAAACTCGGAGGTTTATTGAGGAAGCAACCTCATTTACATTATAGCTGAGACAAAACACAAAAACATTTGAAACATACAATGTATATATCAGAAATACCAAAGAGTAAAAGTGACAAAATGAACTAAAAACAGAGATGTCTAATTAAAAGCAGGAGCAGTTGAAAGCAAAATAAGATGTAATTATGGATTTAAACATCCTAATTATAAAAGTGTGGTGAGATTCAAATGGTTTTGCAGAGTGTTCCAGGTTGTAGGTGCACAGTAAGAAAAACTGGACACTCCAAGTTCAGTATGAACAGAGGGAGCCTGCAGTGTGAGCCAGTCCTTTGAGCGTGTATGATGGAGACATACATCAAAAGATACTAATGAGTTAATATAGGATGGTAAAAGACCAGTGAGGGCTTTAAAAATAAATAAAATGTCTATCACACCTGTTAGATAGAGATGGCCATTCAACTTTAGAATACAGGTCACAATGATGAGTCTTGTAGCTGTCGCCAGTAATAAATCTCTGGGCTGAATGATAGACGTCAGGGGGATGTAGAGTAGTAGCTGATGCATGCCTGTATAAAATGCCTCCATAATCTAAAACTGACATAAAAGTCAGTTCATAATCATATTGATACCACACCTGTTTCAATAGGTCAAGAGTTGTTGGACAAATAAAGATGAAAGTCATCCAGAGGAAGCTGAAGTCAGCAAACAGTGTTACAGACACACCTGATACAACACAAACTAAATTCAGCTCATAGACTTTATTTGTCCCCAGGCATCAATTTTAAGAACACAGACATTAATAACATAACAACACAAATACACAACAGAGAAAACACCAGATGAAAGCCAACCTAACAAATTAAGAAACAAACTATCAACCTTGGTGCAAAATTCAGACAAAGCTCAGGCTGTGTGATAGAAAGTCTGAGTGAAAAAAACAAAACACAGTTACATACTGTTTAAGATGCGTATCTGTCATGCAAGGTGAAGAAGGTATTAGTTCACAAGAGACCAAAAAGTTCAGATCTAAATCAAAAACATTTAGCCAGATGATAAAAAAAAAAAAAAAAAGATTCACCATAAAGCAGGTATGTCCAAACTATTCCACAAAGAGCCGAGTGGCTGCAGGTTTTCTTTCCAACCAAGACTCATTTAATCAACTGATCTCAGTCTTCAGACAGATGATTGTTCAAACTGTGTGCTCTTGATTGGTTGGAACAAAACCCTGCAGCCACGTGGCCCTTTGTGGAATAGTTTGGACATGCCTGCAATAAAGTAAGAAAATAGAAAATCACAAAACAGCTCAGAGTGCTGGGTGCAGCTTTGACCTCTCAGCTGGTTTGTACCGGTTTTGGTATTTGGTTGTTATTCTACCTCACGTTAACATAAACTTCAAGAAAAATCAATAATATCAAGGCTGCTTCTTTCACACCTGCTGACTTCATTTATGCACTTGAGAGCACAACAAGATTCAGCAGCATGTCCAACAGATGCGCACAGAGAAGCTTTAGGATCAGTCTCTGGCCAGTCCCAGGTCAGGGCTGGTTAAGCTGCTACAGTGGAGAAGCAGTAGGTGTGAATACCTCACGCCCCGTCCTTCACAAAAATGCTATTAAGCGAGTCATTAAATCTGAGAAAATCGTTCAGCTCATTTAAAGATGTTTCCAGACTGAACAGGAATAATATTTGGAGCTCTCAATTAAACCTGTTTCTTTGTTTTTGTTGGAAAAAAAATGAAGGCACAGACGTCACAGACATGTTGGCACATATGTCGGCAGGCAGGTTTGTGTATTTACAGAACAAATCCAACATAGAGAACATGAACGTTTATTTGGAACCGTGTGTCTGGCTACACACTGTGGCCAACACTCCCTCTCCTTCCAGCTCTGTTTTGTTCTTCTCTAACTCCTGAGATGTATAATTGGGCATTTTGCTGCTAAATTTAGCTGCAAAACAATGCTTCACTTCATTATATTCACCAGTTAGCTGCAGGGTGCTGTTTAGAGCTGGACTGGAAGCCCACAGCAGCTTTTATTTTGCTGACTGCTGCAGCAAAAGCATTGGAAACAATAAAGCTGTGATTCACATCAATCCCACATGTCGTCAGTGTGAGAGGCAGGTTACGATACGGGTTTTACTGCTGGGCGAGCCCTGCTGGCCATGATAGTTACGACAGCAGCGAGGGAGGACGTCAGGTGATGTAAAGTAAAGAGGCTGGACCGTCGGGTCGGCAGATGTCAAACTGATGCCAGTGTTTCTTTTATGTGTTTCATCCCACAAGTTTACTAGCTTGCTCACTGTTTGTTATTGTAACCATGACAACAGTAGCCCTCGAACCTTTGCGAAGTATACTTATTTTAATGTAAACCCTGATTTTTCTTAAGTCAGAATCAGAATCAAACATTCAATTGTTTTGTTACACTTCACCATTCAGAATATATGAATGTAACACAAATGACAAGACAACCCATATATTCAAAATATAAAATATACCCAGTCAATAATTATAAACAAAGACAAATTTGCGACAGACATACTAATTATGTAGTTTTTGTGCTTCAACCAAACAAAACCATGACTGCTCCACAAGCTTCACTGTGTCATAGCAGTGAAAGTGATGGACACTTTTCCATATGATGGTTGGTTGTGTATCTGTGGTTCATCATCACCACTGTCAATTGTGATTTTAGCCATGGTTCATCATTATTTATGGATTTTTGCAGTGGTGAATAACTTGTTAATTTTATTTTGTCATAAAAACCATGTCACAGCAGAGTTTCTTCCACCGACTTGAGACAAGAATATAGATGAATCTTTCAGCATCAAAGCAGAATTATCACTCCAGTACATGTGACAGGTGTTTGGCCAGATGACTGTTCTTGGCAGAGGAAGCTCGTACATGACTTGGTCAGTCATAAGATGTGCTTCACACAGGTCCAGCTGAACTGTGACACAACAACTGGGTTGACATGACTCAAACACAAGATTCAGGACACAGAGGTTTGCGTAAAAATCCAGGTCTGGTACATGGTAAGGCAGTCAGATAACAAGCAAACAAACTAAAGTACAAAAAGGCCGTAAAGAGTCAAAAAGCAGGCAGACAAAGACTGAGAAGAACACAGCAAGCTGTGACACAGATGAAACACAATATACTGCTGCAGGAGGGAAGGAGTCACAGAGTTATATACACAAAGGGGCGGGAATAACAAGACACAGGTGAGACTTATTTGACAATCACAAAACAGTGGGAAAACACTCAAAGGGAGGGAGTGACAGGCAAGAGACACAAACAAGGGAAGCAGCGTCAAAATAAAACAGGAAGTGCACAATCAAAACACACAATGAACACACTGGGACTTCTGACAAACTATTTCACAATGATACGTCACAAGTTCCCACTTTCAAAAGAACAGTCCATGTTTTGTCTTCTGTTTTGAATGAGCTGCTCTGAGCTTTATTCTTTTTCAGTGGAACCTCCCACACTTCCGTCCTCAGCCCGCGGTCGCCGCCACATTACTACATTCATATATACCATATACACTACAGAATCACAGAGCCAAAGAAAGCCAAGGAAAAACATTAAAAGTTAGAACAAATTGGTTCGCAAATGTATTCCAACCATATTTTTACATTTACTCTTATGCAGAGTGAACAAAGAGGTGCACTAAAGGTAAAACAGTACATATAATTCATTTATATTTCACCTGTGTGAACCAAATTATGCAGCATTTGAAAAACATGAAACATCCTCCAGACTCCACCACCAGCTGACAGATGTGCTGCAGTTCCAACTGGCATGCAGCCTTTTTCTTCTTCTTCTGATGTTTTTGGCAGCTTCTTGGAGCCACCTCTTGTGGTCACATGAGCTTGTTCATGTGCGCCATTGATCACCAGTGGCCTGTTTTTTATTTATTTTTTTCTTTTACCTCAATGAGTCCATGCTGACAGAAAGAAAAAGGGAATGATGCAGGGTGAGAGGTTTCCATTGTGGACTGGATTTTATGGAAAAGGTTCTGAACTGCTTCCACTCTGCTGCGAGAAATTACGTGAGCTCTGACCCCTCAGTTGATAAGGTGGACACACAGGCGATTTATCTCCCAGAGACCTGCCGCTCTCTCATGAATATTTACCATATTTCTGCAGCGGTGCACTCAGGTCAATACGACTGCACTTTGTAATCAACATCGAAGCTATAGGTTAATAACTGCAATTTGGTTTTTTGTCTCCCGGACTAATCTCATTAGGTTAAAATGAATTTTCTGATTAAAGTCAATCATGGGGAATGTGGATAAGAGTGTGCTGACAGATAGTCCCAAGATAATCAGTGTGTCTGATACATGCTGCTTTGACTTTAAGTGTAATTTGTGTAAATGGAAGAGGACAAGGTATGAGGTGGGAGGCAGCTTTGTAATGTCTCTGATGTGGCTGATAATGTTTCTGTACATCCCCAGCCCTGCTAAGTGTCTGCTCACTCTGATGTGCAGTGGTTGTAAAGCGAAGCACATAGTTCGCCAATAGGTCTGACTGTGTGAAGTCAAAGAGAAAAAAATCCAAGGGTAGAGCTCTTGGCTTTGAAGACAGTGCTCCCTGCTCCCATTGTGCTGCTTTTCCTAATTATGCCAGGGCCATTCTGCTGACAGACAGAAAGTGCAGTGTGACGTCCAATCACTACTCCATATTTCATTTCCCCTCTCTCTCCTTTCTAACCGTTAGTATATCAAACCAGAAATCCAGTGACTGATTTTCAAAGAGACTTGATTAAACCTAGGAAATGGGACATGATTTCCCATTTAAAATTCATAACAGGCTAACACTTAAGTAATTTAAATCCCCTCTACCGTTGGAGCAGTTGGGGTCTGCATCAGATTGAATTCACCTTCCTGCATCAGTCCATTTTATTTCAATTTGATGGCAAGCAAACTCAGTCGGTGCACCCCTGTGAGTCACTTTTCTCTCAGTTTTGGCAATCAAAGCACGGCCCTCCAGAAAACAGAAACCAGACCGTTTCATGCTGGGCGTACCGAGCTCCAACAAATACCGGTAAAACACAAAAATGTGCAGGTTTTCAACATGGAGGCTGGTTTTAATGACAAATCAAAATAATAATTATAATATTAATGTTGTGAGTTTTTACATCTATCATCACTTAACCCAATAAAATACGCTACCTATACTGTGGGTTTAATATTCAGTGTATTCATTTATTCATGTGGATCGACTACCTAAGAGGTATTCTTTGGAAAATGAAACATGAACATGGAATAACAAAATAAGAGTAAACAACAGATGATTGGTCTCTGTGACAGTCAACCATTTTATCAATCAGGCTGTTGCTAGCCTACATATGAGTCACAGGTAGCACTATGGGCTACACTGGTCGCCATCTCTGACAGTATGCAAATATCAAAGAGACAGTCGGCCTTTTAAAAAGCTCTGGGAGGCTTACACCTTCTGTTGTAAGGTACCTGGCAACCAAAGTGCATGTGTTTGTGATGTCCAAGGTGTTGAAAGGTGCATTCAGTAAGCACTGAAACCATTGTCCCCTCTTCTGATTAAAAAACACCTATGGTGCATGCACATGTGTGCACAATACATATGCTTACATGCAGACTTAATAGTCCTCATTTTGAGGTTTGGAAATAAGGTGACCCACCTCCAAAAAGCACTGCTACTTGTAATTCAATTTGCTCGACCTTCCTAATTGAAAATGGGCTGCATATGAGAAATGAAAATGCCTCTGTGCATATTAATTCTCCATTAGTGTTAAAAACCCACCAAGTCCTTCAGATATTCATATTCTTTTATCTATCAGGTGCTGAATAAAACAGCAAAGTATTGCTCCTATCTGCCAGATGTCATGTTCTTTCATGAAAAAGAAATATAAATGGCCCACTAGTTATAAAACAGCCCTTAAGTAAAAACCATGAGGACTCAATTTTAGACAAATGAAAAGTAAAGTTCAAACAATAGCCTAAATAAAATATAGGCATAACTTGATTTATTCAATATCTGCAATGACCAGTAGGCCTGTGGTGACTAGTGTTAGGCTAGTAGCATTAATAAACTTGCTGTGTAACTAACAAGAGCTCTCTGGCCTAATGACCCTTCTCTAATCATAGGTCTACCACAGATAATCACTTTATCTTTAATCACAGTATTTCAAATGTCAAACAATAAAACGAGGGTGAATCTGTTATGATAATGGATACTATGATGATATTAGCATGCTAACACACCAAACTGATGGTGAATATGGTTAATGTGTCACCATGCCAGCAAAGTCACGCCGCATTAGCATAGCTCAAGTAAGTCACAGTGTCACAGAGCAGCTAACAGTGAGTCAGTGTTTATTAGCTAAACTCAGCTAAAATAATCTTCATTTGTGCAATGCATCAAGTTAGCGCTGACACACAAAATGACTGTGAACATGTTGACATTTGTTGTGTCATACTTCTGTGACCATGTTATTAAATGACAATGGCATTGAAGCCCGTACTAGAGCAGCCAGTGTGACTGTAGCTACACATTTAGTTTGCATCATTTGTTGTCAGCTAAATGACATTTAGCTTTAAGAAAAAACAGCAAGTGTTGTGTATACTATCATTTGTGTACTGCACAAACTTAGTGCTACTGAACTGGTGGTGAACATGATTAACATTATTGCTACTTTTGTGACCATGTTAGAAGCTGATGGCATAGCTCAAAGTGACAACAAAAAAGCAGTAAATGTTGTCATCTGTGTACCTATAGGTAGGTTGATACTGTATAAATACACACTTGTGTTTTATGGAGTAACTAATGCAACTATGGTGAGGCTAAAATAATGAGACTGGTCAGCCTCTTCCGACAGGACGTGGTTTTAGCTGGTGAGACTCAACTGGGCAAGAAGTTTGTGAAACACCTCCTACAGCAAAGTTGATGCTTCCGTCAGCACTACTGTGGATTTGTGGTGGTAATTACTGGATTTGGCTTCTGCAGCAGCGCTTCCATTAAGACTTCTCATCAGACACATCTCCTTCCTCATATTCTAACTTGGACGGACATCAGAAATGTAACCCGTTCAGGAGCCTTTATGACCAGACACCTCCGTGGTGTTCATCAGGCCCCTGAGTTTGTCAGTGGTAAATCATCCGCACTCCTTTACAGTGCACCACTTATTGCTCTTTGACTCAAATACACTCTTGAAAAAGGCCTTTAAAAGAAAGAGCACTCTCACTCTATGTATCATCAAAAATGCCTTGAAGTTGACAAGAATATTAATTCTCTAAAAAATTTTAGCAGAAAATTTCAGTGGGGAATCCACTCATCTCCTCTCACTGAACATCCGTCACTGTACAATTATGAAAAAGGAATAAGTCAAATGTTCAGAGCTACCTTTGATCCAGACTTCTCATTTAACAAGCTCCTGAAAGCAATATCCCTATGAGTTTATTTTCATCTCAGAAATATCTCCAGAATCTGTAATTCTCTTTCTACCTTTTCTGATGTACTGACTGGCCTGTGCTGCTGCACTGCAGCACACTGTGGTGGTCCCATTCTGAGATGCATAAAATATATGTATTTAAATCTCTGCAGGCAGGACATGCATACAAACTAGATAATCACAGAGTCCTCGATTTCACATCGTCATTCACATTGTGTAGCGACTTCTGTCATAAAATCTTTAGAGGGGCAGTGGCCCTCAATATATCTTTGCTTTATTATCCCATAAACCCACATGAACTCAGTGTATTGCCAGTATATAAAGCAAAATGTTGAAGTGGAAAATTTCTCAGGATTTTCTAAATCAGAAAAAAGAAAGACAAAATAAATACATTTATTTCAGAAAAGCTTTCATCCTGCCCTACCACTGTACCAGCTGCTGCTCTCTTGCTTTCTAGACTTGAGCTTATTTACAGGTTCACATTGGGCACGTACTGTAGCTGACACTTGTTCAACATAATTAACAGCGATGGAGCAACACTGACTGACAAATTGTTCAAGGACACTTAGAACAGGTCACTTGTAACAGATATCATTTGTACCTGCTGCCATTGTGAACCACTGACCCATTTACAGAATGATCTGTCTTATGGAAGCCACTGTAACATTGTAACAGGCATTTATCCTCATCCATATGACAGATTAGCGGCAATGAGCACTGATGGCTTTACTAGCGTACATATGGAGGAGACTCATTGTACATCTAAAGAGCCATAAATACATGCACTGTGTGTGAGTAATCAAAAGGTTTAAATGAGCTGTAGCCACTGCAAAGGTTTGATTTTCCTCAGGTGTGTGTGTGCACAGACAGAGAGAGAGAGAGAGAGAGATGCCTCTGAACCAACTTATAGTTAGGAAACTTCACTGTAAACTAAAAAGAAAAAGGATTCTCATTCTGTCCATAAAACCAGTGAATTGGAGGAAGAGAAGGGGAAAGGAGGAAACATGGCAACACAGCAACATGGAGCATCATCCACAGCAGACCCCCAGTGATGAAAACCAAGAGTGTAGTGTCCCTCTAATGTTTCCATCTTCAATCAATGACAGTCTTGTAAACACAGATTCACACAGCCAGGGTTTCATATGTCACAGACCTGAGGAACCATTCCTGTCAACCTGTGGGGACAGTGGGCAGAGCTGAACACCTTCAACCTTATCAGTATGGGGAGAAAGTATGAGAGAGTAAACATCAGCACAAATGCTAACATTGTATCAGCCACTGCCAAATACAAGCTGGCACACAGCAAACAAATAAAAGATGCCAACTGTGCTAACTGCTCTGAAAAGATACCAGTGGTGCTAAACCGTTATAAAAGATGCTAACTGTGCTAACCAGCCTGACCCCTCTGCTAGTCTCTGGTTCTGATGCTTCCTCCTCTATCCACCTTGATGCTCTCTGCCAACAGGTGGTGGTGGGGCTAAAGGACCCAGGTTTCTCTAGCAGGAATCCAGACTCAAGTTCTCCCTTTTTATGTGTGCAGATCATGTGAAGCTAGATGTAGCAGATTAGTTTCAAAATTAGTTTAAAATTCATCTTGTGATGACCTTTAAGAGCAATCTTGCCATTTCTCCATTGCAGTTACATACAGCTTAATATTTCTGGCATTTATTTTTTAAACATACTCACAGTTTACATCCAGCCCAGAAAACCTTGGCTGATATTTCCGAGGAGAAATCATGAAGAATCAAATTACTTCCTTGCTACTAATAAGATTATTGGTTATCTGTGCCTCATGAGAACTTGTGGCATCCTGTACATGTGCAGTAATATATGCACAGTTTCTTATTTGCAATACATTCGAAGACTTCCACTTATTTTGCTTTTATACCCTCAATTTCTCATTTTCTATTGTTTGTTTTATATTGCTCTACAGACTGTGATGTCTACTTGTCTGCACAGTTATGCTACTGCAAGCTCCACTGGAGACACTATATTTCATTGTTCACCGTGTAATGACAATAAAGGTATTGACTTGAACTGAATTCAGATCCATGTGTTTTATTTCCTCCTGCCTCGGTGCAGAGGCACAGCGTTGAGAGCAGCGCTGACAGCTGACTGTGTGTGTAACGCTGCCATCTACTGAGATCTGCCTTCACAGTGGATGTGTGTGTTTGCAGTAGAAGAGGAACAGTGATGCTCCCTCTGTGAAATATCGACAGTGGTGACTCGGCTCGGGGGGGAGGTCCTGCTGCTGAGACCAGTAACAGGGTAATTGAATTTCAATTTGTTAAGAGGCTCCTTTACACACTTCACGTCTAATCTGATCCAGGTTGCCCCACCCTGAGATAAAACCAGACAGCTGCTTTAACTTCACTCCTCCTCTCATTTATCTTACCCTCTTCATCCTGTTTTTTATCATCAGCTCAAACGTGTGAGTTAAAACCCACAAGCATGTCGCTGCAGAATACTCACTCCCCAATCTACGATGTCATAGCAGGTGTTTTGCCTTTGCCAGCTGTGACATCATTGATCAGGCGTGGCAAGATATGAATTTCCTCTTTAATTTCTTGTGCTTTTCTCCAAAAATCAGACTCCTGTGTTGTGATGTGTGTTTGTTCTCTCTCGTTTGATGGTCTGCAGCTTGGAGTAGATTGCAATTATCCACAGGAGCTCTCTCTCTCTCTCTCTCTCTCCTTCTTCCCTCCGCTGTGAGAGAGCTGATCCAGGCCAGCGGTGAACATGAGGAGGAGGGCTGGTTGCTAGGTTGCATATTCCTCCAGTTACAGAGCTCTTTGATACCTGCGTCGCTGTGTGCTCTCACAGACATGCACCCACTCACACAGCTCAGGACAGGCAGCTGCACACATACACACAAAGACCATGCTAACACTCAGATGTGCACCCCCTGTGTGCAGGCCTGGTTTTCACCAAATCAAGGCAATAACAGGCATCCTTCCACCCGGCAAAATATCAAGGCAGCTTCTCCGCTGGGCAGCTAGACAGGAGTCGTCTTACCACACTAACAAGGTGAGCAGACAGTGCGAGCTGTTGTGGCGGGTGTCTGTGCTCCTTCAGGAGGAACAGACAACAACTGGACTGGCAGCGCTAATAAGGTGTCAGCGCTGCTCTGCCCCTCACTGAGAGAACGAGCATGCAGCTCACCCTGAGAGCTGCTGCTCCAACCAGGATCAAGGTATTATAACTGCAACAGACACAATTAAAACCACACACACACACAAACTCCAAACACACTTGCCTCAGCAGCCTATGCTGAATCATAAAGTAGAGTTGCAACAGGAAACAGAAAACCTCCCAAACCAGAGATGCTGAGCATTATTTCTGCTAAAATTGGGGATGGAGGCTGACAGGAAAGCTTCTTCTTTTTCCACACAGAGGTGGTGACGCATGGAAACATGATGGCTATTCACTCTCCACCCAAGCACACAAAGGGAACAAGCTGTGCGGGCAGTGAAACAAAATTTCAGACACTGGTGGTAGGTTTTAACGAACATGTTCAGATCTGTCATATATCTATATATAATATTTCTATCTCTTCTTCTGTCCACACAGGCCGAACACATACTCTCACAATAAACTGCACAAAGCCACAGTCCTGATTCTGTGCACATATACATGCTAAAGCAAACCTGAGGCTACCATAGCATGGCATTGCATAGCATGGCTCAGATTTGTTTGTCCTGGTTGGTGAAATAATCATGACACAGCTTGGTAGCTACCTAGCAACACAAATGAAAAATAGCATCAAAAACACTGTCCAGAAAAATGACAGAGTGCAAGAGTGACTGAGACAGGTTAACTCAGTCAGCTTCTGGAAACAACTTCTTCCTCCAACCTTTTGCTTTCTTGACTTAACAACTCATTTTCACTGATGATTTCACTGATTTCCACATGTTGGTGGAACAACTACATCTTTTTTTTTTTGCCACAGATGGGTGGAGGCAGGAAACAAGAAGCAGAAGTGTCAGTGCTGTCCTCATGCAGGTGGTCATGTTAAGGTTTACTGCCAGGAATCTAATTTGTTCTGTGTGAACACAACCAGTACAAACATATTTGAACTTTGGAAACATGTGAAGCTCAGCAGATTACTGCAAATTCCAGGAGGAATCTTTCAAATGTGGATGCAAGTTCTACACAGAAAAATGCAAGATGGCTGCCATTTCAAAGATGGCTGACACAACAACTGAGTCAAGGACTAGGACTCAAAACTTGAGACATAAAGGTTTTTGTAAAAACCAAGCAAAAGGTCTGGTACACAGTAAGGCAGCCAGATTACAAGCAACAGAAGAGTGGGAATATCACAGGAAGTTGTGACACAGGTGAAACACAACACCCCGGCACAAGAGAGGAAGAAGTTATGGACTTACATACACAAAAAGAGGAGGGGATAACAAGACACAGGTAAGACTAATTAGACAGTCACAAAATGGCAGGAAAACACAAGGGAAGCACACTACAAAATAAAAGAGGAAATACTTAATAAGAAAACACACAACCACATTTTCCCATATGAATGATCCTAGTATTAACATATAAAGTGAAATCTAAAGACTGACATAGATACAAATACAAATTTTAAAAGTCCAAAAGCCTAACCAGCATAAAAACTAAATAATAATATTATTTTGAGTGATATTTCATTGACATCATAATTGTGAATCTGATGCCCTCTGTGTCATATATGATTCAATCTTTTAAGAAATCACTGATGTTTCCTACCAGAAATGTTGGTCATCTTGTAAAATGGCAGAATATTGAAATTTTAAATGGCTCATGAGATTTCTCAAAATAATGGTCTCGCATTTTGAGGCTCTTTGTCCCATTTTGTCCCCTTTCTTGTGCCATAGTCAGGCCAGATGACATCAGGGCCAGTGTGCACAGCAGCAACATTCATACATACTGTAGTGGTGTGTCTCAGAAGGACACAGAACTATCCCTTTATAAGTAGCTCAGCATCTTTTAGCATAAAGAGCCTGAAAGTCAAAAGCTACAAGGAGCTGATTATAAAGTGAACCCAGCTTTAATGTGTGTGTTCCTGTGAGCTGTTAACACATTAACACAAAACAGAGGAGACAACGAGTCTCCTGCTTCAGACGAGATGTGAGGAGGTAACGTTGAAGAGCATCCGGCTCGGTTGAGATCTGCTGTTTTTCAGTAGCCTGTGCTGCTGTGCCGAGGCTTATTTTGCAGCCTGCATTCTAATGAGGGAGAAAGCAGAGGAGGAGGGAAGGAGTGTGGGTGTGGGGGGAGGTGGTGGTGGGAGGGGGAGAAGGGGGGGTTGTGTAACTCTGTGTTACATAACACAATGTGCATGGCCTTCTCTCTTTCTCTTTCTCTTTCTCTCTCTCTGAGATGGGAGGAGAGGATGGAGGGTTTAAGAGGATGCTGGTGTTAATGAGGGCGATCTGAAGAGAAGTGGCGCCTTGCTGGAAAATCACACCTCATTACGACACTGTTTCTAATAATGCCGGTGATGAGGATTAGTTGTTTGGGGAGGTGAGGGGACAGGGGGAGCAGACCCCTGACTTGTTTTAGATTAAAATTCAACCATCGAGTGGCGTTCAAGTGGGTTTGCTGGGTAATTAAAGTCGATAAAATGTTATTACTTTCACCTCTGGTCCTCCTACTGCTGGTCGAGGACAAACCATCAGACAGACATTTGTTGGACATTCTTGCAGAGGACGAATCACTGCTGAGATTCAGCCTCCATGCTGATGTCACTGATCACAAGAGAGAAAATCATGATTATCATCTTTTCTTCCTTGCAAAATTTTCATTTTTATGCTTAAAAGCACTTTGAAGTTTAGTTTCTACTTGCTTCGGTGTACGATTTAGTAAATTAGTGAGATATTTGGCCGAAGCTTTTTAGTGAGAGAGGTTTTGCATTCAGTCTTTGATTCCTCTGACCTTATTTCACTGAAGCTCACTGAGCCAGCAGAAAGAAGATCGCCATTAGTGCTTCAAAAGAAACTGCACGTGATAAAAAAAAAGTTTATTTCTTAAATCTGGTCTAATATCAAATATAAAACACACCTAATAAAACATTTCCTGCTCATTTGTTTTATTTCAAACAAAATGTTGACATTTCCAGGAAGTAGTTTTACTGTGTCTGAAGCAAACAAACAGGTCACGAGTATTTGACTTTGACACAGAACGTCTCCTCCGTCTTCTCCTCCAGGTCATTGACATAGACCAGGATCTCCACTGAGCCGGGACTCTGACTTGGAGCAAACCTCAGTCCAATGGTGTAACTCTCCCCACCACCAATCTGAGCACAGTGAACACAAACAGCATCCTTCAGTTGAAGTGTGAGATCATGATTCATCTTTTTCTTTTCCGCTTGTGTCCATTACACCAAGATCCTGAAAGTCTCATATACATGGACTTATGACTTCTGCTCTGTTTCAAACCAGTTTTATCCATCCTAATGTTTTCAAGTGTTTAGGTAGGTTGATTTTTAAGTTTAATAACAGGTGGAGGTGGAGCAACAGGCCACAGAGAAAAGGAGGAAAAGAGATCATGACAGTTATAGGCCAACGTCCTCTTTAGGTACTGGTTTTGAGAATCATGGATTTTTCTTGGTGTTGGTAAAAAAAAACACTAGTCCGTCAGACTCAAACTGATATACACTCAGATATAAGACACATAATGAGTGAAAACATGTTACAACCACCTGCTGCTCAGAGACACCTACACCTTCAAAATAAAGGTCCTCCTTACACTAGAGATTTGAAATGATGTTAAAGAACTTTGGCCTTTATCTAAAACGTGGAAACACAGGCCTAACTTCAGGATCAGGAGCTGGTCCTTCCTGTTTCATCTCTGGTCACATGTCCAACACTGTGATGTCATGACTTGTCAAACAAGACATTTTAAAACTTTTTCAAAGTCTAGCAGCTTGAGGTGTTAACACTAAATTTACAACAGTCATTAGAAGACTTCAGCTGTTGTTTTTAATTGCAAAGTAATAATGGTGCTGTATATTATAAAAATCTAGTTTAATAAGAGTTATGAAACCAGAGGACGATGACAATGATGACATCTCACATTTTGATACTTTTCTGTGCATGGTACATTTTGACTTTTCCCTTTGACTGATTAAAAGTACAAAAGTTAATAAAACAGTGTGAACAATCTTTATGAGGTCATTTTTTAGTCGTCACACTATTTCAATCAGAGCAGAGCCATCGCCTTGTATTTTCTCAAAAGCCCAGAACCAGATATACGGGTCGGTTTCAGGGATTTATGCTGTAATCGTCCCAAAAGCAAAGCAGTATTGATCCGTGTGTCTCCTTCCCTCCTGACAGCTGCTTCCATCATGGCCGTGGATAGTTATGTTAGAAAAGAGAAGAGGTGTCTCCACATTTGCTTAATGCTGTGGGCACAGTAAATTCTTTATAAGACACCTGGAGCCTGGCTGACAAGATGAAAAAAAATCACAATGGGCTATTTTTCACTCTGCCCACCTCCTTCTGTCTAATTGATGCAGTGTCTCGTGGACGGCGGCAGCAGCAAGACTCTTTAATAGTTTATGTGAAGCAGATAGAGATACACTGCTCCTCCTTCATTCATTTGTTCATTTTAAAATGCTGCTTGGCCATCAAACCTCAGCAAATGAAAAGCAAATGATGGCAGAGACTCATTTCATGTCTGTATGTGAGTGAATCAGCTGTTACACACACTGAGGCTGACAACGCAACAATACAACAACAGCGCTAACGGCTTTTGTTTTGTTCTGAATGCAAATGAGGAAGTCATTCACTTGTTGCAAGTTAGCAGTCAACACCAGAGGCCAGAACTGACTTCACTGTGTTTTACTGATCTGTCAGGGTGACAGGAAGTCAAAGACATCAACAAGTTTTACAGCGACATCTGAAATGGCTGTTCTTCAACTGTCAAATGTTACACAATTAACGGCTTCAGCTTTCTATTCAAACTGAGCTGTGCAGATGAAGCTGTGACACTGTCCGTGGTGCTGAAGTCACAAACTCCTCACTGATATTTAACTGTCTCTAAGTCAATTATGTAGAACTCTCATGTCATTTTAAGAGATATATTGTAGCAAAATTCACTGCAACCTCAGTTTCCTGAGGCCATCTTTAATTTCTAGAAATGCACTGGAATGTATACTCACAGTCCACTTTATTAGGTTCACCTTACTAGTACCAGGTTGGTTCTGAAGGTTTTTACCTTCAGAACTGACTTAAAGTCTGTATCATCTTGGTGGCACTGAGTCAACAAGGCGGTGAAAACATTCCTCTCAGGTTTTGGTTCATATTGACAGCATCACACACCTCTGGCATCAACAAAGCATTTTCTTTCAGAGAACTGCTGCTGACTGGAAGTTTTCTCTTCTTTGGACCATCCTCTGTGACCCTAGGAATGGTTGTGCATGAAAATCCCCAGTGATCAGCAGTTTCTGAAACACTCTGAGAAGCCAGTCTGGCAACAACAATCACTGAAATCACCTTTTGTCCCCTTCTGATGCTCAGTTTGAACTTCAGCAGGTTGTCTTCATCGTGTCTATATGCTTAAATACACTGAGCTGCTGCCATGTGATTGGCCTATATATTTGCACTGACAAGCAGTTGAACATGTGTACCTAATAATGTGGCCAGTGAGTATATTCCAGCATTGTATGTGACATTTCAACCACTGTCGAGACACTTCTAATTTATATTACTACATTTCCAATGAAGTTTAGAGTTGTAGTGTCATTAAATTTGTGTTTTATGAGCATCGACATGATTAGAACTTAACAGAGCAGAATTTGATTAGGTAGAATTTAGCATGGAGTTTAATATGTGCAAATTATTTCCATAAAAATGAAGAGAGTGAGATTATTGAGGGTTTAACAGTGAACACTACGAATGTCAACATGCAGCTTTTCATTTGTTTCCATTATATTATTTATGACTCCAGGAGAATTTCTGGAATCATTTTTCCCATTGATAAGCAGCACTTAACATTAAAGCTCCTGTGAATGAAATACATTAGAGACAGGTGGCCGTTAGTCCCATGAAACCACCTGCACTGACTACCTAAAGAGGCAGAGAGAGAGAGAGAGAGAGAGAGAGAGAGAGAGAGAGAGAGAGAGAGAGAGAGAGAGAGAGAGAGAGTGCTGCTCGACCTCCTGTACTCTCACCTGGAATGTATCCTCTTTGAACTGCAGCAGGTCCGGGTGGTCGGAGCGCAGCAGGAACGAGCGTCTGCTGCTGTATGGGTTGGTGTAGGTGATTTTTCTGGAGCTGCCACGCCCACCTCCAACTGGGACACACACTTCAAATGCCTGCACAGACACACACAGATACACACATGCAAACCTGTAACAGCTTCAACAGCTGGCACCAGTTTCCTCTGGGTGGCTGAACAACATTAAACTCCATGAAAGTTTTAATAACTGTGGTTTGTGTTTTCCTCTTTCAGTAGTTTTTCTATCTTTGAGTTTGCTGTTGAGTTTTCCGTGTCTTACATCCTGTTGTCTCCTACTTGTTCATTTGTGTCACCTGTGTGATTACCCTAGCTGTGTCTTGTTGCTCCCTTGTGTGTTTAGTCTCTATCAGAGTTGGTTCTACTTCTGTTCTCTGCTCCACATGTTTCTGTGGGTCATTGATCAACCCCCCCACCCCCTCATAATTTGTTGGATTTGATTTAACCCCGGACACTCCAGCCACCTTTCCTTGTTTTGTGTTGCCTTACCATACCAGTTAGTGTCATATCTGCAGCTTATTAAAGTTACTTTGTGTTGATTGAACTTTCTGCTTCCCGTGTTGGCAACTGTGTCCTTTCCCTTGTGCTCCTGGCCTCCCCATGACAAATAAGTACTGTATTAGCAGTGATAGAGAGCAATTAAGTGCATACTGTAACTAAATACAACTTGTACTTGTATTTGCACTTGAGTTTTTCCCAGTTTATGCTGCTTTATTCCTTATTCCTCTACCCTGGCATCTCAGAGGAAAATATTCTACTTTCTACTTCACTGCATTGATTTGACAGCTTCAGTTAAAGAAGAAAGAGACTGTTCAGACTGTAACACTGTTCACTGAAGCACATGCCTGCAATGCACTGGGAAATAGTCATTCCCCTCCTCCCAAATATGAATGTATAGTTCACACTGTCTGATCTGTGTTTACAATGAAGATGAAGACATCATAAAAAAACACACACAGTTATAATTTGGGTATAACTACAGTGTCCCTGAGAGCTTAATGCACTGCAAAATAAGGAAACATCTGCAAAGACAGAAATGTGCCACAAATTAGCTCACTGCTTCTTGACTTTGAGTTATATGACATCAATATCAAATGGCTGGCATATTATTGTCTATATACTGTTAGCTTACCCATAGCATTTAGTCAAGTCCTCTGAAAACCTTCTGTTGTGTTGTGAGTTTTTGCAGCCTGTGTTGTCTCAGTGATGAAGTTTTCTGGATTTGCAGCATGTTTGTATCTTTGCATGTTGCTACAGTGAGTCGAGCCCTCAGGGCCACTGCAGAGAAAGAGCGAGGAAACGTCTCCTACCTTGGACAACACGGGCTGGTGGATGTTGAGACACAGCAACCAGGCAGTGATCAGCCGCTGGTTCTCTACATCCACAGCGTTCACGTACAGGAAGCGGCTGCCGGCGCGCCACGGCTGCACCTTGAGCTGCAGCTCCTGCACGGCTGCAGGTGGCAGAACGAAGACGCTATCTGGATCCACCTACAGAGAGAATGCGTGGGAGGGAGGACGAGAGGTTTATTGGGTTTGGCAGTGGGGTGAGGAGACGTGGGGTGGGGTGAGAGATCAAGTGAGAGACAATTAATAAAAGGAAGGAGAGACACTGACGGTGTTATACAGTGTGGAAGAGAAGAGGTGAATTTTATAAAAGGTAACAAAGTTATAGAAAAGAAGAATTAATGGAAGTAGGTGTTTGACAAAGTCAGTGGAAGGTAAAGGAGGTGTAGAGATTACAGGAGAAAGTGGGTGAGAGTGAAAGAAGCAAAGCAAGGGGCAGACAATGAGCTGAGAGCAAATAGAGGCAGAGGAGCGACAGAGCGACGGAGGGATGTGAGAATGAGATTTACTGTGCAGCTCCTTTTTAATCTGTTGAGAAAAGCAAAGCAATTCTCTGGCGGTGAGCTTTATCCTGTTTTATAAGACTCCTCCGATGCCTCCACAGCGAGCGAACCTGCCGAGAGTCACATCAAAGAGGCCGTGACACGCACGGCAAAACCTTTTAAAAATACATCTGTCACTTCTCCAGCCACCGCCCTTTTCCTTCAGGGAGGACGTGTTGGGGTCGAACTGGATGGTGCACAGTGGCTCTGACACGCCGTCACTTTTATTCCTTTTATTTTTTAGAGGCCCTTTTTACTGTAGCTCTGCCTGAGAAGCTGAATCCAGCTCTGAATAAGAAACCGTCTATTAAAGATCGAGAGCAGGCAGACGCTGCTGGAACATGCTCTCAGATGTTCAGGGCGCACAGAGCCGCGGCTAATTTTTCTTCGGGATTGTGTCAAATTGCGTCCCGACATGATCTGACATGATTGCATGAAGTAATGGGGGAAGCTAATAAAAAGAAATGAAGTGACAAATGAAAAGACCCATTATTCTGTCAATCCGCATTTGTACACTCACGATAATGACTTGAATCTTAACCTGGAGTTATTACAAAAGAGGCTGATCCATTGTTTCCTGCTGCTCAGGGAACAATTTGCATGAAATCATTTTACAGTTTGAAAATTGCTAATAGTAAAAAAAAAAGCATGGCAGGACCAAGGCATGAGGTTCATGAGGGGAGCTGTTTGTGATCTGTGTTCGGTGTGATACTTTTGTTCCCAGGATGCACAGTCTATCACAGGGCTGACACATCACCTCACACACTCACATTGAAACCTATGGGCAATTTCATCAATTATAAGAGTCATCACTTTAACTACAGTGCAGATCTTTGGACTGTGGGAGGAAGCTGGAGAACCTTGGTGCAAGTAGACTCAAAACAAGACCATAATGCACTGAGGATATATCACATCCAAGAGGATATATCACATCCAAGACCCAGTCATATGTGTCCTGTGCACAGGGAAGAACTGACTGAACTTACCGATGTCTTCTGAAGGACCACACACTCTACCAACATCCCCACAGTTTTTTATAAACTGAAAATATCTTGCAATTTTCAGATGGACAAAATCTGAACTCAGTACAGAACTGTGTATAGAGTGGCTGAGATGTTGAGAAGTTGTACAACACATGCAACAATCCTCAAACCAAGAACCTTCTTGCTGTGAGGTAACAGCAGTTCTGTCTCAATTGTCAACTTTATCTGTATAGCGCTGAATATCTCAAGGCTTATACAGATAAGGTCATGATCTGAATAGTTCCCACAGAAAATTACACCACGACATCACTGCAGATGTAGAAGTGAATGGGTCCAGAGCTGAAATTCTACACACTCTTAATCTCAGAAGTCATGTCAGTAACTACAGTCCTGTGAACTCTGTCACTCCAGGGTCTCTGGTCGTCATAAATAATCAAGGAGAGAATCAATACATGAGCTGTTCATGGGTCTTAAATCAAATCCAAACGACCCAGGCTGCCTGTTGAGCATAAATGAAGCTTTCAGTTAAAAAAAAAAAAGTCCTTAAGGATGAATCTGACAGTCGGTCCAGTCTAGAAGCAGCATGGTGCTCAGCCAATTACTGAGCAGCTGCTGTCCAAAACAGCAGCAGTCCATGTCATTTCTCCTGCACTTCACACTTCACTCCCTCTGTTTGTCTCAAAAACAAATTTTCTCCTCCACTTGTTACGACAGATGAGATCAGAGCTTTGACTGCAGCCACTTGAGTGTCAGACATATTTACTGTATAGCATGACTGACTTTGATTGGTCAATATCTACAACACAGTTACATGTTGAAGTGAACTGACTTATCTATAAGGCTTGTGTACCTGAATCTCTTTGGGATGTGAGGAGAAACATTTGACCTTGCGGACCGCCTGCTTTCCCCTCAACACCAGTGATTGACACGTCCGCTGTCCAGTCACGCAACTGACGTCCACCCGCTCCAGGAAGTGCACGTAAATCTGCCAGATCTGGGAGGGAGCTGCCATCCACTCATCACTGCAAGAGAGAAACCATCATCAGGAACAATTACGCTAATGAGGCAGAGACACCATCATCCCTCTCTCACTGCTGAAATGAAGGGGACTGAGTCTGACTCTGAGAGCTGGAAGTGTGAGAAGATGCCATCACCTGCACGGGCTGGCTCTGTGACAACAGCACCCAAGGAGCATTCTGGGATATTTGGTCTAAATTTTGAGTGATGCGTGTTTTTGAGGAAGGACGCAGCATGGTCAAGTCTTCACATCTTTGCATCATATTCAGTATTTTTACAACAATTGTCCAAACTGAATGGCCTCGGGTCTTCCACTAATATCTCATTAATAGGTTCTATTTTCTTGAAAAGCAGCAGCATCATCATGCAGGTGAAGACAGGCACCGCCCTGGGCTACCTGCTAATTTGTTTGGGGATTTGCATCAATAAAGTAAAATATTAATTAGTCCTGCACCATAAGCCAATTTTCTGGCCCTGTAGAAGTGCCACGTCTAAAACTAGTTTTAACTAATCCCATATTATCTTAATTTATAATACACTGACAAGGCTCACTGTTAATAACACTGTGTTTTCTTAAATTAACACAAACTAATCGAGTGGGAAAAAAAACCTCAGTGTCCAGGCGTGTAAACACGATGTCATCGCTCTGCTGCACTGTAATTTAACCAACCTCACTGAGCTTCGTTCATTATCATTAGAAGTTTTGTGTTTACACAACAATAATAATTTGACATTTCACAAACAGAAATAATTGTTTGTGCTTCAGCATCATTTAATATTCCTATTATTTACTGAGTGTTTGATACTATTTTAATACTGACTAATGACAGAGTTCGAGCCTGTCTGAGCACCATTACCACGTCTCAAGTTCCAGTAAATGAAGCTCAAAGCAAAACAGGACTTTACATCTGTAGTGATTAAATTAAAGTCACTGATGCAGGTTTGTTTCTCAGTGAACTTCTTCTACCTCGTCTTTCTCAGTTTTTTTTAAACAAACTCATTTATTTGTTATCTGAATAATTGTCTATGATTGTGAGAGTGGAAATATGGTTCAATTAGTGAGACTCAAAGAGAAACCATGTGAACACACACCTTTATGATTTAGATTGAAAGAACATCATCATCATTTCTGCTTTTGTGCAACCCAGAGTTTAATCGTGTGGCTCCAGCTTGAAACTTCATCATCACCTCACAGTGAACTACAAATCCCTGACATTTAATGAGGCAAACATTGGTCCTACATATTAACGAATTCACTCATAATCCAGAAGGAGATTTGGTGAAACGAGAGGAAGAGTTCTGTAACTTCAGGCGGTCAAACCACCAAACCTCCATCTGATTAGTTAATTAATTCAAGCCTGTGTGAACAATTTAATTAGTCCAAAATAGACCGCTTCTTTAGGCTAATCTGTGTGTGCGCGAGCATGTGTGTGCGCGCAGTGTCCCTGTTCAGTAAATAATACATACGTGAAAACCATCACAAAGAACATTTTGATGTGTGGGCTGGGACTCCCTGGTACTTTCAAGTACACATCCTGAGGCTCCCCTGGCACCTGGACAGAGAGCAAGGAGAAGGCAGAACCATGTTAAAGAGGAGAGAGAGGCAAAAAATAAAGGGAGAGCAGCAGTAACAGAAGCCCCAACATTAGTTATTTCAAAGCAAACGAGGACTTTTCTGCATCAAAACAGTTTGTAACTCATGACAGAGGGGAGCCAGAATAAAGTGCCCCCCCTCCTGATCAGTAATTAATCCCCTGCTAATATCAGTGAGGCTTATTAGAACATATGAGACAATTCATCCTCTCACCAGCATCCTCATCTGACAGATGATGTTCGGGTCACTGCAGCGCACAGAGATGTTGGCGCTGGCGCCTCCAACTGCTGAACACACAAACAACAAAAACACATTAAGATAGTAAAGTTTTCCAAGAGGAGTCGACTTCAGACTCACAGATGTAATAAATAAAACACATAAAATGAAGAAAAACAGTGCATGTATGTGCGCTGTACATGTGCATATATACAAACATACATGTATTGCTTTTCTTCATTTTATCTGTTTCACATTTCCATGTGTCTTGCTTTTCATTTCCGCCTGTATCCGACACCTGTTGTTATTACCTCCTTTTTTGTAACATACAGTCAGATTGTATGTGCTGATATTTAGTAAAAATACAATAAAGTGAAAGTAGAATACATTATTGTTTTTTTTTTTTCTTTTCTCCCATCTCTGATGGGAGATAACTGGGGTAACCATTACCACCTGTGGGGTCATGCCAGGGCGGCAGTCGAATGGCCTTCTTCAGGAAGCAGAGCTCGGGGTGGTAAAGTCGGAAAGTCTGGTCGACAACGTGTGGCGTTGGCTCCACGTTCACTTGGCAGATGGCCATTGGCTTCCCGTCCTCCGCTCTGAAAGTCACCTGGAGAGAGTGGAGGAGGCCAGTGTCAGTAGAAAGTTGCAGAGATGGGAATTGTGGCTTCATCTCCATGCCATGTATTTGTTCTGCTCAGGCACTGAACCAGGTGCATTTACTAATGAGCTCATCTTCCTGGCTGTAGAGCTGTGCTGATCGGACTCAGCTGGTTCAGTGACTGAGCAGAACAAATAACTTCCCATCTCTGGAAAGTTGTGATATTAGTGTAACGTGTAACTGTGAGCAATGTGATCAGAGTCATGTGTTGATGTTTAAAGGAAGTTTCCAGGGTTCAGGAAAACAGATATGGAGAATTAATTATGTCATGCAAACTATATTTAATTTTCTACTTCTTCTATCATTGTAGGCAGATCCAGATCCAGATCCTCAGACTGGAAGACACTGATATGAACCACTTGATCTGCAGCATCTGTAGCTTTACCAACACCTCTGGACTGATGCTGGAATATTCCCAGGTCTCGGCAATGAACTTGATGAGTGCAGTTCATTTATTTTTACAGATACGAATAGTAATGAAGGTCATAATAATTGGATTTTTTTCAAGGCAGTGTAAAGCAGGTCATATATACACTGCGTTATTCTCTGCCACTAACTCTTTTCATTAGTTTGCCTGCACTTTCTTTCCTGCTTGTGAGTGTGTGCGTGCAAGAGAGACCTTCAAACAGCAGCTACTAGTCTTGTGTCATTAGACTTTTAAAGAAAACCTACATTTTAATTTTTGAACTCTCTACAGTGAAGTACAGAAATGAAGCCTGCTGTTTTTCTCCTGAAGCAGTTCGGCTCTAAATAACATAAAGCTTTTTTTTTTTTGAGAAGTTTTATTCTAAAATCCACAGGAGAGTGTGATGATGGAGCCATACACTGTACACTAGAATATAAAAACTGGCTTTGGTCTGACTGAAACCCCTGCAGACCTGCACAACGTGCTTTGAAGTTTGCTGCATTATAAAAACCCTGAGGATCTGTGCAAATCAACATAAATGTGTTCATACATATGCACTAATTACATATGATAACTGGTATATATACATATGTCAAAATATGCAAACACACTGGGATTACTAACCCTCTCACGTACCATAACACTCCACACCAAACTGGTGTTTGCTGGCTGGATGTGAGCGACAACACGCTGTGTTGAGTTCAGGAATTATAGATTACATAGAGCTGAACTGCAGGATGGGAATTTCAATTAATTATTCGTTGACTATTTCAAACCATAACAAATCAGAGGTACAGATGAGTTGGTAATGAGATCTGAAGATAAATCGTAAGTTGGTCTGGGTCACTGGGTTTATTAAGATCAAACGTTTAGGACTTTGACTGACACTCACTGAGCTCTCGTCCTTTGCTGAGAATGTTGCATTCAGGGCAGAATTTCCACTTGTACAAATATCCAATGAAAGATTACCATGAGATTTAATGAGCACATTCCTGCCCCTCAGATGATAAACTCTTTCTAAATCCCCCCTCATATCAATCAAACACCTAAACTTTTCACACAGAATAAGTGATCATTGACACATTGTCATCATGTTCACCTCGATCACAGCATCATTGTCAGACTTTACAGTTTGAACCTCACCTCGTACTCTCCTGAAGAAGATAGGAAGAGATTATTCATCCTCTGTGAGCTGCAGGAGCTTTAGACTTGTAGCCTTGTTTATTTACTGACATGTTGTCACAGCAGAATAATCAGGAAACTGTTTTCCCATCGCTGCTGTTTGGACAACAGGTCAGTTCTCAGCTGCAGACCAACCAGGTGTTCATCTCAATTACATGAATGAGGCACAACAGTTAAACGGTAAATGGACTTGGATTTATAAAGCACTTTGTATTCTCTACAACCACTCAAAGTACTTTACACTACATTCATTCATACAGTGCTTTTATCTAAATATTGTACATTTCTATCTCACCATTCACACACTGATGATACATCTGGGGAGATTTTGGGTTCAGTAGTAATCAATTCATCCTCGAGTCAAAACTCAAAATTTGGAGAAGTTACATCCAAATGTAGCTGTAATACCACTGGATAACCAGAAAACAGTATGGCACTGGCATTGAGGAGTAAAAACAGGAGACAATACAAACAAAACTTTAACAGCGTGACCAGATTAAAATCTCTCGTCACAAGGAGGGAAAAACCCTTTGAAGTGAACTCTCCACATTTGAGTCGGTCATTGATTCTCACTCTCTCAGTAGCTGATCCCTGCCAAACAGCAGCTGTCCAGACGGTTGATGTGTCAGATTCGTGGGCCCATGCTGACCTGCAGGAGCGGCCCATATCTGGCTCTGGTGATATGTGTTGACTGACAGCGGTGCCAAAGCTGGCATCCTGACAGCTCTGCTGTTGGGGCTTGTCAGTTTTAGCGGGACACAGATTTGATCCAGACCCGACCTCTTTGACCTCCTGACAGAATTTTTGCTCAGAGCAGCAGTGCTGACACTGACACACTAATACACAAAAAAAGTAGGCAGACACACACACACACACACATACACACGTTTGGCAGACTGGCAAATATTTCATCAGCCTGTGCAATGGGAGAGCTTCAGGGTTCTGTATTCCGCACAAACAACAAGATTATGGGGAAGTACTGGCGAGCGCTAATGGACATCTTGTTTTCAGCAGTTTGAAGCCACGTGCTAATAATGTACAGTTAATATCACTCATCTGTAGATGCTCACATCTGAAGAGAGAGTGGCTCAGTCTGAATGCATTCATAAGGAGCAGTAAATCAGTAACACAGTAACTTTGTTTTTAAACTTAGAAAGTTTCATTAACGGCTGAATTAATGCTGAAAGTGGGGACATAAATTGACAGTAGATTAGTCAGATGTGTTGCGCCGTCGTCCAATCGGAGATAGTTTCACTCTCGAGCCTGACATTTGCCAGTTGGGGGAAGATAAACAGCGTTCAGTAAGATAAAAGTGATTTGCAGCATATAATTCTGCTTGACAGTCTTGTCTGGCGCGTGTAACTTTTTAAATAGTTGACACTTCAAAGTGTTCTTTGTGTCTGAGCTGCGACTGTGTGGGAGAGGAGGAGGGAGGAGGCGGTGCACTGCCACTCCGCGGAGAGATGTCTGGGCGAGCTCGTACACTGGATGCTGTAACAGTAGTTTAACCCCAAATCAAAAGCTCCATGCTATAGACACTGAGTTGTGGTTTTATCTTCCTCTGCTTGGCTGGATGTAATAATCAATTTATAAGGCATATAGCTTAAGATCCTACTAATGTTGGACTACATTACAGCTCTTATCACAGCAGAAAAACACACTGTACATCCAGATTGAGTCAATATCTTGCTATAATTCCAGCCTGGAGACAAACACATCAGAGATTAAGAGGCAGGGGACTATAGATGGAGATAGAGATTATCCAATACACAGGACATATTAAGTGGCACACTGTACCTTGATGGTTTTGGCAGCAACAATGTTGGACAGATTCTTCTTGGCCACCTGAGAACTTCTGCCCGCAGGTAAGAAGCTCGGTCCCTGTGAAGATTTGATAAGAAACTGGATGTTAATCAAAACTGATCATCAACCAGAAGAAACAACATGTGACTAAAAAGAAAATATTACAACTATACATGATCACAAAAAGCAGAGCACAGCTAAAGGGCATTAAATCACAGTGGTCCACAGGAGATCAGGCCTCAGCCTGTGTAAATGACATTTATATCAAACTGCCCTTCTGACATTATATTACCTGTCAGGCCTGAGTTGCCTTTTCATGTGTGTAACTCGCCCTTCGAACAGATCAACTGTGGTTAATAATCCAGGAACTACAGTGACATTTACATCAATTAAATTTCAATGTTCATAACCACTTCATCTCTTATTCCCATGGAGTTCTTGCATGAAAATCAACACATCTTCACACCACAGAGCAAATCAATGTGAAAAGATTTTTCCTGAACTGGAATCAATGCAGGGACAAGTGAAATGGTGTGATACTATGGATAAGGAGGAGAGAGTCACGGAAAGATGTGACAACTGTTTCTAAGAATGAACCCAACCTTCTTCATCGGACTTCAAAGATATGATCCTACAAGAAATACTGCAGCCAGCAATAGTTACCATTCCAGGACCAAATTAGTTACTTTTACACTTAAGGAATCACTGTTGCACAGAAAACTTTGGTGACCAAACTCTCTGCTCCCTCTGATCGTATCTTAACTTCAGCATGGCTGATTCTGAGTTCATCAAAATCAGAATCAGATACTTTATTGATCTCCAAGGGGAAACCAAAAAAAATAAAATTCTTAATATTTTATTATATTATTATTAATAATTAATAATAATTATTAATTACAGCTGCTCCCTCAGCAGAGAGTCTGATGTGGGTTATAAAGATGAAAATCTATGTATGTATGATCAATTTTGCTCTGTATCTGATCAGCAGTCTGTTTATCATTTGTCCGACTGTCGACAAATCCCCCACCTTCCTCAGCTGTGGTTTTATGCTATGTCATCTTTTTGTTTTCCATGTCTGTCAGTCAGCTCTCAGCCGAGTCATTGACTGTCAGACGCTCTGATGGCTGCTAAATTTTCCATCAAACGAGAGGAGGATGAGAGCTCAGCAGCTTCTTTAATGTCATTTATTTTAAATACGTTTTTCCTCTGACCAACTGTGTGAGACAGTAGAGCTGAAATGTCAACAGTCTCAATGGAAACTGTTGATTTTACAGCTGTAAAATCTTTCATTCCTTTAAATGCCTTCATGTTTTGCCTCAACTAAGGAAACCGTTTATATGTGCAACCACTTTCAGTAACTCCTGCAGGTAAAAAGAATTCAAGTCAGATTTAAATAGTGAACTTAAGGTGCTTTGTGCTGCTGGCCCTGCATTCTCATAGAAAACAAAGTCACGTCCCCTTGACCCCTGACTCTATCAGCACCGACCTCTGGTCTCCACTGTACCTGAAGCGCCGTGGTGTGGTCGCACAGGAAGCTCTGGTACTTCAGGGGGATGTGGATGCTCTCTTTGGGCCGAAGGTAGACCCTGGGACCTGGGGCGTCCTTCTCCATGTGGAACATGTTCTCCTCCAGTGGAGTAGGAGTTTTGGTGAGTGCTTTGAAGTACTGCCACTCCTCTGTGTTGGTGATGACGCTGGATGAAAGATTAAAGACACAGGTGAGATGAAAGCAGCCTCTTATATCTTTCAGGGATCCGTCCAGGATCAGACTCGGACTCATTTCACAATCAAGAACATAAGTCTAAACCTGCTCAGCTGGACACTGAAGAGCTGTGATGAAGTTGTGATGAGACGGCGTTGAACAGAACAAACAACACATTCACATTTTCGCTTTTCTTCAAGTCCTAAAAGAAGTTACAATACAGAGACGAATTAATGCAGGCGTCGTTGTGAAGTTGGTGGCACAGAAAAGGCCAAGAGGTCATTAAAATCAAATGAGTTTCATCTCACGAACATGAATTTGCTCATTAAATTTAATGGGAACCTGGATGTTCAATTATGTAAAAGCTACAGTATAATAGGAGTCATTTGGTCTGAAGTTTGAAGCTGGAGAAAAACGCATTAAGTCAGGAAAATGGAGACGGTCCATCATCTGGAGAGCAGGATGGAGGAATCACCCATAACAACATCAACATGTTGTGGATCTGGATCCTGTGGTTGTTGAAATATTCTGCACTTTTACCACGAACTTTATCAACACTTCTGATCTAAGTTTATTCAGTTTGACAGGATTGTGTGCAAATGAAAAATGAATGTGAAAATGAATCAGCAGCAGACTGTTTTGATTTTTGATGATAAGTGCTACCAGTCAATGCACTTTCAAGTTTCACAACAAACATTACTGTTGTGTTACTGCTGTGTGAACTGGGTGGGTGAATTTTGAAATGCAACAGGTGATTGTGCGTAAGTAAGACAACTTAAAAGAATAATTGAAGCACTTTCAAATAACCCAAAACTGATCATCTCATCTCAGTCATGAACATTTTTCAACACGTTTAGAAAACATCTTCATCAGTCTGACAACATCTGAGCTGCAAACACTCAACAGTAGCAAAGCACAAGTGTTTCCAGGGGACAGTAAAAAGTGATGAACCAGGCTGAGTTGTTGTTGTAACTTTTAAAGTTAAAAGCACTGCACAGCCTGTACAAAAGGGTTCATCATAACAGATCCATGCAAGTGCTGTGGTCATAGAGCATTTATCAGTTTTATTAAGTTCTTTTGTGACTTTCTGAGTCAGAGGCATGACGCAGTAACAGGCCACAGGTTGGACTCAAACCAGGGTTGCTGCAGTCACTTCACGCTGCACACTCCATCAGGGTGCTGTGCATCACTATTTTGTGTCACCTGGAAACACTTCTGGTTTGTTGTTGTTCAGTTTGCAACTCACGAGTTAGTTTTCTTTTTAGACAGGCTTTTTAACGTTTCAGTGCTCTGACCTCTCACGGCCACCATACATTAGGATGAAATCAGCATTGTTAACAGCTGTGCAGTGGTATGGGATTGTTCATCAGACAGAGGGACTAACTTTCATCTTCTGCGTCCTGGCCCTGGTAAACTGTGGTCAATAGTCCAGCAACACATCTAAAACAAGACATTTCCCCTCAGTATAGATGAACAGTACTGACCCCCGCATTTGTCCAGTGTGAGGGTCCAACCACGTGAAAGTCACTGAGCTACATTTCAACTTCAATCAGTCAACAGGTCAAGCATAATGCTCTCTCTTTCTAATTAGTGTCAGCAGCTTTCTTGAAGGAGTATAGAGGTCAGTGAATGCCTCACTACAAACCTAAACAAATGGATTTCCAGGGAGGAAGCAACAGGAAGAGATAACACCCTCCAACAGAGGGAGGTCTCGTCTCGTCTCCTCTCTCTCTGCTTCCTTTGAATGCGAAAAATTTCACGCACAAATGCACAAAGGAAAGTGCCGCTTTAACTTCAAAGGTTCCAACTCACGAGGCGTGAGGAGGACAATTTCTCTCAATAAGGAACCGAGACCTTTTTTTTGCAGTGCCCCACCTCACTAACATTAGGGCGAGATGCAACAGTCAGTTCCGTTAAATTTATTTGGAGATTCCCACCTGTGCATTTGGAATAAAACACTTTGCCCGTGGCTCATCGCGACAACAAAGGCCATCTGTGTACGGGTGTTGCAGCTGAATCTCCATAAAAAACCATGGGCTGATTCATTTTTATGCGACGGAAATAGAGCAAGGTAGGAAGTGCAAAGGACAAATAGATTGAGACAAAAAGAGGGAAGAGGAGAGGGAGCGAAATTAAGATGATTAAAAGGACATCAAGAGAGAAAAGGGAATGGATTCAGAGGGGAGGAACAGAGGGAGGATGACAGATAATGAGAGGGGAAAATGATAAGAGAGAGCACAGCAGAGGAGCTGCACGGCCTCCTATCTCTCCACCAGCCAGCAGCCGTCACTCATACTGGCCACTGTGAGGCCGAGTGTAAAAGGCAGCCATGCAAAATGGATGGCAACAGGTAGCAAACCACTGCAGACATCAAAGCCACAGCTCAGATAAACTGTGTCTAAATGCTCTCCCTTCAGAGCCTGAGGTTGAGGGGTGGGGATGGGGGGTCGGACTGTTTTCAGTTGGTTCCTGTGCAACAAAGTGCTGACCTCAGGCCTTGTTTACGTTGTCAAGATCTCAGAGTTCCTTGTCAAATAATGGTTGAAATATTGACGAGTAAGTGGCAGCAGAGTAACCTCAGCAGACTGGCTGAGGGCTGTTCACTCAGGCCAGGACAAGAGAAGTTCATGGGCAGGTTGTGTTTGCAGAACAGAAACATAAACAGTAAAAATAATGAATAACGTTTCCTCAGGACTTGTGACCCTCACTCATCATTGCATCTCACGCAGGTGTACGCATCGGCTGAGTTTTAATGAAAAGGCTCTCCTTGGTTTTACTCAATCCCACTGATGTCACTATCTCCACAGAACTGACTGTTCTTTGTGTAGGCACTGAGCTGGGGAAAAGAGCATTTAGTTTTGCCCCTCTGCCAAGGCCTGCAGCTCTATTTCAAAGAACCTGAGAATATGAAATCATCAGACAGTGTCGCTGTTCTTAAATTGTTTACAGTATCCACGGTGCCTGCCTTCATCTGCCTGCCACTTTGCACTTTGTTTTGCACTGGGCTTCTGCTTATTTGTCTTTAAATTGCTGTTGCCCGAATGGCCAGGTCACCACTGCAAAAGACATGTTGGATCTCAAAGGGTTAAATGACCTTGCAAAATAAAGGTGAAATGAAAAAAAAAAAAAAAAAAAAAATCCACGTCCTGTTTAAACCCAGGAGAGAGTCTGGAGCCTTTGTTTACCTGAGTGTCAGTGCACTGGAGACAAGAAAGTCAATATCAGTACCTCACCTGTCACAGCTACAAGATGAAGTCCGACCTTCACATGCATTATTGCACTAACATAACTGCATCAGTCTTTAAGCTGCAGCCACTTCTAACAACTGCTTGTCATCTTAAAATCACAGCTCAAAGTCAATAAATAAACAGAAGAAGCCTTGTGTGCAGAAGATCATCAACGAATGAGACGAAAGAATCCTGGCAAGACCTGAGTCACTTTAAAATCACAAAGTATTACAACATTTATATATTTGCTCACGTCACATCTTCTCCTCTGCAGAGTCCACAGACACGTACACTATAACATGTACTCTGGGCCCTGCTGTGCTTAGGGAACCGTCTCATTCTAAATGGGTTATTTGAATTTGATTTATAAAAAACCCACAGTGCTGCAGCAGAGTCACGTCAGATGCAGAAGCTTCCTTGTCAATTTACACATTTCTGGCTCCCGGTGGAGGTGGCAGACAGTTTGGTGTCACGCCGCCTCATCGGAAAATAAATAAATAAACCATCGGGGCACTAAGCCGGCCAGAGGACAGATGCGGAGATTGATGACTCTCAATTAGACCTGGTAGGCCCGGTGGCTGGGCTAATGCCGTAATGATTCATCCACAGCGCACTCCAGCCTTTGTTGATCAACATGATATATGTTAATCCAAAACTCAGGCATGAGCAGAATCCATAACAAAAGACTTAGTGCAGAGGGATTAACAACAAACACAAACAAACACGGCATGGATACCAGGAAACATCAGCCATAATGGCTGCTGTGTGTGGATTATAGGGGACATTCAGCATCTCACCAGCATTATGTCTGCATCTGTGTCAAGGACAACAGTTTGTGCTGCTCAAGGAGTCAGACTCTTCCTTATATGTGTGTGATTTGGTGCCACGCAGTCGCTGGCAGAGCTGAAAAAGAATGAGTTTGATCTCATTTATAAATGCAGCTGCACAAAATGTGGCTGCGATTTGGGTTGAAAGACTAATAATTTATCTCCTTCATTCATAAATAAAAATACACACATGTCTGCAAACTGTGAACAAAATTAAAAACGCATAAAGCACAAAAGTATGTGTAGAGAATGTGCTGCATTTAAGTGGAAAATCCTACAAACTATATCACTTCTCTGTGCAGGATTTTGGGGGGGGGCTAATACAGGGTACATCCTGGATACCAGTCTATTGCAGGGCCGAATTATGGAGACAAGCAACCTCATACGCACTCACATTCACACCTATGGATAATTTAGAGCCCAGAGAGGACCCACGCAGCACAGGGAGAACATGCAGACTCCACCCAGAAAGGTCCCAGGCCTTGGAATCAAACCCAGAACCTTCTGGCTGAGAGGCGAGGGTGCTGATCACTGTATCACAACCCCACAGTGAAAAATTCAAATACTAAATGGACCAACCGTATAGCCTACACTCAAGACGTGTAAATAACACCAATTTCAAACCTTGAAAAGAGACACACATGCAAACACACACATCAGTGCACACCTACACACACGTACACACACACACCGTCAAAGCTGTGAATCAGACTCCCACAGCCTGAGTAAAGAAGACATGAAATCACTTCATGGTTTGGAGTAGATGCTGGTGGTCATCGCGTCTGAGCTTCTCTGCATCTGCAATGTTTCCTGACGTGATTAAAAAGCTCAGTTTAAATCACCAGAGGATTTTAATGATGACATTAGAGTGAGGCTGAGCAGCAAATGGGGACTTTTTTTCCGGTAAATTGATAAAATGAATGGAGGTTTGCTTTAAATGCAGTGAATGTTACAACCTACTGATTAATGCTAATATGGAGGAATGAATCAGTTTCAGTCCTGAGTCACAGCAAAAATGAGTGCAGAATGAAACACTGCTCACAACACTTAACCAACAACAAACGATTAAGACTGATGACAAGGCTGAGGAGGGCCATGATCTTTCTTCTTCCACTTGTGTCAAAGTTCATCTCTAGACATGTTTTAAAAATCCTTAGTGGTGTTTCATATTTTGCTCAAGACAGTTTTTACACATCAAAAGTGGAATAACAAAAGAAAAGACTTCGTCCTGTTTCCCCAGGTTGACTGGTGAACGCTGTTAGAGCAGTTAGCGTCTTAACTAGGGTTGCCAACTGTCTCATTTTGGCTGGAACATCCGTATCTTGACCATAATGATTTTGTCCCGTACGGTACGACATATATCCTGCTTTCCCACATTTCCCACAATGCTTGCGCACCAGTGCACATACGCAGAATCTGCACGTTTGTAAAAATTTAGGTTTGCGCGGACATGCTCTGCAGATGTCCGCTTTGAGGCCACGTACGTTCTGCCCAACTCTGTGGGGGCCTTTTGCTGTTGGAGTGCTGCCATTGGTCAGGTTGCAGGCACCCGAATGTTAGGTCACGCTGCAGAGAGAGATAGAGAGAGAGAGAGAGAGAGAGAGAGAGAGAGAGAAAACTGCACTGTCTGTTCCTGTTCTCAGTGCTGAAAATTGACAGAGAGCATGGCACTGTGTGTGTTTGTGTGTGTGTGTGTATGTGTGTGTGTTTGGCCAGTGGCTCAACTGAAGACATGAGGAGAACCTGATCAAGATGGAAACATTCAGTCATGGTGTTGATAATTGTTTCACTAATGTAAGAGACATATGATGCCGTTCCATATTTTAGAACATCCTTACAATGTTATAATGTCATGTGTCCTGAACATCTGCAAAGTTGCACAACATGAGCTATACCAACCAGATTTCACATGGTTTCCAGTCTCTCTGAATGCTTGGTAACAAGATCTCTGTGAGATTTGCGCAAAACCTGACATCAGGTTTTACCATCCAATTAGGATGAACGCCCAAACTGCAAGGGATCTGCTCAAAACATGCTGACACCCGCCCCAACCAGCATCTCCTACTGCTCCAACACCAAAGAAGAGAAGTATGTCTTGCCGAACCCATGACAGAAAATCACAACTGTTTTCCTTCCCCAAAGGAGATAAAAACCGTAGGTCAGACCCGGGGTCCAACACGTACCGACACAACTCATAGCTCGCCATGTTTGTAAAGCTGACCGGTATGTATTTAACAACACAAAGTAAACAAGAACAAGTGGGCTTCCACTGAGCAAGGAGTTTTTGGAGCTGAAAATCATGCAGAACTACTCTGCAGGTGTTTAAAACTGGCACAGTGGTGAGCAGAAAGTAGTTAAATATGCATAATATGAGATCAAACACCTGAGGCCCAAACCATCACACACCAGAACCAGAACATAACATCTCTGAATCAGACGTGTTTAACATTAGGGATGCTGGAGTGTGAGGATGCAGCGTCATTTTTTCCTGTGGCAGGACAAAAATAGGCCCTGAGCATCATCTCCAGAGCAACACCATCACCTTCGGAAACACATTCGGAACGTGTGAACACACTTTCACAGACAGGGCAAGGCTTGTTACGCTCTGATAATGGAAAACACACACACACAGCCGACAAACAAATGCACAGTTGGTGTGTCAGGCTGGATACTCACTTCTAAAACTTGTAAAATATAGATTTAAAGACGAAACACGCGACTGACAGGTTTCCTCTTTAGGAGTGGAGGATCACAATAAACAGACAGAGGATGGCGGGGCCTGAGTCTCACCTGAGCTCAGGGTCATCACTGTGGATGGTGACGGTCTGAGGGACATTAAAGGGGTTTTTGAGGACAAACTCCATGTACTCGGCAGAGCCCAGGCTGGCGTACAGGAGGTGCTGGGTGGTGATGGCCTGGCTCAGCATGTTGGCAATGCTCTCTGCCTTGCTGCGCTCTTCACTGGGCTTGATCTGATGATGTTCCCGGGCCAACTGGGCCTCCTTGGTCTGATCCTAACACCAGGAACAAAGACATGAAAACATGAAGATGATGTTCCACCTAATTTTATAAAATGTGGAATAATATTTTCAACATTTTATAATCATCAATTACAATTCATTCAGTGACCTAAATTTGTCCTGCTGGACTTGCTGTAGTTTGCAGACAACAGTTTTGAGAATATAAACAACATTTGCTTCTATGATTAATATCTACATTCAAATTCTGTTTAAATTATATTCTGTTTTTACATCATTATTGAAAAATCTGAACTTGACCTTACATCCCACCCACCCCACGTTTTGTTTATATGAACACCATCATATGGACATATTAATACTGTTATTAACTTGATTTTCAATGGGGGGAACCTTTAAGGGCTGAAAATGAAACAATCACATTTTGGTGAAGCTTTGCTGGTTGCTGGGGGCCCACAGATGGAGATATTTCCCCAGCAGCTAGTCTGAGGGAAACTGACACCAAGTTGACGTTATATTAATAACTTTATATAAAAAAAAAAAATCTTGGCTCAATAAACATCATCATTTTCTCTGTGACATTTAAAAGATGATTCACAGGCCCTTTCTTCATTACCAGAACATCCAGGGCTGCATTCTGATCACATGTTACAGCTGGAACACGGCGGAGCAAAGTTAATGTTACACACTTTTCATCCACGGTCAAGTGCTGTGAACATGAAATGGCCTTTTACAAAAACCTTTCAGACAATTATGTTTTTTCATCCACTGACCCCAGAGCCCTGAGAACAGGTGCTTGGGAAAGGATTCAATATTAAACACAGTGTTTTCTCACATTTAGTTTGTACAGCTCTGCTTCAAAGCAGATGGTGGCCTGGAAAAGGTGAGTGTTTATTTTGAGCTTGCAACAAACAAGCCATCGTAAATGTTAAGACGCGATACGGCCACATTTCAATTCACGAACCTGGACTCATCGGCATCTGTTGGGACTGATTTTTTTTATATTAAAGAGTATTTTGACTACACAATGGCAGTGATTCTGGCCAGTGAAAATAAATTAAACAACTCAAATGGAGTTTCAAAATCAGGGTGCTGAGCTAAGTGAGTGGGAAAAGAAAAAAAAATTGAGGTTTTCCACAGGTCTAGTGCACTGAAATTATGCTGGGGATAAACCTGGTCCAAATTAAGTCATGGCTATCAGCCCAGAAAAGTCAAATCCAACTTGAATTGCAAAGCAACTCTAAAAATGTTTTTCCTGTGTGAGGCAAGACACAGTAAAAGTCCACACACACACGGTGCTGACTGTGAGGGGTGTGTGAAGCAGCTCCTACCAGAGGAAATGCTATGTGCAAAGTGTGTAAGGCAGACACGCAGCGCAGCCAAAATCATATTTAGCATGTGCATCCATGGGTGAAACTACAAGATGTGCCTTCAGGTAGCAGAACAATTAACACCTTTTTCTGCAGCCGATTAAACACAGAGGGGTGAAGGGCACGTCACCCTGTGAGTTGTAACAGCAGCGGGCGGCCTGCGAGAAGCTCCACGCCGCTCCCACGGCCTTCGTGATGTGAATGAAAAGCTGTTTGAGATGTAATTGAGGAAGACACAAAGGCCTCAGCTTTACGGATAAGATTTTTTTTGGCTCCCCACAGGCTTTAATTTAACCTCACCTTGACCTTCGCTGCTTTAACACCTCCTTTGCCCTCCCACTGAAGCACGGCGGCCATGCGGTCCAACTTGTGGCGCCCGTCGTCAGCCTCGTTTAACTTGTGCTCTCCGGGCGCCATGTTGTCAGGTCTGATCCGGCGCCTGGACGACGGCGCCCGGTTCCCATCCATCTCCAGCCTGCAAGCCTGAGCCGAGTTCCTCGCTGTGAAGGAGAGACAGGCTGCGATCATGAATATATTTACTGAGCAGAGTGGAATCTAATCTCTTTGCCATTTTGACCATATGTTCTAAAAACCCTCCAAATGTCCACAGGAGAGAGGCGCCCACTGATTCAAGCATTGTTGGAGCATGAGGAACAACAGCTTGTACATACACAACAGTCCAGTCAAACCACTGGCACCAAGCCCTCTCCACCAAACTGTGTCCATCACCTCCTCTGCCTCCCTCCGGCACCAACACACCTTATGAAAACACCCGATCCATCTACTCGACTCACCAAATAATCCAGCCTCATTTGGACCGGATCATGCAAATTACCCGTGTTCTTTGAAGGCTCTGACAAGAGAATTTGCCTAATCCTGCACTTTGAACAACAATCACACATTAACAAACTTAAAACTCAGCATTTCCCAAATCATATTTCTGATATTTGGAAAGGGGCTCTGCTCCTCCTCTGCAGTGTGTGTTGCAGCATGTGTGGAGATAAACCTGCAGCGAGTCCACAGATCAGTGACAGAACTGAGCAGCAGAGGGAAAAAGTGAGCGGCGCATCATGAGGCTTAAACCAAACTGATCAAATTACAGACGCAGTGAATTTTACAAACCTACATTTCCTCATATCTGTGGCCCAGTGTGGAGCCTCACTGTGCTGTTAGTGCTTCCCAAAGTGTTTGTAGCCCCTGAAGCAAAGAGCTGATTGTTGCTGGATCAGACTGAAGTTGCTGTGCAGCTGCTTCTGCTCAAAAAACATTTAATACTTAGAGGTTCAGGTGGAGCTGAGAGTTTCCATTTTCCATCATTGACTTATATTTCACTTTTCAGACAACCAACGCAGTGATGCTCCAGGTATCATTAATTCACTTGAAATTCAAAGGAAGAAAACAAAGATAAAAAACTGACTTTGTGTCACAACCATAAAAACTCAAAAAAACATCAAATTGGTTTGTTTTTTGTTTTTTCTGGTACAGTAGTGCCTGTACACGCATTTATATATTCATTCATCTAGCATCTCATGCCACCATGACATAGACCCTTTGCTTGCTTAATAATATACTACTTGGCTTTTATTTAGATTTTTTTTTTTTGACACTTGGCTTCTGCTTCCTGTCCGGAACTGTTGGATTTCTGGCAAAAAAAAAAAAAAAAAAAAAAAAATCAAAGAAGTGAACAGATCACATGATTGAGCTCTTTGTTTAGAACCAATAATCAGATAAAAGTGTTAATTCTGTCTTTGGTTTCAAACTAAATAGCGGCAAAAGGAACGGACACAAACGATAACAGACCGTTTTGATTGGATGTTCCCACGGAAAACATTCTGACTTCAAACAAAACAACAGACTTCCATTTTTTGTTTGTTTGTCCTAAATTACAAATGAATTCTAGGCTATCCAGTCATCGCCATAAAGTGATGACCTACAGGAGGACACTCCTAAATTGAATTTTGTGCTTCCACCTAAACTGGATATTCACCTCACTTCTCTAGCACTGTTTTCCTCTCCCAGTGCCACTCTTAATCCCTGGACATTTCCCCCAAGTGCCCTTATCAGAGAGTCACTGGCTCGACTGGCAGTCACCTACACAGATACTGTGCACCCCCACCCACACACACACACACACACACACACACACACACACACACACACACACACTGCTGCTGCTCTGTTCAGCTCTGGTAATGTTGTGACTGGAGTCCAGTGAAAGCAATTAGGCACTTTGTATATACGACTGACAGAGAGGAAAGGGTTCAGTGTGTGAGACAGACAACAGCATGGTGGGGGTGAGGCAGGTAAGAAACAAAGCAAACAGTGAACAGACCGTGTTTGCACAGTAACTAGAGCTGTGAATAGCTGATTGCAGCCGTCCTGGGGAATAGTATTTGGAGTGAACTTGCGCATAAAATAATTTGTAAACATGTTTTATACTATCTATGTTGACACATGCTGTTCGTCAGTGTATTAGTATGTTGTGTGCAATGAACAAATGTTTGTGAAATATAATTACACAGCATTTCTATAGGGTCTCCTCAGAGCGTAATGTAATTATAGACCTGTCAGACCTACTTTATATCATCATCAGCAAATATCTGCTTGTTTTCAATCACTGTCTTATCTGATACTTTAACTTGTTTCTATATCTGTCTGTCTGTCTGTGTTTGTGTAAGGGTGGGTGTGTGTGTTTCAGAATTGGTCTGCATTTGAGGTGTAGTGGTTAAGAATACACACCAGTTGACAAAAAAGGGGGTTTTCCCTGGTGTATGTGTGCAGGGCTGGCTCTACAATTTTGGTGGCCCTAAACAAGATTGTGTTTGTGGCCCCCAAAACACTCTTAGCACAACCACCAAATCACATACAGTGCTTACAACTGAATGAACAGACACAAAGACATGTTTATGTGTTAAATGAATTGGTACCTTTCTGATCATGCCCCCCCCCCCCCAGCAATTATGGCCCTAAAAAACCGCATAGAGTGTTTATGTCAGAAGCCGGCCCTATGTGTGTACCTCTTCTTGGACTAAAAAAAAACACACACACACACACACACACACACACAGGTTGACAGCTCCTTCATGTCAATGTTGAGAGATCTGATCTGATTAGCTCTGTCCGTACAATGTGTGACTCTTGATCTTAATAATGAATTGCCAGACTCAAATAAGGCTCTGAGGTGTAGATGGACCACAGATCACTTGTTGCAAAAACTTGACATTCTGAACTCTATTTTTTCATGGCATTTGGATTACAGACGTGGAGTAGCAGTCAGCTCACACTGCACATCAGAGCCTCTCATTTTGTGAGGTTTGTTTTGTTACATTTTGAGCCATGGCTTCCCCCAACACTCATCAAAATCTAACACATACTCACATGCAGACACTCACTTATGCACGCGCACACACACACACACACACACACACAGAAAATACAAACAGGGCCGTGGCGAGCCACCAGGGATGCTTCAAGGCTAGGCTCAATTAGGCTGAAAATTGAGTGGTTCAGTGGTGCAGCCAACAGACAGAATGTGAAATGGATCTGGTTGAGCTGATCAAGGAAGGAGTGCTGTCACCGCCCAAATGAGACACATGAATGAGTACATGACAAAGAGCACACACACACACACACATGCTCAGACGTACAGTGCACTGATGGGTAAAACTGCACAGTCATTGAAGGGGATGTCAACTGAAACATAAAAAGTGTAAACAGGCAGGTCTCAGTGGCCTCACCGTTGAGTTGGAGGATGCTCCTGGACGACAGACTTCCTCCTCTGAAGCCACAGGTGACGTCTTGAGGTCTGATGATGTGAGGATGAGACGGTGTTGTCAGGCCTGTCGCCGCCCTCCTCCTACTCGGCTCCACCGGGAACCCTGGGGCAGAGAGACACCGTTCAAAAATTCAAAAGTCTGTAAGCATACAATGAAGTACTCAAATGGGTCAAAGGTCAGCTTCACTGTGACATCATAATCATAATGTTATCCAGAAACACCATCAGTGCTGTACATGTACTGTAGCTCTGGAAGGAGAAACTGTGATCATGATTCCCGTAACTTCACTGGTTGGTGGATTCAAGGACCATGAGGAGCTGACTCTAGTTCCTTTTCCGTTCCAGTGCAGTTTGCTGTGGAACCTGCTCTTCTCCAGGCTTACACACAGGTATGATGGTGTTACATTTTCCAGGAATATTAATTAGTCACAGAGGCACAGTTAAAACTGTAATCCTTGCTCTGACTCCTCATCTGTGTGACTCCAACTGTGGTTCCACATCTGGGTGTCTGCCACTTCTTCAAAAAACAAAACAAACCAAGACAAAAGACAAAACCTGCCAGAAAAAAAAAAAAAAAAAACAGTTTTTGGCCAAAGTTCTCTTTGATATCCCATGTGATGTTAAACAATACTTTTTCATTGTACTCTGTGCCAAAGTGAGCATGGTCCAGATTAAACCCTGGCTATGAACCCTCAAGGCGGGATCGATACATGGAGACAAGCCTACAGCGGTTAATTAGTGGCCTGAAATTGCCGGCAAGGTCTGGACACTGAGAGCTGGCACCGTGTTGAGTGTCATGGTGATGGATGGTTATTGCCAGCCTCCGTCCGGTTTGACTGGATGCCGGGCGTCAGAGATGCTGTCGCACAATTCAACACAAAGCTGTTAAAAATCAAGTGAAACCAGAGGTGGGAGGGGGGGAAGGTGGTGGGGTGGAGAGACGAGGGCTACGTCCTCACAGGTCCAACTCTTTTCTCTTTTTAATTATTTTTTCAGCTGTCCTTCACAGTATCCACCCTGTCATTACAGAGGCTTTGTGCCTTTCACTGAATGCCACAGTGGACAGTTTTTGGTTGAGCTACAAAATTTGGCCTGTTACTATGGTGGCCCTGAAGGCTAAACTCACAGCAACACATTTAACAGAAAAATAACAAACAGTTTCTGAAGAGATTTTCAACAGTTTGACTAAAATTTAACTTCAAACTCACAATACAACCAAACACAGAAACAGACTGGACCAACAAGGACACAGTAGTAGTTAACTTATTTATTTGTAATTTTCAGGAGACCTGAACTTACTTTTCTATAAGACTTTAGAACAAAATTTCAATAACAAACTACAAAATTGTAACACACAAGTGTTTTACAACATGTCCAGGTGTGTCCCTGCTGAACTCATCACTTCACTGTGTCCCTTGCAACATGTCCGTTGTGTTGTGACTATTCGTAGCTTGTCAAAGTGATGATGATGTTTGCTAATTTGTTTGTTGTTCTCTCTGTTCACATGTGTATTGAGCTCTCCAGGCCACCATACTTCATGACCAGACTCCCTCCCCTGCCTTTCCAGCCATGTTTGTCTCCCTGATTCTGGACCTAAATGGCAAAATCATCAGTTTTCTGTCTTTTTAAAGGTAAGTGGATAAGTGAGCACTCCAGGGTGCACTTGTGCTAAGACAGTGAATGATGGTCGACAGGTCAATATTAGATTTGCTCCGAACATTTATTCATTCAGTGTGGAGCCCCTGCTGTAGCTGTGGGCAGGTTTTGCTTACACCTGCGAACAACGCCTTACAATGGAGGCGTGACGGATAATTGCTCACAGAGCCACAACCACAGCAGCAGCGGCAGCAGCCACACACCATCTTCACAAGAGCCTTTTCAAATACCATAGGTCACTAGACTCGTTTTGTGTTACTTACAGGTAAACCCCAGCCTCTGTGTGAAACCCACTGGATACAATGTACAACAGTCGACCGGAGAAGCAATTAAAACCAAAGTTTACGGCTCTTTAAATTACAGTGCACTTTGACACAATGCTCCCATTACTCCCATCACTTTCCTTCCTTCAGAGCATCAACGCATACCCAGTTGAGGGGCTTAATTGTAGAGTGAGGAGTTGCAGCCTTTTCAGAGAGGCTCTGGGAAAAACTCATCCAGGCAGCTTCCACATGAAATATGGTGAGTGCAGCAATTAAGTGGCTTTACTGACACCTCAGTGAGCCTGTAGGAGTTGTGTAAAGGGAGCCAAAAGTACTCTCCAAATCTTTTAGAGGCAAACTCCTTCATCAACAAACTGATAATGTGCATCAGCTAAATGAGTAATGGGGAGCTGGTGTTGCCATGCAAACAGACACAGACAGCATAGTTCTGCAGATTAATGGGTGAGGTGTCTGCTGTCCCTACACATTCCCCTCGTCATCCATCACCCTTCCCTGGCCACACAACTCAGCCCCGATGTATTTGTTTGAGCTATATTTCCAAAATATTACCGTGGAGACATTATTTCTCCTGTCGCACAAACATCTCCGATCAATAACGAAGCAGTGGAGATCTCATTCCGGGTGCCTCATTACGGCCCTTTCAGCTTTCTTTCTTTTGTGTGTTGAGAAAAGCTTTGATGATGGATAGAATACTACAATGAGCCTGCAAGGACGTGATATGATGAACGCCCCGGTGCTACATGCCCACAATAAAACAAATGGCCTGATGATGAACCCAATTATGACCCTGTGATTTAATCATTCGATCATTTTAATTAATCACCTATCACTGGAACCATCATTAGGCTCATCAGATAATACCTACTGTAGTCCTAATCCAGGTTGACATGGACGTCTTGCTCTCGGTCACATTGGTCACATCACATTTCACATTATCCGTCCCTCACTGCTGCATCACACAGATGATCCTCACCACTGAAACGTGAGATAACAATCAGGTTTGTGTTGCAGAGAGAGAGAAGGGGGAGGCCCAGAGTACTGTCGGCTCCTTTCTCTGTTGTCTATGCAGAGGAGAGTAATTGTGAACAAAGCGCCAGGAGGCTGAACTCTATCAAATTTATTGACTACGTCTCACCGTTGCATGACAATAGCCCCCCGCCCCTCCCCGAAACCCGCTCTTCACTACCCCCACCTGCCCGCCCTCTTTGCTCCGCTGGCAGTTTCTTGAGGTTAAGGCCAAAACAAACCACTGATTTACTGGCGCTCAGAACAAATGGGAGCAAGCACCAAGGGGATTTCAAAGTAGTCTGCAATATTCGATTTCTCCTGCCTCCCCGTTCCAGGCCACTGACCTTTCAGAATAAGCAGATTCTCTCTCACCTCAGGGCTAAAAACGAGGTTGATAAAGTCGGGCCTCAGTGCGCCGACGGCAAGAGCTTTTAATGAGTGAGACGTACTATATGTGCCGCCTTAGGGGAGTCACCGTGCTAAACTAATTGTAAGGTAAATTTCACTGATATTTGGTTCCACCTGTGGAAGCTCTGAGCAGGATTCTCTCTCCTCTGTCCTGCTGCAACAGCCGCTCTCTCCAGGGCTTATCAGGCCACAGCAGATGAGGAGGTGCTGTGAGGTCTGGAGAAGGTTCTAATCTGTCTTCTCTACAGTGCTGAAGCAGATACATGCTCCCTGTGTGTGTGTGTGTGTGTGTGTGTGTGTGTGTGTGTGTGTGTGTGGACAGAGGAAAAAGGGGACAGCAAGAGAAAGTGAGAGCTAGAGAAAAATGATACAGACAAGACACAGTCAGCAAAATGATTTTTATATCACTCGGCTTTTCTCTTCTGCCACATATGGGCCTTTTTCTGTTGGCAAATATCACCAACCTGTCTCCAAACTGGAAATTAAAAGCACTCATTGTCTTAATTTCTGGCAATGTCGCTGATATTACCATTTTATGAAGCTAAACTCAAGTGAAGTGCCTGTGTTAAATAGAGTTGGACCATCAACACCTGTTATATAAACTGCCGCAGCCTGGGCTTGGATACAAGTTTGGGTCCAGTCACGGAAATATAAGTAATTTAAAGTTATTATTAGCCAGAAGTAGCAGCAATTATTTTTTATTCAAGCTGCACAGTTCCTCTCAACTCCACAAAAGCCATTTTTGCTCATTGTTTTGGTTTTATGATTCACAACCTCTGTCTTCTACGGTGGCCCTGAGGGCTCAGTGATGTGCAGCTCAAGGAAACATATGCAAAATAAACAAGGTACAAAGAAATTCAGAAAACATCTTCATCACGTTGACAACACATGTGCTGCAAACACTCACACAACAACAAATGTTTCTGGGGGACATTAAATTGTGAGGCACCTGCTGGTTTTTGTTGGTTCAAGCAGAGTTCAGTTTCCACTCCTCTGTCACATCAAGCCTGGATACAGAATCAGATCTATGAAAGTGACTCGCCTTTTCTTGCTTCTTAGGTTCTTTAGCTTTTATTTCATCCATCTTTTGATCTCTCTCCATCTGTCATCTATCAATGTTTTATTTGCGTGTGTGTTTCTCTTAGAGAGACGACACAGATAAATCACCATTAACAAGGCATCAGTCAGGCCACACTATCAGCCCCTGGAGCAGCTTCGAGCTTTACATCATAATGACACTGCAGATTATCAAGATTATTCACTGTTCTCTGTGGTCTCTCCATATTTGGGAGCAACATTAAACTCTGTGTCTGTGTCTCTGCCTCCACTTCCGTCTTCATTTTCACCTCAGAGATCATGTGGATTTACCAGATGAAATCAATAAGGCATCATATCTTTCCTCCGGATTCACGTCGATCAGCTTCACAAAATGAGCGGGCGGTCGTCACGGTTGGCACACACATGCGTGCACACAGTCACACACCCCACATCTGCTCCACTTCTCTGTGTGGGTGCGCTTGTTTTGCCTCCTCGAGACCTCATCAAAACCAAACCCCCTAATGTTCTAGCCACGATTTCACAACTCCCTATTATTCTGATTAAGCCACTTCCTTTTGTCCTTACGATGCTATTAATAAAAGTCGCTTTATAGAATGATTGAATGGGCCTGACAGAGTATATCATTACCATTTAATTAATTACTTGTCAATCCCACCTTGTGATAATTAAAAAGGATATCGTTTGGCGTTTCACTCTTTTTCATTTGGAAGTGACAGCCTGCCACTCACTTTTTCCAATAAAGCTTCATTCTGATGGATTCCCAACAGGGCAGCGTTAAGACATGATTAATCACACGCATGGCTGAAACATACTGAATTTAAAAAAAAGGCAGAGAGTAGCATGTAGTCAGCACTGCATTGGCACAGTTGGTTAATATGATTATATAACTAATACAGTCTTTTTTAGGGTGACTGCGTAACACCACGGCTCACATGGAAAATGCGAAAAAAAAAAAAAAAAAAAAAAAAATCGGGCCTTTCCAAAAAGCACTAATTCCATCAGTGCAAGAATAGAGTCGTATCACACTCTCCACTCTGCAGCTGCCAGGAATCAGTTCAATCAGTGCTGCTCTGCTGTTTTGCTCACTGTCAATGAAGCTCAACATTTTCTGCATAAGTCAAGTCAAAGGAAAAGCCGGGCAGGAATGGCAGGGATTAAACCCCTGTGAGTCACAGGACGGCTTTTAAATTAGAGGAAAAAATAGAAGGAGAGATCAAAGTGACTGTAAATATTTAGTGAACGAAAACAGTATTTCTGTTGGAGAAGAGGAGCTCAGAGTGGCAGAGTACTGAATGTTGTATGAGTCTGTGCTGAAAGTTATTAGTGCTGTAAAACTGCTGGATCACACCATATGCTGAATTTATCAAATCAACAGAACAAGGTAAGTTGTTATTATTTCATTTCTATAAGCAGAAAACAAACAAATTCAAACAGTGCATCAGAAAAAAAAGGATTTTTGCGAAACTAAAATTACAGTTGCTCAAATGAGATGGATCAGAGCAGCTCAGACCACACTTGTCCTCAAACTCGGCCTCCATTTTGATCTACACCTGTAAAGTTTCATGACGTCAACGTGCAGGTAGTGACTGAGAATCGTCCTCTAAAAAAGTGAAGCAGCAGCAGCAGTTCCTCTACTGACTACTAGAGTATGTAGACTCCCATGTTAAAATGTCCAACTTTACACCAGAAAATAACATGTTAACAGACTGGTACTAAACAAGTTATAGCCTCTACAGCTAATTTCTTGTTAGCAGAACTCACATGTTCACTTTTCTTCACGAACTTAAGTTCTGTATAACCAGTGTTTCCCCTACAGTGTGTATGGGAGGGCGCCCAGCCCCCCCCCCAACAGACAACCCCGCACTCACAACAGGACACCCACCAAGAAATTGACACACACACAGGCACTCAGTGAGGGCCTCTCTCCCAGTTCAGCCTCATCCACTGTGCTTCCCGACCTCCTGTCGCTGTTGACGTTGCCACAAGCGAAAAAGCTAGGGGAAACACTGATAACTGTGGGTGTGGCCTCTTAGTGTGACATCTGGGTGAGCACATGTCTCCAGAACCACAATTTGCGACAAAGATTCTAGCTAACGACCATGGTTCAAGAGCTTGTGACACCAATCAACTAAACCAATCAACATGATCACATAATAATTAATGACCAATAATAAATCAATGCAATGAGTTTCTTCAGTGATAACAGCTTCAGCTCATCTCCCTCCCCTCTGCTGACACCCAGCAGCTTCATCTGCTCTGTGACAACACAAACACACTCAGCTCAGACCTGTGTGTGTGCTCACAGAAATTTCCGAAACGCCATGTTACCATTGACTTCAACTTGAAAATCAGAAAAGTGGGAGTTACAGGGTTCTCATGTGATATCTGTGATTCACTCCACCTGTCTGCAGTGCTGCCACATGCACAGCGCCTGTCCACGCTCTGCTTCACCCGCCGTCCATAGGACTGCCTGTATGCATGGCTGCATGCTTTCCTGGCACATGTGAGTGATTTCATATTCACACATGCCCACCTCACACTGATAGGAAGCAGCAACAGTTAGTTTCTATGTTGACAATCCTACTGCTGCAGCCCAGCTACTCTACTATGGCAGCTAATGGAGCCAGAGAACATACAAGAAGAAGAGCAGCTGGAGGAAATATGGCAACAACATATCACATGTAAGACAGATGATAATAAGTTGGGTTTAACAGATGAGTGAATGAGATAGTGCTAATGCAAAATAATTTCTACGAAAGGCAGGTGTGTGTGTGGCCTCATAATCTGGTTGAATCATTTGTAGTGTTCACAGGATTATGTTGTTGAAGATGAGTTGAAACTGCTTATCAACCCTAATGTGTGAGCGTCACATCCTCCACCACACACAAAATGAGACAGTGATTTATTACAGCTTGATGACAGATGCAGAGGAACACAGTGGATATGGTGGAGGTGAGAGCAGAAAACAAAAAGATGGAGAGAGGGTGAGAAAGAAGGGTGAGAGGGAAATGAGAGAAAACAGGAAGACGGTGATAGAGAGCGAGCGGAGAAGTGTGAGCGCCAGAGAGGCGGCGACGGATGGAAACAGAAACAAAGAAAAGTGCTGGTGAGGCGTCCCGTCCCAAATTGATTCTGACTGTCGGCCGGGCCGCGTGATGGATATCTGAGCCTTGATTGGAATTTACATGCCAGACACACGCCTCCTCCTTCCAGCCCCTGCACACCCAATAACCCAGTGCGCTCTCAACCTGCTGCGAGTGATAAGCACAATGAGAAAGTGCCGGCGTATTTAGCCTCAACAATGGAGCTTTGCAGACTTTCTGACTCCCAGAGAATGATGCATTGTTTATGAGCGGGAGTATCGTTTCAGCAGTTGATTAATGGCGAAGCAGCTATCATCAGCTGCCATCACGCCGTGGGGGCACACCAGGCCCAAATTGGATGAGTGGAAGGTAAAGAGGAAAGGTGCTCTGTTGCTAGACGGAGCGGAACTATCACAACGAGATATTTCTGAGCCCCGGCTCCATGTTTGCTCTCCAAGTGTGCACACCTCCACACAACAGGAACTTTAAACAGCAGCAGCAGCGCTAACCCTGGGGATTCACTGTCATTTCCAAACTCTACACTTCAATAAAAGCAAACAGACAACATTACTTGGTAATCTGAGGCTCCAAAGTGGAATATGACCTGAATATAGAACACTCCTGTAAATATTTCAGCAGTAGAAAGAGATTTGGGTGAAAGTGGATCTTATTTAGAAAGCTTAAATAAATGTATTTCTTTCTTGCCTCACATTTACCTTCATGTTTTCTTCGCACCCGCTCTCCTCTCATGCACTCACTCTAAACTCCCTCTGAGTCCCAGCGGGGACACAGGACTAGATTTAGTTTCTCCACAGCAGCACCAGCAACAAGCAGGCACTGATCTAGCTGATGAATTCTTACCAAACACTGTTTCACACTTAAAGCAGGTTTGTGAGAATCTCTCCACCAACCAGACAAGTATCATAAACAGATTTTAAAGTGAGTGTTTCTGCCAAATTTGAAGAAGTTCCATCCAGGAGCTACTGTGACATTGCGTCCACAAGAAAGGGGCGTACCTACAAAAAGACTGACAGATGATCCAAACTGGCTGTTGCATGTGCAGATATAAAAACCAAAAAGCATTTCCTACTCATTCATTAGTCCATAATACTATGAATAATATTTAAACTTTCTTTATGCTCTGTATATAAATACACTTCTGCAGATGACCCAAAAAATGTTGATCATGAGAGTTTATACAAGTTGTCCCCTGATGACAGGTCACAGCACCTGAAATTTCATTTGCAGGTGAAACAGCCAGAAGACACCATGTGTCAGTGCTCAGGATGTTTGTTTGATTTATCTCTGCAGAAAAGTTATTACCACTCAATTGAATCTGATGCAGCGGCTCACTCCCGGCATTTCCCTTTGATTCCATTACGGTGTTTATTAAAGATGATACTCTGTGCTGATGTAATCTGTTAACTGCTTCAACTGTTCAGTGGAAAATAATCCTGTCTGTACTCACCAACGTTTCCTGTTCGGATGTGCAGTCGGCCCCTGATGATGGTATGGACTGTCATGGGGCCCGCAGCCGAGTGTCGGCCCAGACCTGTGCTCGTCAGCAGCGTGTCCTCTCCCACATAGTCGGTGGTCAGCACCTCCACCTCATGAAGAGCCTGCACCGCCGGTTTACCCTGACGCAACATGTACTGAGGAGTAAAGGACAGAAGGTCCATGTGAATTCAAACACGCTGATGGAGATGAGAAAGGAAGCATCAAAACAAAAAGCAGTAAGAAATCACTCAGGAGCTGTCAGAGTTTGAGTTGCAGCTAAATAGATGAGGTCCAGTTCAACAACAGCTCTGCTCATTTGATTCTTTCTCATTAAATGCTTTACAGATTTCACAAAGTTGCAAAACAAATCAATTCCACATAAAGGTTGGTGTGGGAGTTTCTGTCCAATTAATGAACAGCAGAAACCAAAAGCTTGAAATGTAAAATGCTTTAATCTATGGTTTGTGTTTTGTCGAGGTTAAAACAGAAGGAAAAGTTGGTGAGTGGTCAGGACGAGTCGGAGCATGTTGCATGCTGCATGAACTACTGCATGGAGCCAGGATAAATGGCATGTCAGTGTACTTGTCTCATGTCTCTCTGTTTGTGTCCATGTTAATAATCACATCTGTATCAGAGTCACCTCAGGATGACCTCAGTCTTTTACCTTGAGCTCGATGGCGGTGGAGCCGATGAGCAGCAGCGAGTCACTGTCCCAGATGTCGATGTGCATGGTGTGAAGGGCGAGGTAGCGAAGGAACCAGCGCCTCTCTCCAGGCCTCAGGAAACTGTCATCCACTCTGAACTGCACCTGCAGACCTGGAGAGGCTGAGAGAGGGAGGAAGAGACTGTACATGAGTCATATACTGGTAAACCTAAGATCAGGTTATTATTTGTGTTCAACATGTTTATTGGACTTTTTCAGGAGAAAAAATAGATGGAGAAACCCAGTCACTCGATCACAGCTCTGTTCCCTCACTAACCACTGTCCAAACACACACAAACACACACAAGCAGTGTTGTTTTAAATACAACAACTGGGGGCGGGGCCATCTCACATACAAGACAGAAACAGACAAAAGGAATCATAATCAAACACAATGTAGATGAATGACAAAATGAGGAAGCACCTTCCTAGATACCACATCTGATTCTTTCCTTCCCATACACCGACGATGAAGTGTTAGTCGCTCATGTGAATCTGAAGTTTCCTCTTCTGGTCTAAGTTGTGTGTCTGGGGTGCAAACAATGGGCTCATAGAGTCGATATCAAGAATTAATCTTAATCAATCCCCTGTATGTTTCCAATATTTAGGTCCAGACACAATGAACAAACATCACTCATCTCAGCATTGCTCCTCATACATAGTTCAAATTTATTATTAGGCCATTATTTGATTCTTTCGTTTCACCCAGCCGGGTTTAACCATGAAGGAAGAATCATAATATCTGCAACCAGATCTAAACCAGTGCAACAGTTTGGTCAAATGATTGTGAACTCCAATAACCATGGAGCATGGGGCCACTTCACAGAATCAGCAGCACCCTGGGGTTCCCATAATTCAAGATGATAATGGCTCCTAGCACACTACTGAGAAAAAACCTCTAGAGTGATTTGATGAACAGCGGGATAAAGTCATGACTTTAATCAACAGATCCACAATCACTTCTGGACCTACAAGAGGAGTAAATTTCTCCTCATCACTGAGAAAACTCTGGTTTCCTTCTCAGAAAGAAATACCACATGCACAGTTTGACAGTGAAGTTGTTCTGAGGACAACAGGACGCTGGAAATCTCATTACACATTTAGCACCTTCGCCATTTATTCTGTCCACTCCTGTGTGGTGACACGCAGAGATGTACACAGCAGGCTTTTCATTTTGAAGAAATCACTTTAAAGAAAAAGACAAAATTGAATTTGAGGATGTAAAACAAGTTCACTGTGATTCTGACTTGTCCTCCAACCCGGATCAGCTCAAACGAAACCAACTCCAACTCAGCTGGTGAGTGGGCGCGCCCAACCTGCAGCAGCATCTTAACATTACCGTGCGTGTGAGTGTGCATATGCGTGCTGACTGGATTCCCAGAATCCCCCACCCCACAATATCTCTGGCTCAGCATCAAAGCCTCCATGCCGTCTTTATTCCTCTCAGCTGACAGTGGCAAGGAGCCACTGGCTGCAGGGAGGTGGAGTAATGAGGAGTTGGTGACGACCCCACTGTGTTAAAGAGACCAGCGAGCTCCTCTCACTATCCCCACAGGAACTGAAGGAAAACTCTTCTCTTTTCTCAGGCTGCACATGTGCAGACAGACACCCTGTATGGTGCATGTGGATGTTCAGTTTCTTCCATTCCAAGTACAAAAGTGTTTTGATGGCAAACACCAACATGTACAGTTCATGTTAAGGCTCTGACTCTGGTATCAGATAAAGCTTTACAATCCTACAATCCTACAGTCTACAATCCTTTACATCACAGTTCAGATCTACCAGTATCTAAATTCATTTTTTTTAATCATAAATGTGTTTTCACTCACATTACTCACACTGAAATCACAAAATTATGGTGCAGTCCTGGTTTGAAGGGATAGACAAATCACTGCTATCAGTCTAAATCACTGCACTGACATAAGGAAACCATGAGGTGGTGATTATAGAGTCTAAATGTCTGAACTAGACAAAGGCTAAACTTTTTGACTTCAAGTCTTCATGACCCTGTAGAATTGTCAAAATATAAATATAAAGGAACAATAAAAACCTCATATACAACGTAAGTGTTGTTAGATTATTCATAACCCAAATAATATGATCAAATTAATCAAATAAATTGATTTAATTGTCTTTAGATTTTTTTAGAACCATTGACACATTGACCAGCACTTATTTCACCTTGCACACTGGTTGTTTAAGAAGAGAGATCTGTTAGGGAGTCCCCTTTTCATCTCAATAATTTATCGTTCTCATATTAGACTCATTTTGACTGAACCACTTCAAGAACTTGTGCTGTCAAAATTTTACACACCTCTTGAGGCAGAGTATTCAGGCTGGGGGAGAGTGTAACAACCTATATGGTGCTTTTACTGGGTCGTGTCTTGTAAGTTATATGTTTTTAAACTGTTATATTTTTTTTAAATAACAGGTTTTTAAACCTCACTTGTTGACTTTGTCTGCTGCTTATGTGTATTTATTTATTTAAATATGTGAGTCCAAGACAAATTTCCTCAGAGGGATAATATATTCTGAAAAAAAAGTATATTCTACAGACTCAAAGGTCACTTACTAGCTTTTTAGAGCATGTCATCTTCATCACATCATCACTGAGTAGAAGCATGTCTTTACTTTCATGAGATGCAGCTAAAAGCTCTAGAAAATCTAGAAAGTGGACCTTTGAGTTCATTTAATTGGTATGGAAATCTATGTAGAGAACTATATATAGAACTAATATTTTAAGAATATTATATAACACTATATTATGAAAATATTCTAATATAAGTGAAGGATGAATAAAAAAAAACGCGAAACCTAATGTATCAGATCATATAATGTGGTAATGTTCTGTCTGATGGTGCGTTCAGGTCACAGGAGTGAGCTGCAGCTCCTTCACTGTAGGTTACAGCTGAGCCAAGATCCAGTGAAGACTGCTGAATAAAATCCACCCACACTACAGTGTTTTTTTTTTTTCCTGAGACATGGAATGAAACAGAACAAAAACATATTGACCACCAAAATTTCCATTTTACTGTTTAGAATGCAAACAACAGTGACAAGAGGAGATTTTTAATCACGGTCTGAAACATGTGGAAGGAGACAAAGAGCAGAGCTGTCTTGATATTTCTGTGCTGCCTCTGAACTCCTTTTCCTTTAACCTAACTCATGCAGACTCCTCCGCCTCCGTCCTTCCTCCCTTCTCCTCAACCACCCGCCAACTCTCTCCACTTGGACCATTAATTCTCCCAGCAGGCTCTGGGCTTGTATGCAGTGGACGGGTGGCAAAGAGAGCGCAGAGGGAGAGAGAGAGAGTGTGCTGTGTGTGTTTTTGTGCTCACAAGCGGGGAAGAGCTGACAGATCAGGCCCGAGGGTTGTACCGAGGTGTGTGTGGCTGTCTATGTAGGTCTGTAGATGAGGAGGGGGCACCAAACACACCCTCATTCTTGCACACACACAACCGTGGATGGTCTGCCTCATGTGCACACAGCAGGCTGAGGAGGCAGAAAATCCTGCCAGGCATCAACAGTTACGGACGACGCTGCAAAGCCTCAAGGTGAAGACAGCACGGAAGACACAGAGACAATGAGGAGACAGGCGCAAACCAGAGCGTCACCAGGGATGATGGTTACGTTCACCAGAAACTGAAAAACACTGTCTTGTTACTTCAGGCGTGTGCAACAACAGGATGCTCAGATTTGATGTAACGCCCCAATGGGTCTCTACTTCACCTTTTGTTGATTGACGTGGTTTTTCCCATTAGGTTAAGATGAAATGGAGACTCATAAGAGCAGTTTCAGCAGCTAAACAAAAACAACTGGAAGTGATGTGACTGTAGAACCACAACTAGAGCGCAAGGAGGTCAGACATTCAGCAGCTGATCTTATGCTGTACATACTGACAAAGTTAGACATATCAGACTTGTATGGGCTCGGAGATAATCGATTCGTTACTTTCGTCCCGTGACCCAGTTGATAGACCGTCCCAAGATGACGAGGCTGTTGACGTATGCTGAGAAGTGGAATGTGGCATCTATTCAGTATATGTATCTATGAGAATCCCATAGGTGATGATTAAGCTGGATTTCTTTTGTATAAGTCTATATTTTATTTTTTAAGGAAATCCTGCAGACTCAACCTTCAAGGTACATTTAGAACAGACTAAAATGTTAATGTTAATGCTTAAAAGTTAGATATTTTAATTGATTGACAGCTTTTAGTCCGGCTTTACCACGATTATGAAAGCTACAGAAACCACGTACACATACAGTTCCACTGGAGGAGTATAACCAGGTTTCAGTACATGTGTAGTGTCTGTGTCTGTATTGTCTGTAATGCACTTTGCAATACTTATGAAATAACGGACCTCATCACCCGAATGAATACTCCATGAAGTGTCAGATGACATGGTTTCACCAACGTTGACAAGGCATTTTGATGCACAGTGGCTACTGCAGTTGCAATAAGCATTTGAAAAAGTGTGGCGCTAGCTAGAGGGCGCTATTCGTTTGAGTGCAATACACGATTTCAGTGTTAGATGGGAGAAATTCCTATGCAATATCCCTTTTACTGTGAGAGGCAGGACAGCAGTCATACTGCTTCATTTTAAAGGGTTGAGAGCCCAAAAGGACAAAACAAAAACAAAACATAAACACTGGTTTAAAAAGCTGCATCCGTGTGAGTTAAATTATTGTAGTTGAGGTTTTCTAAAACCATTTATAAAAAGTGCCAATCTGACAGAGTCAGGAAAACAGAGGATGGAGATCCTGAAAAGTCCTGAGACACTGCACACATGTTCATTTGATGCACACATTGCTAGTTAGCTGTACAAACTGTTGTTTACTTTATTTTTTAACCTGAATTCACCTTAAAAGCTGCAACAAAGCCAACTGTTAAATCACAGGCATGTCATTCAAGCAGAGTCTGTCCACACCCACTCAGTCCCGGGAAGAGCTCTGATCAGGAGGAGAATATAAACAGCTGTGTGGGTGGACCCCGGCTGTTTACTGGAATATTCTTATCTCTGGCAAATAATTGCCAAGAATAACACAGTTCACATTATTGATCTGTTGTTACCATTAGATACTGAGAACGTCCAGTTTGGCCCAGTGTTGGGTTTAAAATATACTCCTCTCATGCTCTGGCTTCTAAGTATTGATTATTATTATACAAAGGCAGAAAACTGCACACGTGAGTTCTTGTGATTTTTCTTGCCTGCAGTGTAAACATTTGCTCGTGATTATAAAAGTGTTGCACCAGCTGCAGAAACAATTGGTGTTTGAGGTTTAAGGAGTGAAGGAGCTGATTCTATCAAGATATAAAAATAGACTTTGGAAAAATATTCAACATTTGGAAAATATGCACGTTTGGGAGCCTGACTTCAATTTTCAGAATTACACCTCAACACAACTCAGTGCACAAAGGAAAGTTTGATTTTAGCTCTGAATGTTTCATATTTCAAATTTTTCATACATCACTTCCTGTTTCCTGTCAGTAAAGTAGACTCAGCAGAAGTTAATCTAAGGATACATCAGATCTGGGGTCTGATCCTCGTCTGCACCCACATGTGACATGTGACATAAAATCGGATCAAGTGTAGCCATGAAACTGACTGGATGGCTGCACTGAAACGCATTTTCTGGCTCCTAATGAGAGCATGAAGAGACATGAAAGCGTCGTCCACCCACGGCCTAAAACGGGTTTAGGAATTCAATGGGCTTGTGGGGAGCTTCCACCCAGCAGGACACAGAATCACAACGCTGAATTACTGCAGCGGCTTTGAAGCTCAAAGTCAGATTACATATTCTCTCTCAACCTCTGTCTACGACTTCACTGACACACACATTCACAGTGAATGTTGAGAACACAGTCAGTGGATCATTGATCCCGTACAATACTTGAATAGCAGAGCAGCTACTGTCCAATATTTTACATTAACACTGTTTACTGAATTGGAAAAGAGAAATGAAATGAGGTCTCTGTAAAATGTGGACGTGTCCCTGTATTAACTGACTGAAGGTAATTTAATTAAAAACAGTTATGAACTGGATGTAAAATGGTTGACATGATTATAGTGCAGGTTCTGAAATGTACAACAACACAGGTTCATTTTCCAGGCTTGTGGGTTCATATAATCCATAATAAATTAGAAGTGTACATTATGGACAGGATGTGAATGAAAGTTCAACTGGGGGATTTCAAATAAAACTGATGTGACGTGAATGATAATGAATCTGTAACCATCTTTTTGTTCAAGTGATGTGTATGCTGTATCCCTGTATGCACTCTGTCCATATGCACCTTTATTCAGTTTATCTCCATTATCATGTTGGTTTCTGACCAAACCTGCACCTGCACCCATCAGCCTCAGTCAGATCTACTCAGAGTTTAGTGAGATCAACTACAACATAAAAGCACAAGGAATCGATTGTTGACTGATTGTATGTTGCATCATGGAGGGACAAGCGAAGCCTTTTTTCGATTCCCCCGGGAATTGACAATTATTGATTTTGACTTGACTTTTAAAGCATTAGAGTGCAACTGATTTATATTGTATTGGTACATATTAATATTGGCCTAAGCATCAGCCAAGCCAATAAGGACTAATTACTAATTCATTTACATTTTCCATGAGTTTCCTGCAGTGCTGCACAGAGGCCATTTTGAATACAAGGGTTATTTATTGTTAAACAGTAAAATCTTGATCCAACACATATTTATCGCACACGTTTGGGCCATACTTGAGGGAATATTTTAAAAACCTTTTTGTGTTTCTGTAAACAGGATTGCTGCCCAATTGTAATCAGTACTTTTCATCCCCTTATGTCAAGATTGGCCCCAGAAATCCCAGATCTGTTGGGACCCCAGAGGGCATAGTAAATATACTGCACATAGAATATGTATAGATACAGTACTGACAAAAACAGAATTATGAAAATGACGAGCTAAACATGCTGGTGAATAAAACATGCTGGTTATTATCTCACTCTCAAATTAAATCAAAGGCAACTGGACTTGTATTTGTCTGTGGAAGACGTTTCGCCTCTTATCCAAGCGGCTTCATCAGTTCTTATGCATTGGTCTCTCTAGTCCGCACTAGTCTGACCAAGAAGGTGGAGTAGGACCCAGGTACCTGGGTCCTACTCCACCTTCTTGGTCAGACTCCACCTTCTTGGTCAGACAAGTCCAGTTGCCTTCGATTTAATTTGAGAGAGAGATAACAATGACCTGGACGAATGAGAACATTCACAGACATAATGCTGGTTATTGTAAAGAAGTTTGAGATATTTAGAAGGTTAAAAGATACTAAACCAAGATAATGAACGTGCTGACCACAATTTAGCATGGCCACTGTCAGCCTGGTAGAATACTGACATTAGACATCTAAGAAACAATATAATGAGCTGAAGATTTTAAGTTCATGGATCAGAAAAATCAACATCTTGATTTTCTCTCTATTCTCTATCTTGTTTTAAAACCTTCTCTCTCTCTCTCTCTCTCTCTCTCTCTCTCTCTCTCTCTCTCATTTAGCTGGATCAGGGGGATATGTAGCTCAGATGAGGATTTTCAGGATCAATCAGCTCCACTTAAGGATCATTTCAGAAGAAAGGGGTTTATGAGGAGGAGTGGATCACAGAGGAGTCCGGTGGTTTGATGAAATCTCAGAAACTGAATTTCTTAACAGAGTTGAATCAAAAGGAGCTCGTCTCCAGGGTCACTTGTTGCGCTCAGTGCTCACCTGTCAAATCATCAATACAGAACCTTCACTGAGGATGTTTAATTATTTTTTAGAGAAGACCACCAGACCCCTCTCCTCACTCTCTCTAAGTCACATCCCTCCTGGCAGCTTACTGACATGGGGATTATGAACATGTCATTTTCACATGTAAAAACCTTGACACACACACACACACACACATAATATATATATATATATATATATATATATATATACATATATATAAGGTTATCAATGTTTCTCTGTCATTTATATTATATTTTAGTGTTTCATACATCTGAGTGATGATCTGAGGGCTGGATCTTCATCATTTCTTCTTATCTTTTTAGAGATTAGAGACAGTTACTGGCCTCATGTATTTCTATTACACTTTGAGGATCCTTTCTACATTTCCATGTTTTTCTGTATATTACATATTTTGCGATGTGATGCATTTGAATAGTCTGTGCATTTATGTGTGTATATCTGTGAGATGTTTCTTTGTGTACTGTATGCACTATGCTATTTTATATTTATCTTTTTCATGTTTTAAATAGCAGTAACTGTATGCAAGAAAAATTTATAACAATAAAGTTCTCAATCTAAATCTAAATCCCTATCAAGGCAACAAGGCAAACTGTGTATGTGTGTTACTGCGTGGCCAGCCAATGTGACAATGATAACATGGTGGTTTTACGAAAGCATCCTCCTCTGCTGAAGGAAAATACGCATGCCTCCTTCAAATTAAAAGCCCGAGATTCACCAGAGCAGCATGTGGCCAGAGCTTGCTTTGTTAGACAGAGCTCTGCATCCTTTTCACAGACTGAGACATGACAACAGGACTGAACAAGAAGTGGAGGACAAGAAAAATAAACAAAAAAAAAAAAACATTAGTTCCTTCATGTTTTCTGAAAGCTGCACCAACAGCTCATCTCAGCAGTGAAGCATGTAGCAGAGAGAACTGCTTCAGGGCACAAAGATGCACCACTCTTCCCCAAAAAAAGAAATGCAATTCAATCAGCTCTGTTCTATACATTTTACAGAGGGACATAATTGGACCTGTTTGTGCTTAACACAGCGTTAAAATGAGTCCAGACAAAGCAAAAGAAAGGCTGAAACTCTGTAACAGAAGTTACATGTGTTGACAATTCTCAGAATATAACTGCAAAGTCGAAACAATGAATCTTATATGAGCGCAGTGAAGTACAGCAACGTCACTGAGATGAGCACAGTGATACAATAAGTGAACTGCTCTTGAAGATGGAACAGTCAGTTATTGATTATTGCAATTAAAGTCATGGATTTAACACGTCACAGGAAGAACTGTGTCACCTGTGAAAAAGTTGTGTTGTTGCTCCACAGGGAGCAGCACCAGGTCTGAGAGACATCCTAAAGAGACGTGTCTGTGGTAAATAAAGACTGCAGCTGGAAACTGTGGCGTGAAAATAAAAAAGAAAGTAGACACAGCCATTAGGTGACCTGAATGCAAAGTGAAACAAGACTAGAAAGAATGAATCAATGATGCTAAGCTGGTGAAGAGCAGTGGGTTTCTCTCTTTGTCCATTCTTGTGATTAAACCATTAAAATGTTTAGAAGTGGCAGACAGTGGCACAAGAAGTCATTCAGTCAGCAAAACATCTGTCTATAGATACAGTATCTATAGTCTGTCTGCTTCGGCTAAAAATATGCTACAGTGGTCTAAACAAGTTTAACTTAACTATGAGAAGAGGGGATTTTTCTTTCTGATTTGTTTGACTAAAATCACGCCAGCAGCTTCTCCATGATGCCTTTACAGCTCCATACCGTGTACAAGTATTTGTACATGTGTAGTGTGATTTTAAAGTAGGTCCTCGTCTCTTCTACTTGGCTGACGCCAATGTGTTGTTACTAGAGCTCCAGAGAGAAGAGACGTAAAACTACCCTGAGATGAGTTGCTGCGTTTTTTTTTTTAATCTGTGTGTCATCTGTGTGTTTAGTCTGTTGTTTTTTTAACGAGTAATTGCAGAAAGATAAGAAATAAAACACAGCTTCATTTCACCTTTTCTCCCTTTTGTTTTCTTTTTATCTCACATTCCTCTGATGTATTAGTGTTGCGTAAACATCAGTAACATTAGAACAAATTACACTCTCTCCAATAAAATCAGACACAAAGTATCTGAGGTTGTTTTTGTGTAATTGTTTGTTCAGCCTTTCTTTGTGGGCTGATACATTTAAGTAATCTTGGGAGCAATTACCACAAAATTTAAGATCATTTCCAAACGCTCATGAAGTTTTCTCCTATCTGCTTCAGACGGTATTAAATTTAAAAAGATTTAAGATCACAGAACCATTTCCTCTGAGTTTAATCTGTTTGAGCAGCTGTTCCATGACAAACAACAATAACATACTTACAGAGAGAGTAAATCTTATTTGTTTGCGGACAATGTTTAATTTTATAGTATTGTTGAGGGTAATCACATAAAGTCACTAAAGAAAGAGTCAGGTGTTGAAACCAGAAGAAACAATTACCTGAGAGAGAAGCAGCGAATGAACCTAATTAGTGTTTAATCCTTCAAATAAGAAGTTGAGCAGTTGGGAGGAAGAAAAGTGGAAACGGGTCTTAGCCTGAGAATTTATGGTCGGATCTGTGCGAATGTGGGAGGGCTTTGTGGAAGTGCACAGAAACAGACAGAGAAATATTGATGGAGTCAGACTAGAGTGTGTGTCTGGGGAATGGAGGAAACGGGGGTAGGTGTAGGAACAGGGGTGAGGGGGCTGGGGGGTTGTTTGTGTGTTCAATATCACGCTCTGTCAGAAGCTGTAATATCTCTTCCATTTCATTAGTTGCTACATGAATAGACTTGACATCAATCAGCGCCCGCCTGGCTGATTGAAAGAGAAGTGCCTCAGCGTCAGAGAACAACACGGAGCATCACAGAGCGAGCTCAGAGTCTGTAGGCACCGACTGTACCACGTCAACCTGGAGAGCAGCAACGACACAAAGCCTTTATGTAGACAATCTCTAACAGACGATGCATTTTTCCCTCCGTCTGACACAGGCATGAACGCACCAAGCAGCATGGAAATGTTAAGTCATGTTCTGATGATGACGTAGCTCAACAAGCTGGTTTGTTTTTCTCCAGCCAAGATCCGCATCACGGCAGTCTTACACTGTGTTAATATGACTGGAAGTCAGTGGCTGCTGGAGGAGTGAAGCTGTGTTCAGACCATTCAGGGTCTCATCCTTTTAAGCTGCATTTGGAAACAGTGCAACAGGTGGATCCTTCATGGCCTGATCTATCCCCGGATTCACTGCACTGGTAAAAAAAAGCAAACAACACTGACAGAGAGCTCAGGGATACATTGTTTACTGCAACTCACACTCACTGCCTACTCATTTATCTTACAGCTTTTCTATAGATGCTTCTGGAGGGTTAAACACTTGTATGGCAGCTATGATGCTCTTGTATTACAAGGATGTATTTCATAGTACAGAGGTACTTCAAGGACATTCATTGTGCAAAACTGCGATAGAAAAAAAATGCAAAATCATTTCTCTCTTCCATCTCTGAAAAACAGCTTTTTTCATGAAATACAATGAAATCAACCTGCAGAATGTGAAAATAAAGACTTTCTCCAAGCACAGCAGAAGAAAAAGTTTCATTTCGTCAACCCAAACACAGCAAAACTCCCAGAATGCTCTATTTGTTCGAACATGGTCAGTGACTCTTCTTCAGTTACATTATTTGTCTAGCAGCAGCAAATTCAAAGCGGTGTACTTTGTACACCATTTATCACCTTCCAATCCTTATGTTAGTACTGTGTTTGAGATCAGATCAACATGAACAGTACAACTGTTAAAACCTCAAGGTTGCTAGGTGGCACCCCATCTTCTTAGTCAACACCCCCCTGAAAGAAGTGGCCCCTGTACTGAGACACAGCTTACAAGACAGAATTATTAATTCCTGAAACTTTAATTCAAGTCATATTTGAAAGGACTGCATAGAAACCAGAGTAGCAATTGTAGCGCAGATCTTCTTTATATATCCTGATAAACCAAGGCAGTGCTGGCAGTGTTCTCAATCTTGTATATACTGGAGTTTAGTGTTTGATATCCATATCACCTGTGACCCCAGGTGACCTTAGAGGCAGTATATCTATGATGTCATCAGAGAATCAGTTCCCACAGAACCTTTTCATAAGTAAACGAGAGATTGTGAGTGACCAAACGATCAGGTTTCATCCAGGATTCACAGAACTGTAGCTCCATTGGTGGTTTTCTTTTTACTCACCACAAATATTTAGAGTTACTTACAGAGGCTTTGACTCTGCACATCACCTGTGTTTGGTTTATTTTGTTATTGCAGCAGTGGTGGGTCCTTACCTGAGTTGACGGTGCCATCTTTGTTGATGGAGGCCAGCACACAGGGGAGTGGATCAGCAGTTTTGTGTTGCACCTTGTCACTGGTCAGTAGTTTGAGCTGCTGCGTTGTTACCGACGGGAAGCGGTAAAAGTGGAAGGTGAAGTGGACGTTGTCAGGCCAATCAGCATGAACGCCCGCCGCTGGGATCCTGTAAGAGGACACAATCATTCACATAATAATGAATGTTTCATGCAGCATTAATAGTTAAATGCATGTTCGTTCTTGTCAATATTATCACTTAAATTCAATTTTTTATTTATTAGAAAACCTATGTGGGGAGTGAGCTTTGAATATCTGAAAATGCCATTAAAACCTGGATGGGAGAGTAAATCACACACAGGTAATGAATTACAAACAAAAAAAATCAAATATGTATTTCATTCACGTCCCGGATTAGAGCAGGTAATTCAGCATTACAGCTACTTAAACATGAAAACCTATAATCAAAATGTGGATTAGAAATGAAAGGGCTAACCTTAAAAGTGGCAGTAATTTGTGCTGCTCATTGAAGAAGTGTAAACTACGCATTACACCTCCGATCCATAATAAGTGGATCTCATAGCTTGTTCAGACTAAAGACAGTGTGAAAACGTGTTATTAGATGTGTAGCAGACGGAAAATATAAATACAGTTTTATCCCTGCTCATCTGTTTGCACACGTTTATTTGCTGTTGTTATTTACTCCGACTCCTACGACAAAAAAAAGTCCCTATGACTACCAGAACCTGCTGCTGCTGTGTTTTCCTTTTTCACACAAACACCACCCCCTGAGTGTGATTTTACACACACACAAACACAAATCCAAACGCACACACTTCAAACTGTGGATGGCCCACAAAAAGTCCCAGCGAGTCTGCCAGCGCTCAACATTAGCACCGCACACGTTAAATAAAGAGCGGGCTTGAGGATGAGCTCCTCTGTCTCTGTCTGATGAATAGATGAGCAATCAGTAATGTGCTTTTTCAATAATGAGGGGGAAAAAAGAAAAAGGCGTTTGAAAAGAGGCAGAGAATGCTGGAGGCTCCAAATACAACAAGGACAGGCCATCAGGGCTGCTGATTTCAAAGTGGATTCTAATAAGAGCGGCGCGTGACCTCCCAGTCAATCACACGCCCTGATATTCCACTGTTAAAGATGCGGCCGTGCTCCATCTTCACACAGGAGCCGGCATTAATATTCATTCAGTAAACAGACAAGATTGATAATTATGGCGCCTGGGTGAGAGGTAGAAATTACACTGCCTATCCACAGGCTCCCCGCTTGCCTAAGTGCTACCGCTACTGCTGCCTAAACCCCCGCCTGCCATACCTGTTTGTCATAATTATGAGGTAACACCCTCCTCCACACGCACACACACACACACACATAGAATCACACATCTCCACAGTGCACAGTTTATGTGTATTGTGTGGTTTCATGTTGCCTTCAGGTGGTCAAATAAGATTTCACAGCAGCACCAAACATAAACTTTAGTAAAAACCCCAGCTTTCTCATATTAAAATATCTGATTTGTTTTATTGTATCCAAACCATAAATGGATAAAACCACAGTGCTGCTTCTCACCCAGAGGCTTTGAACATGTGCTGCTGGAATCTGCCAATAAAATAACCTTTACCACCAAACCTGCAGTCCAGAGAGAACAGAGGAGAGAGTCGCAGGAGGCAGGAAACACCTTGACACTGAGGTTGATAGCTGAATCAAGAACTCAGTGTACAGATACTATAACACTTACTATTTTTCACAACTTATCCAACTTCTTGATGATGTCACCATACCCCAACCAATAGGTTTAGCTAGGTTTAGTTTTAATGTGGCTGCAAAGTGAAGTCTGTTTGTTTGTTCACATTTTATCAGCACTTTACAACTGGGGTATGGCGTCTTTGAGTGACTGGTGGATAACTGTAGGCTTGACACAAACCGGCATTAAGTGAAGTCTCATGCCCCTCCTCTTTGCCCAGTTTTGGGGTGGAGTCAAACACTGCCAGGATGGCAACAGTGGAGCAGCTCACTCTGAGCTTCAGAAACCTCTTGGTGACATCACAAAGGAAACTTTATATACAGTTTATGTTGGTCATTAAAAAGGCTGAAGGAAAGTAAAAAACTAACCTAACGTTTTTCAAAAATATAGGTGAGCCACATATAAATCTGTGACGCCAAAATATGAATCTATGATAATAACAAAAAGCTGTTATATTGTCTTATATTAACTTACGGTATGTTATATGACTTTCTTTGTCTTTCTCTAGCTAAAAATCGAATCCACTCTCTGTGATATAAACACAGAAAATACACACACACAAACTCTTAAGAGCTATATCATAGCTCAAGATCTCAAGATCTGCCATACAATATTATTAGATATGGAAGGGCAGCAGTGACAAAATAACCTGGTCAAATTGGACGTGAAAGTTACTGGGAGAAAAGAGCAGCCATCCCTTCAAACTATATATGACAAAGCCGTACTCAGACCCATACACAGAGTACTCAGTGATTCTACGCACATACTCCTACATAGCTGTACAGAACCTGCGAGTGTAAAAGCATCAGTTTAAGTTTTCATTCGTCCCTTCATCCACAGCACTGCTGAACAAAACACCTGTAAATCCACCACAATCATGGCAGCTCTCAGTGTTGGGAATAAGATTTTGTCCTTAAATTTTATGTGAGAATCGATGGATAAGTGCAATATTGGATGATGTGGCTTTTCTAGCCTAGATATGTGCAATATAACTTGTGTTGAACTTTTTGACCCTTTGTGTCTGCAGCTGCAATTTGTAACTCAATAGCATGATGTCTCGGAAAAGTCAGATCAACAAGTCTGCTATCATCATCTGTCCATCTCTCAAGTTTAGAGGTGAATCCACAATGGTATCTATGACCACACAGTACAGGTCTCTACCTGAGTGAAGGTCAGGTCTACCTGCACTGCAAGGAGTGAACGGCCAATCAATACAGAGACCTGAGGCAGGAGAACAGGAAGCCTGGTGGTGGAGAGTCTATGAAGAATGGGACATATATGAATTGGGTTTATCAAAATGCTGACAGAGCTGTTGATGAGTGGTGTGTTCTGTGGCCATCCATCAGAAGGCCCCCACCAACCCCCTCCATCAGCGTCAGCCCTTGCCCCTGACAGAGGAGACGCTGGCTCCAGAGTTTGTGTGACGGGCCGCCGACAGGAAATGTGTTCATGTGTTATTGTGAAATTGACATAAGAAAAGAGGATGAGAGACTTTGCACCTGTTTTAATGCACTGACATCTTGCTGCAAAAAGGAGTGAAGGTAGGCTGGGTGGGTGTCGTCCTTGGTTGTCAGATAATAAAATATCTATTTCTGTGTACAGTTCAGTGGCAAGTGACTAAACTGCTGTTAAATCTGTGGCCGCACTTTTTCAACAATTGTGGCATTTCTGGAAACAGGAATAACTATATTTACAGCAACACTCCAGAAGCAAATAATCACGTGGCCTGTCACAGCATACAGGCGAAATTTAAAAAGTCCACACACAACCTCACAACATGAGCTGCTGCTGTAGTTGCTGCTGTTAGTCAATATCTGCACGCAGCCTTGCGTGACCCGGCGCTGCAGGCCTCACCTGGTAAACGCCAGAAACTGGAACACCAGAAGGTTTCCCTGTAGGAGGTCTGTCTCCTCTCGCTGGGGGTCAAAGGGCACGGGCTCTGTGGGATCCAGCACTTCCGCTACCTGCCCGTCGTGGTCCACAATCTGTGGGAAGCCGGCGGAGTAGAGGTGGGCGAGGGAGCTCCTGGAGCTGATCAAGCAGGAGCTGCGGGAAGAAGGGTTAAATTAGAGAAAAGGCTCCAGATCCATGAGTGCACATCAATCACACTGAAAAGACCTGAGAGAACGCCACTGCTGATGCTTCACCAGCAGCAGGATCTAATGTTTTTATTTCCCACTGCACTGGCCTCACTTGAGGCAGAAAACGCGTTTGGCTCTGAGTGGAATACGATGCTGTTTTATCATTTCAGACATTGGATCACTTCCATTCCAATGCAAGATGTTTATCCTCTGGGAGATAACTTCACTTACTCACTTGATCCTCTTTGCACCGAAACTGAATTTCAACGTCCAACAGAACTTGTGGTGGAAAAAAAAAAAAAAAAAAAAAAGTGGTGAGGTGATGATTACACAGCGCGAGGACGTCAGGAGGAGGACGTCTATCTGTTAAGCAGCAGCTCCACATAAACACTCGGAGTGCAGAGAGAGAATAGGCGCCAAAGTGCTCCCACAGGATTTTCTAGTATAATTGGCATTTACCTCTAATCATAGTGGCCACCTGTTTTTCTGCAACTATGGAAACATTCATAACTTACACTTTGCGCGCTGACACTAGACACTGTGGGGATGATAAACACGGTGCACAGATGGCTGGCTGGACTGCATGCACAGAAAAATGATGTTGGTACTCATCACGAGTGGCGATGCCGCCCGTGTCCAGTCGCTAAAAAGTCGTCACATCTGAGACAGTGAAGCTTTGATCAAACTGATTAAATCAACAGTGCAAAAAGAAGACATGTGATTGGCTTTTCCTTTTTGGCTGTGTCAATTTCATGCTTTCCCTCTCCAACAGCTATATCTTAATTTAGCCCCAGTAGATTAATAAGCAAGCCATCATTTTTATTTCAAAAGGGGCTCAATCAGATATGCACAGTAACTTCAATTAAACTTCTTTAGACTTCATTGTTCTTCTTGGAGAAGTGGGTCACTCTGCACCAAAAACAGTCACAAAGATGTTTTGGCTCTGAGTGAAGAGGCAGAGATGTTTCAGCTCAGTGAACTGAGCAGCATCGTGTCGGGATCCAAACTCTGGGATTGGGGAGGGGGGAGTGTTTCAATGCCAGCTGCTTATTTACACACTCTCTGTGCTAATGCAAAGCCTTGTTTCCCAGTTACCGTGCCCATTATTTGCAGGGTGTGCACTCTCAGCTGGTGTCGCACCTCAGCAGACCCTGCTGCATTCCCGCAGCCATTATGATATCTCTCTCCGATCTCTATTATTAGCTGCGTGTAAACTGTGAGCTCATTTCACTGCATTCTGCTCCGCTAAATCAGATCCACGGCGCCTCGCTTGCAGCTGGGTTTAATCACGAATTTCCTCACTGGCAAACAACGCAGAGACCATTACCCCAAAGTGGGATGTAAAGGCTGACAAAACGATTTCTTCAGATTGGCTCTGAGCTGAATTCTCCCACTTACTGACAACAGTGCTGCGCTGGTCAGTGCACACATGCTGCCAATTAGTGAGCCGATCGATAACCCTCTGTAGATAGCAAGACAGTGAACTATTGTGCTAATGAAGGACTGTACTAGTGTTGACACTGTGATACAGGGCCAGATAAAACAGTAACAAGTTAAGAGGATGTTTTAGGTGACTTCATCCAATAATGTCTCCTATTAACAACACTCACACACATAACAACACTCACATCACACTCACATGCTGTAATGGAGAAGTTAATCAAACTGGAAGCTTTAGTGAAGAACTCATCTCAGAAAAGACCCCGAGAGGAAAAAAGAGCTTCATAGATGTCCATGTGGCCAAATGCTGCTGATTTCACACCACAACGTCCTTTTCACACTGAAACTACCACCAACAATTCAATTCCCCTCAAGTCAGTGTTCAGCTAATGGATTTTCAAGGGTAACCATCATGAGCATCTATCATTATACTGGCCAGTGCTTAAGGCTTCACAACAGCTGGCCTCTTTATTGCGATTCAGATTACACAGCTGATGCCAACACTGACATATAAGAGGTGTTTCCTCTCTCCTAAAACAGGATCAGGGGCTCGTGGTCTTTTCAAGAACTGGATTTAGTTTAGTTTTTGCAATAAAAAAATGACATGTTTAAAGTTCTAATCTGTATCTTCTCCACCTTTAATCATCTACAGACATCTGGACCAGTGTGTTATATGTTGTTGGGTTGTGTTACTTTAGTCTTCAACATCTGGATCTGGAGATCTCAGGGAAACAAGCTGAGGACATGTGAGACAGCCCAGCTCGCTGCCACTGGAGACGCCCTGTCCTGTGCCACTCAGTCTCTGATGTTTAAAGTCAAAATTGTTTTATTCACTGTTTCTACTGGTTTTAACTCCTGTTGTCTTTGTTGTGGAGAGGTGGACAGCTCTGTGAATGATTCAGCTGCTGGTAAGAACCTGCTGAATGTCTCCTTCATAAGCTTCAGAGAAACAGCACATCAGAGCAAAGGTTAAAAGTCAACCTCAGGTCCAGCTCCTCACTGATGGCTCTGTCCTCTGTACAGTGTCACTCAAACACTAACTGGAAATGTCAGACAGCTTCATTCAGTGTTTTAACAGTTACAATCAGGGTCTATTCGATTACCTGAACCACTGATGCTGAAGAAATCCAAACCTGGAGGAGTTTGTGGTAATGGTGAAGACAAACACTCCACACTAATTCATAACATCACCTACTGCCATATTTTGGCAATACTTTGATTGAGAGACTCTGCATGTTTTATGAAACTGCCTTGTATTGCTGTTGTGGCTTTTGGGAGTATTTATTTAATCTATATTTATTAATTCTATTATTTCATTGATAATAACTCTTTCCATGCGACTACCACTGTATTTTCAAACACTTGACCTGATTGTGTTTGTTGATGGCAGCTTTGACAAAAAACATCAGTGTGGCATAAACACCTTTCTGGGACTGAGCTCATCCCTACATCTGAAGCAGACTGTAAGTAGGGTAAGGGCTCACCTTGGCACATTCATCCCCAGAGTGATGACGGGGGCATGGACAGGTGTGAAGGGCAGCTCCTGAAGTTGCTCTCCTTCATTCTGAGCTGAAGGTGAGACGTCCTCCTCCCGCTGAAGATCCATCTCCAGGTGGGCGATGTTGCTGACGGCTGAGCAGGCCTAAAGCACGATGGGATAGATACAGACACAGGAAATGAATAGTCGGTGGTGGATAAATGAGGCAAGTCATTTGAAGACTGCTGGAGTAAATTAACTATACGGATGGATGGGTTTTAGTTAATGTCTGTAAAGAGACGGGAATGGAGGATGGAGGTTTCCACGCCCCAAGGCTTATGTTTTAGTTTATGGTGGAAGAAATGAGCATAGTGACTAAAAACACCAACAGATGTTCCTGTGATTTAAGTTAATGCAGAAAATCTGAAATCAAAGATAGGATTCAAAATAATCCTCCGTTCTTGACCATGATGGAGAACATCAGGAGGTCAAGGACGTATGTGAAGGATAGGCCCCGAGGACTCAGGAAAAGACAAAGACAATCTGACTGCACTTGAACTGGGATTCTTTGAAAGATATAAGACTTAAAATAAACCCTAAAAGTAGTAGTCAAAATTAATATTTGTATGTATTTCTGTAAAGGTGTTTATGATGATAAAGATGACACACTGATGACTCCTGACAGGAGAGATTTGAAATCTATCTCTCTGCGTTTGGGCTTCAATCAATCGTGCAACAGTTTCCATCAGTTCTGGATCAGGTCACATCCATAAAACAGCTGCTCTGTTGATTCGACATTTATGTAACTACGTTATCTGCTACTAACTACTCATCCATTTTAAGTGCTGCAGCAAGGACTTGTAGGGGAACATTACACCTTTCCTTTCATAAAGGAAGGTTCATTGTTTCCTCTGCCAAAGGAAGCAATGAAGATCCTTTCCTCAGCTGCTCAGATGCTTCCAGCTAGTTTCACTCAGTTTGAAACTCCCTCAGCAAAAAAGACTGTAGGATTTCTTCCTCATCATTGGCTGCAGCATTGTTCAGCAGCACTGCTCCCAGTGCTGCCACTAGTGGCTGGAAAGTGCAGTATATTATCAGCAGAACTGCTGCAATATAGCAGCAATTATTCTACACTACTGCTGTAATTTTTTTTTTTCCACCAGAAGTCACTTAGAAGTCACTTAGAAAAACCCTAACCCCTGACCATCCACTGAGTTCATATTCATAAGCATCTCTGAGAATCATAGACACAGAGGCATTAGAAGATGATTGCACTAAAGTGCGGTCAAAGGCAACAACAAGAAATGACTGCACTTTAGTCCAGTTACAGACAGCCAGGAATTCAGAAAAATGACTTCATTAAAAATAATTGGCAGCTGGATGCATGGAAATTACATGGAAAGTAAAACTGTTTTGTGGAGACAGTGAGAGAGGAAGCTGGTGGTGGATTTGTCAGAACTGATTCTGGAAATGGTTTAATACGCCGGCTGCTCCAACACTATACTTATTGTAGAAATAATGGTCTTGGATACACAGGAGCCACATGTCACATAAAGAGCTTAGCCTCTTTTAAAGGTTCACCTGGGCCTTAAATGTCTTCAGTGCTTCTGAAGACTCATCTGTCAGTTAACCCAGCGGCTCTCTCCCCTGTGAGCTCGACTCATTACTGCGGCGTTATCACAGCGTTTCTCAGGATGTGAGTCAGTGTTCAAAGCCACAGGATTATCGTTTACTTAGAACCATACCTGTTGTAAAATGATACACAGAATGATGTGTGTTTTGCCTTTCTTAAAAAAAAAATATATATATATCTGTCCACATGGATATAACGTCAACTCTCTGCGTGTTTCTTCAGTGTTTTACTACACTGGATCTGCTTTTGAGAGACCCTTGTTTTCTGACCTCTGCTGTACAACATACCTCTATATTGAATCACTACATAAATAAACTTGACATGGAGGCAATACATCACCAAGAGAAATTGGTAGAGTGTGCCAATGCAATTTCTCAAGCTATCAAAGGGCAGAATATCACAGAAATATCACACAGATCTGTGTAGCAGTGGAAAACTTTCAAAACTCCAGTGAACTGCTCAAGAAGCAGCTCCTGCAAACACACTTTACACTGTTAAACTGCTCATTTCAATCTTTATTGTTTACAAATCCCACAGAAAACCAAAGCCAACAGAGTGTTAGTCCATCTCTCTGCACTACTTCTGTCTCCTCTCTGTGGCTGTGGCCTCGAGCCCACTGGCTCTCAGTGAAGATGCAAATCTTTCAAAGTGGGTCAGAAACATCTTGTTTAATCTCCAAGTGATTTACAAAACAACTGGGCTTTTTTTTGTGCAAATACCACTTAAATGGAAAGTTTCAGCCTGAAGTACATACATATTTCCTGCTCTGGTAATCAGGCAGAAGTCTGAGTGAATATTTAGCCAGTATTTAACTTGCAGTCAGGCTCCCTTTCACTTATTGACCCCTGCTTCAATTTTATTATCGTCCAACTCTCAGCATCGAAAAAAAATAACATTTGAAACCTTGAATCACAAACCATAAACATTTAGTTACAGGCTAAACAAGCAAGCAAGCTACTGAACCAAACAACAATAAAAAAAAAAAAAACACTTTTGGGAGGAAAATGTTAATGTACAAACAGGGCCGACCAATTTCGGATCTGATATTCCTCATTTTCACATCAACACATAGTTTTGCAATGATCCTTCGGTGCAGCTCTGCAGCAAACTCTTGGAAATGTAATAATAATAATGAACAATTACACTGCCCTGCCAGTCTGCAGAGCTGTGTGGATCATTCTATATAAACGAGAGAACTACAAGCTAAATGAACACAACAACTCAAACATTATTTTCCTCTAGTGGATCAACAAATACAAGGACATCATTTCTGAATTAAACCCAGTCAGTTTGCAGGTTCACCTGATGCCACACAAGAAGTCTTCACACTGTATCTTATTGGTCAATGCATACACTTATACTGATATGACTGGGAAAGACTCAGATCAGAGAATTAAATCAATCTGTAGATTATGAGTCAGGTCACATCTATAAACCAAGCAAAAACTACCACAGTCTGCAGCCAGAGACTCGCAGACACTTAAAGCTAGGGTTGACGTTGAGAAAGATTAGTATTAACATCATTTAGATGGTGGTTATGGCCCAACAGCATGACCTACACAATGTGAAGAGCAAAAGGAACCAAAGAAATCCATTCTCTCTAGCGGGTGCAGGCCTGCAAAGAAATTGACCAATCTCAGCCATCCGGCCCGCATGGCTGTGATTTGAATTTCTCCTTCTCGTACCCTTCATCCAATCCCCTCGCTCAATTTTGACACTCCGCTGCTCCTCGTCCCAAACCTCTTCTGCATTTGAAACTATGAACCTTTTGTAAGGCCTTGAGCAATTTGGCTAAAAAAGCAAACCATGGAGCGGTGGATAACGTCATATAACATATACGATATATACAATGTTACGACGTTTATATTTGTGTAGTCTTACCCGTCTGAAGCTGTTTAATTAAGGTAAAAATGTAACATAGCCACGGGAAAATCCTGCATAGTTCTTCTTGAAAAGGGAAGAGGACGAAGGGGATACAGCAGAGTTTTTGTTGAACAGGTGATCTTTCGTTTTTATTGTGGACGTTGTCACATAGAGAGAGACAGAAGAGACAGAAGAGAGAGAGATAGAGAGACGTGAGTGTTGGGGACTTTACAGAGCACAGAGCTTCTTTGTGCGTCACTCAGAGCGAGCACAGTCAAGGACTGATAACTTTTATTATGCCAGTGCTGGCTTATGACTGTGAAAGCTGCTGTTAGTTTTTTTCTGTGTCGTTGGACGGCGTCGACACTGCATTTAAAGCTGGAGCCGTGTTTGGTTTCTGCCGGCCGGCTTGTTGCTCTGCGGGAGGGGGTGTGTCGCTAGGAGGCTCAGAGGGGAGGGTGATATGAGCTTGGAGGGGAGGGTGTGTGTGTGTGGCGGGGGGGGGGGGGGTTGATTGTTTCAAATCTTTTTCATCGTGTTTCCCAACGTCTTCCATAGCTGTAAATGATAATATCACTCTATAATTCTTCAGTGAGAAAGTGAGATGGTTCCGTTGTGCATTAAAAACACTGTCAAACAACACAAACAGCAGACTATTCAAAGTCCTGTCATCCAATAGAGGAATGATGGAATAATTTTCCATGACAGCATAATATTTTATCTTTTTCCATTTATTTTCCATGATTGGAAAACCAGTCATGTCCACAGTCATGTCCAGTCATATCCTGGAAGCCTTCTTAGTGATGACTTCACTGCCAACTACTTAGTTGTTGTGATTTAGAAGCTGTTTTTTTACTCTAAATTTTTTCTAATGTCGTGTTTGACATTATAATTTCATGTTATGCGTTTTTTGTTTTCTGCTTTCCAATATCAGATTTTATCTACTCAGAAGAAAAAGAACAGTAGATGCCTGCAGATCAGTTTAACATTCCTAAATATTTTGTGGCAAACATTAATCCCCTCTTCATTGTCATTGACACAGACATAGCTGGAGGGGTATTACCACAGATAATTAGCGAAGGAGCGAAGGAGTGCTAATGGTGTCATTTTCCACTCAAGCATTTTCCCTCTGCTCTGTGATACATGCCAACAGTTCAGACAGCCTATCAGAGGACACGCATGGCTGTATATTATTGAGCTTTCCATCAAACATGCTGGTAATAACCTCGACCAAAGTCATGCCGCTACATGGCTACAACATATACAGGCATGTTCCTCTTGTGATCAAGCAGCTTGCAATATAATAACCTGAGAGGATGTGCCGATGTGCAGTGTAAAGGGCCTCAGTGACTTTAAAAGGCCCAGTGTAATGGCTTCATACTGTATCTGAACCTGCTGCCATCAAGACTACCCTGTCAAATGACAAATGAGTAATTGCTTTTTATAGGCAGGTGTGCTCGGGTCATGGACAAGGACAAATGGAGGTTTCAACAATAAATTCAACCAACTGATTTAATGACTCAATATATGCAAAGAGAGTGTCACAAAAACTCATTTACAGTATCATAACTGAAAACTAATGGCAGCCTGTGGACTTTAGGAGGTAATGTATCACACTTATCCATTACTTTATGTTGACTGTGTTTTTTTTGTTTTTTTTTAATACAACTATATGAATAAGAGAATCTGAGCTGGAGAAAATGAGCAATTCAACTGCACCCAAGAAATTTGATAAAGTAAAAGAGGGTGAGTTTATGGAATATAACATTTGTACCACTCTCCACATTTGCCTGTTTACCTGTATCTGATGTCTAACCTTAAGATAATATCACTGTCCCGGTTAATGTGATACAATTGATGATGTCGATTTACTGTATGACAGCCACACATCCCTTAAAGTTACTCATGATCAAAACTCTGTAGAGAGGTTAGCACAGTTAGCATCTTTTATTTCCTTATGTTGTGTGTTAGCTTGTAACTGGTGTGTGTGTTTGTGTGTGTGTGTGTGTGTGTGTGTGTGTGTGTGTGTATGTGTATGTGTGCTGACAGAGCCCCTGACATTTAACCAAAAGTACTAAAATACAGGATGTTCCCACCCCTGTAGTCCTAGATGTCTATGAAGTAGATAAGTTGTTCTGACAATATTTCCACTGCATGAACTAGTCAGTCTTTCAAAACCAAATTGAATTGGGCCTTTTTTTAGCCATGTTGTGCTTCTGACTATTGTTATCTCCAGTAAGCCTGATCCACAGTTCCTGGATTATTCCTGCAATATGATTCACAGCTTAAGCTATATGGATTATGGGAGAAACCCATTAAAGCTACTGCTGTCTAGTTAGAATATGAGCAAAGTCCTTCTTGGCTGTGCTGAGGCGTGAAAGCAGGTGGACCGGTCAGGATTGCACTGACAATCCACCGTGATAACACTGGAAAGAATAAAACGTAGACAATACATATCTAATTTAAAAAACGACAGTCTGAAGGAAAGAGACAATGATTCGGTGAATCAGCTCAGAGTTTTCCAGATTATCTGTTTAACAGTAACCTGACGAAGCAGATGGTTTGTCACACAGAACCAGCTGGGAAGGCTTCAGTGGACACATTAAAAAAAACACCTGGCAGGTGATTGAAGGAATATTCTGCCAATCATAGGCTAATGTCAACCATCAAACTCTGCATCCTTCAGTGGAGCCAGTTGGTAAATCAAACTTTTGACGTTGCTCAGGAGGGGAGAGAAAAAAACTGCTCCACTGAGAAATGCCATCCTATGCTCTTCTTTTAGAGGAGAAATATTGATCTATGGAAACCAAGAAAGGTCATTCTGCAGTATTTTTTCTTTTTTAATCTGTGGTCTTGCAAAAACAAAGTTCCTTTATCTGTTATCTTGAGATAATTACCTCATGATCTTGACACAAGAAAGATAACCAAATAATTTTCTCATTATCTCTAGAAAACAAAGCTCTGTTATCTGAAAGCTCCATTATGTGACGATAACTAAATAATCACCCCTTTGTTATTATGACCTTTCTCAGCTTCCGTACTGTTGCTTTAGCGTCATATATAAGAAACTCTTTAGGAATCCTTAGCACTGTTGCTTCTCGCTGTTGTTTCACATCTAAATCACACCTGTGGCTACCTGTAGCTCCTCCCTCACAAGACGCTGACTGGTCTGTGGTCCGGCCACCAGCCAATAGCGTGGTGCCTAGAGGCAAGATGGACACTTGCTGTTGAGAAATCCAGTTTCCTTAGAAGGAGAACCTCACAAACTACTGAGACTGATCCAAGAGAAGCTCTCGTATTATGATACCATGGTGACTTGGTTTGTGTAATCACCAAAATCACCAAGTACTTCCAGATGTCTAGAAAGTTCCAAATGTTTTGGAGTAAAACTGTGGCTGGTTTGCATTCAATCGTGAGGTTGAGTTGGTTTGAATATCTGATGATAATACATTCAGATGGGTTATCCCAGGCTCTTTCAAATTTTGAGGAGAATCTGGGGATTTACCACCACCATCTGTACCAAGAACAGCCCAAGACATATCAGGAGGAGCAGGTGGAAGGGAGAAGGGCATATGGGCTAAATTGCTAAGCTAGTTCCCACAACTACCCAAAAGAACATGTATAGATAGCTTGGTAGATGGACACATAACAATAATAATATGAGGCATGGCAAAGAAAAAAAAAAAAAAAAAAAAGGTCAAAGAGCACCATAGGCAGAGTGTATATAAATCCAGTGTTACATCCACTACCTTCCTGAGCTGCTTTCTCATGGTTTATTTCTGCTGTGAGGCCTACAGCCCCACACCAACTGCCAATGTGAATTCCTTTCAAAACCATTTCTTCAAAAAAAAATCCACTCGGATTGATTCCAGGGTCAAGATCGCTGCATTAGTTATATCCATGGCAACGATTAATGTTTTAAGTGCTGTCTCCTGCTGCATTTCCTTCCCACGCAACCCAGTGGCCACGCAGCCAAGATGTGATGAGTGAGCGCTGTGACACACTCACAGCAGGTACAACTGAAACAATTCCACTCTGTAAGGCTGGACGTTCACATTTTAAATTTAAAAATAAGATGTGGCATGTAAAAGGACAGAGCTCTCCTAGATTGTAAGAAAAACTGTTTATAGCAGCAACCAACATTTTAGCATCATGTGATGCTCCTGAAGCCATATTTACAAGGAGCCAAACAAATCCCTTATACTGCTGCAACACCAGGAGTGTGTTGTTCTGATGACGGTTTTTCCACATCAAAGATGCACAGTACATATCATCTGTGAAGGTGCAAAACTGACTTTGATAAGCGGAGAAAAAAATTCAGGGTTAATCCCAGGATTACAGCATTATGCTTTTACCACTCTTTATACTGTGCAGCGAGCTGCTTCCCAAATATATGCATCTTTGTGGGTGAACATGGTTTAAATTAGCAAAGACAAGGCAGCTTTCAAAGGCAAAATGACTGTTTGCTGATTTCCAGCGGCAAACACCAGCTGGGGTAAACAGGTTACCCTCATGTCATTTTAGAAAATTAGTCAGCATAGTTATTAAAGTCAGCACAGTATATCTGTCGTACCCCCGGCTGCAACCAGAAAACTTGCGCAGATGCATAAAGCTTGTTAGCAAGTGGAGAAATACATTATTCCAATTACCATCTCTGCGCTAGTTCATTGGGATCTATTAGGTAAAAAGGAGTATTTGCTTTGCTTGTTTGCATTTAGACCACGCCGGGGTGCTATGTGGTGTCATAGAGCTGCATAGGAAAGTCATCTATTTCAATATAGTTTTAAAACTAGCCTCAAAATAAAAAAATGACCTCTGTGACCCCATCAAAGGCCACAAATTACACTTCAACATGGACGCTGATTCAGAAATGGGCAAATAAATGTTGCCCTGGACATAGCAGATTAAAAATATTTTTCCACAATGCAAAGGACAATGTTGTGCAGGATACTGGATACCTTTAAAAAATCGAGGCCGTTTTTGTAGAGAGATTTGAAAAGTAGAGTCAAAGAATAATATTTCTTTTGATTATAAAGATGAAAAGGAGCAAATCCAGCACCTCCGGCAGCTTTAACAGCAAAAAAAAGTGTGGAGGCAGGGCTGGGGTTCAGTTAAGAGGACTCTGTGTGTGTGTATGTGTGTGTGTGTGTGTCCGTCCATAGGTATGAGGCTGGCAGCACAGTACTGTACAGGTGTGTGTGTCTTTGAACTTTACTGAATGACTGACTGTCTTGAGACTTGTTCCCAGGCTTATGCACCATGTTTTAGCAGAACTGCATCTGAATGTGTAAATGCACCTACAAACCTACAACTCCCTTTAGCTTAATGCTTGTGTATTTTCCCTACCCTGTCTGTGTGTATGTGTGTGAGCGTACGGGGGTGGAAATCTTACGACATGTGACAGCTGGTGGGCCGATGCCAACGGGGAAGGATGGAGCAGAGAAGGAAACGACTGTTGCCACAGCAACGCTGAGCTGGAGTGGCTGATGGTCGGGTAGCGTGAAGTAGCTGCCAGCTGAGACAGTGAGAGCTGCAGAGACAACAATGCAAATGATTTGCTGTTATTATTATGATTAGGAACAACACAGCTCAGGAACACGCTTCATGCCACAGAGACACATGTGCCGGCGCAGATGACAACAACAGACCATTACCCTGCCTCGGCACTCGAAAGCCCCCCTCACTCCACCCGTTTCTCCACCCACGATCATTTCAACACTGTCATCACTCCAAAAAAAAAAACAAAAAAGAGAATGTTGCTGCTGTTGCTCGTCAGAGTTACACAAGAGCAGCACACAGACACATTGATCACCACCACCAGTGAACAACTTTCACCTCCAGTGAAATATGATGTAAACGCAGCTGAGCAGCTTCACCACCTTAATACTACAGACAGCAGGATTAACATTTGCTCAGCTTGTTCAGACACTGGACAAACACCTGTAGGACATGACACAGGTGCTCACAACTTCACCTGCTCACATCTTCTCTTTTCCAGGGAAACTGACAGCGCCACGCATCAGAGCCCAGAAACAACCTTCTACCTCTTATTCAGTTAGAGCATGAACTGTAAAATACATTAAATCAAGGTTTGACAAACCAGGTAATTATTTTCCAATGTGAGTCTTTTTGGTAGAAGAATTATCTATTTCCACACACACACACAGATTCCTCATTTGTCTCACCTCTCTTCATTCTAATGTTCTGTGGCTTCAGCAAAGCAAGGTAAGTGCTTGTAACTTGACAATTTCTCCCACTAAGTTACGGCTGCTACAACATGAGGAAACCTCAGCATATTTTTTTACTGTGTCTACCTAATGACCAGAATTTTAAAAAGACAAATTTCATACAGTTTCTTCAAATCTTCACTGTTTTCTGCTGCTTATCTGTTGGAGGAGCTTAGGTGTCCCCTGCCCAGTTTCCTCCCTGATGGATGCCCACAAGGAAGCATCTTGAAATGATGCCCAAACCATGACTACTGGCTCCCCCCTCAAAGGAGCTGAGTCCCTCTAAGATGTTTGAGCTCTTCACCTCCTTGCTGAGGTGGAGGAAGAAGCTTGTGATCGCAGGAAAATCTCATCAGGGTGAATGTGACAATGCAAATGCTCACACACTTCCCCACTTCACTGAATAAGCTGCGCTGTTTTACCACATAATGGACTGAAGGGTTAATAATAATCATCTAATCTTTGATCTTTAATCCTCCACTTTGATTAGGTATTCTCTATGTCATTATCTGTGTTTTAGTTTTTTGTTTGTTTTTCATGTTTTCTACCATGCTTCTACTTCTATTTTATGCTAATTTTATTTCTACTAAGAAATGAGTCACCTCTGTGTCTGATAATGTACTATAAAAAATAAATTTGCCTAGATACATTAAGCAGTGATGGCTGAAGTAATGGCTATAGCACCAAGATAGTTGTAGCAGTGGAAATCAAAAGTATTTTTTAAGTTAAGTTTTTGCCAAGATCCTTTGGAGGAACTTTGTGTATTTCAACTGCAGGAACAAGGGTCTAAATTTAGTTCTGGGGTAATTTAGGGTTAGGGTTAACCCTCAAAAGACTCAGGTTGTGGGGTAGTATAGTACTAAGGTTCAGGATCTTTGGGGGGGTGGTCTTCCAAGATGACATTTCTGATTGGGTGAGTACTTGCTGCATTTTATTTCACCCACCATGTTTAATAGCTTGTTTTGATTTGGGACTGTTCATCGTGGTTTAAGTCCCAAAAAGCCCACAACAGACAGGCGTCCAGCTCCAGGCCTTGCTTAGCATTTATGTTGAAATTTATATCCAGTTGGAATCTGTGACAAGCAGATAGCCTCCATATTCTTCTAACCCTCTGCTGGAGTAGAGGTGTAGTGCATTTACAACTATTGCTCTTTCATATGTCATTGGCCTGATTTGCATAATTCTTCTGGGACTTAAGGCCGCAGTGGAAATGCAGACAACAATGGACAACAGGAACCCTTCTGTCTTCTGAAGAAAAGTACCTGGCACTATACTTCTCCAGGTGTTTTTCAAGATTAATTTTGAATCACTTTTGGAAACTGGGCATTGTATGAATCTGACTTCAGCACCATGGATAGAGTCACACTTTCATCAGTAAACAGCACAATGAGGGGTCCTGGCCAGCTCTGTAGACATGAGTAATCTGGGAAATCTATAATATAGTAAAACTAATAACTACATTATTGAATTTAAAAAAAAATCATAGCATCATGACAAAAATGTAGTTAAAACAACAACAAAGAACTTTCAGTTTGTGTTGATTTTGGCGACCCCTATGGACAAAAGCGGTAGGATTCTCTTTGCGAATCCTGTGCCAGTATCAGCCATGACGAAACTATAGCGATGAAATTGAACTCTGGGTAGTGTAGGGTAGTGTAGCAACAACTCAATGCTAATTTATAACCTCGTGAGGTGTGCAGTCTCCTCCTATCTAAATGCTGTAAGCTGCTTCGCCAAGTGTCTGTAGGTCACATAGAGACATCAGCAGAAAGGAGAGACTTTTGCATATCCAGTTAAATGTTCTTTATAGTTGCTTTAACCTCTACCTCTTTAATGCATCATGGGGCAAACTAGTGTTTCTCCTAGTAGGAAGTGTCGACAAAGAATCTACATCATGACATCACGCTGTAGCCTTTCCCTGATTTGCATTGTAGGGACTGAGACACTTTGATTGCTTAAGAGACACTTGTGGGCACAGTTCTTAAGATGTATCACTTCACCAGTAAAAGCAGAGATTTACTTTGGAGGAAGAGGGAGATGTTTTCTGCTGTAGCTCAATTCATAATTTAGACGATGCTATCTCCCACACTCTCCTTCTTTTTAGCAGGAATGCCCGGCAGGATCAGAGCTGTGTCGGACGTTTAATCAATAAGCAACAGAACATTGGTTTGATTTTTCTAAATTTGGACTGTGCAAAGTTTATCATGTTACATAACAGCAAAACAAAGAGAGAGTGTTGAAACAATATTATTGGACGACTTGTGGCCAAAATTCTTCAATAACCTGACAGTCGCTGTCGTCAGCTGTCTGTGATGTTATTGAATCTGCTACGGTCTAAACAAATGGCTCCTGGGACACAATAAAGATACAGCATTGATCCATACTGAGCAGTGAGAGAGGAGATGTTCACTCACCCATTGATCTTATGGACACACACACACTGATTCCACTATGGTAGTGAGGAAATCATATTGATTAATATTAACTCCGTTGGCTCTCAAGAGATTAAACACAGATCATTTTCCACCCAAAACAACTTCTTACTTTATCAAACAAGAAATATACAACTGTAACGATGACCGTATAGAAAAACTAAATCTTAGGCCGAGTTTTTCCCTGGAGCTTTTCAGTTTTTTCATATGCAGCTTTAACGTTGGAAATATACGTTTATTCAGTTCAGTATGGCAACATCATATTTATTCTGTATCTGTTTGTTCTGAGTCATCATTTAAGATATATGATGTTTACACTGGTCAGAATATTTAAACAGAAAACTCCACATTATTGACGACTGCACCATTTTGTCAAATGGAAAAATAAGACATGTCCTGTAAGTGAATTTATACACGTAACCCCAAAATTCCAAATTCATCCTGACATGCTGGGTTCCCTAGGAAACAACATTTGGCTGCACAACACTCCCTGTAATGATGAAACCAACCTTTGTACTAAAAGTAGCCACTTCTCTGACTTATGATTCAAAGAAAGTTGAGGCAAAAAAACAGCAAACTGACATGTACCAGAAAATCATAGTAAGAATCTTTGCACCTCTCTAAAATGAGCTCGTGGCCTCGTTAAAGTTTACATTTATTAGCAACTTGTGCTCAGTGTGGCCCTGTTTCCTTTGCAGGTGCTTGAGGTTTTGCTGTGCTAGTTTACATTTGCTTTGTTTAGTTATTACATATTATAATTATTGTGTTTTATTATATCACATAACTGTATTTTCTATTACAATGCATTAGATTTAGGACCAAGTACAGACACTAATAACACATCTATCTAATGCCAATAACACAACCATGACACTAACCACGGTTTTTTGGGGGGGGCTTGGTTTGTGATTAATTGTGACACTAATGCAATGAATTTCAATTGGTTGAAAGCCCTAATAAGAATCGATCAGATTCAACTTCAACTGCCTTCCTTGTGTATTGGAAGTGCTCGTCCTCTTCCCTGAGTTTCAGAATGACTCAGGGCTGTGAACAAGAAAAACTTCCCCCTTTCTGAATTCTTTTTCTGCACAATACAATTATGTTTACTCCAGATATCTTTATTGCTAGATTTTATTCAGATAAATACTGTGACATTGCTGTCCATGTAAACATAGGCAATGTTGGGCAACTGACATCAACTGAAATGGAGGTGAACTAACAGAATTTAAACCACAGTGGTTTGATTGTCTTACACACAGTCTGATCTGTTGTCTTCACAATTCAAAACACCCTAAAATGTCCGGACCAGTGGGCTGTCACAACTCAGTCCTCACAAGCACTACTAAAACATATCACATTTGCGTGCATGTGATCTCACATTGAGTCACCGTGTCCTGCACCCAGAGGGTGTGAAAGACACCAGACTCTCTCTGCATGTGAGGAACTCACACACACACACACACATGCTGAGAGAATACGCAGAGTGAGGCAATTAGTAGTAGCATTGCTGTGGCTGCCAATGTTCTGAACTCAGCCTGTTTGCCCTGACAGCCAAGCAGATCATCTGTTCACATTCTGGCTTCATGGGACCCTCATGTGTGTGTGTGTGTGTGTGTGTGTATGTGTGTGTGCGTGTGTGTGTGTTCAAAGTATCCTATGCAAGTTTGTTTAAAGTATTCTCTCCTCTCTGTGTTTTCATGCCGGTGTGAGGCCATGGCATGGAGTCAAGCTCATCACAAGCCTCAGAGAGAGGAAGTGAGAGACGGGTGGGGGTTAAACAGACAGAGGATAAACAGTCAGATCCAGTGTAAAAGATGGAGAGATTATTGGAATGAAATATGGAGAATAAAAGGTGGGTGAGTCAAGCACACAAAGGAGAACAATATTACAGATGCAGGGGAGAGGAGATGGAGTGGTGAGTGGGGTGGGAGTGGTACCAAGTCAAAGTGTGAACAATACGGTGAGATGAAACTAAGGATGAATGATAATAATGTGCAAGAGTGATAATGAAAAAATAAAATTGAGGATGTGCAGGATACAGTGAACAAATGAAGAGTGATATTAGTAAGAATCAAAATAAAGAGCAAAGAAAATTGAAAATAAAGACAAACGGAGCAGCAGACTAGAAACAGGGTGATAATACATGAAATGTGTTTCACAATGTCAGTGCCTCAAAATATCAACAGAGCTTCAAGTTTTAAATCCTCCTCTGTCATTTAATTGTTTTCACCTCCTCTGACTTCCTGGTTGAGAAACCTGGATCAGACCTTTAGCCCCGCCCACTACCTGCTGGCTCCAGGTCAAAGAGCAGAGAGCATCAAGGTGGTTAGAGGCATAGATAAAAAGACTAGATGAATCACCTGACGCTGCTGCCCAATGACACAGCGTCACCACACAGCTGCCATCTTGGCTCAGTCAACGCACCCCCTCAGAGCATTAAACCTATGGTGCATGTTCCAGAACTTGCTCAGTTTTTGACTGATTTTCAAACGGTTTGGTTTGTTATGAATGTCAGATGGCAGTTGTGAGACTGCATACTTAAAATTACAAATAATGTAAACCATGTACTTTTATATGAAAGTAACATTATATTAACATTATGCAAATAGTAATATCTCTATACGGACAAAATTTCACAGAGTTAAGAATAGTTTTTTTTAGTGCAGACAACTGGATCACCCATCTCCTGCAGCCAGTCAGAGCAAGTTGTCTGACCCAATATGGCTGCCTGAGAGTTACATCTGCATGTAGTCTGATCCACTCCCCTGGTTAGAGGAGGAAACATCAGAGAGACTCAGCCACATGTTTGAGCCACAGTCAGACTCAGACTCACAGGAGTCTGTTGAGACCAGAACCAGAGACCAGCAGGCGGATCAGAGCAGTTAGCACAGTAGGCATCTCTGAGAATGCTTTTTGTTGTTCATCTCAGTGCTTTGAGTTTTCCTGCAGCCTTCGTATGTAACCAATAGTTTCTGTTCATATCTGTTCAAAGCAAGAAAACAAAGCCCTCACACTGATGTGACTATGGCCTTGGTGTCTCGAATGAAACTTCGGGATGAACAATTATAAAAGAGAAGTCCATCTCATTTCAGCAGCATGTAAATGTAAAGTGCATTTCCTCATACAGCACCAGCATAAAGAAAAACACAACAAATCAATTTATGCTTTGACACGAAAAGCTCATTTTCTCCAGCTTTATGTCACTTAGTATTTATTGTGAGTTATAGTTTCCACTTTTCAGTGTTAAGACTGAAGGATTCACACACAGCGATAAAGGCTGGACCTATGAAATACAATAAAGCTCAGAATCCCTGAATCACGTTGTTTTGAAACGACAAGCTACTAAACCACTGTGTGAAGGAGGGCTGCAAAAATGAGGTGTGACTGAGCCAGGACCAGCTGCCAAACAGAGCTCTGCCAGCAACAAAATGAAACATGGCCTCACCTCCGGTCCGCAGACGACAAGACCACCTGGGTCAACAGACCACGAGCACAACCCTGAAACACGACCACAGCTCCATGTGAGAAATCATCATCAACAAGGGCGAACTAACTCATCTGCTCGCCCAAATGTTGGCTATAAATACCACCAGATCCTCAGCGTTCTGCACCATGGAGGACCAGGGGTGTCGACAATCAATAATTTATGCAGAGCAAGAAAAAGTTGTCAGATCCAACAATGCCTACAGACAGAGCCGTAGCGCACGGTGTGTTTACAGAGCCATTTCAGAGAAGGATGCCACTGATTAATCAGCGTTTGACAGCCATGTTGAGGAGGAGAGAGAAAAATTTCGTTGAACAGGGAAAATCACTTTAGGACTTAAACAAGTGTATTTTGCTGGCAGTGCATTTGAAAAGGAAGCAGAGACACATTGAGTGTGTTTGTGAATTTTGCAGCAGCACCAGAGTCGTGATGAGTTGCAGGGCGACTGCCAGCAGCAGTGGCATCCCTTCACACGCCCTTTTCCGTCCCGTTTCTTTATGCACAGTCCTGGATGGACATCAGATATGCATATACGTGTGGTGGGCACAACAAGCAGGCAAGGCATTAATGACTGCTGCTTTACATCATCCTTTATAATGTGGGTGTCCTTGGCCTCATCCTGAGCAAGAGCACCATCTAATAAAGGAGGAGATACTTGCAAAAATATTATGGAAATACAATGAAAAATAGAGGAAATATATTAAAATATATAAATATATATAAATAAAAAAATAGAGGAAATATATTTTCTCTCTATGTGGTCGGGCTGTTTGGAGGGCCTGGAGAAAGTGTATCCAGCTAAGCACCACTGTCTTCTAATGTCATCCCCTATGAGCTGCCCAGTATGACCACAGTCGTCTCTTGTTAGCCACTGGGAGCTGCCTACTCACCCACTGCACCGCCCTCCCTGCTTAATCAAAATGAGAGTCGATTCGTGGAGTTCATGGGCGCAGCACTCCCACAGCTCCCAGCCCCTGTTGGTTCAATTCAAAACGAGTCGACAATACAGACTGTGGCTCATTTTGGCCCAGAGAGCTCACACCGAAACAGAGCTGATCTGTCTCCTCCTCCGCTCTGTGACTCCATGTTGCTGTGTGTGCATGTGTGTGTCCCTGGCCTCATCCTGAGCAAGAGCAGAATCTATCACAACTCCCCGTCTCCACTGGCACTTCCACTCAGGCTGAAGGATGATGGTAACGCCCTGTAGCTTAGCTCAGCCAGTACGAACACACACACACACTGCTAGTGTGTGCTACATATGGTTGATGTTGGTATTTTCAGTAAGAATAGGATATGAGTTAGTCATCTTTGCCCATCTCAGATGAGATGGATGAACGACTGCGGAGCAGTTACATTGATGATGGAACTGATCAGCTCTGTGTCAGCTGCCTGTGGGGAGCTTCTCACATGCTAATGATGCTAATGTGACATTTAATCTGATTTGATGCAAATAGGAATGATTATCATCAATATTACTTCTTCTTCTCTGGGTTTCTGTGGTGATTCACATCCTCTGTGACTGACACACAAGCGTTTTGTTTGTCTTTCACCCTTTTTCAACATACACACTCCCACGCACTTCCATTTTCCCTTTGCCAAGCCAGCTGCATACATATTCAGTAAAATTGGAGCAGCAGTGTATTTTCATAGAACCAGTGTTTGAGATCTCAAACAGGTTTAGAGATTAAAAGACTAGAATCAGCTCCTCCTCCACTCACTCTAGTTCCTGTAAAAATCCTGTTTATTCACAGTCAAAAAAAAAGATTAACTCTAATGTCTAAAATTAATCTATTTTGTCGATTGCTGTGACTTTTACCTTAACCTTTGACCTTCAGCTATTAAAGTCTAAGTCTCAGTTTGTTCTTAAGTCGTTCTTGCCCAGTTTAAAGGGACTCCTATCAGAGGTTTTCCAAATATTGCTTTCACAAGGTCAAAATCATATTTTGTGGCAATGAAAATCTAATCACTTAATCCTCCTCTTGAACATTTTTACCAAATTAAAAAAAATCCCTCAAGGCATTATGGAAATATTCAGTGGTTGAAGTAAATAAACGTCATCCTCGAGTCCAATTGGAAATTTGTGCCAAAATCTGATGAATATGATGAGGGTCTTTCTAGGACATACAGAGATATCGTGTAAATAAGTCGGAGCAGGCGCGTAAATTTTTTTTTTAAAACCATAGATACTAAATTTAAAGCTACAGATGACATTCCGGGACTAAGTCTGAAATTTCAAACAGATATTCAAATACGATTACAGGCTGTGGGAGGAGCCAAAAGAGTTGGATTTTTTTCCTCAATTAGAATATATCAGAATATAGTGACAGTTCCAGCAAATAGGACTAAATAACTGTTGCCAACTGTAACTTTAACTCCAGCACCATCATCATCTTCATGGCATTGGGATGTTGCTGAGCTATAAAATCTGCTGACAAGCAAGTTTCCTGTGTAAAGAGCATGAAGCTGCTGTGGAGTCGTCCAGTTCAGCTGGAATTCACTCTTTCACCACTAACACAGGCTGCGGCAAATGATCATTTGCTCATTACCGCTCATCACCTGTGGAGAATGTTGTACAGTTTGCCTGTGGGTGTTGGTGCTCAGACCCGATGTGGCCGGACTCGCGAGCAGTAATTCTCGGCCTGAATGTGACCAAAAAAAAAAAAAAAAAAAAAAGCCTGAGTTATTTGTGTAGGCCTATGTTTTCCACCCAAACCTGCCGTGTCTGGTTGTTTTGCTCGGCCAGTCCGTTGGGAACTCGGGAGCCAGTTTCCAGTTTTCCAGTCGGAACACGCATTTCTTTATAATGACCATAACCCTAACCCTAGGTTTATTCCTTCTATTCTTTCTCTTTCAGACAGTAAGAGCAGAAAGATTTAAGAGTATTTTCAATTGTTGCTGAGCATAAGATTTCTTCAAAATTAAATAAACGCCTGTCCCATATAGACACCTGTCTCTAATATAAGCCGGGTCAGTTCTGCAGTTGAAGTAAATAAACGCCCAGGCCTTTATTTGGTGTTTTACAGTACAACTGTTTGTTGGTCATATTGACTTCATAGGATGATAATATGTTTGCTTGTTCTGCTGAGACACAACTCAAGTGGGTGATTGATTATCTTTAGATCAGAGACACACAGGTGAGATGGATCTGAGCCTTGAGCCTGTGTGAATCTTCTTAACACCTGCTTTCATTTCTTTGGGGAGAAGAGTGAGGTATCTGAACCTGTGCAGACTTTCCTGGAGGGAACTTCTGACAGAAGTTTTTTGTCACAGTACACTGACTGACTGTGGTCTGAGGGTTTTAGGGTTTAGTGATGACATGGTGTCTTACCCCGGGGCCTTGAGGAGAATCTGGAGGAGAAGCTGCAGGAACGAGTCTCTGACCTGAAAAACACAAAGAAAAAAACATGTGGAGAAAAACACTAACAGTGAATCCACCTTGTTAAACTCAGTCTGTAGGTTCTGCCTCTCAGTCAAACCAAAGGATTGGTAATGTCATGAAATTGTTTGGGATCATGGCGCTTAGCTCCACCCAGTTTGAGGTATTAGCAGCTTTTACTGTCATTATATTTCGGTATGGCGCTTCCTGAGGTATGGAAACATGTCAGACAATTAAAAACTATTTCAGACAAAAAAAAAAAAACATTAGAGTAATAGGTAATAAGTACAAGTGCAAACACAGCAGCAACACTTTGTTGCAACAGTCAGCCATAGATTAATGGAGCACGAAGCCTCTCTGCACCACCCTGTTGGAGATATTGGATTCCTTCAGCGTCAGTTCAGGAAATCAAACCAGACCTGGTGATAAGAACCATTAAAAAAGACCGAATGAAGAAGTTTGACATTTCTAGTCAGTGTTTGAGTGACACTGTACAGAGGGAAGAGGTTCAGATTGTTTCTGATTGTTTCCCTGTAGCTGATGAAGGAGACGTTCAACGGTTTTTACCAGCAGCTGAATTATCCACAACAATCACACCAAGGGGAATCACAGCAGTAGAAACACTGAACAAAGCTGTTTGACTTTGGACACCAGAGACCTGCAGACAGGTCAGACAGGTCAGACACAGGTTTGAAACACAGGTTTGAAACACTTCCCTACAGTATCTTCCAGTGAAGTTTAGTTCAAGAAAAGAATTAGATTAGAAAATGTGCAGAACACACATACATCTGACAGATTTAAAAGAAGGTGTGAAATTATTGCCTACAGGTTAACACATTTTGTGCACCTTTATTGATCAGGCTTTTAGAATAAAAGCAACAGCTCCTGATGAGAAACTGTGCACATATGATGGAGGTCTAGACATGTTACAGAATATACTCTAACAGATAAACCTGTACAATTTGTGCAATAATCCAATTAAAAACTGTAAATATTTCTGTACAGAAGAATATTGTAAATGTAGATATTATCAATGCATATACTGTTTATTATTGACAAGTTTTATCTTTACAGTTGCATATGTAGGGAGCTATGTCATTGTAATGTATCAACATAACAGCTTCCCTCAGGCAATTAATAAAGTATTCTGATTGTGGTAGTCTGTATATGTTTCTTATTGAGTAAAATCTCTTGACTCTGTACAAACTACTGAAGCTCAGTGTTTAACAAGCTAAATTAACAATGTTATAATGTCGTCTCTGCTCTGCACACCTGCTGGCTCTGCTCTCTTTATTGTGCCATTAGACATTTGATACAATATTAGTTCATGAGGGGAAAATGGAAGCTTATAATAAGGTGCAATATTTCTTATTGCATTACTGTTGATAGGATTTGGGGTCAGGAGGCTCACTGAGGTATGAAGAACACACTGTCACTATGTGTCCTAAATAACTCTGGCAAAGCAAATAAGTCAGTTGAACATTGTGGAGACCACAACTATTTAGAATCTGTAAAAAAAATCTATCCAATTTCACAGAGATCAGGAGGCAGTGCTGGATTTAGATGTCACACAGAGTTTTAAGTCTAACAATGCTGCCTGGCTCTTTGGTTGGTAGCCATGGTAATGCTGAACTGAAAGGCTTTCCCGTATCTCTTTGTCCTCCTCTGCCACTCCTTCTCGCTCTCTGCGCTCAGCTTCACTGGCCTTTTGGAAATTGCTTCAGTTGCCTGGGGTCGCGTACTGTAGCTCCCATCTGCTGAGACTACATGCATGCAGGAGGGGGACACGGCACAGGATGGGCTGACTCTGTTTCACTAATATATTCTGGTACACCACTCCTTCCACCTCGTAATGCCAGCCATTTTGTTTTGAGGGTTCTGCATTTTCTTGCTGTTTTATGTCTCGGCCTGATGGAAACATGTTGCATCTCGTTAGCTGCACTGCACTGACGAGCAACTGGTCATTCGTTTGTTATCGGTGAGAGCAAAGAAGCACAGGCAGAGACACAAGAGGCAGATATGCACTCCTGTTAACTAGAGGCCAGACAATGTAATCATCTGACTGGAGTCTTTCTCAGACATAACAGCATCAGTGTATGTGTTGGTCAATGAGAATCAATGTGAAGACTTTTTCTTGCCTCCAGACAAACTGCAAACTGTCTGGGTTTCATTTAAATGAATTTCATTTAGAAATAGAGAAGAATACTGTTAGTGTTGTGTTCATTCAGTCTGTGATTCTCTTAGGTTTGCTCCACACAGCACTGTAGGACTGATGGGGGGCTTGTGAAATGAAGGTGTGTAATTATTCATACAGTAATAGACTTTTGACCCATACCCATATTTGATATTTGGGATCATTGCAAGATCAGCATCAGTAGGGCCCTACCTACGACGTGCACAGGAGAATACATTTAAATATGCAAAGATGATGCAATATCAAAAGATACTAATGAGCATCTCTGTCAAAACAACGAGATCAACTCCATATTTTCCTTTTCCCTGCCCATCAGTGGAAGCAGAGTGTGATGTGCGGTAGTCACGTAAACAACGAGGAGATGCTGAAGCTAAATTATAGATGAATGAAAACGTGTGGACTCGAAAGAAGTTCTGCTAGAGGTCGTTTCCATGTCCATCATGAATAAATTAGAGATTCATCCTGAGCGTGTGCCTGTTCTTTGCTTTCTAACAAATGACTGATGCACATGCAGCAAATGCTTTACGCTGTTAATAGATATACAAACAGAAAGACACATTTCAGACCAGCCATGCATTTTGTTTTAGTTTAAGTAACCTATCTGCAATGGAAAGCTGCAAACCTATCCACACACATTATCTTGGAAACACAAAGTCAAGCATGATTATGATACTGACATCAAAGACTGACAGAGATTCATGATATCCTCCTCCTCCTCCTCTCAACACTCGCCCAAATCATTCAGGCTTCTCGGGCGACTCCTCTGAGGACACTTGAGCACTGATTAAAATGTCATTAATAGACTTTGCCAAAAGGCTTCTCTGCACACCCGTGAAGTGGGCCCTGATCAACACTATTCTTCTCTCCCAAGATAAGTTAACAGCATCATTAGGAGGGAAATCATCGAGCAGACGACCAGAGTCCATTCTGACTCTTTCTGCTGTCACTGGGATTGAGTAGCTGTGTGCAATGTTTACTACACTTTTAATCAATCCGCTCAAAGAAACAGGGAAAATCAGCAGCGTGGGTTTTCAATAAGAGATGCAGACGGTGGCTCATCATTTATCTCCGGATGTGTGCGGGACCCAGTGAAATATCTAATCAGAACTTTGTTTCAGAGGGAGGAAGCGCAGGGTTCAGGATGGAGTTATTTATCCTCTGGATGTGGACGAGCACTCACACTTAATTAAGAATGATGGAATAAAGAAGCAGCAAGTTACCCTGATAACCCCCTTGAAACTATGTGGTTGTAGGAAGCTTACAGTAAAACTATCTCAGTCAGGCAGTCAGTCAGTCAGTCAAGATGACCTTTACTTTTTACAAATACTTTAAAAGGTATTTGGTGCTTTTTTTGATTTTGATTTTTGATTTGACTTTTTGAAGCTTTGTTGTTCTGCTTCTGTCTGTCCCCTACAATTACAAAATACTGCTGCTACACACTTAACAAATTCTAGGGGGTCTGGTCACACTTCGCCAATGCTGGCCTCTCTCCATTGTTTACCTTTGAGTTGTAGGATAGATTTAGATATTTTATTCATGATTTTTGGATCCTCCAATATATTATATTATGGACATGCTTTTCGGTTGTACATAATATGATTTGGTTTTGTTGTTTTGGATGCTGTGGTTTCACTGTTTTTACTGGGTTTTTATTGTTTTATGCTTATAACTGCTGCCATTTCAGATGTGCAGTTTACAGATACTGTATAATACCTGAGAGGAATACAACCCATCAGTGACTGAAAATAAAAATACAGCATATGTACACTATGTTGTAGTGGTCTCAGTATTTACCTCTGAAAGCACATTCCCATCAGAACACACATGCTGTAAACACTGCGGTGAGTTATTTCCTCCTTCAGGGGGAAGAGATGTTGGTGCAAGGCTGCAGACTGAGGCTTGTTCAAGATCAAGAGGCCCTAATGAACGGACAAAGTCTTCTCACAGCACTTTGAGTTTATCCCTATATTCCCCTCAGACTCGTCGTGGAGTGTTGCTAATCATGAAGTGAGCAGGTGCTGCCATTGAGATAACACTGCAGAGGTGGAGCTGTATTATGTGCAGAGGACATGCAAGTTTGATGCTTGTTTCTTAGAACTTTGGCTGATTACACCTGGGTGCTGCCGCACACTTGAGATACACTTATAAAACAATTAGCGGAAACAGACCACACAGACTTCCTTCTGTAACAAACAAAGCTTTGCTGCAGACAAACAGAATTTTTGGATCCATTTAAAGCAGTAACAACTTTCTCACCTCCATCTTGGAGGGAAACTCTTCATATTAGCTTCATATTTACCCTGAGAAGGTGATGAAGGTGATTGTCTCTGACGTGACATGCTCTCCTGCTTCATCCTCAGAGATGCCTTCGGGCTGGACGCCTTCCCTTCCAGACCGGATGACAGCCGCAAAGTTATGGTGTCTTTCACCTTGGAGACAGGTTTGAAACATTTCACAGAAACAGAGACAGCAGAGTGAGAGGTGAAGGTTCACACACACACACACAGAGATGGGATGAGATACTGTAGCAGACACACATCCGTGACGTGTGGTTATTTTCAACTGTCTGAGCAGCGTGAAAATTCACAGCTGCGGTGTGAAAAGTTAAATCATCACAAGATGACAACTTGTGCAACCTTTACATTTTTGGATATGTCACGAAGGTGATGTGACGTGGATGTGATGTGGAGATTTACAGCGCAGAGTCTAAGGTGTCCTTGTACAGGTGGAGCACGTCACTTCAAGAGCGGAGTAGATGATGCTTCACTCACAGTTTTATATGTAAAACAATAATCCACTTCATTTGGATTTAGGTTGATGAACCATTTTCCAGAATCGTGTATCATGTATCAGGAGAGATACCTCAACAGAGATATTGGAAAAGATGTTTGGCTACAGGTAAGATCCATCACACAACCACAAAATTTAGGTATTGTGGAGAGGGGAAAAATGCTGTGTCTTCAAGACTTATCTTGTTAAAATACTGTTTGTAGCAAGTGAAAAAGCAATTCACAAGGAGCCGGGGGAGAATAGAGACACAGACAAAAGACGAGCATCTGAGCATTATTGACAGAATTTACAAAAATTGAAAATTGGATACAGATTGAGACAACAAGAATTACTGGACAAAAAAATGGAGAAAAGGAACTTACTAAACTCAGAAATGAGCAAAAACTGTGAGAAACTGTGGACTGAACAAAGGATGAGTGTACTTTAAGCATTGTTTGTTAAGTGTTTGTGTTTTTTGTGAATAATGATTCAAGTGAAGGAAAGAATCATGTAACAGATCATGTGAGTAAACTGAGGCAAAAGACATTTTCTCTGGGATTAAATCCTGCTTCCTGTTGCACTGCAGAGAAACTCTGGTGATGTTGTTACAGAGTTCAGCTGCGGCTCTGAAACCTTTTGATGCCATCGACCACTATATAAAGGGTGGTCCTCTCTCTCTAACTCTCAGTCTCTCTCTGTCCCAGAGGCCTGATTTGCATATGTATTTGTTTATTTACAAGGATTATTTACATATCTCACTTTCATGTTCTGCTGGTTCACTGGTCTACATCAGACCAGGACTAATGACTGGACTGATGCTCTTTGTCCGTGTCCCTGGAGTTTATCCTGAGCTGCTTGTCTGCGCTGTCCACATGAACTCGCCACAAAACACTTTTAAATTAATTCTAGTGGTTATTTAAGATTCTACTTCTCTGAGCTGTGCACGTTTTAGTTGATTCTTGTTATTACATTATTCATAAATAGTTTTTATGTGTTTGTTTTAATTGATTCTAACCTTTTTTTTAAATTGTTTCTAATCAACATTATTGTCAATGTCAACCCTCTGGAAAACATCCACCATCATACTGGTACCCAAGAAACCCCTCCCATCAGAACCAAATAACAACCGTCCAGTTGCACTAACATCAATTGTCATGAAATGCCTGGAGAAGCTGGTTCTTAATATCATACTTTCATCTGTTAAGTCATACCTGGACCCCAACCAGTTTGCATACAAGGCCAAGAGAGGGACTGACTGACTGTCTCCTTCGCTCCCTCCTACAGCACCTTGAATCCCCAGGTATTTTCACCAGATTCCCCTTCATAGACTTCAGCTCAGCATTCAACACATTATCCAGCACCACCAGATGATCAGGAAACTCCATCACCTCAATGTCCCTCCTCTCCTCATCCACTGGGCACACAGCTTCCCTTTCCTCAGGGCACAACCTCTACACTAATGACTGCATTAGCCCCCACCTTCAGCTGCTAATTCAGAAAATAATTGTGCAGCCCATTCTCTTTAACCCCCCACCCCCACCCCACAAACTCTCAGACCTCAACAGCACAGCCATTGCAGCCAGAGCTCATACCCCAGTACTTGACTCCCTTAACCCATACTTCATACTTCTCCCATCTGGTCATCGTTAGAGGTCACTCCCCTGGAAAAAGGTCAGGTTCAGCAAAAGCTTCATACCCACTGCAATAACTGAACTAAAGAAAACACTGAAAAGACAAAACATGTTTGAATGCATTTGAACGACTGTGTGGGTGTTGGTGGGTATATGTTGCGATAGTGATTGTTTTGTTTTGTATCTATGGTCCAACTGCCATATATCTATGTTTTTGTGATCTGTGAATGTTTCTCTGGGTTTTCTTTTTGTATGGAATGTGTAAATAATTTTCCTGGAAAGGAGTTTAGTTTTGTTTAGTTTAGCAGTTAGGTATTAATTTTAATTATTAATACTGGTATGTTAATGCAAATTCCTTTCGATGCCACTGTCTTTTCTCTTTTTTTTGGTGCATGATTAACACATATTCTGCTTTATTGACCTTTAACCCAACAGTTTCAGTAGCCTATAATGATTCAGCTCAGGTCTCAAGCTCACTACCTCTGCCAACAGTTAGCACTCAGATGGAGTCGACATATGGAGCATATTTTTTATGCCAACTGCAGAAAGGCCTTCAAGGTTTTCTAAACAATATCTGTCAAAGTTGTGCATAGAGCAGCATATTTGTCCATTATTGCTAAAATACTTGTTCTAAATATCCTGTTAAGGTACACTTCAAACAAATGTATGAGTAATTGGCATTTGATCGTAATAAATATTACGATTGAATTTGTAATCATTTGATAACCCTAATGATAGATATTATATATATAGATTTTAATATAGGCATTGTCTGTGTTTTTTTTCAATCTCAAGCAGTATTATGAAAAACAGGAAGTGCTAGCTATAGCATTTAAGTGGATATGAGGAGATTAGCACCACATAAAACCAAAAACCTACTCATGTGAAGATAGTCTTTGGGGAAACATGTGGTGAGTGCTGAAGGTGCTGAAAACCAAGCAACTCTTCTTCACACCTCTCAGTGACTTATTTATATTCATCTGCTCTGTGCTGTCGTGTTACCTGAGCTGAGCCTGGAGCTGAAGGCGGCGCTAAGCTCTGAGTGTTGGCAGACATCTCTGTGCTGTAGACCATGACTCCATGAGGGTTTGGCTTTGCACCTCCTTGCAGAACAAGCTGTATCTGTTCACCCCTCCAGTCAGCCGGCTCTTGGAATGGACACCAAATTGCCCAGCGGAGGCACTGCAGGAAGGCTGCCCGGGACGAGGAGGTGATGGACAGCTGCAGACCAGAGGACAGAGGACATGACTGTTGTTGTTTTGCTGCATGGATACAACCTTGATGAAATATTTTAGAATTCTGCAATGAGAGCAACGCATAAAAGTATTGTTTCCTTCTATCAACAAAATACTGCTTAGATATTTACCACTGACTTCCCTAAATGCGTCCTTCTGTCAAAACAGTTCACTTTTCATTACTGTGAGCATGTATGGACAGAAGAACTTCCTTTACTCAGTATTCAGTATCCACCAAAAGCAAATTTACATCCAATAATGAGATGAGATTGTAACAAACGAAGCAATGGATTTGTCATTTGTTTAATTATAAACAATTAATAATAAATTGATCGGTTTAATATGATAAACTGGTGATGCATTCATAAACTCAAAGTGAAAAACAATCTGCAACATCAGTCAGTAAAAAAAAACTCCAGTATATATCAGACATGACTTTTTGCTTTTGTGAAGATTTTGTTTCTTTGAATTGTGCAGCTCAAACTAATGCACACACTTTGTTTTTGTTCCATGGAAATTATCCACTTTTCTACTAGTTATCCACAGTTTCATCCAACAAAATATACAAATTAACATCAAACCTGTGAACAAACACAGTGCAGAGAGTCGCTCAGACACAATAAAGTCAAATCTGTCGCCCAAAGTAAATGTCTTCAGTGGAGGTCGAAGTACTAAAGCCTCCTTTCAAAACGTACAGTGCGCAAGTGGTTGATTTTGAAAAGCTGCAGCAGATCATGCAGGTGCACATCTCCTTTACGTGGTCATCTTTTCCATACCACCCCCTTCATATGGAAACACAGCTGGGATCCTGCTGACAGCTGCTCACAGCAACAGTTTGTAGCCTCATGAAAAAAAATACTACTTTTGGGTGCTAGATTAGTAATCCTGTGCTGTTCAGGTTAAACACAGAAATATCATATTAATTGTAAGAAGAAAAAACATCCTAGTTAATACCAATTAGCTAGACATACACAATAGAGATGCCCTCAATTACAAGGTTCAAGGTTCAGGTAATTCACTGCTCACTTACATTTACCTATGTAATAATCACTTAACACTTAACAACACTTTAGTCTTACTTGGGAGACTAAGCTGTAAATATTACTAATAAGGGTACACTGGTCCGCTGTTTGTGGTGTGTGGCAATATTTTATCAATTCACTCTATGTATCTTTTATTATAATTATATTGTAAATTGCAAAATCTAATTTTAGGTTCTAAGACTGGAGTGCCAAAATACTTCTTATAACTGTGTTGGCCAGTCTGTCTGCTCGACGTTCTGTTAAGATAAAACAGATGTTGACAAAGTTTTCCATTCAGGACATAATTTGCAGTTGCACAAGGTTTCTAAAAAAGGTGTCGAAAGCTTTTCCAAGGGCTACAAGTGGCAACATTTCTTTTCTGAAACTGATATTAATGTAGACAGGTTTTTTGATTATGACCATGTTTTTGTGTTTTTTTTTTTTTTTGGGGGGGGGGGGTGTATCTATATTGTTTATTTATCGTGTTAGTGTGATGACTGAGAGAAGGAATGCAATTATATATATATATATATATATACACACACACACATTTCAAGTGTGCAAACTGAGATGAACTATTACAGCTATTACAGCAAATTAATTGAATAATTATAGGAAAAAAAAAAAAATAGATCACATTGACCACATGGCATTTGAGGCAATACTGCACAGCGAGTGCGTTTTTACACAGCTGACAGTACCATACAGTCGACACGTTAAAGGCCTAAACACTCACAGTTTAGGAGGAACATTGTTATGTTTGAAAGTGATTTACCGTCTGTTCCACAGCACTTTAGCCATCCTGCAGTTGAAAAGCCTTTTTGCTTTAAATCATCCACAGGGAGCCACAGTTAGGCTGAATCGATTAATAAGCTGGTCAGACTCTGACGATTGTAATCAATCACAGGTGGGACAGAGCGGAGAGCGAACTGAGCCTGAGGTCTGTCCAAGACAGAGTGGACAATATTTTGGTTCACTGGATGATTACAGTTCCCCTGAGTACATTTTTTACATGTAAAACCATAATCCAGCTCTATAGGTCATCATTCATATACAAGCAGTTATCATCTGTGTTATGGGAAACAGGAAGTGGCTGATGGGTCTTAAGGTGGCCTGTGTCTATATAAAATATTAAAGGCCTGCGTCAGGTTTTTTAAAACATGGATGGTTGTGACGTGGATGAGTTCATCATCTTGATAAATAAAATACAGACATTCTCATCATCAGCAAAACCAAGGATCCAGTAAATGTCAATTTCAATTACCCAACACTGGATTTTGATATCAACATGATTTTCATTTCGAAGCAAAAACCAAAGGTTGTTGAGTCCGACATCTTCCTGATGTTACACTGATGCCCAGTGCTGCCTAATGTAATTTTGAGATGCACTGCTGTTCTGTAATGGTCTGGGCCTGAGACAGCAGCAGCACTGTCAGCCAAGAGGAGACTCAATGAGCTTCCCTCATATTCACACCAGACTCTGTTGGAGCTGTCACTGTCCTCGCAACCTGTTGTTCTTCCAGAAGCTCAAAGGGCAGAAGCCAGAAAAAAAAGGAATTCACCAAACTGAATGATGAAGAAGATTTCCAGTGAGCTCCACCAAGACCAAACCAGATGAAAATGAGATTACTTTTCCTTATTCATTGATTTGCCCTTGTTTCGACAAACGGAGAGCTCATATTGATGTCAGAAAAATTCCCCCGAGTGAGACCTGTCGTGGTGTATGACATTACAGAGATCATGGACAGGAGACTGGCTGAAGACTGGGACCTGACATCAGCTGTCAGAGACCAGGTCAAAGCTTTGGATCAGGACTCAGTGGACGTCTATAACCAATGCCTGAGAAAGATCATCTTTGACCAGAAGCAGACAATCCAATGATCATGGGACCAGTGTCCCACACTGAGGTCGCCTACCGACAGCTGAGGTGTCTCCATGACAACTGAGCAAACTGCATCCACTGAGGAAGCATATTAGATGTAGCTGAAAGTAGGTGAGTGCATCTGGTTATTACACATACTTTTTGCAGCATGCAAAAAAATAACAACAACAACAAAAAACGCTTTCCAAGTCCAAACTCCACAAGCTTTTTAAAACGACCAGATGGACAAAATTAGCATTCATAAAACTCACATCAAAACCATCTGCAGAGTTGAGGGAAGATTCTCTTGGTTCTATGTTGAAATAGGAACCACTGAGGAGCAGTTACAACAACACTGTGTAACTTCTTCATTATAAGTCCCTCCATCAAAATAATAACAATTGTTATGTAATGTCATGAAACTGTGTGGTATCGTGGGAGTTGTTGTCTTCTCCAGATTTGGATTCCTTCAACATCAGCAGTTCCCAGTGATAATAAGCATTAAAAACACGTTGATGTTTCCAATGAGTGTTTGAGTGTCGCTGTACAGTGGTTGATGCTAATTTCTCCGGTTTGAGAACTGATGGAAAGATTTGCGATGTAACACGCACCTTAACAACATATAGAGCACAGGTCCAGTTGGGTTTAGACTTTTTAATGTGCAAATGTTAAAACTTTGAAGCTTCTTCCTTTGTTGTTTTCCTTGTTACATCACAATACTTCCACCTCCTCCTGTCAGACCACAGTCATTATCCACACGGCCACAAGAGGTCCTTGTCAGGTAAACAGATAACATGGAGCCCTCCTGAACAAACAATCAATGGTGCCTTTGTTTTTCAGCTGAGGGCAGTTTTTCAAAATGTCAAATTATCATGCGTTATGCAAAATAACCTTCCAACCGTCCAGTTACAGAGAACAAAGCCCAAAGTCAAGTGTTCACAGAGGTTAATGGAGCTGACATTCTGAGCACTGCAGCTAATGGTACACGGCAGCAGAGACTAGGAAAGCTAAAGGTATAAAGGTTAAGGACTTGTCGGCCAAAATCAGAATATTCCCTTTTTCTTTTCTTTTTTAAATAATGAATAGATAGAAACCCACAAAATATTTTAACCTTGCACGGTTTCCACAGCCTGAGAATGTCTTCGGGCTCCCCAGCGGTGTCAGGCATCCACCAAACAGAAGACTTCATTATGTCATTAAATGCCTTCTTATCTTCTGAAGGTCTAAGAGGACCTCTCTGGAGCTTCACACATCTCCAGCAGCTCTCCGTGTGTAGATCAATATTCCATTCCTCTGGAAAAGGGAGTTTGTTTCAGACCATAATTTTACTCCCAAGTAGCTCAGACATTAACAGCTACTTCTTTGAATTGTAACTCCAGAAATATATGGCAGCCATAAAACAGACAGCAGCACACTCAACCCCTGCCTTCTTCCCTCACCCCCGAGGCATGCCTGTTTTTCTATCTCATGGGGTTGAATTAATAAGATGCTTTATAGGAAACATTCAATCAAACATGTCTATTTTCAAAGTGATGATTGCGTAAAAATGATCAAAAAACTGCGAGGCAATATATCTAATGTCTCTCTCTCTCTTTTAATTTCAAGCTCTCTCTGTCTCCAGCATGTCCGCGCTCCTGCAGAACATGAGGGAAAGAGCAAAAACGAGTGTCTAGCACATGACCCATCACTCACTTCTTGTATTATTCAATGAATATATTCAGTTGCTGCAGTGGTGGCGGTGACGATGCAAGCCGAGCTGTGAGGCAGTCAAAGAGACAAGGGACCAATCAGGAGCTTTTTCTATGGGGACGTAAACAGTCTTGAAAAAAAGCTTTTATCTATCCAACACTCAGTGCTTATCACACTCTCTCAGTCCTCCAATAGAAGGAAACTGAGAAGGACTGGATGTTGGAAACTACAGTGAAAAGCAGCAAGTGAGGATGAAAAGGAAACAGAAAAAGCTGCTACGAGGCAAAACACCCAGAGACCCGACATGTCTCATCACAGCTACATCTCTTCACAGACACGTGACACCAACATCCACCACTGGAATCAAAAAATTAATAACTTATTAATGGCAAAAAATGAAGGATCTTTCACAGCAATTTCTCAAACCTGGGGATCTGTGATAAGAACAAACAACCAAAGAAGAAGAATTCCCTTTGAGGCGCTGAGCCGGTGGGGACGTGAATCACGATTTCCGTGCGGTGCTTTTAAAGTACTTTACAACGGTGTGATCTACATATGAACTGCATGAAGAGCTGACAGCTCAGGCTGGCAAACAATAGGATTGGAAGGATAGGAGGGGAATCTCAAAGAGACTCTTTAGTTGTGTTTTTGAGTAAACAAACATGGATAATATTTTCATTCAAAGCCGAGCTGAGAAATTCACATTATGCGTGTAATCCTTGTACATAAACAGTCCGCAGCGTTAGCAGGCATACATGAGCTTAAGAGGTATAAAATGCAGCTCCTTGATTATGTGACAGTGGAGATTGGTGCCACGTCAACAGGAGGGTGTGGGTGGTTTAATGGCATTGTGGTGAGGACGGAGCGCAGCAGGAGGCAGCAGTCAGATGTGCTGAGGGCCTCCGGTGAGAGGAACGTTTCCTCCAAGGTCGGACACATTGACTCATTCTGAGAATCACAGCAACTCGGGGAGTCATAATCAATCACGAGGCCTGCTGGTGACAGCCAGAAGACATCAAATCAATGATTAGATTCCAGTGGAAATAAAGCATGTCTCTCTGCATCCTCTGTTTTGAGCAGGAAATAGTTGGATTAATTTGTGGATGTGATATTTGAATGAAAAGTTGTTTTTTTTCTGCTGGTCATTATGTCAGACAGGGCTTAGTGATCAATAGCTAGTTTCCTCAAAGTGTTATTACACTGTTGATTTGAGTATGAAAAGCTATGTATAAAATAAGAGTCATTAGCTTTAACTCAGAGAGCAGCCGAGCTCTTGTTTCAACAGCGAAGAAATAGAAACAGTGGCCTCGGGCAAAAACAAGGAAGCAGCAAACTTTTTCATAAAGTTGTAGTGAAAACAATAACAGGCGATGTCACTGCACACATAATTGCTCCAACTGGCAAAGCATTTTCTAAGGGAAGAATCCATCAACCTTGTTTAGAAGTGTGAAATGTAATGCTGCAGCATTTTCAGACAAATAAAAAAAAGTGTCTTTCTCAAACATACGACAGTGAAGAAACGAAAGATCTCTGTCTGTAACCTGGAGCAAGAAAAGTAATCATCAAACTTTTGGGGACAATGAGATGAGATGAGGAGAGAGAGGAGAGAGGAGAGGAGAGGAGAGGAGAGGAGAGGAGAGGAGAGGAGAGGAGAGGAGAGGAGAGGAGAATGGCATACGGCAAACAAAGAGAACCGAACCTGCTTTTCCCAGCAGATGAAGAAGAACTTGAAGCTGCCGAGATGCAACTAGTGTAGTTCACCTGCACCACTCACAAAAAAAAACATATGAATTGCCTCTTCTCACACACAAATGTAAATACACCATTGATTTTAGTTATATTTTAGTAACTAAGACTAGTTTCAGGTGACATCCTCTTTATTCAAAGAAACTCAAAACTCAAAAGAAAGTCAAAGAAACTATGAACTATTTGTGGTCGAGAGTTATGTCTGAAGGGTTCTGTGAGGACACACAGACGATAACTTGTGACCTTTGTCCACCATCATCTAATCATTTCTGTCTGTGCGGAGCCATGTGAAGACGTATTTGGAGCCGTGCTCTTTGGAAACTTTTAAAATTTTATGAACAAAGCTTTAACTTCAGTATAGAGTTGACCTGGAGAGACAGACTATGATAGTATAGCAATATCAGATCAGAGCCCTGTAATCTTAAATCTCTGCTTCCCAGATAAGGCTCCTCCCAGGCCATTATGCCATCTTAACACAAGATTTTACAAAATTTTTTTAAGATTCACAAGATGAGGAATTTTTGCAATTCGTCAACACACAAATCAAATTTTTTCTTGAGACAAACAGTTCCTGACATAAGTTATACTCTTCTGTGGTAATCATTTAAGGACCTCATAATTTCCTATAGTGTGCGTTGCTCTAAAAGAAAATCGAAGCACTTATCAGATATTAGTGACAAATTGAAACCAATTGATCAGTGTCAATCAGTCTCACCATCTGCAGATTTATGGAAGGAAAGATCACTAGTTTAAGATGAATATAACCTCCTGATGAATGAAAGGGCCATAGACATGCAGACATGCAGCACAGAGTGGCTGGTTAGAGGAATGCTTGATTGATCCATTAAGAGTACACCATGATCTTGACCTTTGACCTTTGGCCACCAAAGTCTAATCAGAGCAGCCCATGGAGCAGCCTTATCTCCTATTGAATGTGGGTGGCAAATTTAAAGAAGTTAAATCAAGTCATTACTGAGACATCGAGTGCACAAGAACGAGACAGATGGAAGACCTGAAAACAATATGGCTGCTGCTGTGACTGTCGCCAGAGCTGAGGCAGAGGAATTATGAGAAAATACAAAAATACATTACTAATTTTAGAAATAGCTTCCAGTTCAGAGCTGCTGCTACTGCTGCGCTGGTTTAAATTTTCCTGATGGGTCAAAATGTCCAAAATGAGTCAATGCAAAGCAGAGATGAAGCCATTTGCAGGATCAGAGTTTTGGAAAAGCTCAAAGAGAACTGCAAAGACATTCAGCAAGTCAGGGCTTTCTAGAGTACAGCAGGAATTAATCCTAAATGAGGGGGATGTGAGCATTGATGGGAGACGGAGGCTGACAGTTATTACTATTACTACAGTCTGTTGGGCTGTTCGTGTCATCATTTCAGCTGAGACCCTGTGACAGGCGTCGGCCCACAGCTCCCGCTACTTATTCTCCACAATGAAAAGCCCTGGAGGAAGTGAGGGAACATGCACAGAGATCATTAACTTAAGAGCAGTAAACCACTCACATTTTCATCCATCTGCACAAGTCGTCCACATGGAGCCGGTGGGTAACTGAGCTTCATCCAGCTCCCAGAGGCCAAACAAGGCTCGGAAAGAGTTGTGCCAGTCTCAGATCTCAGCGACAGCGCAGCTTAAAGGAGACGTGTTCACCGCTCAGGCCAATTTACTGCTAATGTGCACATTTCCTAATCAGGAGTTGGTGCTTTTCTCTTGAAAAGTCTGTACATTAAATACACACAAGGATGCTTAAACTTCAGAAACAAATTTACTCTCTAATTCAGGCTGAAGGAAACATTTTAAAGTTCTATTCAGTAACCTTTCAACAATAAAACATCTGAAACCAACTGGATCTGTGCTCTATATATAAGCTGTGTTATGTTTTTTCTGACTTTACTTCTTCTATGATCATGTGTCAGTGTTGTGATTACCTGACACAGGCTCAACATATATTTTTATCTAGTTTGAAGCCACAGACGCTTTTCACACCACAGTAGTTTTCAGCCCTATATTTGAACCAGATGAAGGATTTTACTTGTCAACATCTGGATCAGTTTCCAGCTACTTCCTGTCCACCCAAGAGCATTACTCTGAAGTAATGTTTTGGGGCAGCTACAATGAAAGAAAGACAGGGAAGTCAGGGAGAACAAGGGGAGGCCGTGAGGGCAACAAGCTGGACTGGAAAGTACGAGCTCCACCTGCTGAGCCACTGGGGCCTGAATCTCTGATGTTCAAAGTCAAACAGCACCGTGAAACAACACCGAACAAAGGTTAGCATCAACCTCAGCTCCAGCTGCTCCCTGATGTCCCAGTGTCATGCAAACACTCACTGGAAATGTCAAAGTGCTCCAATCGAGTGTTTTAGGGTTATAATCACTGGGTCTGTTTGTTTTCCTGAACCACTGACACAGAAGGAATCCAAACCAGGAGGAAACAACAACTCCCATGATCCCACACTGTTTCATGATGTCACTGTCTCTTGTCATGGTTTTGATTTAGAGACAAGAGGGAGAGGCTACAGACTGTTTAGTTAGACCTAATGAGCTTGTGTTTTTACAGATGTTAATGTCTCTTTATTTTTTCACCATTTCCGTCCTGATGGCAAAGAACTCAATGAATATATGTTTAGGGTTGCTATTTAGCAGAGGTTGACAGGCTCCAGATGATCCTAATTTTCTTGGTGGTCCTGCGATTTTTCCTCGGCCATCAGCCACTTGACATTTCAACGACACAGTCGCCTAAAAATGCCATGAAATTTCATAGAGACATCTGTTCCACTCTGGATGAATAGTAATAACTTTGGGGAGCTCTTTAACATTTCCTCTTGAGCCATTATTGGGTCAGAATGTCACTGTGCCTGGTGCTTCTGGTTATTACCAAATACCCACATGACTTAATCCCATCAGCCCGAGCTGTCCCCTGTATTTAAAACTAATTAGCATTTTAAAAGTGTTAGCATGGAAAGACCAACATAAGACCCTGAATATGTTAAATAACACCCGCTAGACATGTTGAGAAGACAAAGTTCTGAATTTACTTCACTAACATGCTGTATTCGAGCCTTAAAGAGCCATGTTCATGGTGGATCACTGTAGACTTGGTTAAGACAGATTCATCCTCCAAATACAAGTTATTAAAGTCTGGTACCAGAATCAGCTTCAGTAATTTACACATTTAAAATAATAGGAATTCATTTGACTGGGAGCAGTGATATAGAGCACCTGAGATGATTATCACTCCTTCATGAGAGCAGCAGATGAGACAGACCTCCTCTGAGGAAAATTAAAATCACCTGAAGATGAAGATAATGATGATGCAAGAGATGAAAAAACGACTGTCGGATCACTTAAGAAAGTATACGACATTAGCGGCACACAGGACTTGTACAGCAACAACTTTTCCACTGTCGACATAATGTCTCATATCCGTATGTTCTCAAATTAATCTTGTGCGGCGGCTTTCATCTTCAGTGCACATGAACATTTTACAAAACATCAAAGCTCTGTCAACTGTGGAGTGTGCAGGTATTTATCTGGTCGGCACATTAAATCCCATTTGACATTTGGCAAATACAGGAGGCAGCAACTACACTGATGTTTGGCCCAAACAATTTAACTTTACTTTATATTTAGTCGAAGGAGAAGAAGAAGAAAAGATGAGTGGCTGTTGGAAGTAATACAACAACATTTGTCTGAATAAATAAATAAAGAAATACATAAATGGGATATTAAAGCTCCAAATGTTTGTGCAGATTGCTTCCGATTTGAAATGAAACCTGTGAAATCGCATCATTTTACTGAAGTAAAGTGGAGACTGGGGGGCAGAGAGGAGCTCCATCACCCACAGGCACACTCTAATGACTTCAGCACAAACACACATATGTTTGAGTCAAATGTCTTTTTCATTGCCCAGCAGCAAAGCACGATGAAATCCTCATCACAGGGCCTGTTAGATACTGACTCAAGTCCAACATTAGTCTATCTTTTATTACTGGAGCCGGAATCACTTAGTAAGTCAGTAAGTCTTGTTTTCTTTACAAATGTTGTTGTACTGTGGTGGCTGGGCTGAGGCCCAGTCACCTGACCGAGCCTCCAGTACATATTCATCAATATTGTTTGGAACCATATTTGAGGGATCAAATATGGTGCAAAACATGTGTGTTTATGTGAACATGAGGAATATCTGTTGTTTAATTGGTTGTCAGTAAAATTTTGACAACCTTAAGTTGATATCAGCCCCATCAGCCGGCTCTAATTACAATATCACTATCTTCATCCTTATTGTTATCATCATCGTCATCATCCTCCTATAATGTGCACACACACCTAAATCTAATTTTATATAATATTATATTATTTATGTTTTATTGTTTCATTATTTATCAATATTTTATTATCACAATATCGTCTGTGTCATTTTTTTAATTATAAAAAGAGGCTCTTGTGTGTCTACAGTTAGATACAGCTGTGTTTTTGTTGATACCCTATGTCAACCAGTGTTTTGCTAAAGCTGCTCAAGACTCAAATGGCTCCAAATCTAGAGATCAGGGCCAGAGATCGTCCACGCTGCAGTCTCAGTCTGAGGTGGTCGTCCATGCAGCGGTCATTAGACGTGCAAACATCATCACTGTTGCCTCCCTTGCTGCCAGGCCGACACATTCATCTGGAGAAACATGGTACTGCTGGCAGGCACTGACAGGGTAAGACTCACTCTGGGCCTATCGTAGGGGGGAGATTGATGCACATCTCAGCGGGGGGAGAGCTGACATTCATTTTAATTAGGTGGGAAAAACACTGTCTCTGCGGTGTGTAGCCTCCCTTGCCTAAACCACTACTCCTCATCTTGTTGTAAGAAAGAGGAAAAAAAAGAGGCCTCCAGGGAGGAGTGACCTCCACAATAGGCTGCAAATAAGCTAAATATATCGCTTCATAATCCTGGAGACATTACTGCGCTTAAGAGGTTTGATTAACATTTAATTAACATTTGTATGACATTTCAGATCAGAACCAAACAGAGAAGACGACCGGTTTGTGAGGTCCACAGCTGTGGGACAACTGTGTGTTCACCTCGTGTCATGTAAGGCATCAGGGAAACTAAGATCTAGGGAGGAGCTAGGAAGTTTAGGGGGACGGTATAAAAATTGGAAAGCCGACATTTTAATGAGCATGTGATTGGGAAGATATTCACAAGATGCTATTCATCCAGCAAACATCATTAAAGCCTGCAGGGGCCCACAGCAACCATGGCATGCAAATACACACACAAATGCAGCCTGCACACAAAGAAGCAGCCGCTTGAGGAAAGTCGCAGGAAAAACACACAACAATCTATAGTCCGTGTACCTGTTGGAGAGCCAATTAAACTCCAAACAAGTGTCTCTGTGGCACAGAGGAGACGCCGCACAGCAGCACCTTTAATAAACCCAGCCACTAGCCATGTCACCAATCTCTGCACCATGCACTGTTTACCTTCCATTCCCCGGCAGCCACATCTGAGATAGAGCAAGTCGTCAACACATAATTTGGAGAGTGATGTTTGTTATGTATCTCAGCTAATGGAGAGCTTGTCCAACACCAAACACCACACAGGCCCAAGCAAAAATCACCATCACTGAGCCATCAGTCAGAAGTCAACAATGTGCCTGTTTGACAATTTGAATCTTTGAACGCTTTGATTTGTCCTCAACCAAAACCTTTTTTAATACTGTAACAGTACAAGTGAAAATAGAAAGTTGGGAAAAAAACACACATACAAAAAAAAAAATGCACACAGCATATCCAGAGTATAAGGCTGAGCACTTGGGAGGATGCTCACTTCCTACCTTGAACATGAAATGTTTTGGCACAATAGTATGTTCAGTGTATAACCACCAGTGTTGGGATTAATGCATTACTAAGTAACACAATACTGTAATTCCACAGGGTTCAGCTGCTAACATTAAAATTTAGAGCGTGGCGGCATGATGGCCCTGATGATAATAATAATAATCTTTGTGGAAATTTGCCTCTGGCTTCACAGGCAGCTTAAAAACACATTACTGTGACTCACTCAACAATAAATCCAATAAAATAAGCACAATATACAAACAACAATATCGGACATGAAATGACAGTATTTGGGGTCAAGGACTTTTTGTAAATGCTCTTGGTGGTGCCTCCACAGCGTCCTCCTGAGGACAGTTTTATTAAGTCTCAGTCTTTATCACAGTGGCCTGGGTTTGAAACTGAGGCCCTTTGCTGCATGGCATGCTGTCTAATTGATGATTAAAATAAATGACGATAAAAAGGTCAAACAATTCGCATTAGCTTACTAATAACTTAAGGTTCATTAGCAATTTAGCTAACAGCTATTAGTTCAGAGGAGTGATTCCTTCTTTTGTCTTTCTCTGTCTGAGACAGCCGCTATGGAGACAAGGACTTGTTAACAGTCACAGTAGACAATGAATTCATGAAAACAACCACATGTTCCTGCCATGAACAGATACAGCAGAAAAGCACATAAAGAAAAGGATCAGGCCTTTAGCCCCGCCCACCACCCGCTGGCTCCAGGTGAAAGAGCAGAGAGCATCAAGATGGAAACAGAGACTCAGCCACATGTTTGGGGCTCAGTCAGACCCAGACTCAGAGGAGTCTGTTGAGACCACAAGCAGAGGCTACACGGGTCAGAGCGGTTTGCACGGTTAGCATCTTTTATTTGTTTATGTTGTTTGTTAGCGTGTAACTGGCAGTGGCTGACACAGCGTTAGCTGGAAACTGGACTGGACTGGACAAAAATACCTGATTAAAAACATGTTTTGTTTTTTTTTTTCATTAGCTACAAAACAGTGTGGTGTCTGTAAATGGCCCATCACTTTGCTTTATTTCTGGGCTAAAATGCTCCAGCAAATGCTACAATTCACTGCCACATGACCTGTATGTGATCCATGTAGCAGGATGTCCTCCAGCATCTGCAGCCCTAACACTTCAGAGTGTGTGAACTAACCCTCTGAAAGACAATCATCTTTTTTCACTAGTTTCATATACCAAACCTGAGACAGAAACTAAAGCTATACTGTTTTTCTGTGGGTCCATCTCTCTTCATCTGCAAAGCAGCGTCTTGTTGCTGATACAGATGACCGTGTTTTCTTTGAGCATTATATAGTCTATGAGGAACAGGCTCACTGCCAAACCTCCTTCTGCCTGTGCATATAACCAGATGAGAGCTTAGTAAAGGGCGAAACAGTAACTTTGTTTAAAGGTCACACGATAATGGTTCCACCCCCTCAGATACTCAGTAATCGACTGTGCTACTCACTAGATCCAGTCGGGGTCAAAGGTGACGCAACATGAAAATATGACGCGGGTGACACATTCATTACTGGTGGCGCGCCGCCCCAGTTACTCAGACGGAGAATCCATTTCAGAACATGACAAGTATCAAACCTGTCAACATCCGTTTTCAGTAACACAAGTTTGTGCCTCGTAGCAGCGCGGAAGAGTTGCCAATTACTGTTCCGCGGATGCGATTCCAGTCTGACAGCCTCTCAGAAGCATAACAGCGGTTACTGCGAGGATGCAGTATCTCCTCCCCACTCGTCCCTCTCCTCTGTCTATCCATCTATCTGTTTGTTTCCTGCGACCTACGAGGAGTCACTCAGTTGTGTCAGTGCCGTGGATGACTGCAGCTGTCACGCCTCCCAACAAATTGTTTCCTGGCAAAAGGACAACGGCGCGTGGGCCAGCACTGCCTCCTGCCCCCGTTTTGCACAGACCGGCCCCCTCTATTAGCAAAGACTTAGTGCATGTCAGCAGAAGAAGGAGGGTAACAACAAGCCCCCATCATCTTACATTAGGCTGTACACAGCAGCAAGCTAACGGCGATGGGGCAGAGACATCTCAGATGAAGTTACAGAACAGTTAAATTGGTGCTGACAGATCACAATTAGGAGATGTGTCATCAGTTGTCAGTGACCTGAGTTTTCTCAAGCTAATGTATCATGAAGTGTAAAAGTGAAGAAGTGATTGCATGATGCTACATGATGTTCACCAGCTCTTCAACGCTCAAATCAATGAGTATGTCGAGCAGCTGAGAGACGACAACGATTCTCATTTTTTTGGTTTCACCCACTCATGAATACTAAAACCTTTGAAGGCTGGTGTGAAGATACCACATGATTAACATTTTTGGCGCTTGATCGTGACATTGGCAATGTTTGATTTTAACAAGTCTATATATGTAGCACATTATAACAAAGAGGTGATCCAATGAGCTTAACAAAACCTATGAGGTATAAAATATAGGGTTGCACAATATGCAGAAATCATCATATTGTTACTGTATGGGCATCGAATTCATTGGACCTATAATTCAGGTTGGTTTGAGTTCCACTGGTTCGAGTAGGGGGCAGCATCACAACTGAACGCCATTTCATCCGGTTTAGTTTTAACTCCACTAACTGAGCAGCTCCATTTTTTGGAATATATTTAGGCCCAGAACATTTAGTGGCACATAAAGTTTGTAAACCTGCTCTAAAGCTAAATTTTACATCTGTATCAGACTGGTTTCCAGGCAGGAGCACAATTTCATGTTATTGTCTTGTGGCTTTTTGAGTTTATTGTTTTTATTGCCCAGCTATTCTTCTTCTGATGATGATGATGATGATGATGGTGATACTTAAAGAGGAAATATGCAAGACTTTTATCCTAACTATGCTACATCTTTACCTTAATTAAACAGCTTCAGAGTAATTGTGATGATTAAATAAATGACTTGTAACTTGTTACAGGGAGAGTGGAGGCTCTCTGCCTTCCATCTACAGTCTCTTGGCCGAAAACCAACCTTGCAACATTAGTGCCTCCAACCCAGTGTCCCAGCTCTTGTCTCTGTGCACCACAACACAAACGTGCCTCATAACCCGTAATCTCTTGTTTATGACAGATAAGACTACACAAATATACACATCATAACACGTATATCATAAATAACGTTATCTGCCGCTTCATGGATTGCTTTCCCGCTGGTTTCGTTGAAAACAAATGCACATGGCAGGAAGAAGCAGAAAAGCGACCGGACTTGCATAGTTCTCCTTTAACAAGGGAATCTGTTTGCTGCTTAATGCCAACTTTAAAGTCACAAAGACAGAATTACATGTTCGTATTGTGTTTGTCAGGTGTTGAATCTGTATTTTAAATCTCACACAGGCCTGTTTCTTCTGTCAGCCTTGAGTGGCTGCAGACACACGACCCGTCTGAATATCTGTAATTCTGATTCCACCATTCTGTCAATGGAAACAATGGTCAGAGGAGTAAAGCAATTTCCTCACTGTGTCACTTTGGCAAGGCTCTCCAACAAAACAACAACAGCCGCCATTATCTGTGACTCCTGCAAACAACTGTAGCATTCACATCAGCATCAGATGATGATCACATGGTTAGTTATATCTCAAACAGTATTAAACATTACAGAGGAAATGAGTTTAGCTTTGAGATGAATAAACCTACTGAAAGTTCCTGACTCAACATTATGACAAACTCTGATCCTGTAAGAAGTTGAGTCACTAATGAAACCACATTCACATCCATTGCTGTGAGGAGAAGGCAGGAATCTCTATCTCTCCATCTAAACAATCTTCACTAATACTAAATGTTAATGTTTTCTTTTCCACAGCCGAGGAAAAATCAATGTTGTGTGAAGGGCAGCAAACTTCACCTCATAAATCACACTGTAATATCATATAATAATTTTCAATTAATATCATGTTTCATGCCAGGAATCAATACAGTGCATAAACGAGCAATCACAGTAATAATATGGTGGGAGATTCAGGGAATTAAGGCGAGCGTCATCTTAATATTTTGGGGCGTTGTAATTACCGAGTGTGGCATCGAGCGGAGAAACTAATTACGACTCTTGAATGCTCTCTCACCCTGCTTTTCTTTTTCTCGCCACAGTTTCTTCAGGTTTGTTCCTTCTCAGTGGTATGGGAGTGTGGACACGGTGGGTTAGAGTCTTCCTATGTGCATCCCATCAAGGCGTGAGCGCTGAGAGGGATGCTGAGTAATACAATGGGGCCCTTGATGAGAGCGGGGAGGAGGGGGGGGCACTGAGAGAATGAAAGAGAATGAAACGGTAAAAGAAGGCAAGAAGAAGAGAAGGGTAAAGACAGGAAGTGGACGTGGTGTATTTCACGGCCAGAGAAGTTGAACTGTCTCTGAGAACAGCGTATCACACTAATTCCCACTTTCACTCCTCTCCCCAGCCTCCTTCATTTAAACTGCTATCTCCATCCCTGTGACTGCGGCTGAGGAGCATGAAAGAAGCTCAAAGGCTCTGAGACAGAGACAGAGACCCAATCATGGCTGAAATCAAAAATATCAAAGAGGACAAATGACGACACTGCATGATTTTCTTTCTTCATAACCAAAGGCAATGAGGGCAGTGCAATTTTGTAGAAAAAAAAAAAAAGGAGGCCAGCTGTACTCTTTGTCTTAGACAGGCTCTCGAACACAGCACAGAGGAGGAGACATGTTGGCGGTCTCGGAGCACTGGGTGATTGCCTCTGTGTTGCAGTGGTGATGTTTTGAGAGAGGAGGGATTTCAACAAAACTGTTCTACTCTTCTTCACCCACCTTAGCCCCCTCAGAATACATCAAAAGACATAATTCTATTTAACCAGAGCAGACCACAACAGCGGAGCAGGCTACAGCCGTCCAAACACAGCCCCGTCTAGCAGGGGACGCTCTGCCTCCCTCATGTTGTGCTACGCAGCACCATCTAGTGGCTGTCGTGGCAGTCAGAGGCAGGGTACCATGGGATATGGATCTTGTCCATACACAGGACTCTCTGTGGTCCACTCATATTGCAGAGAGAGGTGCAGGTATCTGTTTGTGCCCACAGCTCCAGGCACAGCAGCACAGACATTTACATTATTATTGATTCATAGCAGCACTTACTAAGCAGAACCACACAGCTCACTTAATACAAATTCCCATGTCATTTTATTGTCATTGCCATTTATCAGTACTATTGTATTATCCTACAGTTTATAAATTCTTCTTTTCTGAATCATTTTCTTATGTATTTTATATATGTACCTGTACAGTATATGAATATTACGTTTTACTTTAGTGATTCTGTTTCAACTGACACTTCAGCTTCTTGCATCACTTCAGTTGGTGCATTTTAATGTTCTTTGATATCTTAATATCAAGCCCTACTCATCCCATTCAAAAACTCCCATACAGAAATGTTGCACATGACATGTACATACACACATGCATATATTAAATACTCTTTTTACATATAATATGTATGTGTCTGTACAGTATGTGGACCCCAGGAAGAAAACCCGCTGCATTACTGGCAGTTAATAGGGATCTGAATAAAGGGTTAGGGCTTTAGCTTTCAGCTTCCTGACTCTTCCCAATTCCCTAATCAGCACTTCATATTTATATTAAGGCTGTCAATCAATTCAAATATTTAATCACGATTAATCAGGTGATTTCCATAGTTAACTTGTGACTAATTGCAAATTAATCGCACATTTATTATTTCTTTTAAATGTACCTTAAGAGGAATATTTTTCAAGTGTTTAATATCCTTATCAACATGGATGGGAGAAGGCAAATATGTATGCTGTATGCAAACGTAGGTTTATTATTATTGCAGCAAACAGAAACAAGGACAAATACTGTCCTGAGCATTCTCCAGAGTAACCTCTGAGGTGGATTGGTTGTACAGTTGTCCATGCATCTCTGTTGCAAACTATCCAGCGTGGCCTGCTTTTGGCGGGGGGAGGAGGGCTCTCTGAATCAGCTGTGTGCTTGACCAGCATGTGGTATTAGACTCGACGTACTCCGGTGGTAACTGGGTGTTCTCGCACATGCAGACCAAAGCTGCGCGCCAAATGCGAAAATGCTACATTGTTTCTTTTTTCAGCTTGTAGGGTTCACGTTCACACACGTTTGTTTTCACTCTGGTCAAAATGCCACGCCACTGGCAGAGCGCCATGTCTCCATGACGACTGACTGGAAAAAAGATGCATGGTACATAATGTTTATAAGGCCGGTCCAGGCAGTTTGAAAAGGCCGATGCTCTCTGCTATTTGTCCTATATTTGATACTGACATTGTATTGTATATTTGTTAAATAATTAATTTTAAAAAGTTTGAGCGGACAGAGGTCCGGCCGCATTCACGTGACAAACGGACCGAACCAGAGTTTGGCTGTAGCCGCACCCGAGTGCGATTGTTGTAGGCTATTCACAGTGACCCAAATGCACCGCGCTTGGGTCCAAAGTTCAACTGGGACAACCTAAACACTGCCTGTGTGGAAACACACATCGACAGTAAATGCAAATAACTTTGGTCTTGTCAAGAGAACAATCTGGCAAGACTCTGAAGCCGAACTTGCAGTTCAAAAGACCTGTTTATATATTTATATTTTCACTCAGTCTGTCTCTGTTGACACTTCCTCCCTGTAGAGACCGTCTTCTCATCAAAATGACCTGTGCTTTTACCATCTACACATATTTTGCATTTTATTTTTGCCTGTTCCCTCTGCTTTCCGTCTCTGTGTCTGTTACCGACGGCAACCTGAGCCCAGACCTCTCCCTCTGTTTGCCCTCATCCGCCTCTGCTTGCTGAGCCTTAATAAAGGTGAACTGTTTGAACTTTCACCACTGTCTGTGAGCCATGCTCCTGAGTCCACCTCAACCAGAGCTGTGACACACTGCATTAATCCACATTTATGAACACTGGACCATCTACTGCCCTCTCACTTCACTTTATTGTATTTTTTTCCACTTTATTCTTTACTCTGCTTCCTGTATCTGTACATCTTTGTAATTTTGATTTATGGTGTAGTCCTACTTTTTCTTCCTTATCCAGTCTCTTTCTTGTGTTGCTCAAACACAATTTTCATGTACCTGGAGTTAATAAAACGTTATATCATCTGAAATAATTCCACATAAGAATACAGCCTTACAAAACAACAAGTGGCTACACAGACTCTCAGGTCAATAAGCTTATTTAAAGCATCGATGCGTTAGAAAACACACATAGGTCAAAAGGCCAAACTGTCTGGTGCTCTCCTGAAAAGAGCTATGAGTGGTGGTAAAATTCAATTCAAAGCAACTTCATTGATTTCTTTTTGCAGGTTTAAATACAAGCAGAGATCACAAAAAACGTCTTGGAGGTTGTGGCAGCAATCAGACACGAACATTCACATTTTTGGTTCACAAGTGGTGTCAAGTGGTGTGAAGTGTTGTCAACAGTGTACAGCTGCCTGCCCTGAAGACTGCACCTTAGCTAAACACAGCGATAACACCTCAAAAGGATCACAACGCTGCCAGCTGTGACACTGTACCCACACACTCCCATCATGCTCCTCTCCTTAAGCCATGGAGGTTGAAGTTTTAGCAGTCAGCTGATCACCCAGGAGCCTTCAGCGAATCAAAACCTCCATATCAATCAACACTCAAGACAGATCAGGCTCTGGATTAACACTCATCAATAACATATGCACACACACACACACACACACTCCACTCCCACACACAGACAAAAATTACTCTCTACCTGCTAAATATCTCTCACCTCATCAAACAGTCGTGCGGGAGAAGGCGAAGGTGGTGAAGTAGAGTGTGGTGGTATCTTTTTTTTCCCTGTCACCCACACATCAGTTTTTTCCTTTTGCTATTCTGGGATGACGACAGACATCAGCATGATGGTTCTATCAGGTTTGTAAGAAATTCTCAACTCTGGTGATTTATTTTTTTTTCCAATAAAGGCAAAAATCCCATTGGAGCATCAGTGAAATTATGCGTCATAGATTTAAAGATATATCCAGAGAGCAGAGTGAATATTTTGGACCAGAGGTGGTAGGTGTGATAGGAACGCTCCAAAATAGAAAACAGGAGAACAAACTTTATGTCAGTCTGCCCGTTTGGATGTTCACACTCTCTGTGCACAAGTGGAAAAGTGGAAAGTTCATTCCAATGGTGGCAAAAGAGGAAAACATCAGAGGCTTCAAATGCAACTGTGGAAGAGATGTGGGCATAAGCTGCTGAGATGAGGTCTGGACCATTAGACCAAGCTGTTTAGACAGAGTTAAGTCTGAATGTGGTTGAAATGCTCTGTTTACGAGTCAAGAATCTGGTGCATATATGTGATGATATATGAGCTCTCCACTTTCCCTCCACGTTTCCTGGATTTGTCCTCCATCCTTGGCAGCAGTGGGGTAACAGTTTGCTTTGAGGGAAGACTCTGGCAATGGAAACCTGAATCATACTCTGAACAACGGCTGAGACAATTTCATGGCACCGACAGACAGGACAGTAACACACACCATAAACTGGACCTGTGTGCTGCCTGTAAATGTAATGTTTCATTGTCTGTAGCCTGTTTATGAATCTCCTCTGCCAGCTACTACTTCAGCTTTACAATTTCCTTTCCCAACGACAACTGGCCACTTTTTATTGTCTTCAAACACAGCTGCTTTAAAAACGAGAATGTCAAGTGAAGTTTTATTTATGCAGCTCCAAGTCTTCACAGGAGTTGTACAGTATCAAGGAACTTTTTATATGGAGCAGAGACCGAACTTACAATACTGATTACAACTCAGCAGCCATCTGCCAAGACCGGCTGGGCTGAGAGAGAGGCCCAACTTTGGATTTGTCATGTAATCAACAACTTTTTTCGAGTATCTACTAGATCAGCATTTAGAGCTGGAGGGTCATTAAGAAAAACGTTTACGTACCAAGTCGATGCCAAAAATTGGCAAGGGTTTTGAATTACTGTAACTACCTAACCCAACATGCAGCTCTAACCTTCCTCCATCACGTCACTCAAGGTAGATGTGATTTTGGGAATTTGAAATGTCTCCATTAACTCTCCTGTCATCAGATTTCAAAGGCATTCATGTTCCCCCTGGTTCAAACAGAATCACTTCACTGATCTTCTGACTTTTAATATTTGAGTCTAGAACCACCACCAGATCAGAATTTGTCAAAATGTTTCAAATTTGTCACAATTTGTTCATGATCACATGGATGAAGAGCTAAACACACTCCTATCAACCTCAGCTGCTAGCAAAGTCAATAGCATTGCCGTGACTTTGACACGAGACTAATGGTCTCTCTGTTGGCTGAAACATGGACACAAACAAACCTTGAGCAGTGTTTACTGCATCTTTCAGATAAAAGGTGTTTAGTTGATGATGATGATGATGATGATGGTAGTAATAATGATGATGGTAATGGTGACAGTGGCGAGCTAATCATCACTTGAGCTCACATTATGTTTCAAGCTCTGCTACAAAAACTCTTGTTTTCCACCATACCAATATAAATAATGAGTCAATAAGCCTCATCCATCCAATCACTCAAATCCATCTAAAAAAAGGAAACTGTACATTTACCTCAGACTATATTTGATATGGTTGCCGTGGAATGAACGAGTGAATTAATACAATGTAAAATGTAAAAGCGGAGTGGTGCTCTGATGACCGAGTGGCTGGTTGTTTTTTCTGCTGCTTTTAATTGGTGACCTGGTGACCCCAGCTGGTATAAAGGATACACAGTAACACAATGAGAGCCCAGCCTTGGTGTGCATTTAGTGCTGAAGGCTCACCCACACACATAATTACCACAGTCTTTCTCTGGTTTTCCATACGACATGAGCGGCTGTTAAGTGGCGCAGCATGTATTTGGAAAATGCCTCCCCGGGGATGTGTCAGCTGTGTGGTCCTACAACAGGTGCCGCCTGCTGGTCCATGTAATTCATATAGGGGGGTAATATAAAGCTGAAGATTTGCTGTGTAGAGACTTCATATTTTTATTTAAACCAATCGCAAAGCAAGGGCTTCTGACACTGCTTCTGAAAAACCATTTATATCATAACGCACAAACCAGAACCTATTGAAAATGTCTCAGTCTCAGAGAGCATTTATAAGAAGCATAATGATGACATGTTCCACAAAAAGTATATAACTTACTGTAAATTCAATCCTGCTTGTAGAAATTAGCGCTAAACAACAACAACTGACCACTAAACTGGTTTTGATTTCCGTCTATTGCGTCAACAAATCAGCGTAATGGCTCTGTCAACTTTAAATTACAGGCGGCCTAAAACACTGATTACACGCTGTTCACCATTATCTGTTACTGTCAGCTGCAATGTTAGAGAAGCGCTGATATGAATGAAAAAGAAACCTGCACAAATCCTTTGATTGGAGGGTTGGCAGTTGAACTGAAAACTGCAGAGCATCTTGTTTTTGTATTCTTTTATGACACATTTCCTAATTTAAATGCCTGACCAGCTTTAGACCATGTTATTTAAGCAGCTGCTTCTGGCTGCTCGTGTCAACACAGTTGCACATGAGAAATTTGAAATATTTTGTTTAAGAAAGAAAAAAGGATCCTTTTCCTTGAAGTCAGCCAAAGGAAATACAATTTCTCATGAGGGTTTACTGGAAGAGGCAACATTGCCATCTTGGCAGCTTCTGACTCTGCCCCCTAACTCTCAGCGAATCCAAAAATAGGCAAAGAGGGAGGGGCATATGTGGAGCTGAAACTTTAGTGCATTCTGGTTTGCGTCAGCTACGCTCAGCCACCTATCGCTTAAAGAGGCCACACCCTCAATGATGCAAACAGGTGAATTACATAAACATGGGGGTCTATGGGAACTGACTCATTCTAGTGGTCAGTATAGGAACTGCAGTGTTTGATGTTTCATGCTTTATGTTTCAGCCTCAGAGGATGATGCATCTCACTGTGAGATGAATGTGGCTGTCAGAAACCTCAGACCACATATTCAAATTCCCACATTTCCCAGAAATCATTTCAACAGACATGAAAAACTGTGCCTGTCCGAGCTGTGTTCAGTGGTGGCAGGATGGATTGTATAGTAAACCTGTGCAATATAAGAAATAAAAGCTGTGAAGTCAGTGATATTACCCATCATCCATCAGCAGGATGGAAACATTTTGAAGCCTGGCATTGAGTCAGGTCATGTTATTTTTACGGCCCAAAATTTTCACCTCATTTTAAAGTTTGGAAAACCCCTGTCCTCAGTTTTTTGGCCATCAGATCGTGAAGAGGTGGGAGGACAAACAGCAGCAGGCTGGTGGGTCAGGTCAGTTAAAGCTGGACATACCATTTTAGAAAACTTGTCGTTACATTCAACTCACACCATTCTGGTAAATTGTCTGTGATGCGAAAGCTTAGGATTTATGCCTTGCACTGTTCAGTCAGATCATCAGCTATGACCTGGGTGTTCAAACCTTACAGGTAAAAATGGCCATGTTTAACATCCTGGATATTGGCAATCGCCAATGAAGATTGGCCTGACATCTCAAGGTAGGTTTGTTTAGCAACAGTGCTAGCAAGACAGAAGAAGCTGCTGCCTTGGTGATCTGTGCCATCCTGAGAGTTGAAATCTTGGTCTTTACATGAGGAGGAAACAGCAAACAGGCCTGGCCTAAATATTGTCCATCCAGCGTCAAGTTGTGTCAAGTCTCTTTGACAGTTGGTGCAGCCACAGTGAGAAAAAAGGCTCTGATGTCAGGAAATCAACTCATAGTTCTTCAGCTGTGAGAGCCTGACACTGGCCGACCAGCATTTCTGACAAAAATTCATTTCTCTCTTTCAGAAATTTGCCCAGCAGCTCAGGAGCAGATGATCGGTCCTTGCTCACCCATGCACACTGCACGTGAAACAACACAGACGGAGCTGGAATGCAACCCGACTCTGCAGCTCGTGCAGCTCAAAAATTTAGTCAAAAGTGAGCCTACAGTGTATGTCCAGCTTAGGACAAACAATATCTCAAGAGTGAGGGAAGAGGTTGTTTCAGTGAAAGAGCCATAAACAGTGAAGAATGACCAGATGAACCTCTGCATGATCAACAGGGTAGATCAGAGGTGAAGGTGGGTCAGGGTTAAATCAGCAGGATCAGATCCATTCTCTCTGGTTCTCAATTCAGTGAGAAGGAGAGGTGAGAGGAGGTAGTGACAGAAGACAGGCAGGATGATGAAATATATCTGTGTGCATTCGAGTGTCTCTACATCTGTTACTGTGAAGAGGTGGAAAAGAGGTGGAAAACCTCAGAGAGAGCAATCGGTTTATGAAGATTTCAGGCTAGGACCTGGTTAAGGGTAACCACCGGGCAAAGTCTGGGGTCGGGACTTAATGTGTGTGTGTTTGTGTTCTTGTGTGTCCCTCTTACCATAGTCTCTCGTCCAACCGGAGCAGAGAAGACGTACTCAAGCTGGAAGACGACCGCCAAAGCCCGATGGTTGGTCATCTTGAGCTGCAGGCTGCTGCGAAGACCCAACACCTGTGGGAGGGATGGCCCTGCAGAGCTGAGGAGAGAGGAAAGACAAGCACAGAATGAGGGAGTGACAAACAATAGGAAAGAAGCCGTCATATGAAGATGATGTCCTTTTTTGTCTGTTCATACAGTTTTATTGGTCATTAAACTGAGAAGAAATTGACGTGTTGTGTTTATGAATCGCTGCCTGGCAGACACTGGCCTCCTATGTGAGCAGTGCAACAGAACTCTCAGCATTTGTCATTCACAGTTTGCATACACCACCGGCGGGAGCATACTGCGGAGTGCCAGTATGTCACGAGGTGGGGCCGAGCGCCTTTTCTTTTTTCGCTTTGCGGACTCTCTGGAGGACGGAGCCGACGAGCACTTCAGACTTTTTCCCCTGCAGTCGGAAGCACCAGGCAGAACACAAGCAAGACAGACTTGTCAGCTTTCAGTGGCTTCAACAGGCGAAGGAAAAAAAAGGAGGAAAACATCATAATTACTGCCTTCGCTGCTGTTATCGTACTAAAGCCCTTCCTTCTTGAATCAAAACACAAAAATGCTAAACGTACAACATGACGTGAGACTTTATCTGGAACATAATGACGATTATTGTCGTTCCCATAATGGAGTAATTGAGCACAGATTGTCGGTTAGCGCGCGATTGTGTTGATTATGCATTTGCATGTTTGTGCACACTGTTCTTATAAGGAGACGCCAACGTAATCATCCACATAATCTGCACATCAGCTACTGTCTCATTTTAAGTGGCAAACACAATAGATCCTGATTCAGACATAGTGAGGAGAGGATCATCTCTCACCATCTGTGTCAGCTAAGGTTGAGAACATACATATATCTTCATATATCTGGAGGGTGTACATTCTGTGTATGTACAGGATGTCATATGTCATACTATATATTTATATTTACATTTACTTTTTACTTTTTGTGTCCTGGGATGTGGGTGTGTCACTGCATTTTGTTCATGGATCGATAGCGACTGTGAAAACAAATGTGATTCCTCCAGATACCTGGTGTTTTGTCACTTGTCCTACTCTTTGTGCAGCAGCTGCCACAAACAGCCCATCACAGCCCATTAAATCACTGTAACTATTTCTCATCATCAATGTTGTGAACGAACTTCTGACCACACTGTCAGTAGCACAAGTAAACAACAGGCAGCAGTTTCAATTAAATGAGCCACTGAGCAGGAGCTGCTTTTGGTTAAAAAAAATGTTTGGCGTGTGTTTGGGTGACACTGTACAGGTCGATCATACCTCTGACTGCTGCTCTTTTCCTGTTTTTGATGAGAAGGAGTGGTTGTGCAAATATATACAAGGAGCCAACCAAGCATGGCTGTGATACAGATGATAGCTCCTCAGTCAGTGGGTTCCAGAATGATGTGGTGATTTAGTGAGGAAAAGTCTGAGATCAGTGGGAAGGTCTTGGATGCTGTGACAGAAATGATGAGTTTAAGCATTTTTAAACTGCTGGTGCAGAGTGGGACTTGAGGTATAATCTGGAGCATGATTGAGTGACTGACTGTCTTAGTGAGAGATGATGTTTCCACCACTGGTCAGTTGCAGTCTAGTGAGTTCCATATCTACTAGAATTGCGAGGAAGAGAAGGAGCACTTCCAGTACACTGAGCCTCCTCTCCATCGCTGTGGGTTTGCTGCTGTGATCACGTGTCATAATTACTACAGGAGGCAGAGGAGGAACTTAACATAAGACACAGAGTGGGAGAGGGAAGTCGTCGCTAACAAGGCTTTGTAATAACAACTGTGATCAATTCTACATATCAGACAGGGGTTCAAGTTTAATAAAATCGCTGTAATTCTGCAGAGAACCATTTGATGATATATTCATTATGTTGAATGGTTCTTGTGTCTGTAATTAGATTTAGGATCACTACTGCACATGAATGTCAGGATAAATTCTACCTCCTGCATCACCTGGAGATCAGTCTCAGGTAGCTGTGCCTTTGCGACCTTTGTTTTTAACTGACATGCTAAAACATCCCACCCAAGTGTTTTACTGCTGATGTGAGGCAGACCCAAGTGTTTTACTGCTGATGTGAGGCAGATGCTGCTGACCTCACATCAGCAAAAAGACTTTGACAAGGTTAGCACTCAGTGTCACAGCGTCTCAATAAAACCCAGGGGTATAAGCAGCCAGACTCATCTCTCCTTGATTGGTTATGAGTATTACTACATGCACTGCAAGGCCGTTTTATGAGGGTGGGAGCCTGAGTGGTGCAGCACTGTGTGTAAATCCTGAGGCTGGGGGTTGGGTTTAAGACAGGGATGCCTTTATCAGGCGCAATGAAAAAAAATTAAAAAAATATAAACATAATGCAAATAAGAGTGTTGATCCTCTGACCTGTTCAGAGGAACCACCTGAAGAACTTGGCTGCACCAGTGTCAAAAGTGGAAGATTTTAGCAGGTTCTCTGCTGTGTTCAGTCCATACGTTGTTTCAAATTAAATATGGAATAGATTTTATATAAAATTATCTTTTCTTTTAGCTGAGGTATGATGTAAGTATCAAATAAGTATTGGTACTGAATACAGTAACGGTCTTGGAAATGGTATCACATTGGTTTGGTCTCAGTCTCTGACTTGGTCTCGCTTGGTCTTGGTATGCACTGGTCTTGGTCTTGACTCGGTCTCGACCCCCTAATAGTCTTGGTCTTGTCTTGGTCTTGGTATGCTCTGGTCTTGGTCTTGACTCAGTCTCAGGTTAGGAGGTCTTGACTTCAACACTAGTAGCAACACTGAGGTCTATACAGCTTAGGTTTTAATTAGAGCGTTACAGATTTTAAATCAGGGAAAACACGATATTGGACTGGTACTTAGTATCGCCCTGTTCTACAAGTATTTTGTAGAAAATTCAGATTAGTGGCTTCTGAAACCAGTAGTGGTGGTATTCTGTATAAAAAAAAAAAAAAAAAAAGGTAGAAAGAGTAATCACATGTATTAAAGGACTTGAAGTAGGATTGACTGCTTTAAGAACAGGTTCCGAGTCCTTACATTATAGTCCCCAGGAACCAGGAACCTTTAGAGAACCCATGAGTAAAATGTCCCTAAGTGGTATAATATAATATAATTTATCTGCATGCTGTTGGTCTGTATGTGTGGTTAGTTTACCTGTGTGCTTGGTAAAATAGAAGCAGCAGGAAAAAGACAGGTTGTAAGCTGTGATTTAGTCAAGTTTATCTCTTTAGTTCACATCAACAGTTTCTGACAGTCAATCATCACCAATTGTGCATGTTTCACTTTCTACAGACATGTGAAGATGAAATTCACAGCTTCTCTCCTCTCCAGAGCTACAGTTTGTGCTGATTTTACCTGACAAACTCTCAATCAACTGTCTGTTGGCAGAGGAACCTGCACCTGGAGAGGCTGATGAAACTGAAGCACTCACAAAGACGTACAACAATTTTTGCTCATCTCTTGTTTTTATCTGTCGACAGAATGATGTTCCAGCAGCCAACAGCAACAGCTCCACTGCAGACAGATACACATGTTTCCTTTGCTCACCTGTCCTTGACCAGGGTGCTCTGTCTGGAAGTGCTGTCCGCCCGCCCTCTGGCCCCTGAGGCTACAGGCTCCAGCACCACCACTTGGGGCTTGTCGAGGAAACACCAGCCGTTGTGGACTCCGACATGGAGCCTTCGTTCCTGGATGACAACTGTCCTCGCTGTGCCCTCTGGTCCTGGCTGTTTCTGACAATCACAGAGAAGTAGAGTGCAGTTAACTCTTGACCTCACCCCCCTCTGTTTGCACCATGAGGCAAATTAACACATAGTTTTACTGTTATACAACAATCACTTATGGAATAAACAGATATCCACACACTTTGTTAGGGTGTCCACAGACATTTGGCCATGTCTTGGGAATCATTACATCATCTTTCAGAATATCATGACAAAATATGATTTAAGATCTTGAAGATCTAATTAAAGTACCTTCAAATTTACAATAGTTTAATTGAAAGAATATTTTGAAATACTTCATAGAGAAAACATCTCTATCTTAAAATCTTCAAATACTTATTAGGTTAGAAACAATAAGGATGATGGCACCTCCTCTGTGGCAGCTCATTCCAATTAGCTCCTCACACTAACTTCATGTCGTCCTGTAGCCTGGTGAGCTGGTCCGACCATCAGCTGTCAACCAGCTCTCCTGCAGTGCAGCACACGACTGACCAGCAGAAACTGTGTAACTATTCTGATTGTCTGATACTGTTACCAATATATGGCTTTAGACTAAGCATATGTCAGATGATTCTCAGCCATGAAAGCTCAACTGAGAGCTGGTGTGCATGTGCTGAGGCCTGTATTCAGGTACGGTGCTCTACAGCACATTTCCATTAATGTTTACAGGTTAACTCATTGGACTTTCAGCTTCCACACACACTGTAGTTGTGTGCACAATCTCTGCTATGAGGTGCAGGATTAATATCAGTTTTTGTGGCTTCACTTATGGTTTTACATGACTTTGTTGCACCTCTTCTCTATGTAAGATCTTTACATATATTTATATCATTATTATATCATGTCACTACATTTCTCTCATTATTACTATCATTATTTCTCACTATTTACCATTTATTTATCCACTAGTATTATGGTTATAACAACAAACAATCTGTCTTGCCTGCTGATTTGTTGATAGTTTTCTCTTGGGCGTTCTTGTTATGAATCCCTTGTCTCTTTGCCAACCTCTGTAATTATCTATTCCATTTATTGTGTGTTTATTCTGTGTGTGTGTGTGTGTGTGTGTGTGTGTCTTTGTCTGTGTGTGTGTGGGTATTTATATAAGAAACTCAATCAACAGAAAAATTAAAAACAAAAATCTGTCTGATCGCCTCTTTCTTGCCATGTTGGACTCTGTTTTCTCTCTCTTCCTTGATCTCAGCATTTCAGCATTGACATAACAAAAGACAACATTGCTGTCATGAGCTGGAATTAAACTTTAATGACATAAACACGTCATAATTTATGAACATGATGATTTTACTGCACATGCAACACATCAATGTGTGACCGAGTGCTGGTGGAGGGGCTGCCACCATCCGTTAACTGCTGTAGGTAATACACAGCTAAAAAACAACTGCTCCGTGACTGACTGTAAACTCTGTTTGCCCCAAAGTGCAGTGCCACGCTGAGCTTCGCCTCTCGTCCCACTCTTTCCCATTTGTCTCACTTCGCTCTTTTCCCTCGCTCAGTCACATCTCTCACTCCCACTCTCCCTTTCTTTCCCACTCTTTTCTTGTCATTCTCTCTTTCTGTCCCTCTCGCTGCTTAAAACCTTCTCCATATCCACCCACACACCTTCTCAATCAAATTAGCATATCAATTCAGCTTTTAAAGCAGCGGGAGCAGCAGCAGCAGCCTGCCTGGTTACTGTACAGCCTACATAACATAGCAACACTGCTCGCTGCTGCCCTCCTCGTCTTACATCTCTCCATCCCTCTCTCCGTCTGCTTGTTTATCCTCCTCTTGTTATCGTCGCTCATCCTCTAACCTCTGAGCAGCGGCCAATATGTGCTCAGCCATGTATCATATTTATCTTTAGCGATGTGGAAGGAAGACTAGGGCTATGATTCCTTCCCTCCGCTCTCTCCCCTTAGACAATAAAACCTCATCTCATCTCTTGCTGGATTTTGTGACCCAGGAAGTTTCCATAATGAATACCCATAAGGCCTTGCATATATAGTCTTTTTTGTGGAAGTTAACTTTTTATTTACCTATAAGAGGACGCAGTGAGTCACTAATGCAATGCTCTATGTATAGCTCAGTTTGAATTGTGTCAGCTCTCATTTGGCTTTGGGACTGTTACATAACTGTCTTACAGCTGGATCACATAGGCTAAGGCTCAGTTCAATTAATGTTTGTCATGCAAGTGCCAAGACTAAGATGTACCCTCACAGAGGAGCAAACATCACGTTTCAATGCTGGGACTCAACCACATGCACCCTGCACACATGCACCCTGCACATACCCGTGACGAGCAGCATAATTACTAATTACCAGAGAAATGATGAAAAACAAACAACATACATCATAACTCTGTGTGTGTGCGCCGCACGCCTGCATCCATCTTTTTGACAACTGGCTGTGTAGAAAACAGAGACACCAACACGGTTTTAATCTCAGGACATTTATTTACATATTTACATGAACTCACTGCTTTGTGCGACTGAATTCTCCCGACATGATGTATATGTTTAATTTGGTTTAATTGGCCCTCCATCTCAGCGCGTCAGTCTCGGTGTCATCTGTTTGAAATGATTCTGGCTCTGGCCTCGTTTTCTACTGCAGGCTGATGAAGCCTTTATGTGATCTTTTAATTTTTCCTTTTCCATTCATGCAACATATATCTCTGCTTGTAATGTGTGTCTTTGGTAACTCAGACGCACCCTATGGGAGTGATAAGGTCAAGTACTGGCTTGGGTTAGTGCGAATGGACGATGATATTGGTGATCGACGATCAACAGAATGATCACTGCTGGCTCATCTCTTTGCAAATATTCTTGCATTAATGTAAGAACGTATTTGTATTACTGTCCTTACTATTGGTTGTTAATTATGACAGAGCCTGGCGTGAACAGCTGTGTCGTCAACAGTGTTGTTCCAGTTTGCATTTTGAACTAACTGGTTTGAAGTCCAGCTCAGACGAAAATGAACTAGTTCATGTTCATTTGTTTGTTTTTAATAAAAAATGTTGCTATTTTTTAATAGAAGCTCCTTCTACCATCCATCACCAGTCCCAAAACACTGCCACTCCCAAACAAAATGAGTTATTGTACCGTCAAGGAATAAAAGACATGAGTTGCATTTAAAACATCAAAAAACAATGTTGAGATTGACAACATGATTTGTCACTTGAACAATGTGTCATATTCTGCTGAACGGGAAATAATAGTAGTTAAGGTATACTGTATATGTAATACAACACCCACCTCAAACTTTGTAAAAAGAACAAAAAATTCCTGATGATGCGTTGAAAACTGTGACCTTCCATTGAACAGTGTGGGTGTGGCAGTAAATTTGGATGTTTTGCCATTAAACAGGAGGTTATTACCTCCACTAAACATCATCTAATCTGCTCCACACTATAAACATATGGAGATGGGACCACAAATATTTCCTTGGAGAAGAATTCAGCTCTGCCTGCCTGTTTACTTTGTCATGTTTAGGGATTTTTGGACGAGCTACATTTCACTCTCACAGCTGGTATAAATTAACTGTATAGTTTTGCTGCCTTTAAATTGACCCCCCCCCACCCCCCTCCAAAAAAAAAAAATCTTCCTCTCAGTGAGTGGCACTGAGCAGCACAGATATGACAGCATATCTGTAAATAACTGCTTTCAGTGACATGCGGATAATAATTACGAGTGTGTCTTTTCCTCCGCAGTGTGTCTGCAGCCAGTGCCGGGCTAGATGACAGGGAAATGGCTTTGTCTTTTGTTGGACAGGTCTGCCATGAAGTGTTTCAGAGAGAGAATAAAAGAACGACAGGGAGAAAGTTGTTTATAGGAGAACATCAGTTAAAGTGTTGCTCTCTGTTCTCTGCATCCCTCGCCTCACTCCCCTCCTCTTTCACTCTCTCTTTCATTTATTTCATTGCTCTTTTTTCTCACTCTGTCAGTTTCTCTTTCTCTCCACCTCTTCCTGCTCACTATCCTCTTTCTTCTCCCTCTCGCCTCTGTCTGCTGCCGTCACAGATTTCTTCCTCCCTCGCCTGAAATATGAATATTTTAGAGCTAAGAAGCTTAAAGGGAACAATGAAATGGCCCCCAAGTTAAATTATACTCCATTTCCAGAGTCACAGAAGAGGGACTTTTCTGAGTGATGAGCACACCGGTGCCACAAGGGTGTGTCTCTCTCTCCCTCTCACACACACACACATAAGCTTTGCTTCTTCCTGCTTTCATGTCACATTTGTGATATTTCCCCAGATATTTGCTTCTGGAGACGCTAAACCAGGCAGCAGCAGCAGCGTAGCCCATCCACAGTGTACCACCCTGCCTCCTCAGAAATCATAATGCACACTTAAATTAGAGAAAGTAGAATTTCCTTCGAAGCCAACTTGCCTAAATGCTGTTTGTATCATTAAAGGAAAAGGAAGGGGGAGGCAGAATGAAACTAATTTGCATGCTTTTGGAGGCAGTTTGTTTTAGAGCTTTGTTAACAGAGTAAACAAAAGCAGTGCGTTGTAAGAGAAGAGTCGGTGGTGAGGGGGGTTTTTGTCTCCCAATTAGGCGAGTCACCCTAGTGTGGGCGTTGTAAAAGGGAAACAAAACATTCTGCTTAACCATCCATTTCCTATTGCAGAAAAAAAACTATGAACTGAAGGGAAAAATGCATCTACGAGCCAGAGCATCAGTGTTATCAGTGATGGCTGTTAGTCTGCAGAGCTGACTTCACACCACCGCACGGCCTTGAGGGATCAACAGACGTGTTTCTTAAACTGCAAAACCCATGTTTCTAATGTGTATGTGATCTCGAAGAATGACCACATTTCTTTGAAATCTGCGTCGCTTGGCAGCCAGCCAAAGATAACTGGTGGAAAAACATTGCTTATCTTGGAGGGAGGGGGGGAATATTAGTAGGAAATACAGGCAATAAATGTGTGTGGAGGATTGTAACTATTGACTCACACACATTTTATTTTGGAGGGGTTGTTTTTCTTCCACCCCTCGTTCCCTAATTTGAATTTCAATCCAAAATAAAATGACAAAAAAAAAAACCTCCAAAGAACAAAGGTGGGAGATTATTTACTCACCTGAGTATTCACACCTCAAAATGGCAATGGTATCATTGTCAAATATTAAAAACAAAGGTTCTCTAAGATTCAATTTGCCAGTTCAACTGCTGGGGAGGCAGTGGGAGAGGGGGGAGGGTGAAATATTAGTAAGCAAGATTGATTTAGTTGGGGACACTGTCATTTGAATAAAATGGAAGTGCTAAAAAGAAAGAAAGTAATTTAGCGGGAATTTAGAAATAATAGCTGTTGGGAGAGAAATGGAAGCAGGCGACAGCTGCCTCATTGTGTGAGTTTGAGGGAAATGAGTGTAGATTTTCAGTGGAGGATAAATGAGTTTCTGAAGGTTATTTCTTTGTGCTCAAAGGGCAGAAGATGAAGTGAGAGAGCAGCCTCTCTTTAATGGCTCCAACTGGGACTTATGAAGTTTAGCACAGCCAAGCTCCTGACCCTGTGATCACTAGACAGGGACTTCATAAACAGTCATGACAAGGATTAGTGGCACTGATCAATACCGGGGTCAAAGGTCCCAATATGGCCTTCTGAAACCTGACATCTGCTAATATTGTAATACTGGAAGTCATTCATGTCCTACACAAAAAACAAACAGCCTTGAACAGAAACGGGGGTGAGGGTATTTTTAGGATTCTTGATTGTTGGTCAGTTTACAGACAATGCTTGGGCTGTCATGATAGGCATTTTAAAGTATTTTCTGAGTACAACCACAGCCTTGAGAAGATTTGAAGATGATTCAAGAACTTGGGAGAGCTTCACGAAGAGTGCACTGTCAGTCAGTGTGTCAAATGCATGTCTGCAGGAAATGGGCTAAAACTGTCATATTCCTCTTACCAAGCCTTTACTGAACCACACACAACAAGAAGCATCTTACCTGGACTACCTGGACAGCCACTGGAAAACTCAATCACACAGCTACCAATCTAATGGTATCCTTGATTACTTTGTCATGTGGCGTTCAGCTACCCAGTGGTGTCACATGATCACTCAGTCAGTCAGTGAGGGACATGAGTGTGGCTCTGCTGTAAATAATAACATTTAGAAAGTGGTCTCCAGTTGTTGAGAAGACAGAAACCAAACCTGCTTTCTAATCACACTAAACATGGGCATCTACCTTTGAACAATATAGGGCCTTTGTATCACTGATTAAAATCAACAAAAACAAGACTAGGTGTAAACCTTGTATTTCTGGATCACTTATGGTCAAATCATGATGTTATAACCATGACGTCATCCGACAAAAATCACAAAAACACATAAATCAAAGACTAACACTGGGCTGGATTTTAGCTGGATTCACTGAAACATGATCCAAAACAGTTTAGCCTCTATTGACCTCAGTGACTGATCCAACAGTGAAAATATGATCACTTAGTTAATGACCTTTCACATTATAGGACTGGCCCCGCTGACCATTAGCCCCTCTCTGCCCGTGAAATCCTCCCAAAACCTTTTTTTCCTCAGAATTGCACTCAGAGAAATGTCTGAATTACAATCAGCACCACAGGAAGTCACAGGTATGCTTGCTGCGCTATGAGTCATCACCTAACACACGGGAAAGACAAAAGTGTTATAAAGAGTTCAGAATAGCTGCACTCAGACGAAGGTGGGGTGAAAAACCCACAGCTGTTAGAGGGTGGAAGATGCTGTGATAGTGTAAATAGGTGGTTAACGTCCCCTGTTGTAAAAAACAACAAGGGAAAGATGTAGTTGTGTAAAAGATGGGAAAAACACACTCCTGCCTACCCACCTTCACCCATGTACACTACTTTTTGCTAAGGATCCCACAGTGCAACAGTTCACATGACACTCTGCTCAGTAATGGAGAGAGATGAGTTTAATTTCCCAGAAACAAAGTCTGCAACATCTCAATTCATCACTTACTATGAAGCAGACTATTTGTTATGTAACCGTTGATGAGACTCAGACAGTGTCCTGACAGACATTTAACCGGTTCTTTAAAGGAGAGAAAGCCCAGAGGAGCATAAACAAATCCCACAGCACCTGAACAACACACCTATTATGTGCCATTATCATCACACTGAGAGGAGAAAGTCTTCACATTCATATGAAAGTGGAGCAGCGCTGACCGAGCTGCGCCAGCGGGGCTCAGCTCAAATATATTATCAGCAAAATAATTTAAACGACGCTATGACTCATAGGCTAATTACATCTCTTCTTTCTTATCTTGACAGGATAATTAAATGTTCCCTTTCATTTATGATTATCCACATTATCTCACATTATATTTGATTATCTGTAAACACAAATGTCTGATATCAGCCCATAAAGCGACGCGGGAGCATGTGCACATTGTAAAGAGAGATCTATAATAACCATAATTATTCCTAAAGTTACAAGAAAACTAATTTTGCAGTGTGAGGGGTTTATCTAAACATTAGAGTTTCATTACACACCATTTTGCTAATGAACTGTGTTCTGGAGGCTGTGACCCTGAACAACACTTCAAATATCATTCAGTACAAACCACCTCTGTAATTTGTAGTGTATTCTTGAAGTACTCAGACTTTTGAAACATTTAGTCATGTTGCAGTCTCGTACTGAAATCGTTAAAATTCTTGTTTTTCCCTCATCAGTCTTCCCTCACCTCACCACAACGACCAGTTAAGAACCTAATGTGAAGGCATTTCTGTGCCTCCAGACCTCAGGCAAACTGCAAACTGTCTGGGTTTTGCATTGGTTGATCACTTGAGGAAAATAATGTTATTGTGTTCATTCAGTTTGTGGTTCTCTCATATAGGTTTGCTCCACACAACACTGCATCTGAACCGTATGAGAGACCACTGCAAAAATGTGTGTTTAACATGAGAAATAACCAACTAATATGATTAGTTGCTGATTGAGGGCAGTGTTTCCCCCTGTGTGTTACTAACTTGTCCCCCCCCCCCCCGCCAGGTTAAGCACTATTTATCTAATTCTTTTACATAGGTTTTTATACTCCATACCAGTCATAGTGATGCAGTTGAATGTTCAATGGCAACACCATTAGGTCAACACATGAATGCATGCAAGGGGTCTGAGGTCAGGTGTCTTTCATCACCTGAAGCCACCCCCAAAATCACTGCCAACTGTCATGACAGGCTAACTTCACTTCACAACTCTGTCAAGCCAGTATAACAGGACATGTCATGGACACGGACAGAGTCGACGTCAACCTTGTTCACGTTAGCCGAGCCACAGGTCAATGACACACGGCTGGCTAGCATGGCTATTAGCATGTCGTCCCCTGCAGGGTCAGAGCAGCTGAGTACTTCTGCGAGCTGAGAGTTGTCTTCTATGTAGTCATATTTTCTAATTTCCAGTCAACTTTAAACACATGTCAAACTCAAGACCTGGGGGGCAGATCCGGCCCATGATACAATTTTTGTATCATTAATGGCCCATCAGTATAGCGCTCACACTACTCACACTATAAATCCCATAATACACTGCAACAGCTACTGTATGGACATGCCCAAGTAATAGATCAAGAAGCGCCAAGCCCTATCTGCTGTCCTGTTGACAACAAATCAGCACATGTCACCTAACTGATGCACATCTCCACTCCGCTCAAGACCGAGCCCCAAACGTAGATGAACTTACCGGTACATCCAGGAAAAGATGCCACATATCTGGTATGGACAAAATGGGACAGGAGAGAAAAAAGAAATCCTGGAGGGATATTGAGTGTAGTTGGATGAGGGAAAATGTTATTTTAGGCTGCAATATCACAAAATGTGAACAAGTTTCAATCATATTTTCCCCCTTTATTAAGAGAAAATAAATAAGTAGGTAAATGCTCTTTGGTGCTGTGAAGGACCTGCTGTAAACACCTGGGTGCTTCAGAGCTTTTACAAAGATGTTTTTACCATTAAAAGCTGTTAGCTGTTCCTCAGTAAGTTTTTATGACGGTTCTTTTGTGAAATCAACGTGTAGGCTGGATAAGGTAATGAAAGCTCTACAGATTGCAACCATTATCTCAAGGGGTGTGTGTGTGTGAGAGAGAGAGGGAGAGAAGGCAGGTGAAATTATGTCCCACGTGAGTTCTGTATGAGCCAATTACCAAGTGAGTTACACAACTCTGGCGTCTTCCTCTCATTTTTAAAATCCAGCAAACAAAAGAGAAACGTTTCTCTGGGTTTTTGCAGATGGCAGCCGCCAGATAATGTTTCCTGACCTGTCGATAACACAGCACCTACACTACGCACCTGTGTTGGAGCAGAGCATCACATTCATATTTCATATCAGAGCTGTATGTTGATCTGAATCCTCTCTCATCTACTCTTGATTTTTGCTCATCTGCATGTGTCAAGACATGCATGCATGCGTGTGTGCGTGTACGTGTGTGCGCGCGCGCTACCCACACAGTGGATGTTAGCACCCCCATATTGAGGGTGAGTCATCCATGGCAAGAAACAGTGGCAGCATCATTAGCATGCCACTCTCATCCTCCCACTCCCCTACTCCTTAACAGATTTTAACTGGCACAGCGCTGCCACGGATAAATCACTGTTGCCCTGCTACTGAAACACTCCCATAAAAATATTCAGTCAAACACACACTCGCACTGCTGCCTTCCTATTTCCCTTCCTATTTCACACCACTTATCCATGTAAGCATAACATATAACATGCCACTTTCCGTCACTGCATCACTGTGAGAACACTAGGTCTTAGCACACTCAATTCCACTCCGACAGAAACATCTAACACCGGATCCAGTCCGGTAAATAGTGTAACTTCGCAAATTAAATAACACAATTACAATTATCTCCATTAAATTGGGCTTGTTACTTGTTACTTTATGTGAAAATGGAGACAACTTGAAGGGATCATACAGTTCATGATCACTGATCAGCTGATCACCTGATTTGGTCGGCATGGTCACAACACAACCAGCCCACACAATGATGGAGCATTCAGGGTTTGAGTTTATTGAGTTTGTCGTGGAAATATTGGCGTTATGTTTCTGACACAATGCCATAACCTTAACCAAGCAGTGGCCATCCCATCACTGGCGACCTACTGTTAGATCTTTCACATTTTCCGAGTAGATCCGGACAACGATAGAAAAACTAATCTCTACTTGGGGATATGTGCAGCGCAAATACATACTTTTTTTTGCTACACAACAACACTATCTGTTTGAACCTGTGAAAGAGGTAATGCTTTATTTTTTAAATTCAACCTGCACTATACAGGGCCCTCAGAGCTCTACGCACTGCAGCTTAAGAAAACAACTTCATCAGTCTGATGCAAATACTCACAACACAATGTACATGTTCGAGGGACGCAAAAAAGTGACAAACCCAGCTAGGCCATGTTTGTTCAATGCTTCTTGAATTAAGAAGTTTTTAAAATGGTTACCTGTTAGTGGAGTTTAAAGTATAACATTTATATCACATTTCTGATATCACTGCTACTATGCATTGTTAGCTTAACATTAGTCTTTAGCTGGGTCCGTCACTTTTTGTGTGTTGTGAGTTTTTGCAGAGCATGTGTTGTCAAATTGATGAAGCTGTTGTTGTTTTTTTAAAAAGTTGTGGTGCATTTGTGTCTTTGAATGTGTTTTCTTGAGCTGCAGTGGGTTGATCTCTAAGAGCCCCTGTAAGAAGTCCTCCTTCAACCACAATGTGGAATGTGAATGCAGAATGGCAGAATGACAGATGAAGAAGACAAAAAAAAGGAAAAAAAAACAGAGTCTGACAGTTCTTCTACGACCATAATGTAGGCAACCCCGCAAAAGAAGGAAAAATCCTACTTCTTTTAGAGTAAGAGTTTTGTTGTTGTTTGCAGAATTACTCTTGTACTTTCTAAGAATGAGTTGCAACTTTACAAGCTACAGTGAAGAAGCAGAACAGTTAAATATTGACCTTAATATGACTCGCTCACTGCAAATGTTAAGATTTTTTTGTCAAATGTGAACAAATTAGTTTCCTCATAAAAATGCAAAATAGGCTACATGCCTTTATTTTTGTTGGAATGAAATTCAATTTGTAGTTAGATCTGACAGTATGATGTGTTGTGAAATCCATAAAACAAGAATTCTAGTTACAGTGTGTTTGGTTGCAGGTGGACACTTCATGTGATTCATTCACTCATACGGAGGCCTCAGGTTGGAAATCCATTCTTTTTCTCTTGATGTTGCTACAGTACAGGAAGATCTTGCCTTTCACTCAGTCCGAGCTGAGGGATCTCTGTGGTTGGTGACTGCAGCCTTAAAGGATGAGGCTGGTGTTATTATACTTCGTCTCTGTCAACAAATATAATGAAAAGACCAAAAGCAACAATGAGTTTCACAGTTCTCTCTGACTCACCGAACTCGAGGCACATCACCACCCGAAGCCCATTTGTTCCTGTTGAAGTCATGACTCTTTGATGAGCCGGGCGACTGTCACTCAAACAGGAGTAAATAAGAATTTGTTGGTCTTTTTTCCATCAAAGGATTAATACACATTTGGTACAAACATAAAAATTTCTGGCAATGGGTTGGTGTGTGTCCACGGTGATGAAGGAACATGTCACCTGTGCAACAGCAGCTAGTCTCCATCACAATAAAGCAGAAATGTGTTTCCATTGAGTTAAAGTTATGTGAGGAAAGTTGGGTTTTCTCCTTCTGATATTGTTGCAGTTAAACATAGTGACACGTTTCCAGCATCTGCCTCCAGCATCACTGCAGCAGGAGCCACAAAAAAGTGTTCCCATTTTGTGTAATAACTGCTTTGTCCAGCAGTCTGTAAACCTAATGCGCACCCTAATGTGGCATTTTTGATTATTTCCTTGTGACAAGCTTTTCTTTGAAACCGGGTGTTGGTCCATTTTATATTTTGATCTACAGTCTAATGTGAGCCAGACCAAAATAAACACTTACTCATTTTAAGCAAGAAAATGAAATTTAAACATCTCTACCTCCAGGCTGAATCAGGTCTTAGAGCAATGCTCACAGTCGATCTATGACACCTGAGCTGACCAGTACTCCAAAATGTCATCAGTTCACTGTCAGTTTTGCTTTTCATATATTTTGTTGATCACAAGACACAAATCAGAATATCACATTTACACGATACAATCGTGACACTACTCTCTGCAAAGACTAGACCCTTGAAAATATCATATATGTACAGATGATGCTTTATTACCTGTGTCAGGTGAGTAACAGCATCATTTTAGATAAGATTAGTTAAACTATTTCTGCTGATCATCATCAGATCATTGTCTGGACCTGCAGCTCCTGAACTGACAGGCCATGTAGCAGGTCTGAGGCCTTTCTATGAATAAATGATGTTTTATATCTGACACTTCAATTTCCCTCTGTGGAATCAATACTGCTTATCTGGTGATGGCATCAGAACCAGTTCAACCCCCACACAAATAAACACTTACATTTGAGATGAGATGTCAGTTTGCAGACAGACAATGCTGTGTCAAGACAAAGTAAAAGACCCTGAGCCGCGATTTAGAGACACTTTATTAGAAACCCTGGTGTATAGCCTCTGATAAGCCTCAGAGAAATGCAAATAGTTCAGATCCTATTGTCACAGAACACTGCTGTTATAATATCTGGTTTACATATCTCACAGTGTTTCCTAGAGGCCTCTTTGTTCAGTTATATTTTATGTATATTAGAGGTATGCCAACAGCAGAGGAGAATTTAGACGAAAGACCTTAAGGTTATGAATTGATTTTTCCTCATTCATCCACAGAGCCCTCTCTGTTCTGTCTGACTTATAGGCTCTATAACCAGTCGCACTTTATTTCATCCAACCGATGGATCGTCAGTCATTACGAAGTCCTGCATCTCATGAATATTCAATTCCAGCCGAGTGCATTAAACCGCACTCCGCAGTGGTTACAGTGGCTACAGGCCTAATTATGTTAAGGAAAAGGAACTCAGCTGGCAGATTTGAACGTGCAGCTGAACTTTGTGTCCTCGGAGGACAGCGTGCAAGACGTCTCTTATTTCAGAAATGTTCAGGCTCCTTTGTCTTTTTTATCGTAGCACATCCAGAGGGGCAGTCCCAGTTTTCTTCTTTTAGGACAAATGAAAACTTCCTGGAGCTTTGTTGCCACAGTCTTTCTCCATTCATTAAATCAGCCCGAGGCGTTTTGTTCTGCCTGCGGCGCGGCATTGGTCCTCGCCTGCTCCTCTCCCTCTCTTCATCATCTTCTGTTCTCCTCGCTCGTTTGATCACAAGCCGGGATGTTACATAATTTCTGACAAGTGCTCAGCCTTTTATCAGAAGGAGTGGATTTGATTGGAGATGTAGGTGAATGGCTGTTTTGGGTCATCTGAGGTGATGTAGCCTGTGGCTTCCCTCATAAGGGGAGGCCGACATGTTCACGCAACGCTTAAGATGACTGGTGTTAGATTCTTAAACTGCAGGTCATAGTGTGTCTCCAGAGGTTAAAGCCTACACTTGAAAGTCACATAGTGCTCATTAAAGTGTACTACTAAAAGCTCTCCATAACTGCTGCTGTAGCTCACATGAAAAGCTCATCAACCAGGGCAGTGGCTGTATAAGATGTGGGAAAGTGGACTTTAAAAAGAAGCCACAGTCTGTGATAGTTTGACTAAAAATAGAAATACTTAAGGGAGATTATGTGAAGACTGTATGTCAGAGCAGCAGCCAGCGTAAAGGATTCGTCTCATGCTGCACTGTACATTCATCCTCCCTGTTTGTCCTCATCTCTGTCACTCCTTTTCTGCTTCAATGCCAATTTAAGCACAGACACACAAGCACGGAGACACACACACACACACACACACACACACGCTCAATCACACAATGGTAAAACTGAGTTGGCGGATGAGGTGTCAGCATCACTTCAGAGACAGGTTGATGACAATCCAGCTGGAGTCACACTTTTAAAGGTCACACACACTCTTTTTTTCTATCTCTGTCTGTCTCTCTCTCACGCTCTCTCTCTCACTCTGACTCGCTCTCACACACGCACACGCTTGCACACTTTAATTAAAAGCTGCAATCAAGCTGACTTCTGCATATATTAACACCTCTCACAGACGTGACAATGCCGTCATCCTGCTGAAGTTATAAAAGTCTGGAGTATTTAATCTACACGACTTCAACTTTTGGACTGTTGGTTTCTCAAAAGACATTTCACAAATGTGAAGAAAAAAAAACTGTGAACACCACAATGAGAAAAGTATTCATGCTAACATGTCAGTTAGTTCACAGTGGAGAGAGAAGGCAGAGTTGTAGTTCACGCCATCGTATTTAATTAGATAGACATGTGGTCTGTACATCAGCACAGCTGTTACTATAAAACACTGACAGCACAGCGAGTCACTGTCAGAGTGACTGATTCCTGTGTTTAAACTTCACCCTGTGCTTCAAAGTCCGGTTGCTTTTCGCTGTTTTGCTAAACCCCCCCCCAGCCATTTTACAATGTGTATATTTGTGTCAAAAAAGAGATTACAAGGTGTTTTTGTGTCGAGGTTCTGCTGAGGTGAGAGTTGGGACACTGCGTTGGGGGCGCTGAAGGCAGAGAGCCTCCATCCTCCCTGTAACAAGTCATTTAACCATCACAATTGGTCTGAAGCTGTTTAATCCAGGTAAAAATCTTGCACAGTTCCTCTTTAAAGTCAGTGATTATATCTATTTTATTTAGACTTAGCATTTGTTTCCAGGCAGATAGTTATGTACGTACGTAGAATTCTTCTGATAAAAGGAACCAATGAGAGAATCAATAAATAGAAGAAATCAAAACCACATCCACACCTAGTTCTGCCATTATTTAAGTCCTTTACCCCAGCAGCAGCCCCTACAGGCTTTAATGGTCACTGTCCTGAGGGTGGCAGTGGGCTTCAGCCTTTAGGGAGCACTATGATGTGCCTCATTTAATGGCAACGTTTTTATTAAATTAGATTTTTGTCCATTAATTAATTAATGCATAGCCTCCCTCACAGCCTCCTTTTAAATATAACTAATTTTAAATAAGCCATGTCCCAGAAGAACCGGCCCCCTCCTATGGGTCCTAAGGGGGAAGGGGGTGGGGGAGAGCAGTTCTGAAAAGGAGGAAACGTTAGACCCATGAAAGGACAGCATCCTCCATCAGGCTCTAAGGGAGCAGTAAGGCGAAGTCACCATACATTAGACACTTAATACTGTACTAAAGGAAAGTGAACCTGCCACACTGATTTGCCCACTTACCCGAGCACCTTCACTTTGTCCTCTTTTTCTGATTCTGCTCTTTGATCTAGCTGTACAGGTTTTTTCACTCTGTTACTCCCTTTCTCCATTTCTCTTTCATTCATTCTATTTCAAACAAGTGCAGCTTAAGTTTCAGTGAATCCCAGCTGTTAATACCAAGAACTGATGACCAAGAGTATCATCATACAGAGGTTTGTGGCCTTGTGTGTCCACTCCTCCACCGACCCAGAAACCCTGAAATGAGAAACGTGGAGCCTCTTGTGAAGTTCTACTTCTGCACATGTTTCAATAATGGGTTCATCTTTAGGCTTATTATCATGATCATCATCACCACATGAGTCTACACTATTGGTGCCACTGACTGTCCTTTCACCTGTCCTATTTCATTCTTTGCAATATTCCTAAGAATTATGTACTTTATTGTTGAAATTTTACATTTGTAATTCTCGCAAATTTTAAATTTAATTTCTCTTAATTTAAAAACTTAATTTAAGAGGAAATATGCAAGACTTTTATCTTAACTATGCTACATTTGTACCTTAATTAAACAGCTTCGGAGTAATCGTGATGGTTAAATAAATGACTTGTAACTTGTTACAGGGAGAATGGAGGCTCTCTGCCTTCTTGGCCGAAAACCTACCTTGCAAGATCAGTGCCTCCGACCCAGTGCCCCAGCTCTCATCTCGGCAGAACCGAGAGACTACCGCACCCCATAACCTGTAATCTCTTGTTCATGGCAGATAAGACGACACAAATATACACATCATGACAAATAACGTTATCCACCGCTCCATAGATTGCTTTGTTGCTGCTGTTGCTGCTGTGTTGAAAACAAATGCACATGGCTGAAAGGAGGGTTAGCAAAACAACAGAAAAGTGACAAGACTTGCATAGTTCCCCTTTAACTCAGTGTGGTCCTAATACCCATGTCAGCCTTGAAAAAGAGCTCTTGGACCTCACAGCGATGATGACCCGATTAAATAAAGATTAAAAAAAAAACCCATAAATTTCTCCATGTATTGAAAAGAGCAAAAAGACTGACATAAAAAAATGCATAGAAGCCTTTACAACAAGACATAAAGAGGTTGTCACAATGTTGTCATCACTCTGCATTCATGTGTTGCTGTTTGTTTGACTCAGCTTATCATTATCATTTGCTTTGCCTTTCCAATTCAAAAAGAAGCTGGTGCTGTGAATACTAAAAAGCATTTGTCTATTTTTCTGGATAATTAAATGTTTTCCTCAAGATCATATTTTGCAAGAACAAAGTAACTGAGAAATTGTGGAAAATATAAAATCATTTTTCTTGTGATTTTGATTTTCCATGTCCACACGGTTTTCAGAAGTGACTGAAAATGCTTTAAAATGATTCCAACACCGTGGAACCTTTTTTTTTCTTTATCATAGAAACTTTAGAGCAGCTTCTCGTGGCAAAGGCTTTTCTTTGCAAATTCTTCACTTATCCATCAAAATAAGCACCTGAGCCCTGAAAACCCTGCAGCTGAAAAACAAATGTTTGTCAGCTGATCCATTCACAAGCTAGAGACACTGGCGACGACCGTTTGCTCCACTTCGGCTCTAAACACTCCCTCGATCTTCTGTGCCTGAGTCTGAGGATCCAGCCCAGCGGTATCAAAGCGCTATGGGAGCGAGATACGGACTGACAGCATTGTCATATCAATTATCATCCCTGCTAAAGACGTATCTCACTTAGGCTGAAGTGAACAGATAGGGCCTGCGCAAAGCCACTGTACAAATAATTGCTCGTCCATAGCTGCACCTGTCAAATACAGTTAACCGTGTGGGTTTCCGTCGACAGGGAGAAGGAAGGAGAACAGATAAGCTCCATTTAGTTTGAGAGGTGATGTGCTTTTAAATTGCAGTGGCAGCTGTAAAAGAAGGGAGGCCTGTGTTTCCACACCAAGGAAACAGAAAGTAAGATAAAGAAAAGCATCAGGCAGGAGAAAATAATCTGAGGAGAAGTGTGTCAAGGCCATCGTGGCCATCTTTAATTTCAGGGGCGTAGTGACCCGTTACCACACCGGCATGAAGTGTTATCAGCAGGATGAATATACCTTTCTATCAGAAAACTATAAGGTGATTTGTTTGGACCCTGGAAGAACATGCACATTGTTTATTTAAAAGGATGTAGAATAAGAAAAGAGACTTATTTTCTTTACAAGTGTCATTCATTTTGCACTGTGTGTATTCACACTTGCGTTGCATAGATGCAACACAAGTAGATGTTTCTGTTTATAATTGATTTCTGTGACCTGCAGTAATTGTGCTTTATACGTGTTTAGGGTTTAGGTGTTTGTTATAAACCAAAACATCAGAGCAAAGTCTCTGTATATTTATTCATAATGTAATTTAAAGCAACACTATGTAGTTTTTGAACACAGACAGCCTAAGTATAGGACTGGTGTTGTAGAACTTTACACCTCCCCACCACAATCTCACTCCCGCAGTCAGAGTTACAGGGGGAGTGGGATTTTGTTCAACAGCAAACTCAAGCCAGGTCTCCCTGCTCCTCTCACCTGCACACGAGCACCCTGTGCTGGGACGAGCAGCCGGCCAGCCTCCCCTCCAGAGCTCCGGCGGCACACAAAACTCTGACAAGGTTCATGTTGGTTCACTTCTCACCCTCCTCTGACAAAACCTTCTTTGCTTTCCTTCAGCACCAGCTCCGTCAACAAATTTACATTACTGCGCTTCCCAGGGGATGCTCATGAAGTTGGTCACACACTTCACCTTCACAGCAGATTGGGTGGGGGGGCTGTGCACCTACCCGCACAGGAAGGTGACATACTGCAGTTGCAGCCTGCAGCCTCAGGCTGCATCGGCCACACGATTCATCCTATTAACTGTTTTTCTACCGCTTGAATGAGTTTAGAAACAGTATTTTAAGGTCAAGAATCTACATTGTGTTATTTTAAATGACAATATGGCCACATGCAACATCCAAACCGCAGGAGCTGCAGTTTAGTTGATAAAGGCATGTGTCACAATTAAGTAAAATAAAACAGAATCTGAGTAGATTCTGGAGATAAGTAGATAGAGATAATTTCATGTCCAAAATATATATGGAGACTATAAGCCAGGCCTTACTGTGTTGTGGCAGTCAGCATTGATCAGCTGCAGCAGCTGGCTCTCAAACTTCTCCAGGGACGGCTGGAGGGAGATGGTCAGTCTGTTCAGGGTGAAGGGCAGCATCTTGAGCAGCTGAGGCCTCAGCAGAGCGTCTCCTGGTAATGACAGCGTGAACATAGCATCAGCATGTTATGACATTCACACACTTATTTCAGAGTCAGAGCGCTGCCAGGTTCCTCTTCCTCTTTAGCTCAGAGAAATTCTGCCCTGTTGGAGGAAAAACCACCATCTGGCACAATAAATATGTGAAACAAGTATTTTTCCATTTGTGACCCATTTGCAGAACACTGACCATCATCCAGAGAAAATTCATAATTGCATCCCAGAAGTTCTGGAGACCTAAAAAGAAAGCGGTCATGTGGAAAACACATGGTTTGATGCAGCATCACAGCCATGCTGCTGATTCCACTTCCACACTAATCTGTCTGCCTCACACCAGACTCCAGAGACACTCCACCCCAAATGTTTCATGTCTGTAGAATCTGTGTTGAGACCACAACCTTGACTTTAGTTGTAACAGAGCAGTAGTTGACGTGGTCAGTCCATGGCTGCTTCTGTTTGAACCTCTGTCTTAACAAAAGCATCAGCAAAATTTAATAAATAAAAAATGCTTTTAGAGAGCACTGCATCTGAATTCTGTGACCAGTGGCATAGAACATGGAAAGCAGCAGCCCAACATGGACAGGTAATACTCGTCTAAAACTGCTGCTATATTTAATGCTATATATAATTGGCTACTATCTGTTGACACTGTGTATAAAACACCAGTGCTTCCATTGCTTATGGCTGAGTCTAAGAATATAGGACTCAAAACTTAAGTGACATTTCAAACATCATGCTTTATTGTGTTATCCCTCTTGTGAGCAAATGTTTAGGAAATACGGACAATGCCAATGTATGTATACACATTCACCCTGTTTTATTTTTGTTTCAGCTAAAATTCAATAAACGTAATCTTGAAAAAAAGAAGTTTAGGTAGTGCAGAGTGACAGAATATGGGATGTAAATGAGTGGCAGGGAGGATGTAAACAAATAAACAAACAGTTTAACACTGTAAACCATTACCTTCCAAACCACACAAAATAAATTCAGTGAAGCATCATTTATTGTCACATTCAGACTCCTTCACAGGGATTTCTATCCAGCTGGATGATGAAACCAAAGCCGTTTTTGGCAGGGCTTTGATTATGAATATATTTGATTAGAACTTTTCGGAGAGACAGCAGCTTGGTCTAAATAACCGCTCCATTGATTTGTGGTAAGCAGCCTAATGCCAATCACTGGGATATTTACTCCACGGAGAGAGATACCAGTGCCTGTGTCAAACAACAAAAACTGTTTCCATTTGGATACTTGGCAAAAATTAAATCAGAATCGATTGAAGAAAGCATCTCAGCCAATGGATGAAGTGGGAAAGGCTGTGAAGTCCACAATCAGCCCGTTCAGATGCACAGCAAAGAGAAAATGGCCAGTGTGATTGTAATCTCGTCAAGAGTAATGTAGCCATCAAGCGTTTCATTGCAGCCCTTGTCTCTGGAGCACAGACTCGGGCTGTTCTGAATGCAGCGTGAATATCAAGCCGGTGGCTGTGGTCTTAAAAGGCAGCTTAGGTCTCCGCTGCTCACAGCCCCAGAACATGAAGAGGATTAGCCTGCTACCATACCTCCCACTGACTCTCAATGATTATAGCTCTGCACTGTCAGACTTCATTACATTTCCCCTTAGAAACTTACTTTCTAAGTACTGCAGACTTTTCAACTTCTGATGGAGCCGAGTTTCCAGAAAGACCAAAATTAAATATTAAGTGATGATTTTCTGGTTTGTTATTTTGACAGCTGGAGGCATAAAACATGAAAATACATTTGCTTACATATAGTGACATCCACACTTCAGTAATGACATGATAAAATCTTTTTTAATGGGAAAAGGTAATATGATTTTCAATTTGAAGTACATGCATTCTCGTTGTTCCTCTTCTTGTTCTTCTTATTCATGTTGCATTTGTTCCAGCTGTTCTTCTTCTTCTTTTTGATCCTCTTGTTGTTCTTCTTGTTGTTCTTGTTCATCATCTTCTTATTGTTTGTCTTCTTCCTCTCCCTCTTGTTTTTGTTGTTCTTATTTTTGTTCTTCTTTTTGTTCTTCTTGCTTTTCTTCTTGCTCTTGTCCAGTAAACACAGAGTGGAGATGGAAACATCAGCCCACTTTCATGTGTATCAAACTCAAAAACAGACTGTTTTGTCTGACAGTAGCTCACAGTGGAGGAACAAGTGAAAGGGCAGCAGAACTTCACACAGACAGTAAAATCTCCTAAAAAACTGTAGTGTCTTGTGCATTCAGGCTGCAATTTGTGCCAGAAAGGAAAGGAAATGGGAGGAAGATGTGGAACATGAGCAGTAAGGCTTGTTAAGGTGCAGAGAAAGTTGGAGAGGTGAACTTATTTGGAAAAGTTGGGAGAGTTTGTTGCTTGTTGTGGCTGAAACTCAGTCCACCTGGCCTGACACACGATGTTAGCAATTTCATTTCGCTCACTGACCCGACCTATAACACATTTCCCGAGTTTCTATTTTAACCCGATTATTTATTAATCTGTTTTTAAATTAGTAGAGAGAAGATGAATGAAGACAGACTCTCTTATTCAATCATATATTCCACAAAGTGTTATGTGTTGTTGATTCTTCGACACAACACTTTCCCAATGATGTGATCTTTACCTGTTGGAGAAGGTGCAAGGCCAGGAATGTCCTCATCTCCTGAGACGAGGACGTTCTCCGGGAGGAGGTGCATCATGGACGCCAGCGCAGGATGTCTTCTCAACACACAGTCCAAATGGGCACCATCAATAGTCTTGAAGACAGTGCTGTCTGCAAAAAGAGACAAGTAGCATATGCATGGGGAACAATGCATGTGAATTTCATTTGTATCTCTGTTCTAAATACAAGTGGATCAGACATGATGTTCCCTCACCACCAACACCACCATCACTCCTCGTCCACACAGATGTCTCATCCATCTACCTGCTGCATCACGGTTTAATATTTCCCCAGAAGCAGCGAGTCACCTGACAACATGACACCTAACACACAATCACTCCCATTTTTCAATATTCCATTTGGCTGCTGGTGACCTAGGTGCAATGTTCCATTACAGCGTGAGCATCGTTTTCCAGCGCTAAACTGAAATGACAACCACTCTGCTCGGAAAAAACGTGCTCCATCGGACGAGCGCGGCGGCGAGGACGAGGCAAGAGGTATGAGCAATGAGATAGACGTCGTCATCTTTCAAGCAGGTCATCCGGTGACAAGTGACGACCCGCGACTCCTACCGTCTACACAAAGCGCAGACCATTTGGAAGGTGAGCAATGTGGTGTTTGATGCGCCGCGTATGTTGGCTTCCTTCAAGCCTGAACGGCATCACAATCTTTCACTGTGACAGGGTTAATGATTGTACCTTCAACAGCATCAGTGACAATCAATACAGGAAGCTGCGCTCGCTCCCATAGGCTGTTTCAGCAAGCCGTCGGTGGACTATGTGAAGGTGAGTCGTTACAGATAATGAAATGGGAGCATTTGCATTTGACTGATGGCTTCATAATTATCACAGTAAACAGCCGTATGACGATAACAGCTTATGGCCGCCTCCCACTCACAGCAGCACAGCAGTTCTCTACAAACAACAGAAAAGTTTTCAAACTAAAACTACAGATGTGTAGCTTCTTCTACTGCCCTCATACTGTTAACACTTGTGCTTTAACTTAGTGGTACCATGGCAACCATGTCAGAATAAGCGGTAATTTCACTGTTATCTCAGAACAGGGGAGTTAGATGTACAATACATCAGTGGCCCCCAATTTTTTTTGCATTATGGACTGGTTCCAGAAAGACAAAGTTCTCATGGCTCAGTTGTGGAGGGGGGTCAGGGTCTGCAACAAGTTTAACAGGCGTGTAATTACTGCACAAATTGCCTATTATCAGGTGATTGTTGGATTTCAAAGATAAAAGAAAATACATGAGTAACTCATCCTTTCTGTGTAGCCCAGTAACTGTCCATGACCCCGAGGCTGGAGACAACGGCAGTACATCTCTTCACCAACAGTTTTACCTCTGAGTTGATTAGATTTCGATTAAGAACATTGTAGAGAACTACAGGAGGTATAAGACCTTTACATTTTCATTTAATTGGAGAGTTAACAGGAGGAAACAGATGCAAAGGCACGTTAATGCAACAGAGAGTCAATGTGTTCAACAGCACTGGTGGTCTGCTCATTAACTTGTGTAGTGAGGATAGACGGTTTGGGAGAACAAACATCAACCAAGTTTCAGTCGCCCAAGCTTAACTGTGACAGCTGCGGATCAGAGACGTTGTATGATGTGAGTAATACTGGGATTTGTTTCGGCATTTTTGATGGATGGTGTAGAGATCATTTAGACCATCCAGGGGTGAAAAAAAAGGGGCTCGAAAATGAATCCATCATATTGCGCATCAGCGGCTGTCAGGTGACAACCTACAGACGGTGATATTTTCCATGCAGTTAAGAGAGCTCAATTAATTTGCAGGTCAAAGTTAAAAAAAAAAAAAAAAAAAAAAAAAAGACTCCACCTATGATGAGTTCAGGGCTCGCAAGAGTCTGCTGCAAGATTCTTTGCTCTTGTGGCTATTGATTAGAGAGAGAAAAGCCCTTCTAATACCACATATGGTGTAAAATGATTCTATGATGGGAATTCAAGAGTTGCAACAAGCAGACAATCGCCTACTCATTACTGCCAGGCTTCTGGAGGAATTGGGCCCAAATGCAGACACAGAAGCCGAGTACAGGTGAAGAAACTGATTTATTTACTCACCAGGACACAAAAGAACACACAGGCAGGAACACAGGGGATGAACACAGACCAACCAGTGAAGGGCAGTGGGAACAGACTGAGATAAAACAGACGAGGGAGAAACAGGACTCAGGTGAGGCGCATGAGGTAATCACAGGAGGGGAGAGCACAGGAAGACAAGAAAAGGTACTTCAAAATAAAACAGGACATAAACAGGACACAGAGACAAACCATGACAATTCAAGTCTTTTAACTTGTAAATGTCAGCTTTTAGAAACTTCAGGGCAAACCAGGGGAAAAAAATAGTTTAACTCCTGAGATGTCGACAATAAAGTTCTTTTGCAACGTGGAAACCAGTCTATTCAGATGTCAGCAAAGGCAGCGCTGTGGATTTTTAACTGCCACATTTAAGATGTGTTTTTTTAAGAAACAGGGGTAACACATTTGTAATAAAAGCAACAACATCACAAAGAGATGGATCAGCTGTGCAGCATGAGTGAAAGGAAAACAGATTTTATGCCGATCCGTTGGAAATAAAACTGTTTCTCAGGGACTTGAGAGTCGAATTGAATAAAACAATAAAATCAAGCAAAGCTAATGCGCTCACTGGAGGGACGGGGAGAACTTCTATTGTAGACAGCTTTCATCCATTTTCAGGGCAGAGGCAGCACCTTTATCTTTAAAGTCAGTGAGAGGGACTGAGAGGGGAAGAAGATGATGGAGTGTATCACTGTCTCCTCCCTTCCTGTCCACGACTCAATGCTGCCAAGCCCTTCAACTGCGACTCTCTCCAACAGTTAACTGACTACAAAAAAAGTGCTTATGTCTAAAGCCAAAAAGAAAAAAAGGGAAAATGGTTTTGGGAAAATCTCTGAGGTTGCAGCTCAGCTTCAACTCCGCTCTACAAACATTCTCAGTGGCGACAGCAGCTTTCATTGAAAAGGTGTCTCTTACACATAAAAAAAAGAAGTAGGGTGGGTGTGAAGGGAGAGAAAAAGAGGGAGGAATCAAACATAGAACTTTCTTGACACAGATGGTGCCCAGGTGTCGGCAACTTTTCATCATTTATTTCTTGTTATTCATTATGCATCAAGCTTGGGTTTCAGTCAGATGCTGTGCATAGATTAGAAAACTACCCCAAAAATGTCCTTACAGCAGTGGTGTGGTACCTCAGAGTCAGTTGAGCAGCAGCTTGGCAAGAGATGTGAAACTAAGCAAGTCGGGGGAAAAAAAACCAAAATAAGAAAAAAAAAATGGCTCAGCATCAGAAAAACAGAAGCAGCGGCTCTGGGACAAGGTTGAGTTGGAAAGAAGAAAGAAATAAAGATGAGATGGGTGATTTTCTAGAGGGGGTTTTGGTGTGAGTGAAGCCATTTGGTGACTTGCAAGAATCGTTTGTTTCTATGTTTGGTACTGAGCAATAGCTTTGGTACTTGTGTGCGTAAATTCAGAGATGCTGATACCAACACACCATTTCATACATATATCTGTTTTGAATCAACTTTTGGCAGTGGTGGTGAAAGTCATATGATGTGTCACAATTCGAATACTTCCATACATGATAAATATTTTGAGTATGAAAGTGCATTCACACTGACAAGTATGGCAAAATGCAGTGTACCGTAAGTACCCAGATGGTGCACTCACGGTCAAAAAGTTGAGTGTGGAACGATGGACACTTCTAGGTGAAGCTCTGACTTAAGCACTTAACCTTGAGCTTCGACCAAGCTACAACTTCCAAGGCTGAAATATAAAGAAGCAGAACATGCAGTTCCTCTATTGACCACTAGACTGCGTCTCCAACAGTGAGACAGTCCCCATGCTTCTTGTCTGCTGTTCATGTTTTTGCTCTGTTTTCCTGCAGCACATTTTTTTTTGCATGCAACATGTTTCTACTGTTATCGTTTTGGATTCTCATAAGTATTTTTGAATCCACATATAAAGAGTAAAGGGGGCCGTTGCTCCATGTTTGCCTTTGTTGGCCTGCGTATGAAGCTGAGGTATAAGTACAGGTGCAAAAGCCACAGCAGGGGAAAAGTATTGTTCAACTTCATTATGTTTGTTGAAAATTTGAGGTTCACCCAAACAGCAATAAAGCCTGGCACTGGTGGTGAAAACAAACGCATGTGTGGGATGCCTCAGAGACAGATATGCAGAGAAGACACTGGCAAACATCTTTATCTTGGCCACAAAGAAGCTTTTTGGTCTATCGGTGAGTGAATTAGTCAAGGCTTTACCTTCCTGTCCCCCACATAAAGATATAAGCAATAAATTAATGCATCGTGGTGCTGCCTCAAATTAAGATATGTTAATGTGAACACAATGTGCCATCTGTTTGTCCTCTCATCACACTGAAAGGGCCCCAGAGGAGCCCTCCGTCCCTCTCACTCCGTTTTCTCTTCCCTCTTCTCCATCCCCCTTTTTTCCAATTTGCTGAGAGGAGGCTCAGATGAAGCCAGTGAGCTCACTGCTTCTCTTCATTCTTCTTCCCTCCTTATTTTTGCCTCCCACCCTTTAAAAGCTTTGAAAGGCCCCGAGGCAACTTCCCCTCATCTGTCTTCTCTCCTTTTTCCCTATTTCCTGCCTTTTGACCCTGACTCCAGCTCTGGGAAATAAAGAAGTTTTGACTCCTGTGCCACCACCAGTCTATTTCTTCCTTCTGTATCTACACTGCTCCTTTCTCTGTTGCTATTCAGACCAACTCCACCTTGTGTTTCTTCATTTGGGTTTTTCTCCACTGGCATTATAACCTTTTCCTTCAACGTGTCTTTCAGAGGTTAAAACTATGTTTAACCTAATTTCTAAGTGTTTTTTTGACGTCACACAGGACCAGTTGCATTTGTAAAGGACTGACAAACAACATAATCTGGAGGGATCCTCAGAGATGTATGAAGAACAAGAATTTAGCAGGTCCACTATTTTTAATCAGTGCTGATGATGAATGATGTACATTGTTGATGTTAGGGATGCTCAAGGGGAGATGGTTTAGAATAGTAAGTAGTCAATAGTAACACATTATTTTATCTTCCTCTTGGATTCAGAAAAATCTTTCTCCTCTTTTTCCCTCCTTATTGTATATAGCACTACATTTTATCCACTGTCAGTTCTCATTGTGTATAACAACTTCATAATAATAGTTCCTTTTCATTTACTTATATTTATTTTTTCTTCATTAGATTCTAGATTCTCTCTCTCATCATTGTTCAAACACTAAAAATAATCTTTTTTTCTCTTCAATTTCTACCCCTCAGTATCTGTTAATATGAGTGTATAATCCTTTGTGTTGAACCTGGGCACTGGTTGATCTATTTACTGTATGTAGAACCATCTTTGACTCAGTGCATATACATTACTCGGTGTAGGCTTCATGGTCACTCAGACAGTTAGAGAAAAATACATGTGAAACACATTTTAACTAATTTACTTGAGAACCTCACTTTGAGAAAGGCTGCACTGTCTTTCTGTCCTCCTCTTTTCATGTGTCCCTGCCCAGAGGGAAAGTGTGTGTGTGTGTGTGTGTGTGTGTAGCTGTGCCAGTGGCAGAGCGCCTGGCGAGGCAGTAGAACACAGAAATCCATGTTATTTGGCATCCACCAATATATATGTATACCCTCTGTGTGTGTCCTTACCCTGCAACCAATTACATCCCTGTACACACCACACTACACATTTACTCAGGAAGCATGCAAACAGGCTGGCAGTGGCACCTCTTAGCAATGAGTTACATGTTTCCAGGAGGCCTGTTGTCAGCACTGGAACGGTCACCACAGATCTGCAGCTGTTAGAATCAGAAGAATCAATCAATAAATTCATGCACACAAATACAGTCCTGTGCTTTTAAATGATTTTTTTTTTTTTTTTTTACATAACTGTTCTGAATAACAATGCTGGCATTATTCTGTATTTTTCTCCCCGTCAACAAATATGTAACTCCCAATGATTCTTGCTTTTTCCTTGTAGGGATGAGACTATCTGTGAGTCTCACAGCTGGATTTACATTTCTCAGTGACATAACTTAGTCAAGAAGTGGTTCTGAGAAGCAGGTTGGGTTTATCAATGAGAAAGTCAGAGTTGATAATCTTCAGATCCACAGAGGAGGACTTGGATTTGCCCATAACATTTCATCTACTGCCCAGACTGTGTGATGCTTACGTGTTGTACAACATCAAGCTTTACCTATAAACTTAACTAATAAACATATCCAACAACAGCATATTCGTGACCACAGTGGCCCGAGCTGGAATCTGACTGTCAACAATCATTAAATCTCATATCCCTTAAATTATTGCCCATCATTCTCTGTCAGCTACCAATAATGACAACGCTGATAGCATGTGACTGATGCAGCAAGTGGCACTTGCCAATCTGACTCAGTGACATTTGAGCTGCAGCTCCCACAGACAAGAGGAGACTGTTTATCTGTCTTTAGTTCTGCTGTGAGAGGAAACAGCTGAACATATTCTCTGTGCAAAATCTTGCATAAATCCACAGTCATGTGGTGGCAAAGCATGAAGTCTCCTCCCTGACCCTGTTTTCATTCTATCGGCTTTTGCTCAATGTTGTGATGCAGCAAACAATCCTCAGTGGACTGTAAAGACAAAGACCGCATCTCGCACTGCAAACAGCGGAGAGGATGCCCACCCACCTGATTTATTCCTGGGGACAGAGCACAATCACTGGCCTTGGAACAGAAAATCAGCTCCATTGTGTAAATGGCAGGACCGAGGCTTATTTGCTCATGTCAGGAAAGTTCATACAGTATATACCCAGAGTACATCTTGTGAAAGACACATTCAGATGCAGCTGAAGGTTTAAGGCATCAAAGACACAGGAGGACTGATGCTATCTTGTGCCATAGCCTGTCAGTCTATATCAGCGTCTTTCCACAAGGGTTTTATATGATGGCCGACAAGGGCAAACACACTGCTACGGCCCAAAACACTTCCATTATGGCAAACAAGCTACAAATTAAGACACACTGCAGAAATAAAAACACATAAATCCAACAGGAAAAAACACCTCATATCCAGACAACACAGCAGAAAGAGCTCCAGGCCTCAAGGGGACAAAGTTTTTATTGTTAAGGCTCCTGAATAATAACCTACACTCGCAAGTATTGTATTGTAGTTCCTAGTGTTTGTGTTTATTTGTGAACCTAAATGAACCCAAACTGTGCTCGGTGCAGGGCGGCTGACACAAAGAGAGGACCAGAGCGAGCCGACCAAGACGTACAGGGAATGCTGCAGGGGAAGCTGAGGCACTCAGGTTGAGCAGCTCTTTGAGCCCAAAGCTTCTTTGGTAATTAAATCTCTTCAAAACAAGTTACAAACTTATTAATTTACCTGTACGACTGTACCGGTGTTTTGGCACAGTGAATGTCTGCTCGGTTCATCGGTGCGGTAGAGTCAGAGTCTGACATACACCTTCCCCTGGGCTACACAGTTATAATGTGACAAAAATAGACACCTCAGTGAATGCCACTCACTGCCCCACAGAGCACCAATACCACAGGGTTGCTTGTGTGTTTTTTGTGTTGGTTTGGTGTCGTGATGTTTCTGAAATGTGCAAAAAATACCATTTTTAACCAAAATGAGCAGGTAGAAGCAGTTTTTTTTTTTATGTGGATAAAACCACAACAAATGACTGATTGGACCTCTTTCCATTGCAGACAAAAGTCCAATGTTAGAGGGTGGAAGGGGGCAAAACACAGACTGTGACAGAGATTCATAATACAAGAAACTTAAACCTACAGAGATACCTGCAGACTGCAGCCTTTACACAAAGTAATATGAATCCCCAAATCATACAAAAGTGCTTCAGACACTGAAAAAATGAGAAGTTAGAAGGCTTGTAGGAGAAGGAAAGGTTTATTAACTACACTATTGTTTCTTGTTGGCAAAGAAGTCATTTATAGTGCCTGTGGCCGTTCAGGATGAGCTGCATGAACCACACATGCTGATAAAACATGTGTGGACTCATCCATGTGTACAGACACCCAGCACATTGTAAACAGAGCAGCATGTGTGTTTCTATCTGCGCCTCAAGCCGGCAGCCTGTTTCAGGTCTGCGAGGAAACGCGCTCCAGTGTAGTGATGAGGGCATGTGATGCTTGCCATCGCTTTAATATGGCAGGCATTTTAAAATACAGCGATTCATAGTTTAAATTTACTCACTTTTATTCAATTCAACTCTTGACCTTAACTCCATTTGCAACTCATCAAGAAATAATGAAAATATAATTCTTATCTGGAGCCACAGTATTTTCAAAAACAAAGTCGGGGAAACTGCATAATGTGGAATTTGTAATGAATAAAGAATAAAAATAAAATGTCTGCCTCTGGGGCATGTTTTCTTATTATAATTCCCTCACACAATCAGACGTGAATGACCACTATGAGGAAATGTACTTATTTCACTGTAGCACAAAACAGTTTTAGATATTTGTTTCACTGCACAAACTCACACTCAGACTGTTTCACATCAAGTAGCAGACACAGGGACTGCGTGTCCCCGTCACAGTGGATGAGAATGGAAGTGATGTGAAGAAATGAAAAAAGGGTTCTGACCATAAAAGAGCGGCAGAGAGAGGGAGCGAGAGAGAGAGAGAGTGGCAGCGGTACGGCCCTTCAAACAGAAAGCCAGCGTTCCACTAAACAACAGGCATGTGTTTAATAATTCAGAGAGCATAAGAGTCCGTTTGAGAGAAGGTTTTCTAATATTCATGTGACATGATAGCCTAGACAGGAACTCTTGCTCTCGCTGGGCACAGTGTTATTCATACTGTGAGGCACTAAAGTATTTTGTAATTCATAGTCTTGGTTTTAGGCCAAACGAGGACATATCTAGACCGATCCACGGCTTCAGCAGCGAACTCAATAATTCAGAAAGATTTGTTCTGAAAGTCTAAACTGATGTTGGTCTAATACCCAGAGATAATCCACTCGATGGTTTTAAAATTCCCCAAAACAAGTCTACATGAATCTGAACCTCCAGTTAGATCCATTCATTCCATCATGAGCGATAACTTTGTCAATCACTGGCAATGAAAGAGATCTTTAAAAATCACTCTGACAACCCGGGACTGTACATGCTCAAAGAAAACTGTTCAAAGGTAACACTGAGAAATAACCAGAGCCGAACTTAGAAGGAAAGACAGAGAAGTTTAAGATCAGTGATACATTCAGCCAGGCTGCCTGTCAACACTTTCACCTGAAACCAGCTGTGAGTCTGGTTATGTGTGTTTCAACCGACCTTACAACTGCGCCGACAGCAGGACGCACGTTTTGTTTTCCTAAGCTTTGACTACTCTCATTTTCTATTTGTCATCAGTCCACATCTGTGGATCACAGTTTCCAGAGGTTGAACCTGATGACATAATCCCTGCAGAGCGTGTGGCATGTTCAGGAACAGCTCGACTTATTATAACATGGTAAAGAACATAACTGTGGACTTCACTCCCATCCATCCAGAACATCCCAAACAAACACTGTCTGTCCAAAGCAACTCCAACACACCTCCATCATGGCAGCTGTGAAAATGTCTGTGTTCAAAACTTAAATATATATTTTTACTTATTCATGTGTGAAACTATACTGAAACTGTAGTGGAAGGTGTCAGTTTTATTTGATGCTGCTAGAAGGCTCAGGCTCAGGCACAGAAACAAAAACTCCTGACATTCTGCAGCCTTGGTGCACACACATCCACTGTGGCCTTAGAGTGACTACATCTAATAAATGTCTGAAAACCATAGTGTGTAAAGGTTCTTACAGTCAGTTGTATCTCTCAGCAGGGGGTGGAGGAGGCTCCTAGGGGATCCATGGTGTAGATTCAGCCTGGGAAATTGAAATAAACCTGAGAGAGTCTCCACATAACAACAACATTCTGGTAACATTTCACTCTAAAACGAGCATCTCTGAATCAAATTACCCCCTGATCATCATGTGTAGACCTGCTCTGTAGCTCTGCAGGTGTGTAAGAAAAACAGGGATAATTAACACAGCTACATTCTGCTCCACTTTGTTGTTAAATCCTCTAAAGCAGGTTTATATATGAACGACCAAAAGAGATGACAGTCCCAGAATGATACCCAAGGAGCCCCCCCCCCACAGCTACACCTGTCCTTCAACCATCTCCTCGTGCGAAACATCATTAATCCCTGACTGGTGTAATTAGGAATGGGCTAATCACCTTCTGTCCCCATCAGCAGCCTGAGCATCTGGCCTGTTGATAAAAAGCTCCAGGACTGTGAAGCCTCGGCCCAGGGCCTGCTGGGAGCCGTCTGGCCTGGGTGACAATGACACCAGCTCCAGGATCACCAGCGTGCTGGGCAACCGCAGAGATGTATGGAAGTACAGGACCTGGTGAGACATGAACATGGCGTGAAGTAGGACAATATCAATTCTAATCTCTTGAGCATGCAGCGTGGATCCTGTCTAGTGCCAAACAACGAGACCTTGTAAAGAGTCCCTGCAGCGACAGTGATGACTTTTAATTAAGTCCAAGTTGTAATTGAATAAAATGGCAAATTGTGGTACTGACAGGTAAAAAACAAACATTTGAAGCAACTTAACAAGGTAACAGTTACCTTTATATCCTATTAGATCTGTTTCAATGGGCCCAAACCACAAGAACATCCACATCTTATTCCAAAGACTTGTATATTATAATCATCAGGAGTAGGTGAGTGAATGTGTCTGGTGCTGCACAGCAGAAACTCAAACACAAACCTTTCACTCACTTCCATTTTTGAAGCAATAAAGAAACAATTGACCAATCACAGGTTATTCTTTGACTGGTTCATGATAAAGATCAACAGGAAACTGAAGGACCACCCACTACACTAACATCTTCTGAAGGACCGCCCACTGATGAAGCAAAACGTGTTTCATTGAATTTTAATGCTGCGTTTGACTCTCTGTGCTCATGCCGTACACATCTACGTCAAACTCCATACTGCATGTGAATCTGAGAGGAATGAGCCAAACATCTGGGGTTGAACGGGAGGTCCAGCGTCCCCTGATGTCCCCCCTGTTGAGGAGACACTCTGGGATTACATCGGGTGGTCTGACCTCGCTATTTTTACACAATTTCACAGGGAGACCGTCGAGCCTGTTAGTAGTCAGTGCCAGGTAGGTGTCATTGTTTCCAGATGCTGATCTGCCATTCAAATTGGAAATAATGTCCTACCTACAGCAAAGCCACGCTGATTTACATGCACAAAGGCCTGAATATGCTAAAGAGACCCACAAATTCTCTGTGATCCATTTGTCTCAGAGCACAATGCAGCCTGTTATTTCTCAAAACAATAAAGAAGAACATGACAGTGTCAACAGGAAAAAATGACTTAAGTAGACATGAGCTACCTTGAAATACAGAACCAATTTCTCCCGGCCCACTGTGCCATAGCCTGTTCATCTTTAGACCCAGCTATCAGCCACAACAGAGCCATATATTCAAATTCAGAAGCTCAGAGGCATTCCCATTTCGGCAACATCAGTCTTTTATCGCGGGGCACGGTGAGTTTAAATTACTACTTTTCCCAAATGCAAACACTGCTGAATACAAATGGATAACCTGGGAGGCACAGATAGTCGTCTAGCCATGTTTTGATTCAGCTATTTGTCTGCTTGCTTGTTTTCATGTGTCTGCTGGACTTTGCCTTGCCGACAAGGACGTTAGGATGCACAAGACACAAACTAGTGTGTGTGTGTGTGTGTGTGTGTGTGTCAGGAAACAAAGTGTCCTGCTGTGATTCAGCGTGAACACATTTTGGTTCATGGCTTTGTCGATGTGGGCCAGTGACAGAGCAGGATGAGAAACACAGTCTGAGAACTGAAGCTCTGAATCTGTGAGGAAATATTCATCTCGTAATTTTCAATGGAAACCTTTTCCTCTGTCCTAATCTGACACATGGCTCATTCCCCAGCAAAGGTAATGCACAGGTTTTCCAGGTCCCGAGCATTTACTCTGTTTGCTGAGCTGCAATTCTGACAGATACTATTGCAGCACCAAACACTGGCTGAGCTGATAAAGTAAAAATATCCCGCATCCCAAGATGCATGTGATTCACTATTCACAGACTGAAAACTTTACTTTCTCTCAGTTTATTTATTTATTTCGCTCCAACCTTAACTCCCAAATCAAAGCCTCATCTGTGAATGAACTTCTCTTGAACCTATCCAGAGCTGTACAAACAACCACAGGAGTTGGGGGGGGGCATACTCTGTCATGTTCACCCAAATTTCATCCCCCCATGTAATAATGTTGAATTTGCATTGTGGTCAAAGACGTAGTCCCCAGTCTCAGAGCAATCAAAACGTGGACATTGTTCATGATAAAATTCCAATTCAAAGGTAGAATTCCTTTTTCACCTGCCTCGCTGCTTTGATACACCTTCAAATTGATTCAGTTCAGATCTCTCTCTCTCTCTCTCTCTCTCTCTATATATATATATATATATATATATAAATATTCACACACACACACACACCGTCCCTGTAGACCAAATATCTCTCTTCCTCGATTTGCAATAATTCAGATTTACAGATGTAGATGGAAAACAGCCACGGCTGGTTATGAATATTTTGAGACTGACAAGCTGAAGAGTGGATAAAATAGTGTCAAGTATTCTGAATAAATTTGTTCAACCTGCATTTGTCTCTGATACAGACCTGATTTTTCGCCTTTTCCATATCTTATTCCAGCTGATGTGACTTGTTTTTTATGTGCTGCTTCGGAGCAGATGCGCGCAGGACGATGGTGCTTCACATATCAACAAAGGGGAGTGTCATAATCAACTAACTGCACCAAACATCCTCAGGCTGCACTCAGCACTTAGTCAAACTTCTCAGTCCCGTTCTGCATCCTGGGCATGGACTGAGCTCTACCTCAGCACAACTTCCTTCCTTCTTTGAATACTTAAAGATATTTTACCAACTGCCCTGAAGGAAACGTGTTGCTGTTTTACATAATCCACTTCACTTTCCCCCCTTTTATGTATTGCATGTGTTATAATGTGATTGTTTTTTGTTTGTTTGTTTGATGTTTTTTTTTCCTGACACTACGTATAAAGTAAATGGTAAATGGACTTGCACTTATATAATGCTTTTCTAGTCACTTGGACCAGTCAAAGCACTTGATACTGTAGGTCACATTCACCCTTTCACACACACATTCACACAGCTCTGTTTCACAGACAGAGAGGGGGGCTAATCATTCACACACATTCACACATCCGATGATACATCGGAGGGCAAGTATGGGTTCAGTGTCTTGCCCGAGGACACTTCGACATGCGGACTGGAGGAGCCGGGAATCAAACAACCAACCTTCCAGTTAGTGAACGACCCGCTCTATCTCCTGAGCCACAGCCGCCCAAAGTCATGTGTACAATATCACGGTTGACAGCAAACTTTTTCCATTGACCCTCTTTTCCACTGCTACAGTTTTTTGAAGCTCACTGAATGTAATATCTTTCATGATTCTTGTAACTTGTATCCCACCGGCTGTCCTTCACATACATGCATATACAAGCAGCATCTTGAACAGGGAAAGAAATGTAACCTTAAAGGGACTTGGGGCAGGATTTGTGAAAAATTAAACAGGCATTTTAAGTTTTTTTAATGCTGATGGGTGATGAAGCGTTCAAAACAAAAATGAGTGAGCCCACCAACGTATCTCTCCATTGCCTTGAACAGGCTGCGTGCTGTAATTGTGTAATAATGTACTGTAATTCGGAGTCCGAATTTCCGGCCGTCATGTCAGTACTGAGTCTTATTTCTTGATCCTGCCCCAAGTTGCTACTAAAGTGCTTTATTTTACTCTACTGAGTTAATATTTTTATATCTGTATTTATTGTTGTCATTGTATCTATGCATCTTATATCAAATCAAAATATGGACTGACGTGATAAATGTTTTGGACCATTTAGATCTTTCTTTTGCTGCTGAACTTTAATGCTTGTACATGTAGTGAATCCTCTGCTGCTGCAGCTGCTCTGTGGGACTTTCTTCACTTTTGGTTGCATTTATGTTTAATTTTACAAATGTGAATCAATTTACTTGAAAACACAAGGAAGATTCCATCCAAAACACAATGTGCAAAACCATACTTGAATGTGTATCTTTGCATTATTTGACTTGCATGTTTCATTACAAAGACATCTGGACATCTCTGTTATTTTCACAAGAGGGTCTGTATCGACCTGAACAACACCCGTCTATGAGCTCTTGGTTATTGACTGTTTTTACTTTTGCTTGCGAGTCTGTCGCCTGTTTGACTGTGATTTAAATTGCGTGACTGAGCGGAGATATTCTGTTTTAACTTGGTCGTATTTTTGAAATGTCTTTTTCTTCTTTTACTGTCGTGAACGTGTGCTGCTTGAATGCAAACACAGTGTCTTTTGAAAAATTATTATTTACAAAACACACACACAAACACACACACACAAGGAAAAAATAAAGTTGGAGCCACACATAACTCATGTGTTTTAATATCCTCCCCTCACTAATCTTAATAGCGTGTTGTTGTGGGAATGCACTGTGCAGTTTTGCACTAATAGGAAACGAGGCCCAGGCATCAGCGGAGTTTTGGATATTTTTAGATCACTGACTGATTAAATGCAAACGTCTGAGTTAATTAAGAAACTGTGAGAAAAAAACATTGTTCTAAATTCTGTTACTGTTAAATCCCTAATTATGGAAATTAAATTGTTTACACATTCAAATATTCAGCTCTTGCACTTGCCTCAGTTTGTCTGAGCAGAGCTTCAGATTTGTATCATTTCAACACCAACAGAACCGTTACGTCGAGACAATGTCACGAGTTCAGAGTGGGAAAACAGCCTCACTGGAACAACGGCAGCCGCAGCATATGTCGGACGTAATGAGAGGTCACTCCGCAGCGACTGTCAACAAAGCAGTAATTGATTATTCCCTCCAACAGTTTGAGTAAAGATGGACGAGCAGCGACAGGGTGACATTAAAATATCATCAGCAACAGAGGCATCACTGTCACTATCAACAACCAGCCTGTCTGCAGCTGCTGGGGCTTTCACTAAGATGCTCTTGTGGGTAAATCAATGACAGGGAAGTGGGCATTATTTTAAAAGCTGAATTGTATCCTCACACATGAAGGTCGCCAACAGTCACCACAGAGATGCTGAAAAGCTTTTTTTCATCATCATCATCATTATTAGCAGGACACTGTAAGATTGTGTTGAGTTGTGAGTCAGTCCTATTGTATCCTACCAACTTTGGTTTTATTGTGAGTTTAAATTGTGATTATTAGAAATCTAACTAAAGATTAACAGACTACATATGTATATGATTAATGGTTATTGAGTGTGTTAATAAATGTTTTATAAACACATGTTTACTCAATTCATGATTAACTCAGGTAGTTAACACTTTAAGCACATCTGTCAACACACTCACTACCCATTAGTACATGTCTAAATCACTGTATAAATATACATCTAAATAGTTTCCATCTCCTTTAAAGAACTGGTTTGACATAGATATAATACTTGATTTAGAAATGCAGAATCCATCATTAACTAAGTGTGAAAAAACACCCCATAAATTAATGTGTATAAATTACATAGTAACCAACTTAGATGGGTTTTATGTCATAATTTGCGTGTGACCTGCAGATATAAATTAGCTCTTAGCTAACTCTGGTACAATGCATCAAATGGAAACACTTATGTTTCATTTTGTATATGACCCCTCAATAAGACATTGTGCAGTGAATTCATGGGGTCCCGCTTCTGGCAGCCAGTGCTAAACGTGCCATTATTATTCTCACTGTGCTATCAGCGTGTAAGAGCCGACGCTAATTCTTCCTGTCCCCTTGAGATGGATATTTAAATGCTTGGCTTGTGGGCAACTGGGCGAGCGCTGAAGGAGGAATCATGGGCATTGCACAAAACAAAGAGGCTGCAAATGAGCATTGGTTTTGCATAGAGAGGTCCAGAGCACCAGGAGTGTAATTGACAGGGCCCTGTTGTTCGACCCCTGGAGGCTTCCCAACAGAAAAGAAAACAGGGCATTTCCATTTAGCCGTCGCTCTGGCTGGGAGGCAGGAAGTGCTGCTGTCAGGTACCTGAGTCCTAGATAATAGACCTGCTCCACATGTATGCATGCCTGTCTAAGATATTCACATTGTACATGGAATTGTGAGTAGGGAAGATGAAGAAAAGTTGTCTGCATAAAAAAGAAAAGCACATGAATACACCTCCATTATGTAAGTGCACTTCTACTGCAACCCTGAGCTGTTACTGTATACCTGCTGTGTGTTGCCTGAGCTCCTGCAGTCATATGAAGCAAAGCAAGCACATGCACTGGGGAAGATTCTTGGCTTGTTATGCTGTGATACTAGTTTTGGCAGCAGAGCCAACGCCTTGAGGTGGAGGAGAGAGATGGAGAGAGGGAGAGAGATATACAGTAAGTCATTTGACAGGCAAAGAACCAGGGGGTATCAGCATCACACATCCTCTCACTGTGAAATCCTCTAACTGTCATCAGCACAGGAGCGCTGAGAGATGACTGTGTGGATAATAGAAAGGCAGAAAAAATTACAGTATGCATAAACGTGACAGTTGAATCAAATGGACTCTCAATAGAGGTCATGACAGATCAAATAAATATCTGAACCTGAATATGTGAAACTGATTTCTGAAAAAATAAATAAATAAATAAATAAATAAAACCAAATGAGGACCCGATCCAGCTCAACCTCAGTCTGTGCTCCAGACGACTAACCACTCTTAAGCCCACAGTCTGCAACTTCTGCCTCTCGGGGGTCTCTCAATAAACCAATAACTATAACAAATCCAAATTCCTCCCCACAACCAGGCGGCATTTTATTTTTTAGCTTGTAAAAATGACCAGGACACTCCTCCATTATCATAACTGCACCTCTGTATACACCTGGGTCAAAGATGGAGTCACTGAAACTCGTGCCACAGCAGATAAAAAGGAGGAAGCAGGAGCTAATGGAGCTGATTGGGGAGTCGAGGGCAGTAAAATGTGTTTGTTCCCATCAGCTGTGTGACCGGTGAAGGAATGAGGACCCGGCTGCATTTAAAAGGCAGCGCACGCTGTGTCCCATGAGATGTGCAATGTGGCTGAAGTTAAAATAAAAGCGGTAAAATATCAAAGATTATGTCATGGGGACAAAACAGAGTGGGAAAAAGAGAGAGAGAACAGGTGGAGGACAGGGAAGAGCTGATCTATCAGCCAAAGATGGGAGGACGGCAGCAATTACTGGAGGAAAAACAGCCCAATTATGTGGAATTCCTCCAAGGAATGAGGGTGACAGTGATGTGATTTTTACCCAGCAAGGACTTTAACAGAGCAGTAATTGTCATTTTACAAAAATCTCCATCTGAGGCCATTTCTGAACAACTGACACTTTAAACACCTAGTGAAGATACAAATGTGTAATTTTCACTGTAGTTGGGGAGGCCTGGCCAGCATTATACACCTGAACCCATCAGCCCCTGAGGCTGAACCACAAAGCATCAAATCTGAAGAACCAGAAGCTGCAGTTCCTTTACTGACCATTAGAGTGTGTCTCCTGCAGTGAGTCAGTCCCCATAGACTCCCATCTTAAAATGTCCAACTAGACAGCAGAGATAAACATGTTTACAGCCTGATGCGAAAACAGTTTTGGTCTCTGCAGCTGTTTATAGAACTCATCTGTTACCACTTTATGAAGCACTAAAGGTGTGGAGAGCTGAGGGCCTGCCTTCTTTTACAGATGGGCAGAGTATACGCCTGTCTCAAACACATGTACACATTTTTTGGATTAGCTGGGAGTTAGGGGGCGGAGTCACAGAGACACTTCCAAGTCAATAATGGCGGAGCAGCTCACATTTGGAGCCTCTGAAACCAGGAGGTCACTGACGTGACATACATCAATATTTACAATCCATGAACCTCAATCCCTTCCTTGTACCAAAAGAAATGATTCCACAGCATCGAGAACTACAAAATGTTATTGTAAGAAATGTAATTGGAAAGGATTACTTCTAATTAAACCAAATTGTTCAGATTAGCAACAATAAAGGAAATGTATGAGCATGAAAAAAAAAAACCTCCTTACAGTTGGACCCTGATGTGACAGTCAGTGAAGCTTGGACATATCAGCTTCAATAAGTAGCAATTAAATTAAAGATGTGAAAGGAAAAGGTTGTCATTATACAATTCTTTGTAAATATCAAAATGCTGTCAAACAAAGAAAAAAAATGCATAGAACTCTCTCTCGCATTTCTTTTTTCCCCCATATTTGCTCTCTGTAATACAACAAACAACAAACGAAACAAAGAAAAGCATGGCTGAATGAAGCGCATTCAAAGGTCTATCCTGCTCCGCCGGCTCTACACCCACTCTCTTACAGCTCTACGCCAACACACAGTTCTCTCTGAATCTTTTGTCACTCTATGCATCTGTCTCTTGTCATGATCTGGACGCCATCACTGACGAACCAATCGGCGACATTAAAAACAAATCACGGCAGAGCAGGAAACCATTTTGACCTTAGCTTTTGATCAGTGAAAAACAAAAATTGAGGAGCAAAACAAACATGAAGAAACTGTGAGCCACTGCTCAGTTCATTTGTTTTCTGGGGACAGAGATGTGGCTGCAGGGTATTTAAACGCTACTTGTCTGAAAACACCATTATCACCTGAGAGAAACAAAGTCTTTATCTCTAAATACAAAATACAGACATTGGGAAAGATGGATAATGGCCTCTAACAGACTTGGAGATAGCAGATGAAGTTGAAAACTGAGGGGATGATGACTCGGAGTCGCATGTGTCCCGACCGGTTCTGTGCCCTGGATCAGAGCCAAGGGCCCAGTCGGAGGCAGATGAGAAATTAGAAAGATGAAAGGGCGATGCAGTAACTGTGGCATTTTCCTTCAGTTCCTTTCCTTCAAATCTACTGTCAGCATCAGCTCCAACTCCACTCTTCATAATAAATGCGTGCACCAACTGATATCCTCCTAATCAGCAAAATTCCTTTCAACTCTACCCCCCCCCCGCCCGCCCGTGAGTCCACATCCCATGTTTTTAGCTCCAGTACCTCTGGTATTTTCTGCCTGGTGCCCGACACCAACAACAAACACAAAAAGATTCGGCATTCTGTGACATCCCCGCCTTCACCAGCAACAGATCTCAGCGCTCGCCTGGTGAAGTCTTAAGTTTGTCACCCAGGTTCTGGTCTCCTGACATTTTGTAAATCCCGTCTGAAATGCCTCACAGACAAAAACCTGCGGGCGCCGACTGTGAGCGCCCGAGATGCATCACAATACGGCAGGAAGACAGGAAATATACGATGAAAAGGAGTGGGGGAACACTGCAAGACTTCAGATCCGGAAAAGGTAGAGTTGGAATTGACACGTCAAAGCCAGGAACAACAAAGTACAAAACAGACAGAATCCCCACCCCGCCCCTGCCTCAGTGTCTCTCTACCCCACACACAGGCAATGCAGACCCCAGGGAGAGCTGATAGCTGAATTACAAGGACGGTCTCACTGTGTACGGGAGTGTGTTTGGAGGGAAAAGAGGGAGATAGAGGGAGAAATGTGATACAGAGGGATGGAGGAAGAGGAGTCGAGGAAGGGAGTCAAGTAAGAATCGAGTCAACGCACACCTCATACAGCAGAAATAAGTCACACGCACACATCTAACACCTCCTCGAGGCTCTCATCCCTCCCATACTGTCACCTCGGCAGTAGCTCTTCTGGCCCTCGAATTCCCTCGACCTCACACACACCCAAACACACACACACACACACACCTACACAGAACATGACTGTGTATTACAAGGTGTACCACTCCAGTGTGTAAAGCTGTTAAGCAGCAGCTGCTCCTCTAGATGTTTGGTCCCCTTGGAGCTAAAATATTGATCAGTTTTCAGGCGAGGCAGCGCAGTCTGCGCCCCCACCGTCCCCATGTATAATTGAAGTGTATCTCTTAGTGTGGCATGCCAGCTGGGAGAAAGCATTAGGCACCGAGGTATGCTGAAGGCCTGTCTATGCTGCCATGGCGGCTCCTTTGTCCATCAATCATGTGTCTTTTCACACAGGCAGGTTTCATGGGCCCACTACATTTACTGTAGGAAGTGTCGTGCCTTGTAAAAAGAAAATAGAGAATGTAAGACAGAACATAACAAGACTCAATATAAGGACATGTTTTACTGCTGGCCATTCATCTGAGGACTTAGTGTTGGAGAGGAGAGGATTCACGGCTGCTCCGCGCCAGCAAGTTTAATGCACAGCACGATTTAATATGTTAAGGATAGATTGGTGTTATACCAGATTTTTCTTATTTCTAACGAAACCCAACCCAACTGTCTGTGGCAATGAGCTACAAGCACATTTATAACCCTTTAAAAATACAACAGAGAAAAGTATTTTCTTAAAGGCTGCATCTCAAAACAGCTTTTAGCAAACATTAGTCAAAAAGAAGTAAAATGTCGATTACTACTGATGACTGGTAGTGAGTGCTCACAGCAGCAGAAAGGCGTGGGATCAAAATGACAGCACACATGATCAAGGTAATGAGGAAACATGTTTAAATTTACTTCATTAACATCCATGTGATGTTTTTATATGGTGAGTGAAATAATTGTCATGACTGAGTGTTTCCACCTTCAACCCATGACAGGTTCAAAAGATTCACATAGCCAAGGTTTCACAGGTCAATGATCTGAGGAACCGGTAACTGTCAACTTTTGGGGATGGGGCTAAGAGTAAGGAATTAGCACAACTGCTAACATTGTGCCTGTTAAAAGCTAACAGAAAACATAAACAAATAAAAGATACTAAATGAGTCAATCCTTCAGAAAAGATGCTAACTGCTCTGACCCGGTTTCTAGTCTCTGGCTCTGGGGTCAACAGACTCCTCCCCTGAGTCCACATCTGACTGAGGCTCAAACTTGTATCCAAGTCTCTCTGACTTTTCCTCCTCTAACCACCTTGATGCTCTCTGCTCTTTCACCTGGAGCAGGTGGAGCCAGCAGGTGGTGGGCGGGGCTAAGGGCCTGATCGAGGTTTCTCAACCAGGAAGTCAGAGGGAATGAAAAAACGCTAAACCACAATGACTCACAGCAGAGTATAAAACATGACTGGAGATGAACAGTTGTGAGACAACAGTGGCAGTGGTTAGAAACTTGACAATGAAACCAGTGTCTGTAGAACATTCATTGTGAAAAGTTGGAAAAATGGAGATTGTAGCCTTACTCAGTCTGACTCTGATAACAAAACCAGTCTTCCTCCTTCTATTTACATTTGCCACAGCGGTGGTGATGTGTACAATTTCCTGTAAATGTGCGCTGAAAAATAAGGAATGCATGACAAACAGCACACACACGGCTTCCCAAACAAGACACAATTGCTGGAAAGAAGCTGGATGTTGAATGGAGTGGAGGCCTCCAAAGACCGACTATCCTATCTGCACAGCAAATCGTGCGAGAAAGAACGAAAAACAGAATAACACCAGAGCAAATGCACCTGTGTTTGATACACAGCGTGAGCCCCATCACAAACCTGACAGACGCACAGCAGAAATGTGTATCCTGATTCATATTAACATCTCCTGCTGGTTCGCACACAGCTCGTGAAGGATTGCTTTAATTTTGGTAGTTTACACACACACATACATAATTGTAGGGCTGCAGCAAACATTTCCAAAGCTGATATGATACTTAAAACATCAGCTAAAACTGAGCACATATACAAAGAGCCAATGCAGTCTGCCCTCGATAATCTCTATGGTTTTTTGCACCTGTTTATGTCATGCCACTAACATGACAGGCTTACACATATAACAGCTCTCATCTTTCATGTAAGGCAAAGGCCTGATTCATTGTTTTATTTATTTTCCCCAGTTTAGGCTTCAACAGGCTGAGGAGCCCACAGGCTACCGAGTGTAAGTCACACATACGAAATAAAAGGTGATAATTACACCGTTAGAGCAAACACCACCCCCATAGTTACACATTCGTTGAGTTTTCTTATTAAAAGGTTCATTTAATTAAACAACCATGTCCTGCCAAATGGTTTAAAACAACCTGTTTGGTGTAGTGTGTCTACATGATGACACACATCATGGTCTTAAGTGGATGTGTTGCCATTTTAGCAGCATGGCTCAAGAGATGGCAGCGACAGTGCACCACGTCGGTCACTCTGAAACACACCAATAAAAGATGGCTCCCCTCAGCATCTGCAGTTTTAAGTGAAATGTCTTGGCAACCACTTAATGGAAGGCCATGAAATTATAGGTAGAGATGCTCAGACCCTCCTCAGGATGAATTCCCATTCCCACCAGCTGTGCCTGAAGGTTACTGCATAGACGACACTACACAATACAATGAGATGGTGAACACGTTAAAAGGGGACATATTATGGAAATATCACTTTTTGAAGGTTCTTTAACATATATTTGGGCCGGGCTGGGCCATAAAGGCAAAAATCTAAATCAGGATTAATTGAACTTTTTGCCTCGATTATGATTAATGACCGATTACAGTGTCGTCACTGTCGTTGATACGGTGTCACATGACTACACAGCCACGAGTGTTTTTCAGGTGACCGTGCATCAGTAGGGAGAGAAGGGGGAAAACTGAAATAATTGACAAGGGATTACGTCCGTTTGAGGCTTTAATCTCCGTTTCGATTATTTTTCGATTAATTTGGGTGTTTGTCTTGCTCTCTGGCCCCCAAAATGTGAGAACTGTCAAAAAAATCTGCCGACATCAGATTGACTGAGTCTGAATTCAGCTGTTGCACAAAGCAGTTTAGCTCTTGACTGCCATACCCCACTCTGGGTAGTATACTGAGAGTTTTTTCATTCATGACTGAGGAACCACCTCCGACCGCAAAAAACCATGTTTGTCTTTAGGAAGAATTCAACAGTTACAACAGAGTGTGGTTTTGCTCCATAATTCTGTCAGCAAAGCAAAAAACTTGAGCCATGTGTTTAGTACTGATGGTCTGCTGAGTTGTTATTGTTACCATAGTAACATAGGATACCTCAGTTAGCCTGGAAGTTAGCTGTAAGTGATTCCTTTTGTGAAACTGATCTGTGAGCAGCACAACAGACTAGTCCAACATCTCTCTATGGAGCCGGCACCTGGTGTCAATAACCCGAGCGGCAGCAGCAGCAGCAGCATCTACAAACCAGCCTCACTAAGAGGTCACAGGTTGACTGAGCGCTGTGATGTCTGCACTTAGCCACGCCTCCTAACAGGGAGGCACAGAATGTATTTTCCAATGGCTTAGCCTTTTCTAGTGGAGTCAAATAAAGAGTTCATATGAGAGAGAGGTAATTTCACCTTTTCCCTAAACGCTGAAGAAAAGGGCAGAGCTTCCTCCTGTGTGACAGCTGAATGGACACGCTCGAATGGCTGTGAATCGTGTGCAATCATACGTGGTAGACTGCAAAACACTGTGTATGGCACACAGCAACACAACACAACAAATATACCCGACTCCAAAGAGAAGTTTTCCTTCAGCTGAGCCAGCCTTTCTCCAGAGCCAGCCAAAGAAAGGAGAGGGGAGGGAGGGAGGAGTGGAGGCTTTAACAGTAGCTTCATTACACCATTGACAGCTTAAATTTGGCAACCTATTCTGCACTTTAAGGAGAAACTTCTGCTCTACAGGATGACTGCAATTCATTACTGTGAGCCTTAAGTCTGAGCCGTGTGGGATCCTTCACTTTGAAACGGGTGTTTCTTTAGAGAACAACTGTTCGAGAAACAAAAGCAGAGGAATTACATGACTGATGTTCAAATGTTTTCCCATCAGTGAAGCTGAAGCACCGTCTTCTTCCTCAGCTTTCCACTGCTTTGAAGTCATGTAATAGAGGCCATGTTTGTGTCTGTATATGAGAGGTGTTGCTTCATATCACATTTATGGGGGACCTGAGTCATGGCAATTCATTTAATTCAGGGTGGAGTTAAAAGGTCGGGTGTAGGCGTGTGATCACAGAAAAATAAAATATTCAGGTGTGTTTGTTGCTTCCTATGTCATCAGACCAAACAGCATTTGCAGACCTACAAAAACAGAGGTTGCACCGACAGGAACCAAACTTGGCCTTTTCACCGAAGCCCAGCTGTCGGCCCAATGATGTTGCACATGTGAGACAAAACCACCGGCTCCCTGTGAAGGCTGCGAGTTCAAATGGAGTGATCATAGTGAGAGACAACACAGAGATGCACATTTCCCTCTGCTTCCTCCAGTCTCTCAACAACAGCACCCACCCCCTTCCTCTCCTCCCTGTCAACACCGTCAGTGGTGCAACACTGCCCTCTGCTGCCCACAGCGTTCACTACACAGGTCGGAAGCTGCAAAGAGGGCTTACCCCGTAGGAAACATCTCACCAACTGTCAAACAATCTGAGTCATGGCGTGAGGACAAGCGGCGACTGGTAAGAAAGTGTTGGTGTGTAGTCTGGGCGGTGGAAGACATCGTGGGCCTTACCAGGATAGAAGAAGATATTTACACTAGTCAACTGGCTGCATGTGGACCACCTGCTTAATAGAGGGTTACACAAAAGCCTATGGCACGACATGACGTTACCATACACACAAGTGTGTGAGCTGGTCACTGTATCCCTCCTGCATTTCACACATAAAAGCAGCTTTCAGAAAAAAATCGAAAACCTCCGTAGCATTTGACAAACACATCAAACTGCCCTCGAAGTGTGCAAAATAAAAGCTTCGAAAGAGTCTGACTTGACAACTCACAAACAACACACACACAAATACCTACACACACAGACACAGAAAACACAACAGCAGATGTGGTTGTCATTGTCAGCACGCCTTGGAAGGAGAGAAACGCAGCGACGAAAACAAGAAAACAGATTTTGTGAAGGCTCTCTCCTTCTCGCTTTAATCACTGCTCATCGTTGCTTTTCAACAGATATTAAAACCAATCCATCATGGTTGAGTGAGGAGGGAGGGTGTGTGTGCATGTGTGCATGTGTGCATGTGTGCGTGTGTGCGTGTTTGTGCGGGGGGTGCTTGCAATTTCCACTGCTCTCCTGTAACTCAGGAGAGGATACCCCCCTCTGACATTATTTGGATATCAAACAGCAATTTGCCACTCATAAACAGCAGTATAAACGCGGGCGCATCGGGCCAAATCCAATAAAAAAAAAAAAAGAGGCTGGTGCAGCTCTCGCGGCACGACACAGAGAGGGCCAGGCCCACTTTATCATCCTGATAGGATATGATGTGGTTTATATTATTACCCAGGATGGATAATGGGATTTGGATGCTTATTGGGACACCGAGTGGGTTTGAATACAGGCTACGACTATAATGGTGGATCAAAGTGAGGCCGTACGCTGCGAGAGATTGTTCGATCAAAAGAACATCAAGTGGAGGAAAGGGGAGAAAACAGATGGCGACAGAACTGGAAATCAGAATGTGCCATAGCTGTGACTCATTGGTGTCGCTGTAAAAAAAAAGAGGCTTATGCAACACTCTGCATTTAACAGCCTGCTACAGCTCACGGTATTCCTTCCATTAACTTTTCTCAAATACATCCCGTACGACAGCTCCACACTGTGAGCTGATCAGACATCTTCCACACCGGAGGCCACGGGACTCGGCACTGACGGCACTGTAAAGCAGTGGGTGATCAGGATGTAAAGAGACCTTCAGATGTTTGATTTAGAGAGAACGCCCAGCTGCTCCCCGCATATCGGCTCAAAACTGGGGCCCAGCTGATTCATCACCAGGCTGATTTAATGGCTGATCTGAGTCTTCCTCAGACATATGGGTATCAGCGTTTGTTTTGGAAGATAAGATCCTGTGTGAAGAGTTTTTGTGCCTTTAAGCTTTGCAGGCGAACTGCAAACTGTCTGGTTTTAATTTCCTTGCACTGGTCGATCCACTAGAGAATAATAATGTTACTGTTGTGTTCATTCAGTTTGTGGTTCTCTCATTTAGGTTTGATCCACACAACACTGTAGGACTGACGGGGGCTTGTGAAAAGAGAGTGTGTAATTATTCATTAGAGGCTTTTGATATTTTTCTATTTATTCTTATATATTTTATTTACAGTTTACTGCAGTGCTGCACTGAGGCCATTTAAATAATAAAACTTATTTATTGTTAAACAGGAATATGGGCTGATTTATCTGTCATCAGAACTTTTCATTCCCTAATATCAGCATTGGCCCCAATACTCTAAGATCAATTGGACCCTTCTCAAAACCAACAGGACAGCTTGGAGGAGATGGTAAAAATGACGGCGGGTGACAAATGTTCAGAGATAAGCCTACTTTGGTGAATGTTTTGTAGTTTTTTGCGACTGATGACCCGTTTATAAGAGACTTCTCTGGCAGGCGCTGCACTCAGAGCACATCTGTCAACCACAGGATCGATGTTAAAGCCGTGTGATAGCAGCGGCGACGCCTCCTGAAGAGCTGATGCCAAAAACCCCTGCCATCAGTGGAGCTGCGTGTCTGTTTGTTTTCCTTTTGATCCTGACCTCTGGCTTTTGATTATCATAGGAGGAGGTAAGATAAGAGAGGCAGAATGAAAGATGGCTGCCAAACGAAGGGAGCTCATGCATATGAACAGAGGGCAGCAAAAGCCCGTTTGTTCCCTCATTTCTCCCTCTTCCCCAAAAAAGAAAAAAAACATCCACGTTTAACCTACGGGAAAATGTGATGCACTGACACATCCATTTAGTGGTCGTATTGACTGTTTGGTTCAAACGTTAATTCACTTCTTGCCCTTATGTCGGTTTCCTAAGGACCCAGAGGGGCTCAATGGTTATTTTACATTCAACAGTGAGAGGCTTTTTAAAGGCTGTGTATCAAACTTTAAAACCTGGCGTAACACACAAAATAGAGCTGAATAACATACAAATAAAATGTGGTGGCCACAATTTCAGTTAGTATGGTCATTTTTAAAGTCTGAGAGACTGAAAGCTCAGCAAAATAAAGTGAAATCTGCACTGACGAAGTGTGAGGATATCTTACGCGATCTGAAACCTTTGATTCTCCAGTATCTTACTGACACCTGAGCTGGGTTGAGTGGCAGTCCTATCGATATCGATGATGCGACTTTTGTTGGTTCTTGATCTCTAACATCTGAAGAATAGAATATATTTTGTGGGCCAGGGCATCTCCTATTATTTGGATATTCGGCCATGTTGCAATTGTGTCTTCTTTAAATTCTTTTTATTTTCTTTCAAATTCACAGACACTTCTAGTAACCTCAATGGCAGATGTATACACCCCCCACACCCACCCCGTTGCATCATCTTCCCATACCTGTATGCAGAGGAGAAACACTGCAATTGCAGTTGCAATTTTGGTCATATTATAATTAACTGAGGAGCTCGTTTATATGTGTTATGTGACTTTTTCCTCTAATGCCCCAACCAAATACTCAGTGGTAGGTGGGGCAATGTGGAGGTTAAATACAACATCCAATCAAAAACCTGAAATGAAGCAGCAGCTCTTCCTCCTCCGTCTTCTTCTTTAATCACTGAGACCTCTGTTCACATTAGGAGAATAAAATAATAATCACTATTACTGGATTAAGACACAGAGAATAAAGTATACAAAATAATACCAATTTTTAAGTTTGCAATGTTTGATTTTTACAATGTTTCTGTTCTTGCAGGTTCAGCGTACAGTTTTGTAATACTGTTTTCCTCATCAAGGTATCAGTTAACCTCATTGTGTAGATTTATGTGATCTGATGGATTTAAATCATGGATTGGGCCTGGACCACAGATCAGATGTGTTACACTTCCACAGTTTTTTAACCAACTGTGTGTTACTGTGTCTCTTCTACTTAAACCACTGCAAAAACACTCATTTTTGAAATACTTGTCCAATGCTGCAGATTTGTCTGGTTAGAGCTCATCTCCACATGTCTGACTAGAAAAGCTCTGGACTGATGCATTAAAAGCAGTTTGAAGCCTTCAACCTCATCTTTACTTCACTTCTAATGTACAGGAGCCGACACACAGGCCTCAGGGTGACTGGGTAAATGAAAGACATCCTTTTCAAGTTGAATGATACCATGAAGATAATCCTATTTGTGGCCTATTTTAATATCAGTGTTGTATATTTTGTCTTTTGTATCACAAGTCACTTCGTTGCTGCGACATTCTCTTTAGATTTCCCAGAAGTAATAGAAAATTTCATCATCAAAGCTCATCTTTCAAAGAGAACATCACGTAGTTTGACATCAAAAAATTGTGTCTTTGTTCCTTTGTCTAATGATGATTACAGAGGAGACAAGACTTGGAGAACAACGGTCGGGGATAATGGAAAAAGTGCAGAAAAAGTAAGACTGCAACTCAGGCCAAGTTCTCCCACATCGACTCCCATGGTTAAATACAGAAGATTACGACTGAAATCCCAAGAAAAACAAGCAGTAAGTCTCCACCGCTGTTTGTTCAGAGCAGCAGAAATATTACCACTTGAAAAAGACGGTGTTAAATTACAATAAATACTACACCAACTACGTGTAATTGCACCAAATCTGCCTCCAAACTATGAAGCACTGATGTTGTAAGGGTTTGGAAGTTGCCTGTTTGTCATTATAATGTAGCCAACAAACGCCATTTTCAGCAACACGATCCCGAGCAGCGGCCTAATAAAGACAATAACCCCGAGCTGAAAGTGATGAGATGAGGAAACAGAACTAAAATTATCACCATGTCACAGGAGGAGCTGTGCTTCAGGCTCACAACAAGCAGTCGACTCCAGAGCAAGTTCTGTTAGTGCAGAAAAGCGACTTTATACAGAGCTACAGCTCACGGCTCTATACTAATTCATCGGTTACTTTTACAATAGATTTAATGGTTTAGGGCCTGTAAGATGTCAAACTGAGTATAAAGAATGCTTTTCACACATCAGCCAAGCGTGATGTCTTAATAATATTTTGTTTCACTGATGAAAAGGCCAAAATCAAAAGCGCATTTTAACCTGATACATTTGGGATTTTTTACTGTATAAGTGAAATGATCAATATACATTTTTCCTGTCAATTTAAACATTATTTACCCACTAACTAATTCAGTATCTGCTGTATTGTGAAGTAATGGTTCAGAGACACAGTAAAGCTCAATACTGTTCAAATAGTACAGACTACATTACAGATTAATATAGAAAAGTTAGCTATACTCAAATTATTAACTTACTCAAATAGACTCTATGAAATGGCATTACAGTAGAAAGCTGGTAAACTTAAATGTAGGGAAAGAAGAAAAAAAATCAATTTTTTTCCCACCAAAAAACGGTGTGGTGGGAGAATTTCAAACTGAGGTCTGAAGCCTCTGAGCCTGCTTCTAAGACTCTTCACTGCAACAGCGTAAACGCTACGATACAATACAGTCCTCCACCAGCAGGACACAGAGGGCCCAGTGTAACTCTGAATACTCCATTAAAAACCTCAGTCTTGTAAAATGAACAAATTATAACATTTAGGTGGCAAACCTCAGAAACTGGAAACTGAAACTGGATTTATTCAAACCAAATAGTTTATCATAATTTATTATCATTTTTATTGTTATTATTGTTAATGAGCGGCTGGATATTAAATTTCCCAATGGGATCAGTAAAGTAAATCTGTCTCTCTGCCTAGTTGGGCCTTGCACAGTTATTGTGTTACTGTCAGCAACACTGAAAGCAGTTGTTGATGCTGATGTTGGCTATGTAGCACCATGTTTGAGCTGGCTGATCTTCTCTGGTATATCAGCTATACTGAAAAAATGACAGTAATGCATAACTGAGCACGACGGCTCCAAAGACAGTGATTTTCAAAGTACCATTGTTCAGGACAAACAGACACATTATCACTGCAAAAAAATTGCTGTGTTAATGCTGCTGCACTGAGGCATTTTAAAAAGAGCCTGAGAAGGAAGTTACACCTAATTAGCTTATTATGGTTGGTGACCTTATGTATTTCTAGTTTATTGCTCCATCCAGATTCAACATGAGCAGAGGTTTAATTAGCTGGAGTGAGTGAAAACGACTGTGTAGCTGCATGGCCATTAGCAAATTTGGTTTTTACTATTAGTCACTAGACACAGTTTTGAGGAAACAGAGAGCCTGAGAGCCCAAGACTAATATCACCAACCACATCCTCTGATTTGTTGTTTTATTATTTTAGCCTTCATTAATGTCTTTTCCAGAAACTGTATGTTCCAATATACTGATGCTGCAACGTGAAGTTACTGTCCACAAAATCTGATTAATGCACACCAGCAGTGTCTTGACAAAGAAGATACGATGAGCTTTTGAGTGTTAAAATTGAAATAAATATTGTTGGTTATTGGGCCATAGCTTTAGTTTTCTAGGCAGCTTAATTATCAGTTGCTGCGTTTACTGTGTAATGCAGAATCATTTGAATTAAAAAAAAAAAAATGAGTAAAACTAACAGAGCATGTGTCATTTATGGCAACAGCCTGACCACTGAAAGTCAATGAAGTGGTATGGATTAATGCTTTATCTGTGCAGAATCTTCTCTAACGACTTAATAAGTTGTTGCTTCACATAAAGACATGTTGTTATTCATCCCATAGCATGAGAGAGTGAGCTAGAACAACTGCAACTGGAATCACTTATAGGCAATCAGGGCAGTTTGTAACTTAGTGTTCAGTCTGGGGACGTCCTCAAGAGCCACACACAATCATTCACAGCCATCGCTACTAATTTAGCTGTGAGTGGTGCTTTTGAGCTGGTTCTAATTAAATAATGGCAGAGCTAAATTAACGTTATTCATGTTTGATTGGGAGCTGATTTTACTACATGTTCATCAATCCACTGTCTACTGATAAAATCAACACAAGAAGAGTTGAAGATAAAACCTCATCTGCATCCTCTCATCCTCTGGCCTTGTTTCAGTGTGATGCTTTTCAAAATAAAGTTACCTCATTGAAGGATATTTTGGTGTTTCTCAGCCTTTGTGACGAGCTCCTCCACGTTCTCCCAAAGACGTGCTGGTGGTTTTTATCAAACAGTGTCACTCGCAGCTGGTAGGTCAGGTCTTCTTCCACTTCTGGCAGCTCCTGTGACTTCAAATGGGGAAGAAGTTCACACTGGTTAACGCCAGCCTGAAAAGACTTGGTTATTGTCATACTCTCAACCAATATTTGCACAAGTCATCGATAAAAACCATGCATATACATAAACTATGCATATAAAGATTATCTGTGGTAGATTAACTCTCAAAGCTCACAGCCTGCATTGGTGTTTTGTACAGATCAATTTAATTTAATAAAATGCATTTTAAAATACATAATATATGATCTTATTTCATGTTTTGTCTATGGTCTAATGGACACTGGTCAACAACTTCAAACCTACACAGAGTTTAAATGTGTCTAACTACCACCGTGTTTCTGGCGTTAGCACAACTGTTACCCTGCAGTTACGTCTCTACTGAGCGTCTAGCGGTGTCTGTGGACTGTCACCTGCGAGAGGTGAGGTGCTGTCACCCGGCTGAGGCTGAGCTGGAAGCCGTGAGACTGGGTGAGGTGGCTCTCCACAGCCAGGCGGACTGTTTGACTCGGTGGGGGAACCAACCGGCTCCTGTCAAACACTTCTTTCCAGCCGCCCGCCATGTTGGATACATCTTCTGTTTTCACCATTCTCTTTAGTCAGCCGACATATTACCACAACATTGTGAAAGAGAGAGTAGAAAACGTGACGTATAAACGAATATTACACTGACTATTTATCTTTCACGCCCGTTAAGATTTTCCAAACACGCGGTCGCCATATTGAAATCGGACTCTACCATTTAGCGCAAGGGGGTTACTCGCGCAGTCTAATATTTAGACTTTTATTTTTCATATTTAGATTTAATACACGAATACTATATATTTTGTATAAGAACGAAATTTTAATGTAGATAATCATTTTTACGTTAAACTAAATGATTAATCATAATTTTTCAGACATCATCTTTAATCCTCTAAACCTTCCAGTTGGTATTTTCCGTCGTGGTGCATCAGTTGCCATGGTAATCCTCACGTTGTCATATAGGCCTGCTTTGCAGAGCATCGAACAAACAAAAACAACAAAACAATAAAACACAGAGCAGAGAGACAAAACATTGTCTATTAGAATGGAATCAACAAAGCACAAAAATAAAATAATGCCTCAAGTAGAAACTAAAGATAAAAGCATTGGAAGCAATGACGAAAACCTGCAGTGCCTCTCTTCATCCACTAGAGGGCGATAAGGCGCCGTCACTGCGCGCTGCTCGCCTGAAGAGGAAGAGGAAGCGGTAGTTACAAACCGAGCTGACGCGCTGAGATGTTTGGGGTCCTGAAGAAAAGTAAACCTGTGAAAATCAGGAGTTTTAATGAAAACAGGAAGTATGGAATGGCTGCTAGAGACCTGAAGGAGCTGATTAAGAAAGGCTGCAAGACTCTACAGGTGAGCCGGTGTGTGTTTAACAGCTGTGTTTAACCCGCTCCTCTTCTCTCTTGCAGCGATAAGAGACACAGCTGCTGAAAAATAGAAACACAACTGTTTGTAAACTGACCTGGTGAAAGCTGCTGTGAAAATCATCTTAATGTCTGAGGACCAAACTTATTAGGTAGAATTAACTGCTGCCCTACATAGGCCCAAGCCCGGTCCAGTTTAGGGTCAGACTCTTTATCGTGTACCAGATGTGACGAACATAAGAAGCTGACAGATATGAAGTTATCTCCTCATGATGTTACACGATGATGCTGACACGTCACACTTATCTGTATTTAGATAAGACTCAACATTATTCATTTTATTTACAGAACAGCACGAGGAGAGGTCAGAGAAGTTCAGAGACAGTACAGAGGAGTCACTACTGTGTGTTCCAGATGTTCCAGTTGTTCCAGGTCATAGTAGTAATTATAATAATAACTTAATGGCACTTTATATCACTTTTGAAAACAGAGTTATACAGTATTGTACTTTAAAAAAACAAAGCAATAAATGACAGACAGAGGCCGAGAGTCCATTAGCAAGGCAAGAAATGAAAACCAAAAGTAAAACAAAAAATAATCATTATACAGGCAGACTTTGTGATTTCAACTTTAATGATTACGTGTGCTTTCCCTTCACCTAAAAAAGAAAATAAAATTGCTGATGTGATTTTTTTTTTTGGGGGGGGGGGGGTCTTGTGTCAAACAAACATGTCGCCTTACATCTTGAGAACATGGTTTCATGACCAGGATAGATAGATAGAAGATAGATAGAAAATAGTTTATTGATCCCAAAGGGAAATTCATTTGTCTTATAGCTCATCGTAAATTTGCATCATGATTAAAGAGTCTGATGGCTGTTGGTATGAAAGATCTTTGGTATCTTTCTGTCCTGCACCGAAGAGATAGGAGCCGTCCACCACTGCTGTTTCTTTGATCCATCAAGGTGTTATGAAGTGGATGATCTGTGTTGTTCAGTATGGCCTCCATCATCCTCATTGAATATCTCTCCACCACCTCCTCCAAAGAGTCCATCTTTACTCCAATGACAGAGCCAGCCTTCTTGACAAGCTTATCCAGCCTCTTTGCCTGCTTTTTTCCTAAACTTCCTCCCCAGCAGACTGCAGCATAAAATAAAGCACTTGCCACCACAGACTGATAAAACATCTGCAGTATCTTATTACAGATGTTTAGAGATCGGAGCTTTCTTAGGAAAAAGAGGCGGCTCTGCCCTTTTTTGTAGAGAGCATCAATGTTAACAGACCAGTCCAACTTGTTATCAAGGTGAACACCTAGATATTTGTAGGAAGTCTCTGTAGCAACAATGATTCATGTGTCAATGAGCAACTTAATCTCTGTGCTAACTTCACAAAGTGTCTGGTTTTAACCATGAGTGGTAAAACACCAGAGCTCAGCTGAGTCAAGGCAAATCTTTGGTTTTCAGTTGAGACTTTGGGGCAGAGTTTAACAGAGTCAGACAGGACAACAGGCAGCGAGGGCCTGAGATATAAGATGTCAAAAGATGTCAGATTAAAAGGATTGAAAATTGAGCCTAAAACCTAGGTGCCATGGAGCTATAATGTGATCTCATTTTTAGGAAGCAGTGAGTTTAGCAGCAGCATTTACAGCCTTCACCTGCTCATCTCTTCTGCTGTGAGTGAACATCTGCCTGCATCTGTCTCTATATCTAAATCCATGTCAGAGCAGACTCTGTCACAGGCAACATTTAATCTAAAAAGACACAACATCATCACAGTGTCCTGTCGTCATGTCTCCAGATTGTGTGAACACCGTGAAATAAAAATAAGAAATAGTCTCTTATCAGAAAACTGATTCTGAGCACCACAGTATTTACAGTGATCTCACAGTGAAGTAAACTCAAGACCCGACTCTTTAGGCTGGCATTCAATATCATTTTATTCATTTATTGTATTTATTTCTATGCATTAAAGCCCCTACAAAGAACTTTTGGATATGCAAAAGTCTCTCATTTCTGTATCTGTCCCTCTGTGACCTACAACAGCAAATAAGGCTATTAGTGGGAAGATAAGCTATTTCTAAATTGTACCTTCAGGAGGCAGTGGTCGGGTCGGTCCACCGCACAAAATGGTTTACGGCACTCAGACCAGAGATGGCACACATGAGCCAGATAAGCATCTTTACAACAATATGCGCTAGAGCTCATGGGAAATGCAGTCAGTCTTCATTCCGGCAAAACACTACTGCTTTTGTCCACAGGGGTCGCCAAAGTCAACACAAAAGAAAGTTCTTTGTAGCAGCTTTAAACTGTTTTACTGTCATTTTATTCTGTGATAATGTTCTGGATTGTTTTGCTTTTGATACTCTACTTTTATTTCTGGTTCCAAACATCTCCTCTCTTGTGCCATTTGATTATTTTATCTATCTATTACTATTTTGTTTTTTTTTCTATTTTCTATCTTTGATTTTTAATCTCCTACATTTTATTTTTTGTTTTTTCCCATTTTAACACTCATCCTCCGTTCAAGTATTTTATTATTTTATTTTTCATTTATATTTATTACTTATCCTTGCTCTCCGGTCTTCAGTGTTACCTCCCTGTGTATTTATACATTTGAAGCATTTGAATTGAAATAACATCTATTATCATTGCTTTATTATGATATTCCCAGTTGCCGCTCACTGGGGCACATGTTTGTTTGCACTCTGATGGGACAAAAGTGACGGACGAATTCTTCTTGACTCTGCCCGACCACACCGAGCTGGTGCTTCTCTCCAGAGAGCAGACATGGAGCGGGGGTGGGTATAACAATACAAACAATCAATCAATCAATCAATTCAAGTCTGTAATTTTTTTTCATTCACCAAATCATAAATTACATTTACTTAATGCTCCTTGCAGAATGACGTGAGATGGTCGTTTATTACAGAGAGAAACCAACACTTTGTTTTGTTGTAATAATAACACTTAGTAGCTAATGATGACACTGTCTGTACTGTTACTGGTTTATCGTTACAGTGGAGATAAGACATATAGGTACTAGTGTTATCAAAAATACCAATAGATAAATAAATCATCAACATCATTGTCAGTAATGTTCAGGGCAGGTGCTTCATCTTTGTCCTTGTGTGTTCTCACTCGTGATTTCAGTCATGTGTGACATCAGCCAGTTACTGATCACAGACCGTTATGCCAATGACATCATCAAGGAGGCGAGGGGGCTCCTGTCTGATGAGCAAGCTCCAAAGTGCCGCAAGATCCTAACGGACCTGCTGCTGAACCTGGAGGACAGGTCAGAGCTGGAGAGCAGAGAGGAGGATGAGGAATGGTTCACAGGTACATAGGAGTCACTGTTGCCATGGCAATGATATCCTCTCAGTCTCTTGTTTTAAAAAAAACTTGGCTGGTTTAGGAAGATGATTTTCTCATAAAGTGACATTTTTTTGCGTGGGTAGTTAGGTGATGTGTTATCATGTGTAATGAAGTTGACATTAACTCATTTTCATTTCAGGCATCGACACTCGGTTCAAGACAAAGTCGTCCTACATGAAGTTCAACTGTGAGAGCAGGATTCGAGGTTACAAGAAGGAGGTAGGTCTGTGGGCTGAGGCTCGGGCTGAGGCTCAGTCAGTCACTCAGTCAGTCACTCAATCACTCAGTCACTCAGTCAGTGTTTGTCTGTGGTCAGGTGGAAGCTGCAGCCAGAAACATCCAGAAAGCTAAAGTCAAGGCCGAGTTCCTGAAGACGACCAGCAGCCTGGTGGAGATGCTGAGAGCTGACAGATACAACGGCTCGTACTTCAGCAGGACTGAGAAGGAGCGGGATCGACTCTGCACCCGGGAAGGGTGGTTCACCTGTCAGGTACGACGAGACTGACACATACAGACCACCAGACTAAACTGATCACTGACATTTACACCATTGTCTTCCTCAGGGGCCTTTTGACCAGAGCATGTGTGAGTCCCTTCATTCCATCAACCCGTATGGCAGCAGAGAGAGCAGGGTCGTCTTCAGCACCTGGAACCTGGACCACAGGTCAGAAACTTCTCACTGGCCCGGGGCCAATCCAGAAATATATCAACATCAAAACATCCAGAATTATATTATCATCTTTATCAAATTAAGAATCGTTCCCAAAAGTGTCTGGCCTGTCATAGTTTCAAAATAAAACAAAATTCATCCAATGACTAAAAGCTGCTTCAGAGTAAAAGTCCTTGATAGAAATGTAGTGAAGTCATACGTGACAAGAAGTGAAAGATATTGAAAATATTCTCATCTGTTACTCAGGTAAATGCACTGGGATACTGTGCCTCCCCATGAGTAGCACATCATCATCATTCATAACTGTCATTTCTCCTCAGCTGACATTTCACTTTAGATTCATTTCTTACTCCAGAGAATTTGCTTTTGTGCATTTCACATGATACACAACAGCATTTCTTTATGTTTTAGTCTATCCTGCTTTTTATGTGATTTCACAGTAAGTATTTATGAAGTTAAAAATCAATACAAGGACTTTATGTTAAACGAATCACTATTCTAACGACTGTGACATAATCTCCCTGGTTCAACAGCCACCGTGCTTCCTAACATTTCCTCTTTGTGTCGGCTTCAGAATAGAGAAGAAGAGGACGATCATTCCTGCTCTGCTCGAGGCTCTGCAGAATCACAAGATGGCCGACGTCAACCTAAGCTACTTCTACCGCCTACTGTTCACCAGGGAAAACCTGAAGCTGGTTCACATCGTATGCCACAAGAAGGGAGCTCACAACCTGCTGTGTGATGCCAAGAAAGTTTTCAAACGGAGCAGCGACGCAAACAAGAGGAAGCAGACAGCCAAAGGCAAGAAGAGGCGTCTGAAGTGAATTTTTTTTTAGAATTTATCTATGTGTACGGAAGCTGAGAGAGGCCACACACAGATATTTTATCTCAAGATAACGAGAAATAAAACTCTTTGGTAACTCGTTAGTTAGAGGTCTGATCTGACAAGGATCTTCTATGAAAAGACAGTGTCACTTCTGCTTTGTTCTCTGATAACAGCACCATTATGTCGGTATAACAAGCTTTGTTACGATGATTTGCAACATAAGAAAACACATGCAAAGACAAAAACATGTTACAATTTCAGCAAAGAACTTAATCAATTTGACAAGACATGAGCTGCAAAAACAACACAAGTGTTTCTGGGGACACAAAAAAGTGACGGACCTGGCTATAGACTGGTGCTTAGCTAGTATATATCAGAATCATGTGATACTCACATTATAATAATTATTTTCAAACACCACTAACAGGTAGCCAGCTTCTAGAGAAAGAAGCATTGAACTAAAGTGCCTTATGCATGTCCATCAGTTTTCTGTGTCCCCAGAAACACTACTGTTTTGTTGTGAGTTTTTGCAGAGCATGTTGACGCAAATTGTTTTCTAAATTTGTAACACATTTGTATCTTTGTATCTTGTGTTTTGTTTTTAATGACTGTGTGAAAAAAAAAAAAATACTGGTCCTTTTTCAGCTTCCGTACATGACAGCACAATGTTTTACACTGTTAAATTCTGTATCTCTGTGTATATTTCTGAGGAGCACTGTAGAAACAAGCTGAACTCACAATTTTATTTTTACCTCATTGGGTCAATTACTACACTGACGTGAAATCATGAAAAACATTTATTTGTTCTTTGTGTTGGCACGGTGATGTAAAATGCTGCAACTGGTTACAATGACTGTTTCCTGTACAAGGCATTTGCTCAGTCACAAAGCTGAATAGTACAATATGAAAAAAGCATTTTTTGCATAAATAAGGAAGTAAAAATATATAAAACATGTGTTGGACGATCACAAGAAAAAACTTAATGAGCACAGTGACTTCCACTCTGAATTAGACTTTTTGTCAAAGTCAGATTTAAGTTATTCTCAGTTTATCAGAAACTTCAATGTGTTTTTTTTTTTTTAACTATAAATTTTGGTTTGTCTTTACAAATATGAATTTAACAGGAACTGCATCAGGGAAAACAATTAGCTGCATTGATAAAATTATAATGTGAGATATGTCTATATACAGACGGATGTATTTTATGTTATGAAGCTGCCAAAGAAAAAAAAACTGAGCACACAGAGACTCACAGAGCAGGAATATGAGGCTCCATCCACACTGCGGCAATTTTCTTTTAAGGCAAATCATTCACACTGAAGCCCTAGCGGTTAAAGTAATAGCAAAAGTAACTGCAATTAAAAAAAAGTGTTAGTGAGCTTGTCATCTTTGCTGCTGTGGAGCTATATTAACAGTTGAAGTATTTTTTTTTTAACTATCTACTTCCTGTTAACATTGGCTCAGATGTGCTCTGTGATTGCTCAGGTCTGTCTATGTTTTCAGGGGTGTAAGTCCAGATGGATATTGTTTTTGGATATTTTCAAAATAAAATATAGCAGTATGGGCGCAGCCTAGGACACTTGGTGAGCAATGACTCTTATTCTGAAAACTACTGACACAACATTCATCTGAAACAATGAATTTGTGATATTAAATGACCTCACGTTGACACTGTTCTCTGACCTGTGTATTCCCTCCTCCCTCGTCACATGAGCTCTTTAGTATTTGACATTTTTAACCTTTTAAATTGTAAATATGCAAGGAAAAATAAACTGTTGTTTCGTCTCAAACTTTAGTGCAGCACTGTATTTGGCATTTCTCAAGATTGATCTGATTGATCTGTGCACTGATTGGTCAATATAAAGTGCAAACACACCCTCAAGGTTAAGTCCTGGTGAACTGAACCCTGTGTGGGTGTAAATTTAACAATAAATAATTCAACAATCACTTTTCAAGGTGATGAATATCTTTGCTGCAGTTGTCTTTTAAAGAATTGTCAAAGGAAGGTCAGTACTGAGGTATCAGCCCAGCGCTGTGGATGGAAAACTTTTTGGCTTCTTTGTGCAACATCCACATCCAGCACTTGGCGGCAACGTGCTGGAGGCAGGTTCAGAGTCATTTGGCAGATTTTTCCTAAGTGCTGCTGGGAGGTTTTTACGTCGTCTCCTCAGACGTCGCTGTGAGTCAGTTTCTCACAGTTTCTCATCACTAGCTGGCTCCTCTGTCGTCGGGCTGCATGCTGAAGCCTGCCTCTTCTTCATCACTGTCCTCTCTTGCGTAGTAATGCCGCCGCCGGTTCTCCCTCTGGACCCGGGCAGAGGTTGTTGACAATCTCTGAGGAAAGTCCTGTGGCATAAGAAGTTCATGTTGGAGTTATTTCATCATCATCAAACTGATGAGGTGTCGGATTCTGAGCAGCTGTGAGATGTTTGACGTCAGGGCTGTGATCACTCCATCTCCTCTCTCTCATTTCTCATCACTTTTATTTCTTGAAAACATCATTTTAGTTACTTAATCCTGATGTGAACAAGAAGCACAACATAAATCAAACCAGTGTTTCGGGCTGTTTTTATGAATGAAAGTAAAACGTCAGTCCACTAATAACCAATCCACCAGTCCACTGTAACCAATTGGTTTTTGCTTAAAAGATTTTAGTTCATCTCAGCTCTTCTGATGTTTCAATTCAATTCATTCAATATTAAAAGAGGCCCATGATTTCTGTGACGCTGTTTCTTGCCAGCAACAGATGGTGGAGGTTGTCTCATCAAGAGAACTTTGCCCATCTTTGCATGAACAAGATGAGAGGTTATAATGTGGCGTCTGAGCAGCGCTGTGCTTTCAGCACAGCCTGGAGTTAACAGGCTGAGGCTGACTTGATAGCATGCTAACTTCAGAGAGACAAGCCAGGAGTTGATGTCAGCGTTTGTGTCCACCTCTGGAGACAGATGTGAGTAAAGAAAAGAAGTTTGATACTGAACTCATTGTATTCTTTTTTTCTTGACCAGTGAGTAAACAGCTGCTGTTGCTAGCTACGCTACTTAACAACAAAAAAAACCACAAACACCTCTTAAACTATATATATATATATATATATATATATATATATATATATATATATATATATATATATATATATATATGTGTGTGTGTGTGTGTGTGTGTATTTACAGAATGATGGATAATTTTGAACAAAGACTTTTTATTCTTTGTGAACAAAAGCAGTGCAGTCAATCTTCACTAGTTTTTGTATTTCCTGCCTTTCCTGTGGGATTTCTTTAAGCAGCAGCAGCAGGACCGACCACACATACAGAGAGAGAGAGAGACACGTCAGATATTATGACTTGCAACGTTGTTTGCAGCATCATGGCTGTGTGTGTTTATCAATGTGAGCGGAGAGAGGAGGAGATTATACATAAAAGACATGGTGGTGTTCAACTTTTGGGCTATAATAACCTCATCGCGCGCCCCAGCGGGTTGAGACAGTTAAGGTGGTTTATTATTTAGTGTACAAAGTATTGGTAACCGGTTCTACGTCTGCCCCGACCTGATTCTGAAGCGGCAGTAATAATTAAGGAGCCGCTGGACCATCACTGCGTTGATGTACATAGCGGGAATAAAGCAACGAAACTTGATATTTTTTTTTTTTGTATCGGCGGCCCGATACCTGGTATCGGTATCGGGCCAATACTCGCCCATCCCTAATGTTAACCTAATCTGCCTCACCTGCACAGTATCCAGGTTTCCAAAGAACTGCTCCACAGGGAGAATCTGGTTGCTGTCATCGTCTGGAAAGAAGTTTATTCCTGTTTCTTCATAATCCATCTCTTCCCGCGCATGTTTGTCCTCGAGGCCGGTCACTCTGCTGCAGGAGTTCACGTCCACATCCGCGTCCAGACCTGTCCTCAGCTCGTTCTCTTTGCCCTCCTTCCCCTCGAGCTCAGGCGATGCCGAGCACCTTTTCCTGCCAGTGGCCTGGTGGCACTCACAGCTGATGAAAGACTGCCTCTCCAGAGGGTCGGTCGCTCCGCTGGAGCCGCTCTCCACTGCCACCCTCGGCAGCGGTGTCTTTGGACCTTTCATGCACCTCCTCCTGGCTGCAGACGCCTGCCACACAACGTCAAAGGTCACCAGGGTGAATTGGGGTATTGTTTGGAATAATTTGAGTATCATAATCCCGGTCAGAAACAGCAGGCATATCACATAACTACAGCTCTATCAACACAAACCTTTTTGGAGCCTTTGACCTCACAGTTGATCTTCCTCTTTCTGGGCTTCAGGCCATCAAGTTGACCAGGCATCTGCAAAACAATCAGCATATTGTGGTTTCTTTGATCCCTTGTAGCAATAATCAATTATAGCAGCAGGCTAACAACAACAACAACTGTTTCTAAACAGCAACTCTGAGGCTGCTGCTTTGCAACTATTTCATTAAATCACTGGAACCCCAACATCCCTGATACTTGCACTGAATCCAACAGTCACAAACCTGGCAGCTTCAAGTAACCAGTTTCATATAATTTTAGATTAGCATATTATCAGTGACAGATGGATGTTGGCGTGATATTATTTAGATATTATTTCTACATCAAGGACGGTTCCTTATGATGGTAACACCCCATGAACAAGCCAATCGGTTTGTTTGTTTCAGATGGTAAACCTCATTTTCAACTTGATGTTTGAAAATCTGACAATGCATTTTAAAATGTTTACATGTCTGACTGACACCAATATTTACAGACTCAGATTTAATCTAATGCAGCAGATTCTGCAAATATTCACTCCAGTGCTTGAAATCTGTTGGGTCTCCTCAGAGGGTAAGATCAGGTTTGTCACTCCACACACACTCTGAGTGATAAATAATACAGTGACAGGTTTAACTTTGAGGTTTTTTTTGTGGGGGGGGGGAATTTGGTATCCAGGCCACGCATAGTCACTGCCCAATGAGTCACATTATCTAATGCTACGATTAACTGTTTTATTATTTATTTCACTTTAAACCCGCCACACTAAGTGCTGTTTACTGTTCCTCATTACAGGTTGTCATATGATTCTTCACTGAACCATGTGGAGCAGCAGCAAAGAGCAGAAGTCGCTGCAAGAAAAAGAAATGCCATAAACTTTCAGATGGCTGTAAATTACCACCATGTGCACTTCAAACGGTTTCGTTTGTGCATTTACTTGTGTTTCGTGGTGTAGACTGTCTGCATGCACACTCAAACACACTGACTCATTTTTAATTGTTTGCACATTACATATTACAAACAAATCTATATATATACTGTTTTTTTTTTATCTGTTTTGTTTTTTGTTTTCCAGAGAGAATGTGCAGGTGGAAAACCACAAGTGAAACCACTCATGAGCTCATTTTAAACCTAACCTCAATGCAAAGGAAACATTACGTCATACAAAAACAGAGAAAGAAAGAAAGAAAGAAATGTATTAACCTGAAACTGAAAGAGAATAAAATGAACCAATGTTTCTGTAAACACGCTGGACATATACATATATTTTTAACCTGCCAGCCCCCCCGAGCTGTTAAAGAGCCCAACACCGCCCCTGTTTCCTCCACGGACCAAACTCCTCCCAAACTATTGTCAATTTAAACGGCGTGACACTCACGAGCCACGGCTCAAACCTCCATTCGCTCCTGACCTCTATCCAACTCACTTTACATCCAAGAACATTTTAGTTGCGCCGAATTAAAGTTTATAAAAGCTGCTTCAAATGTCAACTGTAAAGAGGACTCCACATGTCCGGTGATGTAGCCGAAGTTTTAATCACTAAAATCCAGACGGATAATCGGTGCGTGTGCGGTGTCGGTGAAGGAGACGATTTATACCAAAAGCGACTCCAAGTCACATGGCGGAAGAAATACTTCACCTCTGTCTGTAATAGCAACGAGCCGCTCTCTGGTGGCTCACCTAAACTGGCAAAACGTCGAAACACGAGACACATAAACTACATTAACTACGAGCTAGTAAAGCTAGAGGCTAACTAGTTAACGAGCTGCCGGTTAGTTAGCTCACATAAACACTTACCTTGTGAATCATTTGCCGACGTTAAGCCTCTGTTTTTCGGCGAGTTCGATAAAAGCCCCGTGAAGTTTCGACTCCCTTTCGTTCCTTCTTAGCTTAAAAAAAAACAAACAAACACAAGGACTCGTTTCACGTCGATGAGCGACGTCGTTCTGCTTCGCTCGGGTCGGCTCGCCTCGGCTCTGTGAGCTCGGAGCAGACTCGGTTTATTTCCTGCTGCCGAGGTTCACCCACAGGTCACAGTGTTTACCGGGGTAAACTATAACTTTGATTACGTAACAAAATAAGGCAGATTAGTTCATGAGGCAGTACGGCTAAGTATAAGAGCTTGCGTTTAATTTATCAGATCACTTTAATATTTTCACTGAACTGTCTTAACTATTTTTTTGACATTAGTTAAAGTTTGTACACCCCGGTATTCATCCTAAAAAAAAAACATCTATGGATTTATTTTGAAGGCCAACTTCCGCTCGCAGACATTTCAGCTTCGTGCAAGTTAAGTTAATCATGATCAGAGGGAGATTGAAATTTATTCTGTTAGTAAAAACGAACTCAAATTGAAAGCCAGTTTATCTGTGTCAGTAGTGTATTTAAAGTTAGGAGCGTGCTCTCTGGTTTAACTCAGTCACGCGAGGGGGCAGTGACAAGCTGTGGTTGCGACACATGTCCACCAGAGGGCGGTAGAGGCATATAAAGTCACCTGACAACGCTGCCATGTCCTGCCAGTCAGTGTGGACTGTAGAGAAGTGACCGGAAGAATATGGACATGTTTTATATCACAGCCCAAGGATGTAGATGCTATTTTAAGAAACTCGTCATATAGAGTTCTCGAGTTCAATCAACTTAAGTTATTACTATTATTATCATTATTATTAGGCCTGGTAGTAGCCTCTGCCTATAGGCTTAGTATTAGCCTACTTATTAGTATGTTTCCCTTACATTTTGCAAACACAAATGACATGTTACATGACTATTTACATCATTTGGTGAATGTGTGTGCTATTTATTAAGCTCAGTGTTTTATAGATATTGCATCAAGTCTGCGAGGTCCTTAATAGACATATGAATGTGTAATGTCATTAAACCTTTCAAAAATAAAAGCTATATTGAGGCTATTACATGAGGCGTCCATTATTAAATGCGCATGTCTATTTCCATGTCTGTAAAGTCTTTAGTTTGTTTATCTGATCAGATAATGTGTTTTAACAAAGTGAAAAACTTGCTGGTGGCTCTAAACTGTGACGTGTGACAGTATTTGCGTATGTGTGTGTGTGAGAGAGAGAGAGAGAGAGAGAGAGAGAGAGAGAGAGAGAGAGATGCTGGTCTCACATTAGTGAGGGGGAGGAGATATTTGGGGCGGGGTGGGTGTTTTGGGTGAGAAAGACTGGTCCAGCAGCAGATCTCCAGACAGTCTGTGCAGACACAGCCGGGGTCATGCAGCCTCGCCCGCATGGTCTGCCCGCACCGAGAGGCCATGTGTGACTTCACTGAGCGCCATGGACAAACTCCAGTGTCAACGCGCTCACGTAGCCGAGGACGCAGCCTCTGGTGTCCAGATGAGAAGGCGCGGCGGCGGTGGACTCTCCAAGGACGCACGGTTGTGAAACACTATGAAGGCTACGCGTCCCGCATCTGAAGGTCTCCGGGCGCCGCACTGACAGCCATGGATCACTTTTTCCGGAGAAAACGCGTTGGTTTGCTGAAGCCGCTGCTGAGCCTGTCTCTGGTCTTTGCGTCTTTCCTGATGATCCACAGGTTGAAGGTGGCGGAGAAGGACGCGATAGGGGCGAAGCATTTGCGCGACGCCGGCTGGTGCGGCTCCGACTGTTTTCCATTCAAAAAAGCTGTCGTGAAAACCAGCGTGGGGAGCTCGGACTCTCCGGTGCACAACGGCGACTTGGATGCGCAACGGGTTTCCAACGGGACCCCGGCTTCCTGGGACGCGCAGGTTCTGAATTGCAGCGAGGACGCGTCAGTGAGGACGCGGGACTGGTTCCGGCGCCTGGACCCGAGATTTCATCAGTTCGTGCTGCACAGACACTGCAGGTACTTCCCTATGCTGATCAACCACCCGGGGAAGTGCACAGACGGAGAGGTGCACCTCCTCATGGTGGTCAAGTCCGTCATCGAGCAGCACGACCGGCGGGAGGCGGTGCGCAAAACCTGGGGAAGGAGCACGAGGTGGATGGGAAGAAGATCAAGACGCTGTTCCTGCTGGGAAGCCCGACGACCGGCAAAGACACCAAGAACCTCCAGAAGCTGATCGAGTACGAGGACAGGATCTATGGGGACATCCTGCAGTGGGACTTCATGGACACATTCTTCAACCTGACCCTGAAGGAGGTCAACTTCCTCAAATGGTTCGACATTTACTGCTCCGGGGTCCGGTTCATCTTCAAGGGGGACGACGACGTTTTTGTGAACACGCACAACCTGCTGGAGCTGATTGGCTTCAAAGTGGAGGAGCGCAAGGAGGCCGAGCTTTTCGTGGGGGACACCATCTCCAAGGCGATTCCGATCCGAAACCGCCAGAGCAAGTACTACATCCCCAAAGAGCTCTACGACAAGCCGTACCCACCCTACGTGGGCGGCGGGGGGTTTCTGATGTCCTCCCAGCTGGCCAGGAGGCTCTTCGTGGTTTCGGAGGACCTGGAGTTGTACCCCATCGACGACGTGTTTTTGGGCATGTGCCTCCAGAAGCTCCACCTGACCCCGGAGATGCACCCGGGCTTCAGGACTTTCGGCATCACCCGTCGCCGGGTGAGCCCCATGAACAGCGAGCCCTGCTTCTACAAAAACCTCATTGTGGTGCACAAGCTCAGCGCGCACGAGCTGCTCCGGATGTGGAGCGTGGTGCACAACGAGGAGCTGGTGTGCGCGCAAAGGACCTCCATATGACTGTAGTCCTCGTCATCAACCCACCACAGCTGAACTGATACTGTATTGATACTGTATTGATCACGATGGTAGACAAGCAAGCAACCTCATACGCAAATCTACATACTGTATATTGGATTTTCATATATAATATAGGTTTATATGTACATATACAATAAAAACATGTAAACCACGTTAAACATACAAGAAATATTTCGTTTTATATAATGACATAAACGTCTAGCCCTTAAAAATATAAGTAGGCCTATGTTTACAATGTAGGCTAGATATACGTTACATACATCCCAAAGCCCGTCAATACACTTCATTATTGAGGATCTAACAAGAATCTATCGTGTCAATTATATATCAATGAAATACATACACCATGTGATTGCAACATATTACACCATATGGGTGTTTTTAATATATGTACATGTAGGAATTTGACTGGATATTCAGTTGTTATTAAGTTATATGTGATGTATATGATAACATGCTACATCACTCTCAATATATAGGGACATGCAGTAGGTACATATCATATTACACTTCTGTATGGGACAGCTTGTATGAATATGGATAATATATATGATAAATGAATAATATATATCATTTTCTGTATGTTAGACTCCAGTGTAAACTATGAGCAGGTTGTGTTTCCTCTCCACTAATGTCCACATGTTGTGAAACCACTACCACAGCTCCACAGTGTGCTCTAGCCAAGGTGGAGGAGGTGGAGGAGGAGGAGGAGGAGGAGGAGGAGGAGGTTCCAGGTTTCAGATTCTTGGTGCCATTTCAGATCAGAGCCTCAGTGCTCTTATAGAAACATGGCTGCCATAAATGACTTGACTTACTGATTTTATTGTCGTTTTCTATCTCACAGCTCAGATCAGACAGGTTCAGTCACAGAGTGATTTTTTTTTGTAGTTTATTGAAATTGTAAAAAATCAAATGATATGAATTTGTTAAGTTAATATATTGTTTCATGTTGCTTTTATTAAGAGTTAATTCACGTGTGATTTTCAGAGACATGGCCAAAAACCAAAGAGACTAAAGGGCTGTAAAAGTGTAGATTTATGTATAATAGTGTAAATAAAACTGGATCTTTGTCAACTTTGTAAATACAATGTGAGTGTTGAGGCTGTTGTGTCTGCGGCATGGAGAAAAAACATCACTGCTTCCATCTCTGCAGGCTGAAACTTGAATGCAGTGTTCAGCTCAGTGAAGCTTTATTTAAACAAATACAGATACATTTGCAGAAAAAATAACCATTTCATGTCAAAATCACTCAGAGAATGCACATGACTATGCACATTAGGACACAATGAAATATCCACTATTGCAAAATACTCCTTGATACAGAAGCATATTAAAGCCAATGTGAGGTTAGAAACCAGAGGTGTATTGAAATTTAACACACATTAATATGAAATTTGCCAAATTTGTGTATTAAAAAAGCAAAGACAACCTCAAACTGTTCCACATGTGTTTTTTTGTTTGTTTGTTTTTTTGGTTCTAGATGAATTACACATATTACAAACAACATCATAATACTGGGTAGTACAACAAAAGTAACATTGCTGTAGTGATAATAATAAGTATAATTCTTAAATTATTTGTGCTTAAAATATTCTGTTTAAATTCAGTTGAAAGCCTCAAATGCAGCCAGTGAAAAATAGATGCTACACAGATTCTGCTATAAACTACATTCATCTTTTTTTTTTAATTTTTATAAAACTGTTTAATTAAAAGATTTGACTTTGTCACTCTCACTGCACCAGTGCAGCATAAAATACATCCATTCTTGTGCTAAAAAAACTCAGCAGCAGTGAAGCATATCATTTATTTAAGACGAGTAATGAGAAGAAAAATGTAAACAGACTAGGGAGTGTTAAGCTGACAGGAAAATACAGCTCAGGCTTTAAGCTGATGGCTTTGTGGTTGAAGCAGTGTATGTTGGGAAGTGACACAAGGAGGAAATGTCATCCTTTATTACTGTATCTACAATGATTGGAAAATTTCCAGGTACTAGTCAGAGCCACTGTCTCCTGATTTGGTACTACGTAGTTTTGAAATGCTTTTGGAGGCACAAGAAAGCGACGGACCCAGCTGGAGTGCTTTAGTTCAATGCATCTTGACTTTAGAAGTTGTGAAGTCAGTCAGTCAGTGGTGTTTAAAACAAGCAGCTCTGCCTGGGAAAAAAACCCTAATGAAGTCATGCTGATGTCATCAAGTTTCTCTTGCTGATAACCCATCTACGACAGAGAGACTGCGATACAAAGTTGAGGATGTGAGATGTGGATATTTACCTGCACAGCCAGTAGTCAGTAAACAGCAGAGTGCGTGATCATGTTTACAAGTCAACCAGATGTGTTTCTGAGTGTGTGTATTGTGTTGCTGACTGTAAAAGGGTTAAATTACAGTCACTACAGTGAATCTATAGTTGTAAGTGTGAATAAGTGAATATACAGTAATACCATGATGTAAATGACAAGTCAATCAGACAGGTGAAACTGATCATACGTGGAACATGTGGCCTGGACATGTGCAGGTGGGATGTTTGGGTGCAGGTTGCAGTGACCATCCAACGAGGTGCTGTGATGCAGCTTCAGCGTTTCCCTGGTGTGTGTCCTCTGGCCAGAGGAGCCAGGGCTGGGATCCGGCTGCCTCTGCCTGGGGGTCTGCTCCTGGCCCCAACTGACCAGGCCTGCTTCAGCTTAGCTCCACCAACAGCCCTGCCTGGACACACACACATCATTCCGTATGTGTTTTCCTTCACTGTTTACCACTAAACGCAGCTGCTTACATCACTTGTGATGTGAGTGTAAACATAAGGTCAGAGGTTCACATGGTGACATTAACGCACATGAGGAGGAACAAGAAGAGGAACAAATTCTACAGTCAGTTTATCATAAAGGAAGGTGTCATTCTCAGTAACATCACAATATTTTACACATATATATATATATATATATATATATATATAAATATATTTATGAATTAATCAGCACATGAGAAACTAAGACAAAACAACTCGTGGCATCAAGGTGCAGAGGTAGCATTTCAGAAAGAAAACACTACCTGGTTAATGAGTGCGACTGTTCACGCTGTCACCTATTAACCAAACTGACTGTGTGATGTGATGTGATGTGTCAGGGTCAGAGCAGCTCTTCACTTTTACCAAGCTATTTCCTCAAAAGAAAAACCCTGGGCTCTATTTCTGTCTTCGCTATTTGCTTTGGTTTGTTCATCTATGCACACTGAGTTGCCTCTGGCAGGACATGTGCTTTATAAATAGTCTTCTTCTTCTTAACACTACATGAGCCTCTGTCACTATTATCACACTCTGTCTGTGCTCAGAGGCAGGAAACCATCATGGAAAAGCTGCAACATAAAATTTCACCGTCAAGCACAGGCACTTTCTATAGCTCCTGCTCTGAGCGCTGGGGAGGGAGGTGTGAGCAGGGGTGTATGAATGCTTTACCTTGTGCTGGCTGGGTTCTCTGGGACACCGCAGTCCTGCGTGAGTTTTGTTTACAGCCCTCCCTGCCCATGAGGTGAGCCTTCCAGGCCTGGAACAGGGACAAAGTAGCTCAGTGAGTCGGGCCCTCTCCCCGGTACCTTCTCAACTGGGACGAATGCGGGTGACTGTGGGCTCAGTCAGGGCCCGGACAGCCACCCTCCCTCCCACTAACACTGCAGTCTTTCATTGAGTCTGTGCTCAGAGCTCTGGCAGCCAGAGTGTGACTCTCTGTGAGTTTCTTCTTCACCGAACTCTCAGGGTGTGTGAGGTGACAGGCTGCATGTGCAAAAGACGCTGGTCGTGGGCTGAAAATGGCAAAGCACTGAAAAATGGTCCGTTTTCATTCATTCATCATTAATGACTGTTTTCTTTTCCTTTTTGGATGTCTCAGGTAACAGGATCATATTGAGAACAGCACAAGTGTCTTTGGGGTAGCTTACTAAGGCTGAGTTCAACATTGGCATCACAACTTAAGTAAACAGACAAATCACAAACAAACAAAGAAAACCTCATCTTCACTGATTTCACAACATGGGCTACTGTATTCACAACATCAAGGTTACAGTGTTTCCAGGAATCACAATGATGAATAAGGCTCGACTCTACCTTCACACGTCATCATCACTTTTTTGTATCAACCAGGAAAACTTTTTTTGGTCTGTTTAGTTGCAGTGTTGAGCCTTCAGGGCCACCATAGGAAAGGCTTTTGCACTTTTTAACACAAAGTTCATCTGATGACAACCTCATTAGTGATTAAAGTCAACGTGAACTGTTGCAAAAAGATAAGCAGCACGAGTCACTGTTTATATGAAAAAAGGATTGATACTGTATGATGATGACTTTTTCTTATATCAGGTAGCTTATTGATTCAGCCAATCAGAAATCAGGAGCAAAATGATCAAATTTACACTTAATAGAGGTCAACTGATAGTGGATTTTTAAAGGCCAATGAGCACAGTACACATTTAAATTGCAATAAGCCCTCAATTCTCCTCAAGTTTACCATTGAAAAGACTCTGACCGAGGAGGCAGCTAAACTGTAGAAAGCTCCACTTCTGCGATAAAGGAGGCAACTGATTTAGTATTTAGTTTAGTGGGCAACGATAATTTCGAGCCCTATACACTATCTCATGTACACAGTGGTGTTCCACCAGCCTGATGTGTGCGGATCTGGTCTAATAAGATGATGGAGCCCAACTGTGAGCCCAGTGGAGGGTGAACAGTCATCAGCACCTATTAGCACAAACACCTCTGCTGATAGTATATAAAATGTCCCATCGGAGCTTATTAATCAGCTGATCTCTCACACTTAAATATAATTAAAAACAGGGGCAACTACACACCAGGCCAGACTTGAACCAGACCTGAGCCAGACCTGGGCCAGGACAGGATAGGACAGGTGCTGGTCAGACTGGACGACTGACTCACTGAAAGACGAGATGCATGACTCATCGGACTCCACAGTGACTGAGATGGGGCAGAAAAGCGAGTGACAGGCGACACCGCTGTTACATCTCAAAGAGAATCTCGTAAACTCCTCATCTGGTTTAAACTTTTCCGTCACTCAAACGGTGGACAGACACAGAGGATCAGTAAAGGATGAGCAGCCTGAAGGGTTCACCCTGAAATCTGAGCTCTGTTTACTTATGCAGGGGGAGAACAGACCTTTCCTCCTGTGGTCATGTCATATACCATAATATAAAACAGTGAGATGATATCAGTATGTAAGTCATATCCGTCTTGATGAGTCTTACAATGCAACTTCTGAAAACTGAACCTTCAACAAGAAGAGAATATTTTTTTTTCCTGTGTTTATAATTCGTATGAAAAGATAAGAGATCATTGTATTGCAAAATTTAGAGGACACAGAGCTACATTTAACCTATTTCAGTCTTGACTTCTCATTAAACTGAGAGGAATGTGAAGCACGTGATCTGCCATTTACTTCATGATTTACTCCAATGAAACAGATCATTAAGAACAAAGGCTTCTCCTCCTTTGAAGTTCCAACAATGGGGGTGTTTTAGCTCAACACCTGTTTGCTCCTCAGGCCTCATATTAGATGCTTTTCAGTTTCTGTGTTGATATAAAGGAGGAAAACTAGAACCCAGAGTTCCCATCTCCGCTTCAAACTTCTGTTTGTTGTGACTATTTTGTTGTCCAGTGTGTACCTTTCATAACCAGTCCGACAGGTGAGGGTGATACAGCTGTTATAGACAGACTTCATGCAGGTCTAGAGTCTTACCTCCTCTCCAGGCATGAAGTTGTTGTGACACAAAGGACAGTGGTTGGAGCCTTTACCGGAGAGGGGGGCTGAAACAGAAACACAACACCTTTAAGCTTCCTGTTACACAATTACACCGAAACACTGCAGAGAAAATGATGGGATCCCACAAGTGAGGGAAACACTTGTAAATCCTCGGCCACAGAGGAGCGAGAACATTAATGTAAACAGTCTAATCCTATTGTCTGTTTTCTCACCTCCGACCAGCAGAGGTGAGGGAGACTTGAAGTTAATAGAAGTGGCTCAGTGGTGTTAATAATTTAAGGGAACATATGGCTGGTGACAGAGATGTACTGAGCACTGTCTGCCTGTTTCTCTTAAGTATATTAACACCAGTTGGTGAGTTTCTCCGAACAATACAACTAATAACAATATGAATTTTTCAAACTGACAAAGTATGCAAAAACTGTCCATATTTTATTATTATATTATAAATTCGATAATAGAACATATTCATCTGTTTAAGTTGTCATTATGCAGTTTTCTCTCTTCGTACTTTGCATTTTCACATTATGTAACGTTACATTATCAGTGAGACAGAGAGACAGACTCACGGTTGCAGGCCGGACCCTGGACGTGACGAGTCAGTTCTTCAGCAGCCACAGCCTCCGAGCAGCGCGGACACTGGCTGAACCTGGACCTGCTCTCACATTCACCCAGGAGGTGCTCCGTGAGGCTGGCTATCTCCACCACCTGTCCACACAGAGCACAGCTGTGTCACTGAAGTGGCGAAACACGGGCAGACAGACATGTCCATTCATTCATTGAGAAAATTAAAAATGTCTACCTGTCTGCACTCATCGCAGCGTCGCAGCATAGGACAGTGTTTCCAGTAGTGAAGGTCGAGTCCATCTTCTGTGAACGACTCGTCCTTTTTACCACAGAATATACACAAACTGAAACAGAGTGTGAGAACAAATAACACGCTAGATTAAAGTGAAAGTCACAACTCAGCTGGAAACAGAACAGACAGTGGGAAAACAACACTGAAAACTGGGACAGAAGAATTTATCATCATTTTTCCCGGTGAAGGTCTCCACTGGGCTGTAAGTTACTCACTTGTCCAGATAGTCGACCGACTGGTGGACGTCAGTTCTGTCTCTTATCTTGTCCTGTACTTTTGTGACATCTGCAAAATCAAGCAGTTTCTTTTTCTCACAGTCATCACGCACTCCACCCAGAAAACCCAGAAACGGGGTTGAGGGGTTTTCTGGGTGGAGTGGAGTGAGGGATTAGGGTGACAGTGCTAAACACAGCACCAATGTGCTGCCGATGTTTACGTTAAAAATTTGGAACATTTAAACACTGGACTTTAAAGTTTAACGTTCTTAAATGCTAAATTATTTTTGCTTTGTGAAAAGTAAGCAAGTCACATGATTTTTTCACTTGCAAACTAAAAGTGTTAATCATAAGGAGACATCACATTTGAAGGCATTTGTGTCAGACCGTGTTCATACTTGGCGTTAACTTATGTCTTCGGTGACCAATCAAGGTGATCAGCTCTAACTGTCTGTACACACTTGCTTTAAAATGCAACCCCACTGATTGCTTGTGATTAGGTCTCACTTCCTGCCTTATATGCAAATATATAGATGGGTGTTGTCTTGCAATGAAAGTTTTTTTCAAGTTGAAGTAGTGAAGTATTTTTGATAGAGGGGGCGGTCCCTTAGACGATGTCAGTAGAGGGGGCCGCGGTTACCTCAGACAGAATTTGCCACCAGGTTTGAACAGGGTCATGCAGTAAAACACCTCATTGATTTTGTACCATGAAAAAAATTCCCTTTGTGCTTTGTGCTCTAAATCAGACCCTGTTGTGTGCAGAATATAAATATGTTTTACTTTTGCTTTTGTCTACTATTTTTTACACATACATACTTGCTTTTCCAGCTTTTTGAGACTCTTTCTCCACTTTAGGAGTTTCCTTCTTGACCGTTGGTCCTTTGCTACTCTCACTGCCTCTCTCCTTCATAAGCACAGAGACAAACAAAAACGAAGAGACACCATCATACAAGGAAAGATGAAAAAAAACCCAGTGACTTCAGACAGAGGGTTTTGTAAAGTGGAGGAACTGCAATGACTCTGAGGAAGAAGAGATTATGTACCAAGTTATCTGCACGTATAAAAAAGTAAAAGACTCTCTGACCACCTAGAGAGTAAAATCTTCTACCAAGTCTGTGCAGACTCATAAATACTCATTAGCCACCATGACGAGAGGTGATGTAATTGTGGTCTGATGACAGCTCCACCTACTGTGATCTCTTTCAAGGCAGCCAGCTGCTCCTGCAGAGAGTGGATCTCCTCCTTCTCCCTCTGGCCGTCCTGCTGACCACCTCCCTTCCTCAGCGTCTGTGTGAGAAGTGACACACCATCAGCCGCTTAGTCACACTCATTTCACTGTTAAGTCCAAATTTTTCTTCACTCTCAAACCATCATCTCAGCGTCATCGGTTGTTCCAGGTCAACACACCAGCTTTTCATCTCATTACGTTCTTTTGAAGTCACACAGCTGAGAGCTCTGCAGTGATGGCATGTGGTGGTTGTGTTGGCAACAACTGACACAGATGAGTGCTACTCAGCACCATGGCCATGACATAATGGGAAGTCTAGGTCTCTAATAACACCAGTGGTAAATTAAACTTGGCCCTGTGGAAGAGTCCAGAACTTTACAGTAAAACAAAACTGGCCTGTGACAGCTGACACAACAAGGGAGGATAAACTTCACCACAATTTGTCTTGATAATGTGAAAAATTCAGGATTGTTTCTCTTTATTCTCTGTTGTATCTGCAAGAGAAGCTCAGTGAACATTTGGAAATCTATTTGTTAAAATTCCCTTTAAATACTTTACCATTTCTTATTAACTATTTCCTTCTGTTTTTATTTTCATTGACTTATTTCATCATCTATTGTCTTCCTTCTTTTACTCACCTGTTTTGTGTATGGTTTGATTTTTTAAATATCACGTGCCTGAGAATTGCTCTATGAATAAAGTTTGTGATAAGTGTATTATATAACTGTATTATATTGCATCTATACATCAACAGATTATGTGCATATGTGGATGTGATGGGTCATTTGCTTCACCTCATGAGTTAAAGACAGACTAGACGGCTTGTGCTGGCAGCAGAGACAAATAGCTGTCTGCAACATTAAGCCTCCTCTTCCTTGTTACTGTCAGTTGGAAAAAAATAAAAATAAAAAGACATGATGTCATACACTCTCCTCCGAAAAGCTGAACTCTTTTCAGGAACAGAGTTTTCCCATCTGCCATGTCTGAGCAATTTCTGTGTCTGTCTACCAGCTGTTCCTCTCTAACTAAAACCTGTTCGAACACACCATCGTCCTGCCACTTCCACACAATTTGTGGCATATAGATGCACATATAAATGCTGCATTTTGTCATATAGACTATAGGGATGTCAGTTACACTGAAGATGACAAGTAATATAAACGAAATATTAATTTGTGGTGGAGGAAAAAAACAAAAAACACTTCTTGCCTGAGTCTCCACCAGCTTTCCGTCGATCCTGGCGAAGCCATCAAAGAGGGTTTTGTAGAGGAAGTTGTTCCGTGCAGCAGCGTCGTTGGGTGGCAGGTAGCTGAGAACAGCGCTTCTGTGCTGCTGGTACATGGATAAGATGATGCGCGCTGCCACCTCTCGAACTGTTGACGCACTGTGCTCCAACGCCGCCGTGCAGAACTACAGCAACAAACAAAACAGGTTTGTTCTGGCACTGACACTTGAACTGGAAAACTGTGTTTTTCTTTGCTGTGGACAAACTAATTTGGACCAACAAATCAGATTTGATCAATTTACTGACGATGGAAACTATATATATATATATATATATACATATATATATATATATATACATAAATATATATATACACACACACACACACCTTTTGACACACTTTTTTGTTTGAGGTATTTTCAGGTCAAAGACATATAGACATATAGATGACATATAGATGACATCTTTCTTGTGTGTTTAAAACACATGGAGTCCCCAGGGGTCAATGCGTGAGCCTATATTATTCAACTTCTGACAGCTCAACTTTAACTCCTGCTCCTGCTGCTTCTCCAAAGTTGAAGGAACCTGAACTATCACTTTCACACTGGCCTTTAATTTGATACTGCAAAAATGCTTAAGTCATGACCTTGGGCCAAATTTAATTACTGACCTGCCTTAGAAATGAACGTGTATACAGATAAAGGTTGTTCCAACTTCCTGATGATCACACACGTGACACAACTGTGGTCACTTTCCAATCTTTGGGAAACTTGTTTGGCCACTGTAACTGCAGTGTATTTAAGCCTCTATGCCAACAACAGTCAGAGTTGTAGACATATAGTTTTTCAATATTTCATAAATATTCTAGTTAGGCTATGTTCATTGAGGAATACCTTGAAGGTACTTTTTAAATTCTGACAAGGTCAGTGTGACTTAACAAAACACTTTTCAGCTATTACTCAGGATTTCTACAGGATTTAGGACAAAATTTCACACAAATGGTTCATAATTTATATGACTTTGGATAAACAGAGTGTAACTGAAACTAATATGAATGGAGGAGAGAATATATCATTCTAATATTTTAACCTTTGTAAGACAGGTGAGAAACAGTGTAATAGGCAGGCCACAGAAAATCTTCAGTGCTTTTTGACAAACATGAAAACAGCAGCGCTGTAGAGAACTCAGGTGCTTCCAGATAAGTGTGTATCGTGACGTAAAAAGAGCCCATTATCCAACATAATCTCTGTGAAGCGAGTGGCAACACAATGGAAATCCTGCCAGTGGAGGGCATTAACGTCCAGAGGTAAACTGTGCACAAAGGCCTCCCATCCCTCGCTCAACAGTCTCAGGGGCAGCTCTCTATTATTCTCTGTTGTCTTTGCTGAGCACTTCTCATTTTAATTACAGGAAATTCAATCGCCCCCTTTTTTCTCTCCCCCTCTCTGACTTCCACCTCAGACCAGATCACCCAGGTAACAGTGTAGGAAAAAGGAAAAATGCTCAAACCATAGATGTACTAACACCACAGGGGCCGTTCACATGAACTGAAACAGACACTGGCTGTGGATTAACATGGGGATATATTTCTACCTATATAAGGCCAGGGCTCTGAACAAGGCCCAGAACAATCAGGCCAACCTGAGGTGCACTTTGGTCAGGGAGTTCATGCCAGTTCTGTCCAGTTTTAAGTGACAAGGTGCAGAACTCCTGCTGCGATTGGTTTCTTAAATAACACACTATTATTTCCCATGGATTTTATGCATTATTATTATATTTTATGAATTACTTTCTACAAGTTGGACTTTTTATGTTTTCCTAAGAATTTGTGTATATATTTTGAATACACTGTACTGCATTTCTTGCTTTTTTTTTTTTTTTAGTATATTTTTTGGCTTTATTGCCTGTAATGGAAAGCACAGTCGAGAGAGACACAGGAAATGGGGAGGCAGAGGGGAGGGGGATGACACGCAGGAAAGGGCCGCTCGATGCAGGATTTGAACTACCAACTGAGCTAAACACCGCTATTTCCTGCATATTTATTGGATTTATTAATAAAACCTGATGGTTTTGTGCAACTTCAGTTTGACCACGTGATGATATATGATATGTTAAATTCATATTATTGTGGACAAGCTGTGTCCTGGTTTTCTGTAAACCACTGTGTGGTCAATTGCATGAAAAGTGCTCAACAAATAGCATCTGATCAACTGATTTATAACTGCATTTAGGAAAGTGCTTTGGAAAAAAATATATTAACAGTGTTTTTTACTATAATTTAAAGCAGGTTTCAGTTTTCTGTTACGTGCTCAGCTTGTGGACTAGTGTACAGCTCTCCTGTTGCATCTCAATCTAGACTAATCTGTTTCCCAAGCAAACACAAGAGGCAGAAAACACAAAAGGAGGGAGTTACTGAGCAAAAGCATGCACAAACATGCAAACACAAGCCACCCAGTGCCATCTGTGTGGCTGTAGCTTCAGGAGGTGGACAAACCCAACAATTTGCTCTCGCTGATAAAAAGGCCACATAGAGGCTGAGTGGACAAGGGTGGGGTGGAGGACGGGTCGTAAACCAGAGAGGGGTGGACAGGGCCAGGACGAGGGTCAACAGTTGGATAGTTTGCATGTAAATATTAGATCACTGCTGGGAACCCCAGGAGAGGAGGCGACACAAAGTAGATGCCAAAGGTGACAACATTGACTCAGCTGACTGGAGCCTGTTTGGGGGAATTGAGTGGTGAAAGGACGTCAGAGAGGAGCTGCTCTCAGCAGCTACTGAGCCAAATGTGGTGGAAAATCAGCCTGATGCATGCCAACATTTAAAGTGGAATATTACAGGCATGACACGATATACATCACATGCAATACATGTGCTATCATGTTGTAGAGGGAATGTCAGAGCAGCCATTTCTGGTATGGAAAGATTATGAAAGGGGTTGACACGCTGCAAAAAAACAACAGTAGCTGTTCACAGCTCCAGTCAAGAAAGCTCTGAGCTCTTGAGATTTTACAACAAAAAAATCATTTAAGATGCTCATTGTGTATATTTCTATGACCACAAAAGACTCCCCCAAAAGATTTCTTGAGATAGTGGAAAGGTTATCTTAATAATGGAAGACAAAAATAAAAGAAAGTAACAGTTTCCTCTCTTGATTTTTGTCAGGACAAATTATAAATTTGTTTTCTGAGGCAAACAATTGATAAACTTTTTTTTTTTTAAACTTTGAATCGGTTAAAAAAAGACATTTGCAAAGCTATGTCAGACTAACTAACAGTTAGATGTATTTAGGTGTTACCATCATGACATTGTCCAAGGTAAAGCCCGAGTTCTCTGTGCCCAGTTCAGCAAGGAGCTTCTCGAGCAACTCGGCCCGACTCTGGGCCACACGAGGGAGGAAGTTGGATTTGAAGGGCTTCACCAGATCACTGGGGATCACCTGCAGGGCCCGAACATCCTTCATAACAGCAATTTCCTGAATGGAGGACATGAGAAAGAGACAATGACAAACCTCCACAGTTTCCTCTTCTCCTGTGTTTATTTTGAAATAGTGATCCACAAGAAAGTATTTTTTTTTAACTAAATTTTTTTTAATTTCAGTGTAGTTTTACATCTCCTCTCTGACTGTTTTCTGGTATGATCCAATAGGGGAAATTTCAGAAAATCAGAGAAACCAAGTCTTTTTGGTAAAGGTGGGCAGGGCTTGGTGTCTGCTTTGTTGTGACACAAAGTTGCAGAAGTTGTCTCACTTGGTTTTAAAGCTCAGTTTCTGGATACAGGCTGTGAGCATTTCTCTTTGGACTGAGGCTTTGATACTTTCACAGTATTAACATAAAACCCAGACCTGCTTTATAATCACACTACACATTTACCTATAAACTACATGGAGCTTTAATATAAACATCTTATCTTTCAAATGCACAGTGTTAAAAATGTGCTGGTTCTTCACAGATTCACACCTTCAAATTAAATAAAGTATGTGCTCAGGGGCACTGACAAAATGTGATGCTGCTAATGGTAATTTGTCATTCAACACATCTGGCAGAGAGACAAGTTGTGACAGAGATCACACATGAACCAGAAAGCTCAAGGAGAAACTTCTGCTATTTTAGCCTCATCAGGTGAGTGGAATGTATATGGGAAAATGGAAGACACACTCTCACACACACACAAAACAAAGAGGCATTCAGTCGCTCCTGTAATCGAGGTCTGAGCAGATCCAGAGGGGCTGAGCGATGATTTCAGAGGGCAGAGACTCAGTTGTGACCTAAGCTGATCTCACTGAAACAGAAGCAACTGCAGCCCTTAAACACTTCCTCTCTGTTCTCGTCAGCACATGCGCATGTATGAGAACACTGACAGATCCCACTAAGAAAGCAAACACAACACATGTTCATACAGTCACACACTTACTTCACTTGCATACTATGTCATCACAGACTACAACTTGGGGCTTGTTTGGACATTTTGAATTCTAGGTTAGTTCATGAGATCTCACACTCCACTGAACTCAACAATTATCAACATTCAGTAAAGCCGGCTTAAGCCATTTCAACTTGCACTCTTTTCAATTACAGCACCTTACAAAGCTTCTTGGCCAGGTGAGAGATGGAAACCTGAAAACACCAACTAACAAAATCAATTAACAGGTGCCTACGTATGTTTTTCGAGTATCTGTTCTTTACTTGAGTTTCATTCTGTTTGGAAGCGTTTGACATTTCCTTTCTCCACGCTTAAAGACAAATATTGTCCTTCTGACACCACCACTATGTTTTTATGTGGGACTCTTACTTTGAATTGCAGCTTTTAGTTAAAGAAAATGTTCTTTGATTTTGAAAACGCAGAACAGACTATGTCTTGTGTTGATCACGGGAGTAAAAAAACAGAAATCAGAGCCATTTTCTGCTCTGTCAGTCATGTGTGAAACTGTAAGTGTCATAATAAGGGTTCATTAGAAAAAGATGAGGCAGACGATTCTTCACAGAGACCATGATCTGATCTGAGGTCTGTGTTTTAGATGTGTAATGTGACCCCCTCCCACTGTCTCTACACATTTCACTGCTCTGAATTAAAGAAAGACATGCCCTAATCTTTAAAAAACTAAAAATTGCAATCAAGGTGACCCCATAAAATATAATGTAATCCAGTCTAATATAATTCAATATATTCCATTGTAATTCTTAAAATTATTTTTTTTTTATTATTTTCAATTTATTTACTATTTCTATTATTAGTATTATTTATATGATCGATTTTATTTAATTCCCCTTTTTATGCTTCACAGCATAATCACAGGGGAGGGATATTGTTCAATTGAAGAAAAAACCCAGACAACTACAAAGAGAAAACGAAACTTACAAACAAAAGATGATTGTCCATGCGCCCAGCCAACAGAGAATAAAGGAGAGGTTTAGGTCTCAGTACTTGAGTTCCTACCAAGATTTGATATTAACTCATTCTGAGAGACATTTCATTCTGATTAACAATACTGAATTTATTATCTTATCACACATTTTGATTTTCATTCCAGGAAATATTTGTGTACTTTTGAGGAGATCAAGTCATCTAATTCTGATAAAACTGTCGCCTCATTCCAAAAATTCAGAGAGCTGGTAATCAGGTAATTGCTCCTACAGTTTGCCTTTGGTGGAAAGTGTGACGTGTGTGATTTGATTGTCACACATGTTGCAGTTGTTTGTTCTGTTTGCCAACTGTGGTGTGAGTAAACACACTGGTTAGTGTTTTGAACTTACACTGGTTGGCATAAAGATGTATACATTCAGTTCATACCGCAGGTGCATGTAAACTGTTTTTGTGTGTACATCACCATGGAAACAGTGGCCATTATCTTTTTTTACATACTCAGAAGAAAGTTTACAGGTGACAAATCAATCTTTTATTTTGAAATGATTCTTCATTGTGTTATTTTCTCACTCCTCCCACTAACTTTTTATTGTAAATACTTTATTTTCTGCATGTTTTTGTTTCATTATTGCAAGGCTGCGTTCATTCAGTTTCTAATGTTTTTAGCTGTGCTGCCATGGTAACTACTCCACCCATGTACAGGCACATCTCATGGGAGAGGGAGGTGACTTAAATCCCTTTGTATTTGTGACAGGATGATGGGAGACAGCTCCACCTTGTAATGTGTAGAAATCACTACTGTTACACATTGAGACATAATAACCACAAACAAATGAGACTCTGATGGAGACATGAACAGCCTCACTCTGCTGGTTTGCTTTTACAAAAACAACGTGTTAAAGGTTTTGTTGTGTAAAAAAGGAGGAAAATGGTGATTGTCACAGAGATCTACACGAACAGAGACAGTGGAGAAAGTAAGGCCAAAAGGAAAAAATATCATCTTCAGCCATCAGTTTTTTTTTCTTTGATTCAAAGTAAAACTGCTGAGGAGGTGAGATTCAGGAAATCAGCGTGTTGGTCCATGGTGCTGTAATACCTGTATGAAGGCTGTGACCGTGGCCCGTAGGTGGCTGACTGGGTCTCCACATCTGGCCAGCAGGTTGGGCCAGGTCTGCTCCAGGCAGTAGGTCACCTCAGTCCGGCCCAACCCCAGACCTGGGACCAGCTGGCTCAAGATTAGACGCATCAGCTTCAAGGAGGCCTGGACAACCTGGGGAGAGAACAGCTGGATGATTAACTCAAAAAAATTCAAATCTGGCACCAGGGAGATGTTAGTTGGCAGAGAGGGAAGACCTGGCACTGTTAGGTCTGAGCAAGTGTACATGGAGATGATCGGTGGTTGAAAAGAAAAAGTTTAGATCAGAAACCAAAGAGGCCAACTAACCTCTTTGTTACAGATACAATGATTCATTAAAGGTAGGTAGTCTGCAAGATTTTCCAAAAAATCTAAATATATACTTGTACAAAAGAAATCCTGCTTAATCATTGCCTATGGGTTTCTACTTGTGTCTGGTGGTGACGGTGTCTGCAGAGCTCCTGCCCTCTGCCTGTATTTTGATGTTTTGTAGTCGGAATGTTTCTGGGTGAGGAGTTGGTGTGCTTTCCCCAGCCACTGACAGAGCGCAAGTGAAGTTGGGCGTGCATAAAACATAACTGGACGCCGTCAAGCCAGGCGACATGGCAGATACACACATACCAGCTTTGGGCCCATTACTGGCTGTCGGCAGCAACAGAAGCCTCGAGGGCTATGTCAACGAGTAAGAGTGCCGCCGTGGTGAGCACGGAAGCCTAGGGCACGGGCGTGGGTGGAGCTGCAGTGGGTGCAGATCTTGGTGGTAGTAGCAACTAGTCAGATGAGAACCTCGAAGGCTGTTGTGTTTACAAACTGCAACGAGCAAACCTACTGGCTCTACCTTTAATGTGTTATTGATTAGCAGTATTTCCAAAATAGACATGAAACAAACACTCTGGCCCACAGTTAGATCTAGAGGCAGACTTACTGCACAAAGCTGTTTTTTCACTTCTTGAGCCAAACTGTGGTGCAGTGAATTCTGGGTATATTAGGACTTTTTCACAATAATTTTAAAAAAGCAATGTTTTGCATTCTATCTACAGTGGAAGCTCAAATCAAACTCTACTTCCCAGGTAGATTTAGCAAAAAGGAAATACTTATTATAAATATTTATTTTAGTTTCCGTCCTCTATTTAAAAATAAATTGATAAATTGATCATTTTTGAGTTTTTTTTTAACCACAAAGTTCAAGTTTTGAACTTGGCCCATGCCCCTGATACACCTTTGTACCTCTCCTTAAAAGTGTTGGCAAATCACAAATTATAAGCATGTTCATGTTTTTTTTGTTTGTTTGTTGTTTGTTTGTTTCGATTTTGGGGTGCTTCTGGTCTACAGGTGTTATTGATTGTTACCATGGTAACAATGGTGTTAGCCTGAGGGCTCGGTGTCTGTTGATTTTGGCTTAAAATTAGTCAGCTATTTTTTAGACTGATGTGTGAGTGAAATGAAAACACCTCAGACCAGTCTCAGCTATCTCAGCCGATTTACCACAAACTACACTGAACTTTTGTTGAGTAGTGAATTATTAGTTTGCATGTTAATAGATCGTTTAATGTGTCGATGTAACTGGTGAAATAAATCACCAGAATTATTGCGGCACTGCTCTTTTCATTAGCGTACAAGCTGTGGACGACCTCCACAGAGGTTACAAGGCCAACCTTGTCAAAACTGTTTGTTTAAGGATGTCGGCTCTGGGAGAGGGCGCTGGGGCTGCGCATAGCACAGAGCGAACACTGTCAAGTGTTTGTATGTGTGATTGTGCACTGATGTTTTAACACCATGAACGTTAGTTCTGTTTGTAACAAGAATCCTTAGAGTCTGATTTATAGAGGACTCTGACAGTAACTAATTCTCACTAATTTCTACTTTTCTCTCCACTTAACTTGAGCACTGACAACATTGACCTTATGACAATTTTCTTCTGAGGAAGTGGCTCACCGGTGACACTTTATCCAGGAGGGCCCTCTTAACCAGAAAGACTGCAGCTCTTATCATATTTCTAAGCTCCTCTTTGGGGGTGGTGGGTGACACCTCCACAAGCCTCTTGTACACAGCCAGCAGAGCCTCTTCTCTGTTGGACCAGGTTTTAGAATACGCCCCCGCTACCTGCAAAAAAGTAAAGAGTAAAAAAAAAGTTGAGTAGGGATGAAAAACATATCACACATGTCTTTGCTGCCTGTTATTCCCATGTGACTTGAGATTTGCATAAATGCTGTGCCTATACACAGGAGATTAGAGATTAGAATCAGTTTCAACTAGTGATGTTAGTATTTACTTATATTACTATTACTACTAAAAATAGAAATTAGATAATGGTCCCTTGAGGCTGCACTAATCAATATTATTTATAATATCAATAAATCAAATCACTATGTGTGGTATGAACTAAATTCACTTCCTTAAAGTTGTTTCCTCTGCAAACCAGCAAAGAATGAGGAAACATCACAGTTTCTCCCTCCTGGGTTACAGCACTGAATAATGGCCAGAGGTGTTTTCCCAGAAAATTTGAGTTTGATCTTTGATCTCTGGGATATGAAATGTCATGACTTCATTTTATCCTTATAGATATTTGAGTTACATTGTGTCAGTATTAGCAAATGAATTTGTGAGTTGTGCCCAAAAACAGGAGACAGAAATAATAATACTCTCTCTGGGTGTTCCTAATATACACAAGAGTTTGACATTTGACCAGCAAAATCTAACCAGTTCATCCACAAGTCTAAGTGAATGTTAATGCCACATTTGAAGAAGTTCTGTCGAGGTGTCACTGTGATATCACATTCAAGAGAATGAGACAAATGAACAGCCAGAAAACAATATGACTGCTACTCTGACACAGAGGAATAAAATGCTATTCCTAACAACAAATCACTCAACTCTGCACCGTGCAAGTGCCACAAGGCTGCAGGTGCCACTACTGATGATCTTGAAAGGAACTACAAAGACTAAAACCCTATGACATTACTTGGCTTCGTCAGCCATGTTTCCTCTCTTTTGTTTCGTACCAGGCTTTCTCCGTAAACCTCTATTGGAAGTCCAGCCTCTCTCTGAGCTTTCTCTGCCAACGGCTCTGGCTCTGCCCTAAGCTCAGGGCTGGGTGGACTCCCATGGGTGTCAGGTTGGGGGGAGTGCAGCTCTGCAGGGCTCTGGACGGCCTCTACTGGCCAGTCTTTCCTCTGTAGGGTGGGCAGTGGTCTCTCCTCGTGAGGCACACTGATAACCTGTCATGAATAAGACAACATCATTGGTTTTATGACTTGGGATAGAGTGCTTACAGGTGTAAACATATACAGCTTTCTAATTGTGTATTTCATTTTGTTTGTGTATTTTTAGAGCTCCATCAGTTCACTGGCTCAGAGAAAACTGATCTGAGGACATCCATCCTTTTGAAAAATTCATCACTTCTGCCCTTGTTCTTTTCACTAACTCTCACTCGCATATGATATAAATAGGTCGATCATGAAACATTGCAATGACAATGGATGTCACCCCGCAACCCCCACGCCCTTTACAAACCCATGCACTGTCTCTCATGCCCTCGGGCCAACTGGCACTCTGCTGCCTTGTATGAGGCTCAAAGCTGCTTCTGAACGCCAGCTTGGCCGCCGCTGGAGTCGGCCAACTGTTGCACGCTTTTAATTAAGTAGTGAAACCTAAGCCTGTGGTGGGGCCGGTCTCCGTGGTGTGCTCTGTGTTCCAGTACTACAGAGTCTTAAGGCAGGAGATTTGATCCTGAAGTGCTACAGTGGCTTGGATTAATTCTACATCTGTATAAAGTGTCTATGCAAACAGAAGAAGCTACAGGTCCAGCTGTCAACATCTGGATAACTGAATGGAAAATGTTGGGTTTGTCATTGCAAATGAATCACTAACTAAACTAACTAATTATCACATAATATCAATTTTCCATCCATATGGATGTGATGTCTCAGTCACACCTTGACAGAACTTCTTGAAATTTGGTAAAAACATTCATTTGGACTCAAGGATGACCTGATAAGATTTTGATGGTTAAAAGAACAAAGGTCAAGATCAGTAACCATGAGTGCAATGTCTCTATCATTCAGAAATTCAGCTCTCTAGTTCTGGTTCATGTTACATCACAGTGTGGGCTCAGGCATCACAGCCAGGCCCCTAACATCTTTATTCAGAACAGTCAGTTAAAATAATGGACATGAAATGGACAAGAAAGGTAACACTGTAACTTTGTTAGGAAAGCGTCTATATAAATGAAAGCTGCTATATAAAATAAAGTGTATTATTTTTATCATTATAATTATAGTATTACACTTACATCTATCTTAGGTGCAGCAGCAGCAGCAGCTGGGGTGCAGGGCTTATCAGGTTGGCTGCTCACTTTGGGAACCACAGTTTCTGTGGCAAGTTGTTGATTCACAGGAGCTTTCGATTTTTTCCCCTTCCTGAACGTGTCAGTGGATGCCAGGGGCTTGGGGGCAGCTGAACGTTGATCTGGAGAGGGCAAAAGGGAGGGAGGAGGATCTTGGAGCAGGGATGAATCTGTCACACTCGAGATCTGGTGAGTGGTGGAAAGTGAAAAGAGAGAACAGTCTGTTGTGGGCAGAATAATAACAGTACACTGAACATAATCCAATCCTACCAATTCTCCTGTATCACCACGAACAGTTGAAGTGTGGCCCTCAACGGCCTGTGACTGACCATCGTCATGTCCAACAGATTGTGCACCTCCAGCTGCTGGTAGACGCTCCTCCTGTACTCCTCCATCAGGTCCTTTTTCTTCTTGGCCAGGTCGTAGTCCTCCTTTTCTATGGCACACCGCTTCTCCACATCATATCGGGCCAAGCGCTCCCCCACCTGGAAAAGCCCAGGACAGGCAGAGGTGATGCTAGTGGTGTGCTACATGTCTGTTTGTGACCATACTGGCAAAAAATATATTGGATGTTCACTGTTTACTGGCAACTTGGTCTTGGTCTTAAAAACATGGGGATACACAGATTTTTTCTTTTTTTTTTAAGGGTCTTTGTTTCTTTCTGTGTGATTCTTTTGTTTATAGTCTTAAGGTTATCAATAAAAAGAAGTCAGATATCTTAGCTGTCAAATATTGATATGAATGAACTGCCAGGACAGTCAAATGTTGAAAAATGAAATGATCATCCACATTGTGAGTTGTAAACATTCATTAGAGTTTACAGGCTGCCATTTTGACCTACAGTGTGGTTGTGGACAGTTTTCCTATGCAGTGAGAGATTTTTACAAATATCTCAGTTTGTTTACTTAGATTATCAGGGCTAATTTATGATGTGTTTGATAATATGAATGCTTACAATTTAGCACCTTTGACTTTATCATAATAGTGCGCCACTTCCTCAGAAGAAAGCTGTCATACATCAAAAGCAAACTGAATCTTCAAACCGTCCTGGAGCTAGTTTTGGGCATTGGCTTGGACCAGGCGTGGGCATTTCTGTCCAACACAGTAACACACTGAGTAATAACAGGGAGTGTGCCACATGGTGAATCACTAAGTTTGTACAAAATGGAAATTTGACAACAACTTCCAGTAAGTCAGACTTGTAATTTCTTTGTGAGGAAATTCCATTAAGCTGAATTTAGTTGCTAACCAGGTGCCAAGCGACACAGTCTCAGCTGCAGCACCTTGTGATTCCTCTCGTCTGTTTCTCAAACCTCTATAAGAGATTTGCAGCATGAGGGTCTTTCTGATTCCAGCTCCTGTGCTTACTTTGTGCTAAGAAACACTTGACTATGTAGAGTGGGATAAACACAGCCGGTAAATACTCATCCCCCCCTTCTGTCCTCTCTGTCATGTGTTTATAGATATCATGCAACACCACGAAACCACCCCCTGACATCCTGGGGTTGTGACGACAAGGGATTTTCAGCATGACTACCTTGGCAACTGCTTAGTGCACGATACTAATATGCCATGCTAACAAGGTGTTGGTGTGTGTATTATCTGGTTACGGAGCGGCCTGTGGGCGGGCGTGGGAGAGGCGCTGCCTGAGGACCATCAGCTGTCAGACTTATTAAGAATTCATGGTCAGCATGGTAACACTGCATACAAAGGAGCACTGTAACAGGAATCTGAACAATGTTTAACAACTACTGTTACAAACAGTGGTGAAAATACACAAGGGTAAACAGAACAGAGGCCAGTGGCTGGACGCTGTTATCTGGAGCTGAATTATCTCCTCACTACAATAAAACACCTCTCACAGCTCTTATAGTTCACTTTACATGGCCATGGCCTCTTTGCACCATCCACCAGAACTTGGTGCAAATTGAGCTGCACGATGAATTGAAATACACCCAATTTACCCAAGTGCAACGACAGCAATGAAGGGAACAATTTATTTGAGAAAATGTGACACAACTTTCACAGAGTAGTGAATCACTCCCCATCTTGACTTCAGAAAGACTCTCTGCTGATGCTCTTCTTTATAACCAGTTATGTTACTAACATGTTGCCAGGTAACCTAATCAGCAACGAGAAGTCTCACCAGGTGTTTACTTTTATAAAAGTCACAACTTTTCCACTCTTTTGTGTCTTTTTTTCAATTCAACATGGTTTAAATGTTTTAAAATATTCTGTTCTATTCTGTTTCTGTTTACATTTCACAGTGTTCCAGCTTTTTTAGAAAACTGGTCATACAAAACACTTTTTTGTGTTTCGTTTTCATTTCAGATTCTTGATTTATCTTTGTATCTGTTTTTAACAGATTCTGAGCTTCTATACAAACACACCAACATATTCAATTACAAAAAACTTAAAATAAACAGGGGCAGAGGTATTTCGTTAGAGTTATATTACAGGACATTAAGTGTATATTTTTTTCCATCTGTTAGTGAGAATGTGAGCAGGTGGAACTTGCTGCTCTTTCAGTTGTAAACAGTCCTCTGGTCCCTGGTGTGGTTAGCGCTGATCTTTTAAAACTCACAGGTGTCTGACCCAGTTGGTCTGGAGAATGCGATAACTCCACCCCCACTCCTGATGTGAGTTGCTCTTGGTTCTAGCTCAGCAGAAAGTTGGTGCTACTCTGGATCCAGTTTTTGCGGCCTGGTGCCAGTTTTTTTGTGTGGAAAAAAACTTAAGCACCAGCTTGGAACAAGCCTTAGTATAAAAAAAGGAGGTATTGCAGACCTTGCCTTGATAACACCCAATATATTTTCTAACTCTGAGTCTGAGATGAGGTTCAATATTTGGAATAAGGATCCCAGTATTATCCTGGGAATTCTTATAAACTTCCAGTAACTAGTAATATTTAACTTGAGTGTTTGTGTGTGTGTGTGTGTGTTCACATACCACTTGCTTGTAGTAAAACGAAGACGTATTCTCTAAAACTCATTAACATCACAATGCAACTGCAGTAGTTACCAACATTGCTGCTGTGCTAACGACTGCTTCCACTTTACTTTTCAGCTACAGCTCTTTATGAAAAAATAGCAGTTTACTCTGCTGCAGTGTGGGAATACATCCTTTAAAATATGTGTAAATAAAGGAAAATCTATAAAACAAGTTCATGCAGGTAGATTCAGTAGCTATATGTCGATAAAAGGTCTGGGAATTTGCTTCCTTGCTGAAAGTAAGACAATAAAATTCATTCTATTCTAAAGTCTGTGTGATCAATAGGCTTATCAAAAAATACAGGTGAGTACTGACTGGAGTGACTGAGTTCAGGTTAATAGCTAGAAACCCATAGCTAATAGCTAAAAACCCACCCGTCTACTACAACTACATGTTGTATTCATTTGTTTAATTCGTCAAAAGAACTAATGTAAGGTCAAGTAGTTTTTCTCTTTTGTCAACCTTAAATACAAACCATGGTGTCCACCTGAAAACCTTCTCAGACCATGAATAAGTCACAAAGATGCTGAAATACTCTCACTGCAGCCAGAACACATCGTTGTGCTGATGGGGTATTTTGCTCGACTGTGTGAGCAAACACCAGTCGGCCTCTCACACGCATCAGTACCTTCTGCAAGTCGGCGATGGCCTGCTTCAGATTCTTGGCCTGCTCGAATTTCTCCTGCCGGACCACGTCCTGCTTCTTCTGGTCCAACAGACGGATGATGTGAGCAACCTCGGGGTCCTGGTACATGTCGAAGGCCAGGTCATCCCAGGGGGAGAAGGACTCACATTTCCTGGGTGCGAGACAGGACAAGAAACACCAAATCAACTGAAGCATTAAAACATGAGGATGCTGGTCTGTCAGGTCTGACACTGTGTGACACTGACACTGACATTATGATTTGATTGCATTGTGGGAAATTGTTCAGTCTAAGTGGACGTGTACTTTAAAGTCAAAATATATATGTTAGACAGTAAAAATTATACTTTTTGGAAATTCAGTGCTACACTGTCACACCTAGTGTAGACTCTATACGAGTATACATCTGCCTGTTTGTTTAAAATCCAACATAAAGATCTTGTGCTGTCGAATACATGTGTGATCATCAGTTCAGTGTGCTTGAATTGTGCAATTTCTGATCAAAGGGAAAAAACACTGCCTGACCCCCCCAGGACGGGAGACCCTGAGGTGAAACGTCCCTTGGGGGGTTTTGATGTATTAAAGAAAAAAATAATGATTTCGAAATGTGTTTTCCTTTTTGCGCCGGCTGCCACCTGCATTGCCTTCTAATGTGAGTGACTGTGAATGCTTTGCTTGGCGTCCACACTAAGTGGCTTTGTTGAGCAGTGTTATTGTCACAAGACAAAGAAACCAGGGTTCAATGGCCGAGCCTCACCCCATGAAGGTCGTGTCCAAGGCAGATTCCTGCTGAGTGCTATTGAGGTAGTGTTCGATCAGCTGCTCTCTGCTTGGCTGGGGGTAAACAGATGGACAAGTTACTTACTTTACACACACAACCACACACACACACACATACACACACATGAATATGTACCCTTGTATCACTGCATTCAAGAAGATCTAATCCCATTAAATTTTAGGTGACCTTCAACTTCACCTGAAGTGGAAGTAGCGCACTGTTATTACAACATAGTTGGTTGTTTTAACTAATTGATCTCTCTGTCACCAGGTGTTGGCACTTTGTGTAATTATGATTAATGAATGATTAATCATCACCTTTTGCTATAATCAAACACCTGTATCAGCCAGAATGACACAATGACAGTGGTCATAAGGGAAGTACACTCACTCAGTCATTGAGCAGCATCTTTAGGCTCTGGCCATATATAAAGATTTGCTATTGACTGTTCTTAAACATGGTCAAACAGTATAAGAATTGATGACACATCTTCTACCCCATCACCAGATTAGAGGTTTATCAGCACCACTTCTTCTTTCTTGGAACAAGAGTAATTCTGCCATGCATGACACACAAGGTATGTAATGTTATTAATCAAGTGTTGATGTCACATCACCTCAGTCATCATAAACACATATTAGATTTTAAGCGTGTGCTTTGGCCCATACCTACATAAGGCCAATGTACTTATTCTTTAGCTACTTCTTGTTAAGAGTACCTTTTATTTTTACCTTCCATTTTTACTTCATTATTATTTTATGTTTACATCTATCATCTATTCTATTCATGCCTATCGATGTATTTTGGCTTATTTGTCCAGATGTTTTTGTTTGTTTGTTTGTTTTTGAAATGGTCAATAAATCACTTGGTGATTGCAAAAAAGAGTTGAAGAGTTTCACACCATTGTGATGGGTGGTGGTATAGAAAATTTTCCTGGCAGAGGTTCTGGTGTAAATCATAAACCACTCATGGCTGAATATGAGCGTGATGGAGAGTTATTCGAAGCCATGAAGGCAGCTTCAGCATCTTTGTGACAACAAATAAACTTCGTTAATCCTGGCCGAACCATGAACGACATCACATTCACATCCACTGCATTTGAGGGGAGGAAGAAATCTCACATAAAACAAAAAGCATGTGTTCAGACAGATTCCACTGAGATGCTTTTTTCTCATAATTTCAGTAAACTGAGCCGTTAAAGCAGCAAATAATTACACATTCCCTCTGTGTCCACGCAACACTGTCCCTCCACAGGACAAATGTGGCTTCCAACCATAAAGCAGATATAAAAGAACAAGATCTCGCCGACCCTCCAGGGCAAGATCGCCACTGTGAAGGAGGTGCTCGGAGTCGGATTAGTGGAGCAACAATGCGCAGCCTGTTCACTGGAATCTGTGCGAGTGTGTGTCCTTGTCTTTCCATGTCTCTGTTTCTGTGTGTGTGTGTTTTAAGGCTCTCTCTCTCCTCCAGGAGCTGTCCGTCTGCAGGACTATCTGATTACTCCTGCTAACTAAAGGCCTCCTGTGTGATTACATACTGCCCTCCTTTTGTGTCTCATTACTACATTCCTGACACATACACACAGACACACACGCCACTCAGGTAAACATATGGGAATCTACTGTAAATAATGGTTATATAATGTCGCTGTGTGTTATGTTTATACATTCTATGTGCTGAATCAACAAATCTCTGGCATATTCTCAGCAAATTACAAGTTCCTCAGAATTTAAAACCATGGTAACAGATTGGCATTGTCTCATGTAGGTGCTCATATTCATATTAAAACAACCTCAGTGCAAACAGACCACAAGTTTTCATTGAAAAAGAGGAACTCACCAACAACAGCCTTTCACACTTTGTGGATAATATAAAATATTCAATAATGGTGTACAATACGGTATTGTTAAAATTAGTAAGAGTAAAACGGGCAATTTAAAGCGGTTATTCGTGAGGTTGCTCATGACATTCTATAAAGGATATATGAGTGATGTTTAATGTGTGATTATAATATGAACTGTGTTGTTGACCTGGTTTCCATTTTAACAGGACAGAGTCCAGTTAAAACATCAGTGGAGATCTTTCTGAGGGACTGAGACCGCAGGGCAATGTTCACTCAAACTCATAGTACGACAGCACCACCTACTGCTGAGCAGGTGTACGTTCAGGGCCAAGTGGCATCGGGTATGGAGAGAGACAGAGCCTACTTACAATTGTGTTAAAAGCATTGCCATCCACAGAATCTCCCAGAACGTTAATGGCAACCAACGCAACCTGCAATCATAAACAGAGGATGGTGAACCAAATGTGACTCCAGGAGAAAATAAACAAAAAACATTTTACATGCGATAAATGGGGGAGTACAGAGAGGTGGTGGATGGTGGAACAATGTCACTGCTGTTTGATGGAAAAAAAAAAAGTGATGCTCTATATTTTTTATACCATTAACAAATCTATACACTGATTGTTCCAATCAAAAAGATTTTTTTTCTCTTTGCGATAGGTCTCCAGCAAATACTACTCCGACAAATACAGCACTGAATATTCTTTTGCTTGAATATTTAGTTTCTAAAAGCCCACCACCTTTTTGTCACAGTAAGAAAACGTAATCAATTTACAAGGGTTTAAAATCAAGAAAAGGAAAATCATCATTATATTTTATAAATAATAACAAGCAAAAATCTGGGACTTTACTTTGATTGATTATCAGAACTTTCAATCAATTAAATTTCTGTCAGTCAAATAATAATGTCAGCCTTATTGAAAATGGAAAAGAAACTTCTAAAGTTCAGGATATAAATAGCAAGATGTTAGGACACTGATTCTCAAGAGCATCTAATAAAGCATTACGTCATTAACACACAACATTTCAAAGGAAGGCACACAATTTAATACTTGAAGCATTCGTTAAATACCTGCAGAACACAACACACACTGTAATCCCTCTCAAATCACCCTAAAACATGTTCACCTACTGTCTCTTATAGGCCCTTGTATATTATCTGAGTGGTGCTCTGATCAGCATTGCTATTGGATACCAGGCTGATAGCTGAGTAAGTGCTGCTATTGAGAGTCTCGCAACAGAAATCAATAGAACATCACAACAGCTATCTTTTGTGTTATTAGTGGCCAATGACTTTAAATGATCTGACGCACAATCATTTAGGAGACTGTTAACAAAAAGACATATGTGATGACATGTGGTGTCAAATAAGGTTTTGTTGTTTATTTCTTATTCTGTTCATCTTTGAGCATCACCAAAAAAAATGACATCCTTTTTTTGCAACCTAAGATTACAAGCTGCACACAGTCTGGATCACTCTTCTGTACTAAACTAAAGTTACAAACAGTGAAATAGTGGTGTAGGTGCATCGCTATCATTAAACAGAGTACCTGATTGTAGTGATTGTAACCGTTGACATGATTCCTATGAAACGTTATTCTCAGGTATGTTCCGATGGCGTCTACGTGGACCGACTTCAGCTCGCGAGCTTTGAAACCCGTCTTCTCATTGTCCGACAAAGACACATACCTGTGGTAAGAGTACAGTGTTCAGTGTACAGTCCAACTCCTCTTATGTGATGCAGTGCACAAGACTAAAATGTTTTGATATTATGATCTTTGTTTATTTTTGTGTGTAACATGAAAATACACAATAGGGTTCAAGTCAAAGCTGAGACTGGCCCAGTCTACAGTCCCACCCAAGTCTACGGAGCTGCCCTTGCAACCCTGGGGTGCTGGCTCCAGGGAAGGTGTCTCCGATGTGGAACTCCACCTTAGCTGGGATAAGGTACTGGTGAGCCAGCAGCTGCAGCTTCCTCACCCTACTTCTCTCCACCAGCTGGAGGGTGACATGTTGAGGGTAAGAGCAGAGCCTGCAATATTAGATTCACATAATGTTCAGTTTCTTAGAGAGAAAGGGACTTTTATGAAATTACAAGTTTGTGTGACTTCGTTTGGAAAATAAAGCACTTTGTTTTTGTACCTGCTGGATCTCCAACCACTGACAGTGGGTGCATGGGCCATGAGCTCCTTTGCAGGGAAGTTGTCCTCATGACTTGACGAGTTGACCACAATGAATCCTATCTTCCTGGGCATCCCTTTGATGGACACTGACATCAACAAGATTTTTTTTATTTACTTGATGATGTCACGCATGCAGTTATACTTTTTTGAAGGTGCCTGGACAGTCCACGTTTTTAACAAACATGTACAAGTTAGTCAGATACAAATTAGTGTGAGCTTGCCTTAATTAATTCAATAAAAACAATGTCAGTGTAAACTAATGGCAATAAGCACAGCACAAAACTAGCTACTCTGGAATTAGACATTAATTTCTCTAAATGAATAGATAAGAATACGATGAATTTATTTCATCCCATTTATTTGACAACAAAAGCAGCAAGAAGCCTAACAATCAACTTTTGTTTTGGTAGCAATGTGGTGAAATAATAATTTAGTCATTGTTTGTGGGTATCAATTGAATGTCAGTAGCTGTGAGAGAAGGAAAAAAAAATATTAACAGTAAAACATATGAACAGACCAGTTATGCGGAACATAACCAATCCTGGAAATAGCAAACACAACCCCCAGGGCAGAACAGAGAGCTCCTTCATGTCGACTTGAACATATTGGGCGGGGGGCATTAGCTAACCGTTAACAACTCAATGAGCCGACATGGCTAGTTTTGCATTAGCTGTACTCTAAAGGTATTCTGACCAGCTAAAATCCAATAAATATCCTGACAACTGTCAGACGCTGTGTTCTACCTTTTGTCTCTATAAAGTTTAACGTAAAAGGCAGTTTTCTTGCACGTATTTTAAAGATATCTTACCGCAAACATCACTGTAGTGTTGACAAGTCGTAGTCCCATTCCATCTCCATAACCACCGTTGACAACAACCAGGACCGTCATGCGCAGTGGTAGGATTGTCGTCAGCCGCAATGGATTCTGGTTGATGTCGTTTTTCCGGTTCCTAACGTCAACAGTTGCTTTTAAATGCATTATACGACGGAGACAATATCGATAAATATTCAAAATACGTTTTGCCATGACTTTCTAAACTTCTTCCTCGTGCTTGGTCGTCTTTCGCGTGCAGGAAATAAATTATGTTTTCAAAATAAAGGCACCGCGTGTAACTTTTTATTTTCAATATAGTGAGGTTACTGTTATATCCCTTTCAGTTTACGAGTTCATGTTGCAGTAATAATAATAATAATAATGACTGTTTTGTCTGAATAAAATAATTATCTCTGAATTCATGTTAATTCAGAAAAACAGGGTTGTTTTTAACCCAATTCCAATGACGTTTTCTCTGGATAGCATTCATTCAGAGTTGTTGAAGTAACATTTTGGCTATCATTTTTCGGATTGTTGAAGTAGAAAAGCACAATTATCTTCCACGAACCCATATAGCCAAAGAGGTAATCGTTTATTTTGAAAAAGAAGCAGGACTTTGTGATCGCTGCGAAAAACAGGAAACGGTGACACATGTGATAACTATGTAAGCAAAGAAAGGTCATGATATTGGAGTGAATGAAGAGAGCAGGAGTAAAATGAAACGGAATAAGGTCATATTGGGGTAGAGGGTGGATGGACGAGGCGAGGCATGCCTGATTAGCTTTCTAGTATGACAGGCAAAAGCTGATTAGGGGATTGGTGGGAGTTATTTAGATACGGTAGATGGCGGTAGTGCAACTTCATGGATGTGAGCCGCCGTTAAAACCAAACAGAAGAAGAAGAGGAAGCAGGAAGTACAGAAGTTAGCATCTCAGACTGGCATCAGACAGCATGGATGACACCGGGAACTGGCCAGAAATTGAGAAAGCTGCGACGGAGAAGAGGCGTGAACTGGTTTTACAGGGTCCCGGCGTCGACAAGAGGATCTCGTCTCTTGGGGCGCTCAGCCCGTCCATCTATTCTCTCACACTGCTGAATTATCTGGAAGTTAGCCAGTGTCCTAGCCTGACAGAGATCCACGAGGACATCCAGCATCTGACCAACCTGCAGAGCCTCATCCTGTGCAGGAACAAGCTCACCTCCATCCCCAATGTCATCGGTAGCCTGAAGTCCCTGAAAGTGCTGGACCTGTCAGTGAACAACCTCACGGTTTTACCAGGGAGCATCGCCCAGCTGAGAGAGTTAAACACCCTCAACGTGAGCTGCAACAGCCTGGAGGTGCTGCCCGAGGGGCTGAGCCAGTGCACCAAACTCTCCACCATCAACATCTCCAAGAACCGCATCACCGGCCTCCCCGCCGACTTCTACTCTGAGCGGCTGGAGCTCCTCAGCAGCCTGGTGGCCTCTGACAACAGCATCCAGGAGCTGAGTGGAGATGTTCACAAGCTAGCTGCACTGAAGGTGAGGCATTTACTCTGAGTCAACCAGAAGCTGAATTAAAGAGGGGCTGGCAGTTGTTTTCAAGCAAAACTTGTCATCTCCCAGCTAGAAGGTTGCGAGTTTGATTCCCAGACCGGGGGCCTTAATGGATGGAGTTTGCATGTTCTCTCCATGTTGCTCTAAATCGCCTGTAGTGTGTGAATACGGTCTTAAAAGATTTTGTTCGTATGTGTATGAGCTTAAGACTGTTGTTTCTTATGTCTAGGACATTTTAACTTATCCTTTGCTCAACTACCTTGTAAATTACGTCTGTTCCATCATGTAGAACAAAGGTTGGATGGATGAATGAATGAATGAATGAATGATGTGTTTCTTTCTAGGTGCTGGATCTCTCCTGCAACAAGCTAAGTGAGATCCCCCCCGATCTGAGCGACTGCCCCAAGCTGAAAGAGATCAACTTCAAAGGCAACAAGCTGCAGGACAAGCGTCTCGAAAAGATGGTGAACAGCTGCCAGACAAAGTCTATCCTGGAGTACCTCAGAGGAAAAGGACGGCAGGGAGAGGGTGGAGGTGACACCAATGGTGGACGTAATGCAGACAAGAGGAAAAAGCAGCAACAGAGAAAGAAGAAAGAGAATGCAGCGGAGGAACAGGATGAGGTGGAGGAACTGAACAAGATGGTGGTGAGGGTCCTCCACGTTTCAGAAGCTCCCACGGCTCTCACAGTGAAAGTGACCGCAGAGGTTAAGGACGTTCGGCCATACTTGGTGTGCTGCGTGGTCAGAGGCATGAACCTAAAGCCTGGGAATGCCCTCAAACGGTTCCTCGTGGCTCAGGTATGGTGGCAAACATCAGACCACATGGACAAAAACACAACCGCATGTGCACAGTGGTCACCAAATACACTTCCCTCTTGTTGTTGTTGTTTTCCAGACAAAGCTCCATGATGATTTGTGTGGTAAAAGGACGACGGCGACCATCGCAACTCATGATGTGCAGCTTCTCAAAGGTCCACTGGTATACGACGTCAAATCACCGACACAGCTGAAGGTTATTTCCTCAAAATCTCTTAAATAATAGAAATAAAGTTACCAGACTTTAGTTCACTGTCAGAAAAGGCAAGTTTTTACAGTGTGGAAATGCATTAAGACATAAAACATTAAGACAATGTTAATATAGCAGATAAGAGCACAAGATTAAACTGATGCATGTCATTTATAATAATATTATATTATTGAAGATGCAGCAACCAGTGAGGTCTTAAGTCCGGATTTAGCTTTAGCTTTAGTCGACAGAGTGAGCAGATCTCAGATGTTTCAGGAAGAATGTTCCACAGATGAAGAGCAGAGAAATTAAAAGCTGCTTCATCTTGCCTCTGTGAACTCTGAGTGAAATAATCACCCGGTTTGTTTTGGTTGCTGTGTGCTTCTGTCTTCATCACTTCCACTAGATTGTCCCGCTGGGTCGAAAGGAGATGACGGCCGTGGAGCTGATACGACTCCTTCACCTGGAGGCTGAAGAGCTGAGGAAGCAGAAGAAAAGGCAGAATGTAACTGGCCTCCACAAGTCAGTACAACACACCCGCGCTGCACTGCAGCCTGGAGTCGACACAAATATAACATAACAAATGATCTCACCATCACATATAAAAGCACCTACTAATGTTTCTTTTTCAAGCTGTGGTTAAAAGTTTAGCTCTAGATGACTTTTCTAACTAAGCATATTTACAGTACAAAGCACGATTCAAACACAAGTCTATATCCAGTGCTTTACATTACTGAGACATTAACATAGTACATTATAAGTATGTGTAACATTGATATGATATTAAAACAGAATTTTAGAAAATAACATAATAGAGGCATTCTGTGTTGTTTACATCAAATGACACCTACAAATCAGTGTTTCAAGTTTCTCTTCTAGAGAGCATCATCTGCTGTGCAAATGTTACATTCCCAAAGAGCGTCTGTGTACAGTTGTCTCTGTCCTCTAGTCTCTCAGCCGTGTCATTGTTTACAGATACCTGCAGCTCTTGCAAGGGAAGACCATGTATCCCTGCCTATTGGACGCTGAGGGCCATGTGATCTCATTCCCACCTATTACCAACAGTGAGAAAACCAAGGTGTGTCTGAAACAGGAGGTTTTATTTATTTGGTCATAGGGGCTGGGTATCATTACAGATTTTTAACAAAAAGAAAACCTACATCACAGTACATTTTTCACTTTTATTTTCACCCACCTTCCTTGTTGATTGTTTAATCTGGTTTTTACGTTACTGGAAAAGCCATGAACCCAGTTACACATATATGTCAGTTTATGTATTACATACAGATTTCTTGCTGTAACCACACAATCTGTTTCACAGTCTCTTTGTGATAGAAATAATCAGCTGATTGTATTTTACAGATCAAGAAGACGACCAAAGAGTTGTTCCTGGAGGTGACGAGTTCAACCAGCCTGCAGACATGCAAGGACATCATGGATGCTCTAATTGTGGTAAGCTGCTCTTTTTTGTCTGTCTCCAGTTAAAAGAGTCAATAAAGTTCATTACAACATGGACCAATGTCAGTATCAGCAGGTAATTTTCACATGAAATTCATCAGAAAGATGGCATAGTTGACCTTCAAACCAGAGGGTGGCGCCAGGGGGAAAGCTCAAGGAGTGTTTGGTGCTCTGTACATTTAGTGGGAACATGTCTTATACTGTAGGTTGTCAGTCTGGGAGGTGATGGGACATCTCACTGTGTCCTTCTCAGTGCTGCTTCGTGGCTCTTCCACACTGACAAGAATAAAGACGGTTGTCATTTTGACAGCAGGCTGTCCCTGCTTCCTGTGGTCAAACCTCAGAAACCTGATGAGTGATTTCAACTGTGAAATGAGGAGTTCAGTCCAATTACAGACGACAGTGATGCAACTAACAAGGAAAGAAAAGAAAAGAAATAATAAAAAATAATTGCAGTATTAGGTAAAAGATACACCTATACACCCAAAATGTTGTCTGGGAGATTTATAAATGATGAAATATCCTACAACATCCTTTAGTCTGTCTAGTTCTTTGGATGTGCTTTGCAAATTGCCAAATTTTCTGCCCATTTTGTTTCACCTACTACTAATATCTATGTATTTTTTAAATTTGAATGAAGTGTATCCAAGGTAAAAATACAGTAGAAGAACCTAAGTCTTTAAATCCTTCCCATAGATGCAAAAAAAAACCAAAACAAAACCAATCACACCGTTTCCTTTTTCATCCCAGAAAATGGCAGAGTTGAACAAGTTCACGGCCGAGCATCAGGAGGAGGCGGGGTCAGACGGGGAAGGGAGCGGTCCACCAGAGTCGGCCTCTGAAGGTGAGACCTCCAGCGAACTGATCGTCCAGCAAGTCCGAACCGTCGACCAGGACGGGAACCTGAAGGTTGTCTACCCATCAAAGACGGACCTCTCCAGAGACATCAGCAATCTGACCGTGGTTTGGTAGTCAGTCGTGTTAACCAGCAGTGTTTCCACTCACTCACATAACTCTTTAAGTTATTAACAGATCAGCAGAGTGTGGGACAATAAAACAAACAAAGCAAAAAACATCCTCTAACTTCACGGAGAAACCTGATGCTGTGATCAGAGCAGCTGCCTGTTGATGACCACATGCACGTAACACTTACATTAAAGCACGGCCAGCATGACATACTGTCTGTGCATAATATTCTTATTTTTGTATAATTTACAGCCTAAAATTGTTCATCTGACTGTAACTTGGAATTATCACTAATCTGTATCACAGGAATTTCTATTGAATTGTTATTTATCAACTCCAGCTCTGGCATTTTCCCTTTAAACCGCAGCAGATAATGTCTACATGATACTCAATAAACTTGATTTCTGTTTGTATTCATTGTATTTCATACGTCGTGTGCACCTGTGCTCATGCACATATTGACCATATTAAAACCTTTTTGAAAAATATGCAAGGAGATGAGTGTCCAGGCTGATGTGCCCATGTCCTGATTAGGTCCAGACACCAGTCTCATTTGATGTTTCCTCCACTACACTAAAAGACGAATGTTGTTCTTTTGACTCTACATTAGTATACAGGACTCTTACTTTCAGTCTGTAAATAAATGTTTTATTTTGAAATTGTGACTGATAAAAAACCACAGCCTGCACCTCCACGGTCAGCCATGTTCAGGCAGAAGATTCTTTACAGAGACTGATGGACTGATCTAAGGTCTGTCTTTGAAGGTTAAGAGATTGATAAAAGATTCATTTAGTTTTTTTTCCCCTCAATTTAACACACCCAGACTGTTGATTCAGTTGTGTTTTTATGGCCACGTCTGACAGATTGCATCATATCCAATAGTCTCTTTATTCTCCAGGTTCAACAGTCAGTCAACAGGTTGTTTCAGAGTCACCTGATTCTGTACATGTGGAGCATGTAGCATGTTCATGTATATAATAATTTTTCACACATCAGATTTTTTTTTTTTTAATGTAATCATATGGGCAGACAGTGAGAATGGTCATTTCTGCTGCATTTCACTTCATTTTCACTCAAAAAAAATATATAAAATTGATGATGGTTGTTGGGCGTCTCTGTAGCAACACAACACTATGGTGCTAACAATACACAATGTAGTGACACATTTTACTTTGATCAAAATGAAAACAAAACAAGAATAAACTGCAGCTTCTTCATGCACATAATCACAACTGGCATTTATTTCATTCAATTCATGTTTACTGTGTTAGGGCCGTAAGGTCTGTTTACTCAGGCAGATGTGGAGTGTCCGGAGCAACCAGAGGATCTGCAAAGGAACAAACGACTGAAATCATTTCTCCACTTTAACATCTTGTTTTCTGGTGTTTGTCCTTAGTACAGTTACACAGTTTACTACAGGCCTTTAAGATACTTACACTGGCACACATATGACACCTCCAGGTACTTGTAAGTGCCCACACAGGGGTCTCCAAACACTGAATTGCTTGCTCTGACGGTGCAGCTGTTTCTCCCATCGCAGCTGTGGATGCAGGGTATCATGAGTAAAAGCAGGCTTCACACACACACACACACACACTCACAGATATTATGTGGAGTTTGGATTTGGTCGGCCCCTCTTTCATCAGAATCAGATTTATTACCATGTGGGTTTTCATACAAAACATCTGTTTTGAGGCACAACAATTAACATGAAACACTATTATCCATGAACGTAACATAAAATGAAGTTGTGATTTCTTCACTTTCTTCAAGATAAAGCAAGTACCTTACGTCAAATATCCCCGATATAGAAAGAAAACTTCTGCAGTGCAAACACATGCAATAATTAGAGTTAATGCTTTTCATTTCTCTTTATAACTGAGGAAATCTCTGAAAGATTCTTCTTTACATTAAAAAAAAAGAAGGGATGAAACAGAAACAGTACCTTTTAGCAACTCTGCTAGTGTGGTGGATGCAGAGAGTATTTTGAGTTTGACTGGTGGGCCGTTCGAAGGAACAGGTGGTCTGGTCACTGCGTCCATAGTAAGCTCCAAGGACAGCTATCTCCTGGCCCGGATCTGATCACAGAAAACAGAACATCATCAGAAAACAGATGTTTTTGACACCCTTTTGATATGCCATCTTCAAAAATGTCTCTAAAGTCACTAACACTTATCTTAATTCATGCAGAACCTTTGCTTATTGTTGTTGGTGTCTCTGAAAATACATCCCAACAGCAGTTCCTCTCCTACTACTACTCCTACTAATGTGATGGAAACAAACAACAGTTCCTACATGTAACAGGTGGCTGTGTGATTAAATCAGCACATTACATGACAGATGTCTTACAGGACATATGCCAACAACATGATTAGATCTTGCAACTCCCTATTGCACATCTGACATATAGAAATTAAGTTATAACCTGTGTTTACACACTGCTTTTTTCTATTTAAAGGGTGAATAAGTGAGTGAAAGAAGGAAGAGGAGTAGGTTAAAAACTGGAATGTGACAAAGAAAATGAAGGAAGAAAGCCACCAGTCCTTCATTTCATTATTTCAGTTGTGCTTTTACTCTGTGATTCATCTTTTATTTAATCTTTTCTCCCTTGTTTATTATTTTGCCTGAACATGTTTATTTTTATTCATTAATTCTTGCTTTATGTTTCATTTACTTATTTCACTCTCTTTCTGTCTTTCTTTCATTTCTTCACCTTGAATAATATTCAAATTCCGTTGTCATGTCTTGTGTTTGTTATGCAGATATACTGTATTTTAATATTGTTTTATAACCCCTATAACATTACAGATACATGAACTGATATAGATAAAACACGACATGTATGATTTTCCTTGGCTCAGCAAAATATATTTGATAAAAAGATGCTTTTGTTTATCACATCAACTCACTATAAATGCAAAAAAGAAAACCACTGATCTTACCACAGAACAAACTGGCCGTAGAGCCCTCACATGCAGTGACTCGAACTGTCAAAGGAACATGAATCATCATTAAACACATTTGACTTGTTGATGGATCTGAGTCAGTATGAATTTTGTCCAGGTGTGTCACTGACTTGCTGGGACACAGATGAAGTTCGTCTCCACATATTTGTAGGTGCCAAAGCAGGGGTCAGTTGCACGAACAATGAATGTGTTGAACTCACACACTCTCTTGCCATCACACCTTTGGGGATGACAGTAAGAGTGTCGATATATTGTGCATTTGAAAATAACATCTATTTTTCTCTTTGTGCAGTTTTGGACCAGTTTTAGATGTTGAAGCTGGTCTTTAAGATGGTTAAATGAAGGTTGTAGTGAGTTGAGCATGTAGTTAAAGCTGGGGTAGGCAGGATTTGTTTTGAAAACAAACTACAGCTCCCAGTATCTTTGACCAATCAAATCTATTCTGGTCTGGGGGTTCCTGATTGGTTGAAGGGCCGGCCCTACTCTGTCTTAACAAATCGGGAGTACAGAGTAGGGTCTCCTGACAGAGTAACGGCAGCCCTTCAACCAAGCAGGAACCTCCAGACCAAAACAGATTTGATTGTTCAAAGACACTGGGAGCTGTAGGCTTTTCAGGCTGCTGCATACAGAGACATAGAGAAACACTGTGATCGCCTCAAACACACAGACCTTTCCTTCCCAATAGCTGAGTGGGAAAACACAATTTTCCACAGATTAATTAAACAGCTTCGGAGTAATTGTGATGGTCACATACATGACTTGTAACATGTTACAGGGAGAATGGAGGCTCTCTGCCTTCCACTTGGCTGAAAACCGACCTTGCAACATGAGTGCAGCATTTGGCCTCCACCCTGGTGTTCCAGCTCTTGTCTCTGTGCACCACAACACAACCCGTAATCTTTCGTTTATGATGGTAAAGAAATATAATGTGGTATCATCCTATCGTTATCCAGCGCCGCACGGATTGCGTTTTTCACCAGCTTCGTTAGAAACAAAACAGTGGAAAAGTGACCGGACTTGCATAGTTCCCCTTTAAAAAAACATATCCCCGCCTACCCTCAATTAAATAACATTAAATAACATTCAACAATCATCAAATGATTATTTCAGCCTTAATGGTCTCATGAATGGAAGAATGTGCAACTTCACAGTTTTAGATGACGGCCATCTATATCATTCAGTTATTGTACCAATAGTAATAAAACAGAAGATAGATCAAGCATGTAATAGAAAAAAATAAACTGAACAAAAAAAGGAAATACATTTTACTGATGTATTTCAATTCAGTGACTGTGAAGGTGCAGCTACCTCCTCCTGATGATATTCACAGTGCCGTTCTGAGAGCAATTGATGTTGGTGACCTGATCCCCAGGTCTCCCTTCACTGCAGGTCTCACTGTTCAGACGTCCATACAGAGCTGCCTGCACGCTGATCACCCCCTGATCTGTTTAAGAAGAGAGACTGTCAACTTACATTCATTGAACTAGAGACATACATGACCATTTATTGTGATCTACTGCCTGAGCAACTTTAACCTGTCTCATCTGTCAGGTTTTAGAGAAATGGAACCAGATGCAGACACAGACAAAACACTGTGTGGTGAAAACTAAATAATTTATTCAACTCAAGGACACGCAGGGGAAAACACAAGAAAACAGGACATAAGCACAGGAAGAATGCAGAGTATAGACAGAGGGGAAAACCACAGGCACATGGACAATGGGACAGAGGACAATGGGAAAACACTGAGGTTAAATACACAATGGGACGAGACACAGGTGGTGCAATCAACACAGGTGAGACACATCAGGTCACAAGAGGTAGGACACAGACGAGACATGGAACTTCAAAATAAAACAGGAAGACCAGAGACGAACCACAACAATCTCTGTCATCAAAATGTTTTCTCAGAACATGTAGAAACACCCCAGCCCTAATATTTTTAATCTTATTTCATTTTATCATTTGTCATGATGATATGATAGATTTGTATTCTGTGGGTCAGGGTTATGAGGGACAGCTACTGTAGCCTATTACAGATAGATTTGAGGTCATTAATTCTAAATGTTGTAATGCTGAAATGTTCTTATTTTATTTATTTCTATTTATTTATTTTATTTCAATTTATTTCATTTTATCTTATTTTATTTTATCCCTTTTTTGATCTATGTGGCTTTCATGGTTAATTAGTGACACTGGCCAAGGTACACTTGTATATGCATTTGAGGGTGCAGATGTAGCACAGATAAACTTATACATCATACACATATTGAGCGTGTAGGTGGATGAGGCAATACTAAAATGTTTGGCTGTGTAGTTGCAACACTCAGCCTTTAAGAATAAATGTACTTGTCATTTTAAAAACAAAGATATATAAAGTGGGACGCTCAGTGGGTTAAGCAAGTGCCCCATATGCAGAGGCTCCAGTCCCGGTTCAAATCCCAAATTTGGTGGCCCTTTGCTGCATGTCATTCCTCATCTCTCTGTCTCCCCATTTCCTGGCTCTCTCAACTATCCGATCGATTAAAGGCAAAAAAAAAAAAAAAAAAAATTATAAAGTTCATACCACAGCTCAGGTGCTGGACACTGCCACTGTTGTCACAGGTGATGGCCGTCTCTGTGGAAACTGCAAAATAAAGAGACGAATTGTAGACTCCGTGTCTCAGATTGTAATATCTAGATGGATGGATGGATGGATAGATGGATGGATGGATGGATGGATGGATAGATGGATAGATGGATAGATGGATAGATGGATAGATGGATAGATGGATAGATGGATAGATAGATAGATAGATAGATAGGAAACAGTCTCTCAGATATTTACTGTACCTTTGGTCATAAGCATACATGTTGCTGCCAGCACTGGAGAAAAACAACATCACAGTCAAACTTGACAAAACAGTCAAACATCATACTCAGACATGTTCATCACAGACTCTGTTGATGACATTATTAATTACTGTTCTGTTCAAGGGTCGGGTGTCAGGGACCAAACAGTGTGACTAAAAGTGAACTAAAACACAGGAGATCAAACCCAGCACCCACTCATCCACCATACCAACCATCAGAGTAAATGGGAGTTAAATCTTTAGATGAAACAGCAAATTAAATCTGCATGTTGTCAACATATATGTTTCCCCATCCCTTCCAACTCAAATCAACTGTTAAATGTTAAATGTAATCAGATATAATAATATAATAAAGATCTCTGTCTCTTAAACAAAGCAGCAGGAATCATACCCTTGTGGTTATTGTCATGTACTCACACAGTGCACTGCTGAGGCCGAAGTGAAGCATGGTCATGGAAGATCTCGTCTCAGGTGTGCAGTAGGACTGATGGAGTCTGGCTCGGTCACACCTTTATTTATTCTGCTCAACCAGGAACTGTCACCCTGAAACTTGTGAAACAACCTTGTTTTTCCAGCCTGACAAGGAAACACATCAACCTTTTCTCAATATCTGACCACATTTCTGATATGTCCTTCCTTGAGGGAGCTGATCTTTGACCTTGACATGTATGTAGCACCATTGTTTGTAGCTCATATGCATGAGTGTCCAACGACTACACTGGCCCTGAGAGTTCAGTGTATTGTGTCTTAATAAAACACAGCCAAAGGCGGCCCATGTGGTTCGATTCAACAGACCAGCTACTGTTGCTCAAATTGCCAAAGAAAGTTAATGCCGGTTCTGATAGAAAGGTGTTAGAATACAGTGCATTGTAGTTTATTGCATTATTGGAAGCAAAAGGGACCAACACAGTATTAGGCAGGTGGTCATAATGTTCTTCCTGATCAGTGTAGTTGCTCTTAAGATCTGTCAACACTGCCATTCATTGCTGTGCACACTTAACCTAAACTGACAGCAAAGACAGGCAAGACACACGTTGCTGATTCAAAGTATTTTATTTGTATATTGTGTGGTCTCATTGTGATTTCACACAGCTGGCACAAGAATGGCTGGATCTGCAAAACACAAATCAGATCAGTTTCCCCTCCAATGGACAGTGACTCCTAGCAGAAAATGTTGTGCTGAAAAATGCATGTTTAACTGTTGACACTAAATGACTGATTGCCGACTATAGAGTCTACATGTAATGTGAGCTACTTACATTCACAAGCGTATGACACTTCCAGGTACTTGTAAGTGCCCACACAGGGGTCTCCAAACACTCCATTGCTCGCTTTGATAGTGCAGTTGTTTTTCCCATTGCAGCTGTGGATGTAGGGTAACATGACTAAGAGCAGGCTTCACACATACACAGACATACATGTGATACATTGTGTGTGTGTAGGTGTGAGTCACATGAGTGAGTGCAGGCTTTAGGTGGATGCCATCTCAAGTCTGCAGTTTTAAATATGTCATGGTCAAAATTATTTTTGAGATTGTTTTACTCTTGTTTTGCTGAATCATTTCTTACAGTTCTGATTTTACTCTGCTGCTTTTTGGTTGTTTATAAATAAAAAAAGGTGTGCTGATTTTGACCTTCTACCTGAGCTACAAGCTGGTGAAGAGTGGGTGTCCGTACCTTTCAGCAACTTTGCTGGTGGGATTCATGCAGTATATATTTTGGATCTGGCTGGAAGGCCGTTGGTGAATGCATGTGGTTTGGTCACGGCGTCCATAATCAGCACCATAGACATTTATTATCTGCCCTTCATCTGGCAGAAGGAGGAAGAAGAAGAGATAAAACAACCTTTGGAGGTTAGCGGACAAAGGAGTGATATAGTGAGGGTCAAAGTGCCATGAAAACAAAAGTAAAATGTAATCTTACCACACTGCAGGTGTGCGTACGAGTGCTCGCATACCACTACTTGATCTGTTAGAATGACATGGACCATATTCATTCACCTCTGACAATCAGGTGGTGCATCTTTCTTCTATTCATGATCTTCAGATTGGATCATACTGATGAAAACACCAGTTTACTACTGTTACTGCTTATATTAAAGAGGAACTATGCAGGAATTTTACCTCAGCTATGCTACACTTTTACCTTAATTAAACAGCTTTGGAGTAATTGTGATGGTAAAATATATAACTTGTAACTTGTTACATGGAGAATAGAGGCTCTCTGCCTTCCACCTAGTGTCTCTTGGCTGAAAACCAACCTTGCAGGATCAGTGCCTCCGCCCAGCTCGTTGTGACGGCATTGCGACACAAACGCGCCCCTGTAACTCGTAATCTCTTGTTTATAACAAATAAGTCTACACAAATATACACATTGTAACGCATATATAATAAATAACATTATCCACTGTTCTATGGATTGCTTTCTCACCAGCTTCATTAAAAACAAATGCACATGGCCGGTAAGAGGGTTTGTAAAACAGTGGAAAAGTGACCAGACTTGCATAGTTCCCCTTTAATGCCTGTAAATCAAGTGGGGGGGGGGGGGGGGGTGCAGGACTGACGTGCTGGGAGGCAGGTGTATTTGGTCTGCAGGTATTTGAAGGTGCCTGGGCAGGGATCACTGAAGGAATTTGTGAGGATTTCACACCACTGTTTTCCATTACAACTGCAGGAAGAAAAACAAGGTTCAGGAGAGATCTTGATGAAAAATGTCACAAGGTCAAAAGCAGATGTGAAGGAGAGTTCAAAAGGATAAGACAGTGAGAATCTGACTGAACCTATGCTTACCTATTTTTTAAAACTAATTTTATTGATTACACTGAGATGATGTATTTTTTTCCTGATCACAGAAGCAAAGCAAAGGAGATTGAAATAAGATGAACATAAATGAAACATAATATAAATATCAATGACAGTGTGATCGTGTGTGTAGTTTTTTGGCATTTCCATACAGCTGTTGGGTAAAAGAAAATCCATGTTCATGACTCCACTGTGGAGAGGGATTTGGTGAAACAACTCGAATGTATAGATTTTAGTATTTCACAACAATGATGATGTTGTAAAATTTAAATTTCTAATTCTCCATGCCAACACCTAACTGGACACAGAATAAATCTGTACTTACTGATTTGAGCTCCAGTTGGTCAGACAAGGATTTCCATCAGCTCACAAACATCAAACAGCTGCTCTGTTTTCTCTCTACTGGGCTCAGCTCACGTCAAACTACAGCAATGTAGTAGTGTTGCTTAACACTGGTGCAGTAAGCAAGCTGGTGCAGGACTGGGACAGCATTTCTTTGTTCCTTTGATTAGGGAAGGTCCAGTGTTGCTGGGAATTTGTGAAGCTGGAAATGTTTTATGGACTGCAGGGTTATAATCATATAATTTCCCTGTTGGTTGTTCTGGCTGTTATTCTCTTTTTATGTTTGTTATGGATGTTAGATTTATGGTGTGTATTAAACTATGATGTAATGCTAAATGGTGTAGACCCCAAGAAGAGTGGTTATTAATGGCTAATGTGGCTCCAAATGAATAAAGCTCCTCATCATGTAGAGAACTCTACCAGCTGTGATCTTCATGCTGCTAAGATATTTCAGCTCATTTCATTTCACTCTGAGATTGGAGTGAGAATTGACTCTGTTTCATAAGCAAAGAGAAACTTTTCAACAACAAACAGGATCACAAGTTTTAGTGTGTTCTTCCTCCTTCTGCGAGTTTTAGTGTGGTGCTGTGTGTACAGTGCGTACTTTCTCTTTAGGTGATCCACAGCGGTGTCCAGGGAGCAGTCTGTGTTCTGAGTCTCTCGCTGAGATTTCCCCTCACTGCACGTCTCCCTGTCTTTGCGTCCAAACAGTGCTGACTCGACACTGATCACACCAAAATCTGCTACATGGCAAAGAGTTGATAATTAACAGCTACTATACTAATATAAGCTATGCAGCATCAGCAAAGAAAGCACAAACAGCTTCCCTGAATACAGATAGTAGATATGACTGATGGATTTTGTCAAACTATATTTAATGACTCAGTGTCATTTCAGTCTCAACAATAAACCAAAGTGACCCCATGCTGCCAAAATAAATGTAAACATAGCTGTAGATAGAAGATAGAGACTTACCACAGCTCAGTCGATGGATTAAGTCACAGGTGGTAACTGTTTGTCCAGAAAAACCTGAAGATGACAAAGAAAAATAAAATAAAGTAAAAAACAAAAAGTCAAAAACACTAAACAAAACACAGAGGTAGGGAAGCTAAATGCATTTAACATCCACAGACCTACTTTCCAGCACATATTGAATGATTACCTGAACTTACAAGTGGACAGGTTGCTGCCAGAACTGAGAAAGAAACAGATTTGTTTAAAGGACAAATTATCATATATTATAGACAATGGAACCCAGGACACAGGATTGTTTTTTTTACATTATATTATTCTGGACAGTTTTACTCACAGAGCGTGATGCTGAGGCTGAGCATGGCTTTGCAGGACCCAGTGGTAGGAAAGCTTTGAGACATGGTAGGAATGCACACACTTGTTTTTTTATTCACCTAGATAACAGGAGGTCTGCTGCTGGAGCGTCTGTTGCGCAAAACAAACCCGGATCACAGAGGCCAGAATTTCCAAAACTAGAGGAATCATTAATTACAATGAGTTGTCCAGGTTCAGAGAGCAGGTTAAAGCCTTCAGAGAATGAGCCAAATCAAACACAAATATGAAGAGCAAGGAAGGTGCACAGAGAAGATAAAATGATCCAACATTGGCTAAATACGATGTAGACACCTACAAGCCTCATTTCCTGAAAGCTCCCAGTGCTGGACATTAGACTGGTCTTTTTTTTTTCATTATTTGCATTGATATGGCATACATATTGCAAAAGTAGTCAAATTTGCTATTTAAAAAAAAAAAAAAAAAAAAAAAAAAGGACCACACAATGTGACCTGTTTAATGTATGTATGTGGACGGATCATGGCTCAAGCAGCGTGCCCACTTTGGGCACAATCAAAACACCCGCTCTGGAGGATCTCAGTGCTTTTGGTGGTGGATAAGATCTAAAAAAAAAAAAAATTCTGAGCTTGCGAAGAGCTTGATAGGCATATCTTTACGTTAACAGAAACAGGGAGCCAGTGCAGGTCAGTGCAGATCAGCAGCTTTCTCTTTTTGGTCTTAGTTGAGCTAAGAGTTCTGCATGAGTTCCAGTTGCTTCATCAACATTTGACTAAGGAGTCCATCCTGCTAGTCCAAAAGCATGAATGAGCTTCTCACCATCATGTTGTGTTAAAAACTGTCACACTTTGGCTGTCTCGGTCACTTTGCTAATGTGGGGCATCAGGCCAAGTGGTGAATTCTTTTCTCCGAAACACAAGCTGTGATATTAAAGACACTATATAGTTTTCTTCAAGGCAGAAACTGCAAAACTACGTTTGCTCTACATGTCGGCCCTGTGATAGACAACCCACCCTTGGCAACATGTCTAGGGTGTACCCCGCCTTTGCCGTATGTCAGCTGGGACTGTCATATCAATCCCAAGCCATATAGTCAATGGATGTATCCTACTAATGTGTATATAAATGTTACACTATAGCTTTATTTATAGGAATCTTAATTTTCTGCCTGGATAAACTTTTCCAGTTTTCCAGAGGAACGAGATTCACAAACTACTTCCCAAAAGACTCATTCTCTCTGATAATAACCCAATGTGCTGGTCCAGCTCAGATCAGTGTGGACCAGCCTGACCCCTCCAGTGCTCTGCATCTCTCCTCTTTGTTTGGCAACTTTCTTTAACCACAGACTTGAGATCAAACCATTTCTTCTTCACTTTGTCAGTTGTGTGCTCTTCTTCAGATACAAAATTCAGTGAACGACTGACAGCATCCCATGCATCTTTATTTTCTTTTACTTTACATCCACTGCTGATGCTACTAAATGTAACTAAATTTAAATACAAACTAAATATAAACTTTTTGTTTCTCTTCCAGCAGCAGTAGCTCCACTTCACTACTGAAGTTCTTTTGACGTTTCGGTGCTCCCCTGCACATTCTCGTTTGAGCATTTCAGCTTTCTTTCTCACTTCACCTCCACCTTCACCAGTGTCTGTGGTTTCTGTGTGCACACGGCCCTGCAGTCTCATGCCCTTTTATGGGCATTGCTGGTGCGTTTACTTGTGCTAATCCTTTGTTCATTAGGATCACCTGGCACACGCTCTCATCTTACGAGGAGACGGCATTCATCAGTGTAGGAACACAGCTGTGAACAATTCTGCAGTTTAAGAACACGTTGATGAATCTGACAGAGTTTTCTTAAGAACCTGCTTATGAACACCTTAAGAAAGAATCTAACAAGTTTCTTAAGATGATATTGGTGAATGAGGCCCATTGTTTGTTTTGTGAGAGGTGTTTTCCTACGTGTACATGTGTGCGTAGGAAGAACAACTTCTGGAGAACAATAATCACAATGTTTCTGTCATGGTGACTTGAGGATACTGGCAAAATGTCACGTCTCAGCTGACAGAAATGTTCTGTTGGTGCCAGTATGTCTGGGGCAGACTAGGACTTTAATTAGTGGTCTGAGGATGTTGGAACCAGTTAGAACCAGACTGGACCAGACACAAGGGCAAAACCCTCTTTGGCTCCATCTTTGGACAAAAATAGAATAAACAAAAATAAATTAGGAAACAACCAAAATTCAGCTGCTCTGAGTCAGAACACCAACATAAATCATAATAAGACACAAGTACTGTATGGAAGAATAATGGATTATGTTGTGGCACCTTTACAAACAAAGTGACACTTGTCAGCGGTATGAGTATGACATTCTTGATGCTAAGAAATGGTACTCACTGCTGCTGTAGTCTTTGTTCTCTTCCTTATTCCACGGATTCCATGTTTTCACAAAACCTTACAACTCAAAACAACCATATAGAACTCATGTTTAAAAGATGTGGCGTGACGCTCCCGCAGATTCTCACACACACACACAAAATGATTCAGTAATCTATATCACCTGTGCCTGCAGCCCTACCTGGCTACGCCCTCCATTCCCCACTCTCCACCCACAAGCACCACAAGAAACAATTCATGTTAAACAATATCAAAGTGGCCTATACACATTATAATATGAATACATGAAGAACCTTTTTTTATATATGTTCTCACACCAAAACTCCAGTCTTGTCATCCTGTGTTTTCCAGAGTGTCATCAACAGATTTACCTGGTATTTCTGGTAGTTATATGTAGGACTGTGGCCAAAACTGTTGCTTTAAAATACTGAAGCGTTTCCCCTCCCCCCTTGCCCCCAGACTCAAGGTTGCCAGATAGTCACACGCTAACCACCCTGCTCCAGCTTTGTATGGAAGCGTATCTGCACCTTCATTCAAATGGCAATTCACTTTGCGAACTGGCAATTCATTGTGCAGTTTAGTCATGCAATGCATTTAGCAATTGATGATTGCAAAGTGGCAATGCAATCCTCAAATCACTTACTGTAGGTTAAAAAGTACAATAGCACCCTCCTTATTGCATTACATTTTGCCACACACGTTATCTGCACTATGTGCACCAAAATTCAATTTGAGAATGCAAACTGTCAGTCCTCTCATCAAGGTGGGTCTTCCTTCTGTGACTGCATGGTATTGGGTGGACAGATACCCATGTAGCCAGTCATGCTTGTTTAACGGTCAGATGGAGGAGGTCAGAGCCTGAAACGGTGAATATTGTACGGACCTCCTGAAGGAGATGTGACCGTCGAGAAATATCCAGAAAGAGAGGGTCAGAAGAACAAAAAATAAAATAGAAGGATTTTGACCAGAAAACGACCCACGTAGGCAACACATCATTGTGGGTTTCCTACCACGGAGGGAGCGGAGAGTGAAGGTGGACACTGCTGTGCTTCTGCCAGACAGGTTAGTGACATCAGCTCTGCTGTGCTTCACATAAACAGTGACTTTACCTGCCTGGACATTCAGCTCACTGTCTAGTTTGTCACGATGTGCTATTGTAGTGATGTTAGCTGTACAGTAGCAGAGTTGTTACTGCAGCTGTTTGAAGCTCTGCATGTTAGTTCTGCAGCTAACGTTAGCAGTGTGCTAATCTACAACATACAGTTATAGCTATTGTTAGCTGTTCAACTTATTGTAGTTGCTCACTGTGTATCTGGTGTCCTGCACCATCCACTGAAGTCACAGAGGAACAGGCAAGGCTCAACCTGAGTCTTCCCAGAAACAAAAAGAAAATCAGCACATATTTACGCCACAGTATCAGAGTTGTGTAACTCAAGTGGCCTTTGCCTGGGACAGAGTGATTGGGACAGAGCATGTTGTGATGTTATTGACCAGCACCTGGAAAGCACGGACATCCTGTGTTTACACATGATGTTTTTAGACAAACAAGACTTGGATAAACTTAATGCTGTTTACAGTGACTTCATGGGGCAGGAGAGTCCACAATGGACCTAAGCATGGGAATAGTGCGTGGCAGAATACCTGGAAGTGTGGTCATTCTGTTAAAGGTGATGTTTTTATTGTTGGAGATGTTCCTCATCATGATGGTGTCACATTTTGGATGATGTGTTTTATGCTGTAGAGAAATTACCACTGAACAAAGCATGTGGCCTTAGCAGTAGAACATCCAAAATATGCTAGCAGCAGAGTCAGTGTGAATTGCTTTATGTTTTACTGGATTATTAATGCATGGACTACTACCAGACTCTATGCTGGCTGTAGTATTAGTGCCTGTCATCAAAGACAAAACTGGAAAGATATCTAGCTTAGAAAACTCTAGACCCATTGCTCTGGCAAGTATACTCTCCAAAGTACTGAAACAAATTCTTTTGGATAGACTCCAACAATATATAATCACTACTGACAACCAGTTTGGTTTTAAAAGTAAACATGGCGCAGATTTGTGCATTTATACACTGAAAGAGATGGTTAGCATGTATAAAAGAAAAAATAGTACAATGTTTTTATGTTTCTTGGATGCATCCAGAGCCTTTGACAGAATCAACCATTTAAACCTATTTGCCAAACTTCGAGAACGTGGGGTCCCACCTTATATGATAAGAATATTGCTTTACTGGTATACACAACAAACCATGCATGCTAGATTGGGTATATCTGCACCCTTCCTAGTGTCTAATGGAGTGAGACAAGGAGGAATTTTATCACCTGTACCTTTTAGTCTGTATATGGATGATCTGCCCTAAACCAGTGTGGAACTGGATGTATGGTGGGAGACAGACTTATCAATCATCTGGTGTTCTGGTCATTATGTTTCCCTCTAGTGTTGGATTATAGCAATTGCTTAGAATCTGTTGCTGCTACAGTATGCAGTGTGATATAACGTTTAACTGAGTGTCATTATGATTGTAAAAACCAAGGAGGATAAGATCAACTTTCTTTCCTTTTTTCTTGCTGATCAAGTGTTTGGTGTTGTGAACAAAGCTAGATACCTGGGCCACATAATCAGAGATGGCCTATGTGATGATGATGACATCCAGCGTCAGTGCTGCAAACTCCATCCACAAGCCAATATGCTTGGATGGAAATTCAACAAGTGTACTGATGATGTCAAGATAGCTTTCTTTAGGTCATATTGTTAGGTCACTGTGTACTGCTCATCTGTGGTGCAAGTACAGTGTTTCAAAAATGGGCATATAATGATGCATTTTGGATCCTACTTAGGCATCTAAGATGGACAAGTGCATGTCATATGTTTGTAGCCAGTAATGTGCCCACTTGTGATGCCATAATAAGAAACTGTATAGATTCAGGTGTCAACTTATCCAGTCAGAAAATCATTATGGTCCTAGCTGTGCCTGCACATAGTGACACAAAATATTTTTCATGCTTCTGGAAACACTGGAATAATTGTCTGTATGTGTTTTAAACCAAGTCTGTTGTATTGTATTGTCTGTGTCTTTGTTTTTTTCATTTATTCATTTTTATAATGGACCTGAGTCTGCAATGAAGTTATCAATCCACCTTTATATTGTGCCCACACGGGGTCTCCAAACACTCCATTGCTCACTTTGATAGTGCAGTTGTTTCTCTGTTCACAGCTGTGGATGCAGGGTATCAAGAGTAAAAGCAGGCTTCACACACAAGCACACACACACACACACTCACAGATATTATGTGGAGTTTGGATTTGGTCATTCCCTCTTTCATGAGAGTCAGATTTATTGCCATGTGGGTTTTCATACAAAACATTTGTTTTGAGGCACAACAATTAACATGAAACACTATTATCCATGAACATAAAATTAATTTGTAATTTCTTCACTTTCTTCAAGATAAATCAAGTTAGGTTAGAAAACCACACCAATGTGTAGCCCACGCGGGTCGTCGACTGGTCAAAGTCCTTCTGTTTTATTTCTTGTTCTTCTGACCTTCTCTTTTCTGGTCACATCTCTTTTCTGGTCACATCTCCTTCACAAGGTCCGTACAACATTCACCATTTCAGGCTCTGACCTCATCCATCTGACCGGTCCACGAGCGTGATTGGCTACATGGGTATCTGTCTACCCAATACCACGCCATCACAGAGGGAAGACAGATAACGCGTGTGTAATGCAAAAAGCAGGGGCGCTATTCTACTTTTAACCTTAAAAATACAAAGTGATGTGAGGATTGCATTGCAAATTGAATTGTGAATTGTCAAATGCCATTTGAATAAAGTTGCAAAAATACCACTGCAATATTACATTTGATTAATTCAATTTTAATTCCTGATTTTCATTGAGATTATTAAAACTGTGCTGAGGGTAGTATTGCCATTTTGCATATTGAATTGTCAATTGCCAAATACATTTTCAAATTGCATGGCTAAATTGCATATTGAATTGCCAGTTTGCAAAATGAATTGCCATTTGAATAAAGGTGCAGATATGCTTCCATACAAAGCTGGAGCATGCAGTATGTTGATGTATAAAATAATTTTTGACACATAGTTGTTGTTTTTTTTAAAGTTTATTGTAATCAAACTGATGTAACTGATGATGGTTGTTGGGTATGTCTCAAATGAGATTTATTGTTCAGGGCGTCTCTGTAGCAACACAACACTATGGTGCTAACAATACACAATGCAGAGACAAATTTTAATTTGATCAAAATGAAAACAAACAAAAAAACAGCAGCTTCTTCATGCACATAATCACAACTGGCATTTATTTCATTCAATTCATGTTTACTGTGTTAGGACCGTAAGGTCTGTTTACTCAGGCAGATGTGGAGTGTCCGGAGCAACCAGAGGATCTGCAAAGGAACAAATGACTGAATCATTTCTCCACTTTAACATCTTGTTTTCTGGTGTTTGTCCTTAGTACAGTTACACAGTTTACTACAGGCCTTTAAGATACTTACACTGGCACACATATGACACCTCCAGGTACTTGTAAGTGCCCACACAGGGGTCTCCAAACACTGAATTGCTTGCGCTGACGGTGCAGCTGTTTCTCCCATCGCAGCTGTGGATGCAGGGTATCATGAGTAAAAGCAGGCTTCACACACACACACACACACACTCACAGATATTATGTGGAGTTTGGATTTGGTCGGCCCCTCTTTCATCAGAATCAGATTTATTACCATGTGGGTTTTCATACAAAACATCTGTTTTGAGGCACAACAATTAACATGAAACACTATTATCCATGAACGTAACATAAAATGAATTTGTAATTTCTACACTTTCTTCAAGATAAAGCAAGTACCTTACGTCAAATATCCCCGATATAGAAAGAAAACTTCTGCAGTGCAAACACATGCAATAATTAGAGTTAAAGGGACTTGGGGCAGGATTTGTGAAAAATGAAACATGCGTTTTTAGTTTTTTTTAATGCTCAGCATTCAAAACCAAAAAGAATGAGCCCACCCACGTATCTCTCCATTGCCTTGAACAGGCTGTGTGCTGCATAATGTACTACAATTCGGAGTCCGAATTTCCTGCACAGTTCTGTGAACGTGACGTCAGATGACGCTGAATGCCTGTTCTCGACAGCTTTCGACTTGGATACAGGAAGAAAACAAGCATGGTGGTAATGGACTCTGCAACGGTAAACAAACGACCCACCACCACACAAAGTCCACTGAAAAGTCCCACAAAGAAGAAGATGAAAGTTTTATCAGCGGCATCTCGTCAATCAAAACGCAATTACCTGCAACGGCCGTCATGTCAGTACTGAGTCTTATTTCCTGATCCTGCCCCAAGTCCCTTTAATGCTTTTCATTTGTTGTTTTAACTGAGGAAATCTCTGAAAGATTCCAGTTCACTCTTCTTTACATTAAAAAAAAAAGAAGGGATGAAATAGAAACAGTACCTTTTAGCAACTCTGCTAGTGTGGTGGATGCAGAGAGTATTTTGAGTTTGACTGGTGGGCCGTTCGAAGGAACAGGTGGTCTGGTCACTGCGTCCATAGTAAGCTCCAAGGACAGCTATCTCCTGGCCCGGATCTGATGACAGAAAACAGAACATCATCAGAAAACAGATGTTTTTGACACCCTTTTGATATGCCATCTTCAAAAATGTCTCTAAAGTCACTAACACTTATCTTAATTCATGCAGAACCTTTGCTTATTGTTGTTGGTGTCTCTGAAAATACATCCCAACAGCAGTTCCTCTCCTACTACTACTCCTACTAATGTGATGGAAACAAACAACAGTTCCTACATGTAACAGGTGGCTGTGTGATTAAATCAGCACATTACATGACAGATGTCTTACAGGACACATGTCAACAACATGATTAGATCTTGCAACTCCCTATTGCACATCTGACATGTAGAAATTAAGTTATAACCTGTGTTTACACACTGCTTTTTTCTATTTAAAGGGTGAATAAGTGAGTGAAAGAAGGAAGAGGAGTAGGTTAAAAACTGGAATGTGACAAAGAAAATGAAGGAAGAAAGCCACCAGTCCGTCATTTCATTATTTCAGTTGTGCTTTTACTCTTCGATTCATCTTGTATTTAATCTTTTCTCCCTTGTTTATTATTTTGGCTGAACACATTTCTTGCTTTATGTTTAATTTACTTATTTCACTCTCTTTCTGTCTTTCTTTCATTTCTTCACCTTGAATAATATTCAAATTCCATTGTCATGTCTTGTGTTTGTTATGCAGATATACTGTATTTTAATATTGTTTTATAACCCCTATAACATGACAGATACATGAACTGATATAGATAAAACATGACATGTATGATTTTCCTTGGCTCAGCAAAATATATTTGATAAAAAGATGCTTTTGTTTATCACATCAACTCACTATAAATGCAAAAAAGAAAACCACTGATCTTACCACAGAACAAACTGGCCGTAGAGCCCTCACATGCAGTGACTCGAACTGTCAAAGGAACATGAATCATCATTAAACACATTTGACTTGTTTGTGGATCTGAGTCAGTATGAATTTTGTCCAGGTGTGTCACTGACTTGCTGGGACACAGATGAAGTTCGTCTCCACATATTTGTAGGTGCCAAAGCAGGGGTCAGTTGCACGAACCATGAACGTGTTGAACTCACACACTCTCTTGCCATCACAGCTTTGGGGATGACAGTTAGAGTGTCAATATATTGTGCATTTGAAAATAACATCTTTTTTTTTTTCTTTGTGTAGTTTTGGACCAGTTTTAGATGTTGAAGCTGGTCTTTAAGATGGTTAAATGAAGGTTGTAGTAAGTTGAGTGGTGGTATAAAAATAATCTACAGTGGAACAAAGAACAGTATTGTCTGTGTAAATATGCACAACCATGTAATAAAGAGGTTGTATCATTTATGTAAATGGAGAATAACACTGGTCCAAGAACAGAGCCTTGTGGAACGCCTTTGTGATGGTGAGACAGAAGGACTGTATGTCAGCACACTGAGACCATACACAACCACTGTTTTGAAGCCTAACAGTTCCCAGTTAGTGAACAGCTGTGTTGAATGCTTTGGTCAAATCAACAAAGAGAGCAGCACAGCATTCTTTGCTGTCCAGAGCTGAGACTATAACATAATTTATCAGGAAGGAAGCAGATAATGCTGTATTAGGTCTATTACCCTAGTGAAATGACAACAAATGAGACAACATACTATTTAACAGTAAAGATTATCTAGTGTGTTAGTGTGCCATGCTAATGTCCAGCGTTCTAAACTGTGCACTAAGTCATGGCATGATACCATAGCATGTTAATATGAAGTGCGTTCATGTTAACATGCTATGTGCTGAAGCTGAGATAAGTTTAAACATGCCAATTTTAGTACATTAGCTGCATGATCATTGTTTAAAATGCTCTTTACCTTAAAAAAAAATATAGTTAAAATGAAGCTAATTAACTAACATTAGCACTTTTAAAATGATTATTACTGATCATCAAATGATTATTTCAGCCTTAATGGTCTCATGAATGGAAGAATGTGCATCTTCACAGTTTTAGATGATGGTCATCTATATATCATTCAGTTATTGTAGCCTACCAATAGTGATGAAATAGAAGATAAAGCAAACACATAGACACAATTGAAACAATTAAACAGAACAAAAAAAAGAAGAGAGAAGAAACACACAAGTAATAATGATTCTACTGATTGTCCTCTGCTGCAAATACATTTTACTGATGTATTTCAATTCAGTGACTGTGAAGGTGCAGCTACCTCCTTCTGATGATATTCACAGTGCCGTTCTGAGAGCAATTGATGTTGGTGACCTGATCCCCAGGTCTCCCTTCACTGCAGGTCTCACTGTTCAGACGTCCATACAGAGCTGCCTGCACGCTGATCACCCCCTGATCTGTTTAAGAAGAGAGACTGTCAACTTACATTCATTGAACTAGAGAGATACATGACCATTTATTGTGATCTACTGCCTGAGCAACTTTAACCTGTCTCATCTGTCAGGTTTTAGAGAAATAGAACCAGATGCAGACAAACACTGTGTGGTGAAAATGAAATAATTTATTCAACTCAAGGACACGCAGGGGAAAACACAAGAAAACAGGACATAAGCACAGGAAGAACACAGAATATAGACACAGGGGGAAATTATTTTATTTTATCCCTTTTTTGATCTATGTGGCTTTCATGGTTAATTAGTGATACTGGCCAGGGTACACTTGTATATGCATTTGAGGGTGCAGATGAAGCACAGATAAACTTATACATCATACACATATTGAGCGTATAGGTGGATGAGGCAATACTAAAATGTTTGTCTGTGTAGTTGGTATACTCAGCCTTTAAGAATAAATGTACTTGTCATTTAAAAAAAACAAAATAAAGTGGGACACTGTATAGCTCAGTGGGATGAGCAGGCACCCCATATGCAGAGGCTACAGTCCTTGCTCCAGCTGGCCCCGGTTTGAATCCCAAATTTGGTGGCCCTTTCCCCCTTTCCTGTCTCTCTCAACTATCTGATCGATTAAAGACAAAAAGATGCACTTTTGCAGAATGTAGATTTATAAAGTTCATACCACAGCTCAGGTGCTGGACATTGCTCCTGTCGTCACAGGTGATGACCGTCTCTGTGGAAACTGCAAAATAAAGAGACAAATTGTAGACTCCATGTCTCAGATTGTAATATCTAGATAGATAGATAGATAGATAGATAGATAGGAAACAGTCTCTCAGATATTTACTGTACCTTTGGTCATAAGCATACATGTTGCTGCCAGCACTGGAGAAAAACAACACCACAGTCAAACTTGACAAAACAGTCAAACATCATACTCAGACATGTACATCACAGACTCTGTTGATGACATTATTAATTACTGTTCTGTTCAAGGGTCGGGTGTCAGGGACCAAACAGTGAGACTAAAAGTGAACTAAAACACAGGAACTGTTGTTTGAAAATAGGGGATGTTTTCACCCAGATATCAGAAAACAACAGACTAGGAGATCAAACCCAGCACCCACTCATCCACCATGCCAACCATCAGAGTAAATGGGAGTTAAATCTTTAGATGAAACAGCAAATTAAATCTGCATGTTGTCAACATATATGTTTACCCATCCCTTCCAACTCAAATCAACTGCTAAATGTTAAATGTGATCAGATATAATAATATAATAAAGATCTCTGTCTCTTAAACAAAGCAGCAGGAATCAAACCCTTGTGGTTATTGTCATGTACTCACACAGTGCACTGCCGAGGCCGAAGTGAAGCATGGTCATGGAAGATCTCGTCTCAGGTGTGCAGTAGGACTGATGGAGTCTGGGTCTGTCACACCTTTATTTATTCTGCTCAACCAGGAACTGTCACCCTGTAACTTGTGAAACAACCTTGTTTTTCCAGCCTGACAAGGAAACACATCAACCTTTTCTCAATATCTGACCACACTTCTGATAAGTCCTTCCTCGAAGGAGCTGGTCTTTGACCTAGACATGTATGTAGCACCATTGTTTGTAGTTCATATGCATGAGTGTCCAACAACTACACTGGCCCTGAGAGTTCAGTGTTTTGTGTCTTAATAAAACACAGCCAAAGAGACAAAACACAAAGAAACACCTAAAACATCTAAAGCAAACACTCAGCACACAACTCAAATAAGTATCCCGCTTCCTTAAGAACACTACAAATTATAAAGGCATGTAAAAGACAATAACAAACCTCTGCAGTTGTAAAAAAGGAAAAAGATGATATAACCAAACAGCCAATAGGCCTGTCTGGACAGATCCAGAGAGGGCATGGAACCCTGGTAAGGCTGCAGCCAATCCCTTACCTTGAGCATGAACTACTATTTCCAGTGAGATTATCAGTTCTTGTTCACCCACACCAGTGATGAAATAAGACTCCTTGCTAACTGATGGTAGGTTGGATTGCAAAAACAAACACTGTGTCTGGGGACTCAATGCAGAGTTTTGTTGCCCATCTCTGATCAGCGTCTAGGCTGTACAGGATTATTCTGTGTCAGCCTCTTCTTGCAAGATGTGTAGATTTTGAACATCCATATAGTTTGAGAGGACATCCTGCTCCGTTTTTCATGTTTTTCCATATTCCATGTTGTAAACTGTTTTCTTCTGTCTGTATCTAGTGCACTTCTGGGTGAGAGATCCCTCTTCTGTCACCCACCCTGAGGTCTCTCCCTTTATTTCCCTGTTAAGGGTTTTCTTAGCATTTCACCATTACTATTGTGAAATGCTGCCTCGAAAGATTAGGCTTTATTTTTGCTAGCTGTCTCAGTTGGAAAAAACTTGACTTCACTGCCCTGATCTAGGATCTAATCAGGATCCATGATTAACCAAAGGTTTTTGTTGTTGGCTTTGTGTATTGAGCCAGTAGACCCAAATCTATGGGAGGGGTCCCAGCAGTGCCACCAAAAACCATCACCTCTGTCTTATTTTCATTAAAGTTTAACGTGCATTATTGTTTTTGAGGGGCACATAAATATGGCAGTCGTCTGCATAGCAGTGGAATGATATGCCATGTTTGCACAGAATGAACCCCGGTGGGAGCAAATGTAAAGAAAACAGAAGAGGGCCTAAGACTGAGCCTTGTGGGACCCCGCATACATATTGCAAAGGTAGCCAAATTTATTACTAAGAAAAAAAATAAGACCACACAGGGTGTGACCTGTTTAATGTATGTGGACGGATCATGGCTTACCAAAGCAGCGTCCCCAATTTGGGTGCAATTACATCACCCACTCAGGGCTTTCAGTGGTGGATAAGATCTAAGAAAAAATAAAAAATCTTCCTGTTGGTCTACATCCATAAATAATAAATAACATAGCTAAATTTAAGGATATTGTTCCCCATGTAGAAATGGAACATGACATATATGTTGCTATGTCAAGACTGATGTTGTGTATGTCACCAACTATGTACATCCAATACCCGTTATATGAAGATATACATTTTTCACATATACAGAAAATGTTAACAGCAGTAAAATGTCTTTCAGTGAAGTCAAGTATATATATATATATATATATATATGTTTCTATGTATGTTTATGTGAATAAACAAAGGCCTATTTAAACAAAAACACATAGGCTGGACATATACACATGTCAATACACTGAAATCGTCCCAGTTTCTGGGAGGATATGATAAACTTGTGATGAGATAAGAAGGGTGAGAATGCACGGTTGGTTTTTGTGATGGGTGTTTTCTTACATACATGTGGGTGTAGGAACAACAACTTTTGGAGAACAATAATCACAATGTTTCTGTCATGATGACATAAGGTGGGAAAAATGTCAGGTCTCAGCTAACAGATATGTTCTGTTGGTTCCAGTATGTCTGGGGTAGACTATAACAGCCTGAGGATATTGGAACCAATTAGAACCAGACTGGACCAGACATGAGAGCAAAACATGGTTTGGCTCCATCTTTGGGCAAAAATCAAATCAACAATAGCAAGTTAGAAAAGAAACAAAATTCACACCTACACCTCATACAGGGAGGGAAAAAAGAATAAAACATTAAAATGATAATCAGTATTTACAATTAGGGGTTCCAAACAACAGAATCACACGTAAAACCCACTAAGTTCGTTTAACTCCAAAAAAAAAAAAAAAATAGCTGAAACTGATTACATAAGAATTTTTAATTAACGATGTGAAGCCTGTGAAGCTAGTTCAGGCAGACAACTCAAGCTGCGTCCACCCTGATCAGTTGATCAGTCACATGCTCTCCTTATCCAAACAGGGCGGGTTATTTAAACCTCCCATCTTACCTGTTCATCCCTGGCTATGCTGCCGCTGCGATTTTCTGCTGCTGTCACAGCTGCCCTTGCTGCTGCTCCTGCTGCCCATGTTGTTTTGCAAATGCACCTCTTCCCAGCATCCACCTGTTGGCTCTGTCAAAGCAGATCATTATTCAGGGAATGAATAACTGAAACAGAGCCTGACGCCAAAACTGCTGCAAGTAACAACTACAAGTAACATCTTACAAATAAGTTTAACTCAAAAATATTTTAGGGAACTTGAATTATTTTTTGAAACTGATTACATAAATTGTGTTAAGTAGCTTTGACTCAGTCTCCATGGAGTGCACATACATTCAGTAAGACATTCAAAAACACATTAAGGTTAAATACTAGTAACTCACATTTTTATTGAGTAAACAGACAATAATATACAAAATGTTTATATATGTTAAATACATCAAATAGTGCAATAACTTTCAGAAAAGGCCAGAAGATCTTTTCCCTGAACTATCTCTTCAGGGTTCCCACTCTTTTAAGGAAATCATTTTACAGGATAAATCAGTCCAAAAAGCATGAGATATGCGTGTAGACACGTCCATGACAAGATTACCCTCAATCAGCGCTGCAATCTTATCTGGGCAGAGGGATCTGGCATCAGTCAACTGGTTTGTTATCAATGTCCTGTTCAACTGACTCCACAGGCTAAAGATAAGAGAGAGAGAGAAAATAAACACCTCGTAGCCTGACTTTCACTTGGCACATCTGTCTTTGTATGCATATGTGTAAAATGAGTTTTGAAAGCATTCAGTGACTGAAATGCGCAAATGCACAAGGCAATGGACTTACTGAGGACAAATTGCTATGATGCAAACAATAGTGTTCAAGCAATTGTGCTCGTTGATCAAAGGCAGCAGCACAAAGCTTGCACTTCCAAGCCATTGGAAAACTGAGTGCTATGCTAAGAACCCACATTAAAGTTTAATAAACAAGAATGCTTTAAGATGGGTTTTACATTTATTTCAGTATGCAGCATGACATATTTAGTCACATTTTAGCAACCGAGCATAAATGTCTACGACATCAACATACCGGTATGTAGACAAGGGATGGGCAATTCATTTCACAAAGGGCTGCTGTGGCTGCAGGGTTTTTTTTTTTTGCAAAAAGTAAACTATTAGTTAGAAAATAGAAAACTATTTGAGTTTATGTTTTGCAAACGAGAAACAGAAGAGTCATCATTTAAAGTTCTTGAAATTCTATGAACCAGTAGTATTTACAGTAGTACAGTATTTTGCTATAGAATTATCAAAAAACTGTGCACAAAAGAAAATTTTGATGAACAACATGAAGAACAGAGTTGAAAACAGGGAGGTCGTTATAACTTACATTAGGAAAAGACATCTTTCAAAAAAATCTGAGACTTAATGGAACAATCTCAGCAAAGAAACCAAATAATCTAAAACTAACGTTATGTGTAAAACAACAATTTAAGCCAGTATTTTGAGAGAATACAATGAAGGTTTATTACATTTTGTTCTGTTATGACAGCTAAATAAATCATTTTGGTATAAAATGAATTGTTTCAAGTGTGAGTTACTTAAATTTTATTGAATTATTTGCTTTGTTACTTAATGAAGGGCTGGGTAAAAACATTTTTTCTTCGTTCTGTCCCTGTTTTCTTTCAAGGTTTGAATTTTGTTTTGTTTTGTTTATATCTATTTTTACTATATTTTACTTTTTTTTCCTAATCCTTCTCTGTCATTATCTTTGATGTTTTACCCCTGTGCACTGGTCTGTATTTTGGGAAACAACCTGCACAAAGATTAATGCAGGCTTGGAGAGTTTAATGTCAGCTCACATGTGAGTTTAAGAGCTGCCTGTGAGCACAAGTCCAGTTCTCCCAGTGTAGTTTTCTGTGCTTCCAGTGTGGATACATTACTGTAGATTCAGACATGAGGTGGTGAAAATGTCCTGCAGGAGAACACAGTGCTTTTAAAAAACTCCCATACACACTCAGATTAATAGCAAACTATTTAATGCGATGTCCTGATCCGAGACTTTCTCCTTAGCATTGGAAAAAGCATTTGTGCGGTGACTCATCCTGTCAGTGGCCCGGTGCATGCATTACATCAGAGCAACTGTAGCACAGTGTTTGCTGGATTATGGACCCTGCTGCAGCTGGAGACAACTGTTGTATAATTGAGCCACAGGTCAGACAAAGAATCTGAAATGCTCCCACTCACTGAAGAGTTGACAACAACCTCATTTTGTGCATCATGACAACAAAATCCCACTATGTATAAAAGAGACAGGAAAATCAGACAAATCAGCTGATCATTAAATTGATTACCTGCTCTCAAAAACTGAGAGCTGCTGTGTCGATGAGACACCAATATAAAAAAAACAGTACACAGTACATATTTTCTTTCTGTGATGACACCTAAGCCTAATAAATTCATATAGAAAAGTTATCAGTTATTAAAAACAGACAGACTCCATGGACAATATCAACGTGCAGTAAGGAAAATCCATACATCAGACACAATCTGAAGACAGCACAGCTCAAAAACATTGAAACATTGAACCTGAACCTGAACCTGAACCTGAACCTGAACGTGAAACTGATAATCTTGTCATGCTTGGGTTTGAAAGTAGAGAAGTTTGCGGAGGAAGTTAAAGGAACCGGGCATTTGCTTGTAGAGACCCTTTGCAGAGTTTTGGGAGACCTCATGGTTCACCTGCAAACAAGGACAGTTAATAATTATTATGTTATTATGCATCTGTTACAGGGAACTTGAAGTGAAAAACAAGACGACAATTCAGAAACACACGGAAGGATTAAAAATCTTGTAGTGTATTGCCCAATTTGAGGCTAATATTTCTCTGTCCAGTCAACAACGGTGTTTGTTGACAGCAGGTCCTCACCTTTTCCATTAAAAGTTAATCTGATTGTGTTTTCTTATTTGTCATCGTGTGCTGTGGTCATCTATGTTTATGGTGTAGGAGAAGCTCACCATCATCAACATGGTCACCAGGTCGTTGGTGGCAGCATTCTCCTCGAGGACACGGTCCATCGTCTCAACGTACCAGGATCCGGACTGAGTGTCTCTCCAGGAGACATACCCTGCACATGTCACATGGTTCAAGTGGCATCAACAACCAGGACAGTATTGTGCTGCTAAAATCAAACCAGGGCTGCAACCAATAGTTTCTTGCTTATCATAACTATTGCTAATTGTTTTTGTTTGACTATTGGTAGCTTGTGTTGCTGTTGCTTTTCAGGCTGTACATACCTTTTTTTTTTTCCACAAATTGTAAATTATCAGTTGTGCTGTTATCTAATCTGTTGTTACTCTGTTCACAATCAATGATGTGTAAATGTAAAACAAGTAAAATTGGCAACATGTATAAAAAGTTGGTTTCATATTTTGTTTGAACTGTGCTAAATTATTAGTTAGATATTAGAGCTATTTAGATAAACAAATTAAAGTAATTTTCTGTGTAAACACAGAATTGTAATCACAGCACACACACACAACACTGAGACACAAACACACCAGGAAAGGTTGAGTAGGACACGAGGATGTCACTAGGCGTGGGCAGAGTGGCTCTGGCGTCCGGTTCATCAGACATGCTCAGAGAGTCACTGCTGGACGACATGGGGATGGCATCTGTCTGGTCATCCACTCCACCGATGGATGGTTCGACCTCATCGGGCGACACCTCAAAGCCAGTGTCCCTTTCACCTAAATGACAACAACACAAGACCACTTGTAATGCATGATTAACCATTAAATGCTGAGTAAGACTGTGCACAAAATGTTCTCTACCTCCTCCACAGGCCTGGATGAAGAAAAGTTTGGGTTTGCCCTGTAGAGACGGGCAGTGCTGTCCATTGAGAAAGTTGGTGATGAGCTGAACTGGGACGAACTGTCCGTCCACACCGTACACGGCACCAGGGAAACGGCTGTGACTCACCTATGGCAATAAATATGAGCACACATCAAAAGTTACATATTGTCTGGATCAGAGCTTGTGTAGGTCAACAAAAACTCTGGTAGGCTTTTGTTCAAGAACGTGTCAAGATCAGCCTCTGAACACAAAAACTGACATTTCATCAGCAGCTGGTGTGATAATAAACAACGCAGGATAACAGAGATTGATATTATGGTCATCTGAAGGTGATTTCTCACTTTATTACACTCAGTGTGGATCGCTTTGATGGAATGAATCCTGAGACGTCTCACCTCTGTCCCATGTGACAGCATGATAACCACACAGCAGTCATACTGTGAGTGGTCCAGTTTAGACAGAGCTAGCAGTTCACGCTTGACTTGCTGAAATGTGAAGACAGGCAGTTAGCTTCACACACAAACACAAGACATCAACATGTGGTTTCAGATACAGGGGCATAAGAAACAGTCCTTACTTTCTGTTTCAGGTTTGTCTTGACCTCCACAATGAAGTTGAGTGCCTTGAATCTTATCTCCAGCTTGTCACAGTCAATGTTGGAGCCTTTGCGGTTGCTCAGCTCACTCTCAGGTTCAAAGTCCACATTGTTTATGATGAGGCAGTGCCCACATGAGCTGGCATCCATTTTATAGCACTGATACAGAGAAAGCATGATGTAATTTGGGATTAAACTGATTCTATGTCGGTTTGTGTCCTGCTGATGTTTGTAAAGTGCATCATACATAAAATGATGTTTACCTGGATACTGTCCCGCCTCGGCCTGGGTTGTGGCCTCGGCCTGATGTGCTCCATTTCAGGTGCTGTAGCATAAATATTGATATGTGTTAAACATTAAGGAACTCACATGGTTTTTACTATTATGTAAATTAACTGAATATCTTACATGGACTGGGAGTAGTACTGGGCCTCTGTATTGGACGGATAGGGACTTCTGTTCTTTTCTTGTCAACATCCATTGGAGAAGCTGTTAAAAAGCAACAAATAATAGTTCACATTACAAAAGCTAAAAACACTTTCCTACCAACACTCTCTTGAAAGGCTGTTATGATATTAATATTAATGAGATATAATTTAGTATCACACACTTACACACTGGGAGAGGCTGGAGAACAGGGCGGACAATCTCAGTGGGTGTCGCGGGCTGTAGATGAACTCTTGGAGCTCCATTCTGCAGCAACTCGGCCAGACTCTGCTGACCTGTCTCCTGGAGGCTCAACAGGAATAAAGGAAAGGCTCGACTCCCGCGGGTCTCTAAGTCCCGGACCAACTGTCTGGCCTGGTCGCGTCTGGTCCCAGAGCTCTGTCAAAGGAGAAACTTCTGAGTCTGAGTGTTCGTAAACGCCCCATAACCCAAACCTGGCTGCCGTGACCTACATATCTGTCCTACCTTTATCTCGTCGATCATGTCCTGAGTAAAAACTCCTTTTTCCAAAAGACCATCGTAGAGGCTAGATGGGTCCAGGTCTCGCACCAGGTTGGTTCTGTTCCGCTGGAGAATCTTCTTGTGTCTCTCCTCCATTCTGCTGAGTGGGGAGCTGCCTTAAGAAATACAAAAAAACCTGCACCTAACAAATTACGTAATTATCACAGTCGGTCGGTATCTTAAAGTTAGCGATATTATTAAAAAATCATTTGTAAAAGTGAAATAAAAGCGTATTTCTCTAAAAACGTTTCAGGTTTCAGCTGTTTCGATTTGTTTGTGCTCGGTTTCACTCACAACTTCCGTGTTTACATCACCGCTTCCTCTGATTGGTCCACCGAGAGAGCAAGGAGAGGAAAAATAATCTGGGTTCGTTTGATTCTATTCACCGCTGCCTCTCGGCTTTCGCGCCACAACACATACACACCAAAACAGTTGCGGTGTGACGAAGGCAAAAACCTAAAACACACGAGCGAAGCAAAGGTGTCATGAAATACTCATTCTCCCAAAATCGCTTTCGCCGCTGGTCGCCGCCCCTTTCTCTATCTCCCTCCCTCCCCGTTCCACTGCCTCTAATGCCAGGGCAGGTTGACAGCTCTGCCCCGGAGGAACCGTGGGATGATGCTGAACACACCCTTCCCTTATCGTTGTCTTTTCGCATCAGCGTTAACCGAGGAGACGAGGAGCGTCGAAACCTTCCCCAAATATGTGGCGTAGTACAGGTTGACCGCATCTGCTGGAGGTGACTGGGAACTGTAGAGCTGTTTGGTTGAGGCAGCTAAACCACCGTAGGCACGCAACTACCCCCAGTGTAAAAAAGGAGGCAAAAAGAAAAAATCAGCGTGAACGTGTTTTATCCGCTGGGAGTAACGTTAATGTCACAGCCCAGTATCATGTCTAACCCCGTCTATTGCTGTGTTAGTTAGCTGACATGTATCACCTAGCCTGCCTAGCTTCAAGTTAGCATGCTATAATGTAATTCTCAGCATCTTTAGCGAAACGGTTGTCTCCATCATTTTGCATCACGACAAGGGAAACGAGACGTCAGTATGGCTGAAAGGCGTTTTGTATAAGATTCAAACTATCTGCTTTAGCTTAATAATGATACTTAAATGCATATGATTAAATTTATACTTTATATGGTGTGTTTAAGGTAACTGTGATGGCAGGGTCAAAGATGTCAGTGCTGCTGGCGGTTGTGTTGGTCCTCTCGGTGCTGCTGACAGGAGCGACCCTCGCCGGGGGGCCTGAGATGGACCCGTACAAAATCCTAGGAGTCACCAGGAGCGCGAGCCAGGCTGAGATTAAGAAGGTCTACAAGCGTCTGGCCAAAGAGTGGTAACTAATGCTCACTGACCTGCTCATACCAAAGCACACTCACCTCCTCCTCGGAACTAACAGGTGGCTCCCTCCTCCAGGCATCCCGACAAAAACAAAAACCCAGGTGCTGAGGACATGTTCATCAAGATCACCAAGTCTTATGAGGTCAGTCACATTTCAAAACCAACTGACTGCTGCATAACGTTGATTATACCACGGTACACGTGTGTAAGCAGTGATAAAAGCCACAAAAAATAGATCATATGCATGACTGGAGGATATTATGTCATGTTAATGTCTAAAAAATAATAATAATAAAAATCTTTATTTATAAATAGACATTTTTTTACAACAAAGTTGTGGAGGCCACAACACTCAGCTCACTGCAACGTAAGAAAACACATGAAGACACAGCTGTGCTACAAATTCAGAGATCAGAGATCTTTATTGTCATTGTGCATTTACAGCGAAATACTGTTAGATCAAAACCTTCAGATACCTAAAAACGAAGAAGAGAGGGAAAAAGGAAAAGAAAATTTATCAGTGTCATCAAAATCGGAGTAGCCTATGACAGAGGGCCAAATCACAGGATTTTCAGTTTTTTGTTGATAAAGGTAAGATGTGTCACAACAAAGTTGTGCATTGTCAGCACCGTAAGTGTTGTAATGTCAGTTTTCAATTATTGGAGTGATGTGTCATATGACTTAGTGGCAGTTAATAAATGCAGCAGTGTTTTACAGCCCAAAAACTACACATATAGAAAAACAAAATAAAAGATGTCTTGTTTGATTAATTAATGACTTGTTTCACCCAACATTTATAGATCTTATCCAATGAGGACAAACGTGCCAACTATGACCGTTATGGGCAGACTGATGACACCCAGCCGTACGGCAGTGGCCGCTACGCTAATCGCCACGACAACTTCTACTTCGACGAGTCCTTCTTTAACTTTCCCTTCAACAGTAAAACCCACAGAGATTTCGCTGACAGCAAGTACACGCTGCACTTTAACCAGTATGTCAACGACGTGGTGCCCGACAGCTACAGGAGGCCGTACCTGATCAAGATCACTTCCGACTGGTGCTTCAGCTGCATCCACATCGAGCCTGTCTGGAAGGAGGTGGTGCAGGAGATGGAGACTCTAGGTGGGGAATGAGCAAGCCCTTATAATCCCTTAATTCCTCGTCCTCACTCAATATCAGATTTTACAGTGAGTTGAAAAGATTAATGGAGATATCCCGTCTTTGTAGGTGTAGGAATTGGCGTGGTGGATGTTGGCTATGAGAGGCGACTAGCCAATCACCTCGGAGCTCATCGCACCCCATCAATACTCGGAGTCATCAATGGCAAAGTGACATTTTTCCATTACGCTGTGGCAAAAGAGCATCTGAGGCAGTTTGTAGAGGACCTTCTCCCTCAGAGGCTGGTGGAGCGGGTAAATAATAAACAGACATTGATTATTCTGCAGCTTCTCACAGGACAGAGGACGCTGCTTTTGTGTCGCTCTTACACAGCAAAATGAGTGAAACTGTTTCCATTTGCTTTAAATTTCAGGTCACAGACAAGAATGACCTGCAGTTCTTAAACAGCTGGCACGAGCTCAACAAGCCGCACGTTCTGCTGTTCGACCAAGTGCCTGTAGTTCCTCTTCTGTACAAAGTAGGCGTCCTGCAGTTTTCCTGCAGTTTTTTTTCTTTTTGAATCTCTTTTCATTGAGAATAATATTCATCACATCACCTTTATATTCCTGTTAAAGACAAGATTGAAACCCATCCTGTGTGGTAAATCAAATTATCTGTCATCTGTATACCACCTAACAAATACAAGAAAAGGAAATGATAATAACAATAATCATAATAAAGGAATTTGAGAAAAAAAATCAAGAAATACATTTTTAAAGAAAATATATATTATATATAAAAATCAAATCAACATCTCAGTGAATAACACTCTTTTGAAAATTATTTTATCCCCCTCTCCTTCTTTTTCACTCATCTATCTAAATCTAACCTGCACTTCCCCTGCCAGGTTGTTACCTCTGCCAGGGTGGGCACTTCAGTGTTCACATAGTTTCAATTAAATGAACATTTATAACAGTCAGTAGCAATGATCTGAGGTGGCACACATCTTTGGAGATATATTTTTTTCAGATTCTCCTGAGTTAGTCCAGTTCCAGTGTTGTGGAAAAGGTTGTCCTCTCTGATCTCACTCAAACAAACATATCCCTGCATCTCTGCAGCTGACGGCCTTTGCTTATAAGGACTACCTGCAGTTTGGCTACGTGGACCAGGGCCTGTCAGAGACGGCCAACCTGCAGAAACAGTTCAATATCAACACGTACGCTCCGACCATGCTGGTCTTCAAGGAGAACACCGACAAGCCTGCTGACATTATACAGGTGAATCAATGCAACATCAACATGCAGCCTAAGGTGATGACCTAGTCTCACTTTGCTCCTTTCTCACCTGCTCCTGTTTGTTCTCTACAGGCGAAAGGAATGAAAAAGCAAATTATTGATGAGTTCATGTCAAACAACAAGTTCCTGCTCGCACCGCGGCTCGTCAATCAGAAGCTGTTCGATGAGCTCTGTCCCGTCAAACAGTTCCACAGACGCAGGAAGTAAGAGACAACAAAACAACATCCTCTTTTACATAACATCTGTTCACACCTAATGAGTGAAATATGGAACCAAACTGACCTCATTTTGCTGTTGTTGTTATTTTTGTATTGAATATTTCACTTATGTTGTGTTATCATATCTTATCATGTCGTATGAATTGTGTCATATTCTGTCTTATCTTAGATACTGTGTCCTGCTGATCACACGGGACGAAGAGACCTTCTCTTCAGGGAACCAGGCGTTTCTCTCCTTTGCTTCCACCAACACCAAGGAGGTCGTCAGGTTTGCCTACGTCTACCAGCGGCTCCAGCAACCACTGTGTGACATCCTCATGCAGAACAAGGACAGTGCACAGTCGCCACCACAGGTACACCCACACACTTCCAACAGAGGGATGGTATTCACTATAACAAGCAAATTGCATGTTTGAAACTTTATGTGTGTTGTGGTGCAGGTGGTGATCCTGGAGCGGCGTAACGCTGCAGGTAAGGCACTATTCAAACCAGTGACGGCCTGGAATGGCAGCGAAGACGACAAACAGCGTCTCCTGGACGAGCTGGAGCGACTCCAGAAGGACCCGTCCATCCTCGTCCATGATGCTGTGCTGCCAGAGCTCAACAACGAGTTCGCCTCAGTAAGTTCTCTGTGACCTCAGAGAGATGATATGATCGGTGATCAGTACTTGGTGAATGGTCAGTGAGAGTAGTTGTCTGACTCTGTAGATGTTTGTGATCCGATGGATCTATGCATCGTACGATTACCTCTCTGAAGTCATCGACGATATCCTGCACAATAACTGGTGAGTGGAAGACGTCCAACTATATTACTGAAGCTTCAGTCAGTTCAGCTTCCCCGTCATTTAATGAGACATATCAAAAGTTTAAATCAGCACTTTACTTTGTCTCTTTGTGTTCTTGAGGATCTTGAGGTAGAAATAAACTCAGTTTGTTTCGTTGCATGTTTGGTGCCCTGCAGGCGTGAGATGATGCCTCTTCTGTCACTCATCTTCTCTGCCTTGTTCATCCTGTTTGGGACGGTGGTCATCCAGGCCTTCAGGTGGGTCACTCTCTCTGCACAGCATCACCATAGAAACACAAACAAAACGGTTCTCATGCTGTTCACATGAATTTGTTTCCAGTGACTCCAGTGAAGATAAACAGACAAAACCAAAGGCGAAGGATGGAACCAAGGCAGAGAACGGGTCACCTGGCAGCGGCACCTCCAGGTGACAACACACTTTACACATTATACATATTATACACTGATTCATCTTGGTGGTTCTGTGGCTTCAGCTGATATTCCTTATTACTAAAATTAAATATCTGTAATAGTATTTGTAATATTGAATTTTACGCTGCATTCAGAAAAAGACAAAACTTTACATAAAATAACACAAGTAGATCATATTTTGTCACACAATTTTGCTGTGATTATGAGTTTCTAATCACATTTGTTCTTCTAACAGACACAGAATAAATGTAGGATCAACACACAGGAAATATATATTATATACATATATTTATCAAAACCATCAAAATTCACTGTCAGCCATTCTTAAATGGGCAAACCAATCTCAATCGATCAACTTAAGCAATTCTCCTGCGAGGGTTCTTGGGGATCAAGTAATTTTGTGGGTTTTGATTGTTCAGAGTCATTGCGGAGTCCATAAACTCCTGTCATCCATCAGCATTAGAGCTGTGTAGCTCACAGGTTAGGGCTCAGCAACCAGGTGATGTAAACAAAGTGCTGCTGCATAAATATTTTTAAACTAACTTTCAATATTTCACATTTATAGCAAAGAATAACACCTAGTTTTTATGGCACAACATAAAATGTGATCATATAATTAAGGGATTGAAATATTAATATTAAAAAGCTCAAGATTTACCCAGAGATTCAAACTAAAAGGCTTTAGTAAGGCTTTATGCAAATGAAACATCATTATACATGAGGCTGAGACTATGACAAATATTGTTCAGGAACCCTTAAAGGCCTCTCTGTAGTTGGCTTTAAAAAATGATGCCTTGATGATAACAGCCCCATCCGAGTGCTGACTGTTAGCAGAGATGTTAGTTTGGGACAACAGCTGATTCATCTCCAGCAACTGATTCAAACTGTGGGTCAAAGGTCAATTTATATATATCATGATATTTGGTTTAAACTGTATCCAGGTATTAGATTAAATGATGCTCTGTGTGTTTTGCTGGTGGTTTTACCAAGAAGACCCCCCAAGAAGAACTTTGTGGAAGTGACGGAGCTGACCGACATCACTTACATGAGCAACCTGGTGAAGCTGAGACCTGGACACATGAACATCGTGCTCGTTCTGACCGACGCGTCCAAGAACATCCTCCTCAGCAAGTTCGCCAAAGAGGTCTACTCCTTCACAGGGTGAGCGAAACAAACGTCCCTTCGTTAATTAAATATGTGTGTGTATATGTGTTAATTAAACACCTGTCATGATGTTTGTCCTTCTCTCTCCCAGGAGCCTGACGCTGCATTTCTCCTTCTTGAACATTGACAAGCACAGCGAGTGGATGAACACGCTGCTGGAGTTCGCCCAGGACGCCGTGCAGATCGACGCAGATGAGGACGACGCTGGAGGCCACAAAGTTGACTACACCGGCTTCGTGCTGGCGCTCAACGGACATAAGAAATACCTCTGTCTGTTCAAGCCCGTCTACACCGGGGAGGACCTGGAGGGGAAGTCATCCGAGGACGAGGGGGGCAGCACAGGGGGAAGATCGAGGTCCAGTTCCCGTGATGACCACCCGCCGCGTAAATCCAACCGGTCGCGCAGTATCTCCACCCTGCAGATCCACCACAAACTGGACCGGCTCGGGCTCTGGATGGAGAGGCTCATGGAGGGCACGTTGCCTCGCTACTACATCCCGGCCTGGCCTGGACTGGACAAGATCACCCCCTGTAAATAGATGGAGCTCAATTAGTCAGTCAGTCTGGAAGCACAGAAGCTGCGTCCACACAAATACGTTCCTGTTTTAAAGCAGACGCTCTCTCCGTACAGACCAACACAGCTGAGAACGCACATACCTGAGCATGAATGAGTGGTATATAAAGAGGTAGATCATTTCTCCGCAGGGGATGTGTTGCAAAAAATAAAAAAGCTGTAGAGTAAAAATTCAGAATTTAACTGAACAGCAGCCTCAAAGAGATGAGGTGACTGACACTGTGACATCATCATGTTGGATCATCAGAGGTAGTGGAGGCTGATTAGAGCCAATCAGGAGCCATTGTAGGCGCCAACATCATCACCCCGAAAGGCCTCAGTTTTCACTTGACCACACTGCAGCACTACGACTGAGTTTTCAAAATAAATCACAAGCAGAGTTTTCAAAATAAAACACAAGCCTTTGGTTTTAATTTAGCTTTTTATTCCAACCAGATATTTTACAAAATGTAATTACAAATATTTTATCTCTAAATGTCTGTTTTACCTCCAATGTCACAAGTAAAACATCATACAAACCAGTCGGTGAGATAGAAAACATCAATATCCACTAGATTCTTTATCAACATCTTTCACTCTACCTGTTCAAACACTAACCCTGCTTGTGTTCACTCCAACTGTCTCAACTTCACACTTTGATCAATTAAATCTCAAAGACCAAAAGAAACATAAAGGAAAAGTAGGGAAAAACAAACAAAACATCTCACTTGCTACATATCGTATGTTAAAATTATATCAACCATAAGAAACCCTGAGTCCTTCAAATATACTAAAACAACCTCTCCGCTAAATGTTTTGATTGAAATTGGTTAAACGGCCAACCACTTGGGGGAGCAGTGGTGCAGTCAATCAGGCAGCATTTTTAACTTAAACAAACCTAATGAAATTAAATATTATATAGATATATGTAGACCTGAAGTATGAACTGTGGTAACACAATAATGTTAGAACCAAACTGAGTGATATGAGGGATCAAATTGAAAGTCAGTCATTCGTTGTGTTTGGTGGTGAATGGACTCAGAGGATGCTGCTGTTCATTGGAGGACAACCTGCAGAAAAACAAAAGGGTCCTCATTACACACAATTCCGTCAGCAACAGTGGAGGTCAAGTCCTGCAGCTGTGAAACCTGGTAGACCAAATGATTTCTAAAAGGAAACTGTAGCAGTGTGGACGCAGCCTCAGTACCCGTCTGCTGTCACAGAGAAATGGTTTCGCCTTGTGTTCTGCTGAAGTGAGGCTATGGCTGCCCTTTTTTTTTTTGCACTTGAGATATTTATAGGTAAAGATGTCTTTAAATGGGTCAATGTTACAGACTCGGCGTTAGTGGGACAGGTCCTTTAGTGAATCCCCATCCCCCACCCCTCCTCCTCCTCCACCCATGGCATGCTGTTTGTTGCTGGTCTTATTTTATCCAGATGCTGCTGCAGCCTCGTGAACAGAAAACAGAAACACTGTGGCCACATGAGCTCCTCCTTTCTCCAAGACCATCATCACTGACTCTGAGGGAGGAGGGAGAACTACTGTAAACTGTGAATAGAGATGCATGTCTCAGCACTAACTATGTCTTTGCCTTTTTATGCATCTCTGCCCATTTCTGTTCTTGTTTTATTGTTTGTTTTTGTTCTACAGTGATATCTCCTGAATGCTGACTCGCTTGCGCAATATAGGGAACTGCTGTAAGGACATTGCCTTTTACCTGGAGCCCAGAGCTCCTCTGTGTTCTTCCTGATCGTACGAGTGCAGAAGAAGAAAATAAACTGTGGTTTAGTCACATGAAAACTGTCGGAGCTGTGGCTTATAAACGTTACTTCACTACAAACAAGAATTCTTTAGCTCTTTAACAACCTCAGTTCGCCAGTAGCTTCATGTAGCAACCCTAAGGAAGAGTCTGTCTGTTTCCTGATCTGAATGTTTTCGTCATCATCATCGGCATCATCATCATCATGTCGTCTTTGTTAGGACAGTGGGGTCAAACTTAACGTCTGCTTGCTTGTTTTTGTCCACATCAAGTGGAAAAATGTTATTAATATTTATAATTTTGTTGGCACTACATGCTGTAAATATTCTACACAATCATGTTATCTATAGGACCTGTATTTTAAAGAGTGTGTAACTTGAAAGATGAGGTGAATGTTTTACATGGATTTAACAAAATGCTGTTTTTTTAAGTTCTAAATATTTTTATTTCACCAGGTATTGTTAAAAAAAATCAAACAAACATCTGCCACATCAGATGTTTCATTTGGTCTCAATAGTGTATTTATCCTCTTGTTGGTTGTAAGAAAGTTGCTTTATGTTTATTAATTAAAATTATATAAAATTTGCATAGTTGCAGAGTTTGTCGTGAACCATCTTATTCAGCAGGACACGTTGAGTCTGGATGGACTCCGTGTCAGTCAGGAGAGAAGAGGAATGGGAGAGAAATTTAAGTCAGTGAAATGTATTTATCGGGAACATCTGTGCAACTGCTTCTTCCTGCAAGTGTTCAGGCTACAGCAGCAGAACCAAAGCAGGTGTCACTGCTGTCAGCCGACACCAACACTGGACAGCAGAAGAAGAGAAAACATTACCTGGAGTTGTCTGAAGTGTCTGTGGGATAAAAAGACAAATGTGTGTGGTTAAACCTCTGTTAAAAGGCTTGAACCAGGGGCACCGTATAGCTCAGTGGGTTGAGCAGGGGGGAGCAGAGGCTACAGTCCTCGCTGCAGCTGGCCCTGGCTCGGTTCCTTTGCTGCATGTCATTCCCCCTCCCCATTTCCTGTGTCTCTCAACTATCCTTTCGATTAAAGAGCTTAAAAAGCCCTCAAAAATACTTTTAAAAGACTTGATCTGGAGTGAGAGGACTGAAATGTCCCATGAAACCACTGTGGCTGAGTTGAACATACATTAGCCCACACCAGTTTACTGGCCAAGTAATAAGTACAAAGGAAAGAAATTAGTGTTTTTTTTCACATTTATTTTACTTGAAAAAAAAAGAAGAGAAAGAAACACAGTCAAGAACTGAATTAGGATTTTATTAGTAGACATTTCCCCCTTTCATCAATCCCAAGCTGTCCACAGTTACGGATACGACCCCCGATAACCCCCCACCTCAAAATAAAACATCTGGTACAATGTTCTCACCGAAAAAAAACAAAAACAAAAACAGCTTAAATACTATAAAAATAAATCAATTGCACAAAATAATATGCCATTTTGCTTGTGATTACCTCTGTGCAACACTTGTACACAAATATAACATCGACAACCACATCATACAGTCCAAGAGAGGGAGGGCAAAATTCAACAAAAGTCATTTTATTTTGTAGGAAGAACCAACACTCAAAGCAACAGAAGAACCTACGTCTACAGTTTAATGACAGGCCGTTAGTCTTGTAACTGGTAGAGTCTGAATCAGATGAATGTAACCGTTCCATATGTTTACAAGCCGCTTGGACCGATTCACCAGATCCAGTTCATTTACAGTCAAACTATTGTTTTTTTCTTTTTTTCTTCCTGTTCAGATCAGTTTCTTATTGTTGCATTTGACCAGCACTTGATTGCAACTTGAGTAGTGTTTGTGTGACAACATTTTTAATGACATGAGCTGATTATCTGGACGTGAAAGTAACTAGACTGGATTTTAACTATGAATTTAAACATAGTCCACCTTCAAACTGCACCGGCTGGTAAATCTTAGAGATGTAACGGTCACAGTCAAATGTTGAGTGTTAAGCTGGTGAAGGATATTCATGTCAAATCCTGACAAGACGCTGTTCTGCTCTATCAAACCATGTCAGATTTAAGTGACAGGAAACTGAGAAGGAAGAAAAAGAAAAAAACAACAACTGAACTCTTTCGTAAAACCTCAAACATCATAAATAAAACACATGAACAAAAAAAAGAGAAAAACAAGGTAATGAAGCTCAAAAAGAATTAATAATAATAATCTGGGCACTAAACATGACACAGAAACATGGACATGACACAGAAATGTAAAAGTTAAATTGATCTAAGATGTGACACGAGGCTGCCTGTAGTGCCAAGTAGTTCAACAAGTTGTAATCATTTTTATTAATTATCTGAAATATAATATATTAAGATCAACTAAGAAGGCAAAGTCGTTATTATCTGAGCTGAGGCTCTGTATGTGTGTGTGTGTGTGTGTGTGTGTGTGTGTGTGTGCGGGGTAAAGCTACTGTAGAAAAACAGATGAGACATACTGTTCATGTTGCATAGAGCTGTATCATCAAATACATTTGAGCTCCTGAATGCACAGATAAAATCACAACACATCTGAAACATCTGGACATCCAGCTGCAGGGGGGAGTAGTAATGTTCAAAATCAACATGTCTGGATCTTTTTCATTAGATCTGTGGCACATTCTCCGTCCATCATACAGTCTAACATGATGCATTCCTGGATGACACGATGTTCAGTCTGGACCAGTGCAGACAGGTGAAGTGAGGAGTGAGCGCTGACGACTCAGCAAAGTGACAGATAAAAAAGGGATTTTTAAATTTTGTCAAAGTTTGGATTTATTATTTAATCTGAATAATAAAAACATCCCACTGAGAGAATGTTTGACAATATGTTGATATTACTTCAGCGTTCACACTAAATTGATCGACGTCTACGTCTGATAAAATCAAAGATTCACTCCCGTGTTCTCTGTGTCATCCAGCCTTTAAACTTCAGATCTTACGTCTTGATTTCCACCTCATGTCTGAGTGGAAACTCGTCTCCTGCTCAGCTGGAACCAAAGAAAATACTGACAGTCGACCCCCGTGTTTTTTTTGTTTTTTTTTTGTAACATTAGGATGAAGCTACAGAGCAGCTGCAGTCACAGTCATGATGTCGATGTAGCTCATTCCTGATATTTTACAATCCCAGATGTGGAGACACGTGGACACAGGATGTTTCTGTACATTCAGCTTCAGGACGATTCACTTCAAGTTGAGTCATCGTAGTTGTCATATCTCATGTGCTTTTTCGTTTTTCTGGTCCTGTCTCAAGCTGCACATTCGAGGAAACATCTCTGTCTCTGTTTCGTGTCTCATTCATTCACACTGATACATGAAGCTGAAGCTGAAGGTTAATGGGACAGTGGTTAAACAGTGGCAGCTAAATGTTCGAGGATATGACACAGGGACAGTAATGACACTCATGCTTCATTCGATTTGTCACAACCAACAGTTAAATTCTTTATCTTTTCATCCTCAGAGTATGAGGTCATTATATATATATATATATTATTTTTTTTTTTTTAAGGATTTGAGTCTTTAAAAGTTTCCAAAATAGAAAAAAAAGTCCATCTTCAGTCAAAGAAGCATTCACATCCCTGATTTCCCTGTTGACTGGGTGACCGACTGTGTCCATCAATCTGTCACTGTGACGAGTTTGCGCTGCTTTGCCTCATTCATGACTCTGCTGTGACTGAACATTCAGATTGGACTTGTGAGTGCCTGCCCAGCTCTCTGCCCCCAGCGGGGAGGGTCAGTGGTCGGGTTATTGTGCTCTACAGGTGGTCGGGGGGGCAGGGAGCTGGGAAACGTCTGCTGGTCAACAGGCCACGGGATGAAGATGATGAGAGGAAGAGTGTGGTGGATTCATGGATGATGAAGATCGAGCAGGACACAGTTTCAGAGAAGTGACGGCCTCTTTGTGTCAGTTCGAAGATGATGACGATGAAGACGGTGGTGAAGGTTGGTTTGTGGATTCTGAACATTTCGCTCCAATTTGCGAGGCAGCTCACTGCAGGAGGAGGAAGAGGAAGAGTCTGAAGGCTCTCCCCCTCTCAGTAAATGTCAGGCAGGTCCTGGTAGTTCCTGTTGAAGTATCCACCAGTGTAGATCCAGTCTTGCAGGCCGGTGTACGGGTTGGTGCCCGACTGGAACCACCTGAAGATCAAACACAGGTCCAAGGTCACACTCAGGTCAAAGGTCACACTCAGTGCTTACATTCTTCTCTCTTTTATTTTTGTTCTTTTTATTGTTTTCCAACTACTTGTTAGAATTCTTTGTCTGTTTTGTGTTGTTTCATTTCTAAAATCACTTGCTTAATTCATAAAGTTTCTCTTTTTTTTTATACCTATTAATATTTTATATTAAACTGTCCAGATTTTTTTCAGATTCCTGAGGAAAATGACAGGGAACAATCGTACCAGAAACATTAGGTCCAATTTAATTTTAAAGATTTTAGTATCAAAAGAAAGGAGGGAAAGAAAGTTGAAGAAAAATGTTGCATTCTCGTTGTGGTGCAGGTATGTCCTACCTGGTCGACCACTCCTCTTCATTCTTGGCTCTCTCCTTCCTGGCTGCTCTCTGTTTCTCCTCCAGTCTCTCCTTCTCTCTGCTGGCTTCATCTGCACAGTTACAACCAGGTCGCATCAGGTTCATTAAGTCATAAACACTCGAATACAGACGTCTAGCAGGGGGCAGTGTTGTCTGAGTATTAAAGTCTCTGAAGTGTCAGAGAAGAATCCAGGTTTCTACATTAGTTAATTATTCAACAACTGACGTGAAGCTTCAGTAAAAAAAGTCTCAAGGACGTTTGAGACTTCTCTGTTTACTTTTTATTTCTTTCTCTGAGGAAATGAGGAGAGGAAGCGTTGCACTAGAAAACACATTGCTGAATGTTCAGGGGAACAGAGGCAATTTTAACACTGATACGATTTTTAAATCTAATTACCCATGTTTCCATTCTCCATGGCTCTGATGTCGGGCCTGAAGCGACAGTCGGTGGGGGCCAGCGTGGACTCCATACCCGGGTCCAGCTCGTTCAGAGACACCGCAAAGTTAGTGAAGTTGTACATCTGAAGGAGGAGGAGGAAGAGGACGTGGACAAGGAGAAAGAGGGTGAGATTATGTTTGTAAATGTCTGTGTTCTGCATATTTATCTGGCAGCTCATTGACTATATTTGCGCTTTTATTGTGAAAAGCCTCTCATCAGCTAAATCACTGGTGATGTGTGATAAAACCTTCCTCCATCTTAACGTCTGAATCTGTTTCTGCTTGTTAATCACATCTTTGAAAGCTTTTGTTTCTGTTTGATTTTAATCATACTCTTATGACTGTTGGAGTAACACCTTAAGAAAAGTGCCTCCAATTGTTCTCCTGGAGCAAGATCCATGCAGAGCAGGCAGCAAAACTAAAAGCTCTGTTCTTCAGTTGAGTGTAGACACGAGGAGGAGACAGTTTAAAGGCGTTGGCAGAATGACTCGTGGTTCTCTGGAGACATTTACTGAGATAAGATTGGATTGAAACAAGGAGAGACTCAAATAAAACTCAGCCAGTGTGAGCTCCTGAACTAACCTGCTCTGAGTGCTGTTGTGATCAGTAAAATCTGAACCTTAATTGGAAACTGACTCATAGCACATACTAGGCATCCTGTGTGTCTTTTGTTCTGCGTGTGTGTGGTCATGTTTATACCATAGCGGAGTGTGCTGGTCTGGAGTCTATCCTCCACAGCAGAGTGCTTCCTGGTACGACACACACCGTCTCCTGGACTTCGGGCATGTCGTCTGCATCATCGTTGTCGGCTCGGTCTGGCTCGTCCTGCAAATGACACATTTCACTGTGACTCCTCATGAATTAGAATACATAATTCAATACAAAAATCAATCATTTATACTGTATCTAGACACAATTCTGCAGCTATTATGCTGAACTGTGAATAACCAAGCAGACTACAGCTGAGGCCTGGGGGGTGGGGGGTTGGGGGTTACCTGGATGAGACCACACTGAAACGCTGAGGACACCGACACAAAATCAAGAGAAAAAGAAAAGAAATCAATTGACACTAACCCTAAAATTCATTTAAAAACAGCCCAATTATTTTGAAAATCTGGGGGAAATAAAAGCAACACAACAGTGTATTTGGGTCTGTTATGTAGAAATCCTCATTTAAAAGCAGCAGAGACAGAATTTACAGTTTCATAACAGCAAGAAAAGACACTGTTTTAGGTGCAAACTCACATTTTTATGCTTCTTGCTGTCACCTTTCTTCTCCAACTTCTTGTGGTTCTCGTAAGCCTGAGGGTCGATGCTCCACATGCACTCTGTCCACTTCCCATAGATCACACAGCGCTTCTTTTTACTGGAGAGAGAGAAAGACAGGAGAAACAGAGGGAGGGAGGAAGAGGGATGAGATGAGGAAACATGAGAGGCGAAAAGCAGGAAGAAGACAAAACATAGAGAGGAAAGATGAAGTGGTATGAGGAAGAAAAAATGAGCAGGGAAGAAGAGGAACAGTCAGGGAAGAGAAAATGTTTGTGTGATGGAAAACAAGGAGGAAAAAGGAAGAAGTTAGATGAAACTTTGAACTGTAGAAAATGATAACTATGGCTGATGAAGGAGTGACCTCTGACCTCTTGTCCTGGATGTATCCCTCCACTTTGTGCAGCTCTTTGCCAAACATCCCACAGGGCTTGAAGTTCAACACACACTTATCTCCAGTGCTGTGGGGGAAAAGAACCAGTTCATAGGAAAGCTGCATGTTCAAACAACAGCAACGTTAACGTCTCTTCAGCAGGAGTGCGAGGTTTCAGGAGGAAACCAACAGTGCACGACTGTGAAACAGGGAAAAGCGGAGCCTGTGCACAGCTTCACTAGATAAACAAAGCATTTAAAAAGCTTTATAAAGTTGCCCTGGCTTTGTTTGAAGAGACAGGGAGTAAACAAGCATTAGAGTAAACAGTGAGAAACACTATGACTCAGTGAATGACAGCTCTGGAGCTTCACTCTGCCGTGTATGAACAGAACTCCACAACTTAGGAGACAAAACACAGTACAGTTGTTGTTGAGCTAGTTTAATGTCATAGAAAATACTCATAGCTTGATAGCTTATTCATTTACATCCATCTTACAGGGCTGCACAGGATGCAAAGAACATCTTGCATATTGCACTGTGGACATGAGTCAAACAAGCGTCCAAAAAAAGTGTAAAAAGGAATTTGCATTAACAGGCTATTGTCACAATTGAAAATAGCACAAAAAACAGGTTTTATCCAAAACAGTGACTGATTCAATAAATGTGTTCAGGCCACACGAAGTCTCCCATTAGTAGAAGTGAGACCTTTCTACCTGACACCATGTGTGTGCTGTTGACTCACCTGTGGTTGACTATCTCCACTGTGCCGTACTGCTCTATCCACAGTTTGCCTAGGATGATGTTGTGTACACAGCAGTATGGGTTGCTCCATGTGTATGCCTCGTTGTGCCTGGAGGACGGGGATTGGGGGAGGAAGAAAGCAAGAGGGAGAGAGGGAGAGGGGTGGGTGGGGAGGAGAATAAAACAATATGAAGGAACAAGAGGACAAAAGAGGCAGGACAGGAAATTATAATATGTTCACATGTTCATACTTTCAACTGCCTCCCTCTCAGACTCACTTGAGTAGTTCTAGTGTGATGATCCCTTTAGGCTCTGCCTCCACACTCTTGCCCCAGAACTTGAGTTTGGGGTAGATGGAGCCATGGAAGACAAAGTCCCCGACCAGACTCTCTGTATGGAAGGCACTGACTGGGGGATGATGGGATACCTGCTCTGACACGAGCCGAAAGCCCTGCTCCTCTCTGTGGAAGACAGGAGGGAAAACAGAGGATTAATACACTTAAAACCTGTATGTGTGTGTGTGTGTGTGTGTGTGTGTGTGTGTCTGTGTGTCTGTGTACCTGGTGAGTTCATAGGTCTCTCCCAGCAGAGGGTTGAAGGGTTTTCCAGTTCTGTCCCACTGAGATGCAACTGCTGACACAGCAAAAGCAGCTACAGCCTGAAGATACAGTCAGTGTTAGTGTGTGTGTATCTGATGTGTGTTTACAGAATTAGTTTCTTCTTGACACTAATGGTTGTTAACTGAACATGTCAGAGGCAAAAATAGAGGTTTGCCATCTAGCCTCACAACTTGTTTGTGAGGCTCCATCTGTGAACATTATTCAATGCACTGTATAGTGAGTTGTTTTTTTGTTTTTTTTTTTTTTTTGGAAATTAAATTTGATTCCAATTCCACACCTGAACAGAGCAAATGTTGCGTCTCTGCTCGTCCTGTTTCCAGTGTCATTATAACACATACTATTACAAGGGCAATGATTCTGTCACATGCACAATACAACTGTGATAAATTTCAGTTTGAAGCCACTACACGATCCTTTTTAACCCCAACCAACTATATTACATTTATTTATTTTCTGTATTTATATCACCAGAATGTATATCAATGTCAGTGATAACATGTTTAGGTCAAACTGTGTGTCTGACTGTGCAACTGCATGAATGTCAAGTTACATTTTCTCAGTTTAACATACAATGGTATTCTATTCTCTTCAATAACAATATTGTTATTTGAACTGAAAATGTGTCTGAACCTGATTGGCACTCAAAACCGATCAAACCTTTTCACACAAGTGGAGATTAAAAAAGTAACTCATGAATGATGTGTGTGTGAGTCTGACCTGCATGCGCTCTATAGAGTCGGGCAGTGAACAGGCTCTGTTGATGAGGTAAGTGTGTTCCATGTATTCAGATATTCTCTGCAGAAAACTCAGAGGCTCATTGAAGACGATCGGCATTGTGATCTTGGAAAGTTCCTGAGGAGTGAAAAACGTAAAAACACATTCACAATCACACAATCAATCTCACAATCACTTGAATTTCTTGAACACACTCCTTTCCCATCTGAATCTGAATCCAACCAATTCAACAGAAAAGTACAGCTGTCATAAACCAGATGCTCTAATATGCTCTAATATGATAATAAACTTCATTTAAACAGCACTTTTCTTAACAACAGCAACTTTCCAGAAAGGAAAGAAAAACACTGAGATACATCTATGACCTGATACTGAGACAACTGCTGATCAATATTGCTGAATAATTACAATCTTACTGAAAGGTAAACTAGTCATTGTGTTTTAGATAATATTTTTTCCACACAAGCAGCTATTTTTGATTTGATTTTATCTCATTATTTGCATTATGAGTAAATTGTCTTGTGAAACAGTGGCAGATTATCTTCAATTTTTATTCTTTCCATCCAAGATTTGAGATTTCTTGTCAGCATTTAATTGTTTGTTGGTTGGTCAATGGATGAAATAAACTTATAAATAGATCTAAATAAATAAAAATAATCATTATTGTTTGATCCTTACCAGTCCGATACATTTTTTCAGGATACTCCAGACACTGATTGTGTTTCTAGAGAACATGGGTGCAGGTAACGACTTTCTGAAATGAAAGAAAATAAGAATAAATGAAGAGCTACAGCAATATCACACACACAGACTCAGATTTCGCACCTAAAAATCATCCAACAACTTCCTGTTAGTTAAAACACATAAAGGTTTCCAGAGTTGATGGTATCTAATAAAGATGTTTGCAGAGATAATGCTGATACAGGAGCTCAGACTCCGGTTATCACTGGCTCCGTCATGTTGGTTGGTACCATCAATATCTGATATGGTCAGGATGAAAATGGAGGTCGTACAGTAGATAAACACAGCATGTGGTCTGGCTGGTCTGTTCACAGGGCTGAGGATACAAACAGAGAGATACTCGGCAAACACATGGCTCAGAGAGAAAAGTTCTCACTCACTTTGTCGTTACTGCTCTGAGATATTACTAAGTTTGCAGCAACAATCAAACACTTTTATGCCTGAGTGAATAAGCCACAAAGAGGGCTTCAGCCTTCTCCTTTGAAGAGACACATTAATATTTCACAGCTAGATCAGATCACACGATTCACAGAGTGAGAAATACACCTCCTCAAGTTTATTCCTGAATTTTGCTCCGACATTGAGAAACCAGACACTTGTGCAGAGTATTAATCACATGTGCTGTGAAGCAGCTGTCGCCCAGACCTCACTGATGAGATCACAGCTCCAGTGAAAACATACTCCACATTTGAAATGCAAGAAGGAGTAAATGAAACGTTTTAGCTTGCAGCAAAGTCTTTTCTCATGCATTTCTTTTTTTTCATGCTACAACAACAGAATAATAATTAGGATCAGTTACTGTATGTGTTAGAACATGTCCACATGTGTAAATTAAAGGTCAAATAGTCTACGATCTACTAAAAGTCATGGTTTAAATATGAAGCAGAGACTATAATGGTATATATCCTAGCAAATTCATTTATCTTAAAGTTCTTGTGTAAGTGTTTCTTAAGGTGTCACTGCTTTTGGAAAAACTATGATAACTATTATTCTTGGAGAAAAAAAAAGCACCTTTACGTTATGTGTCCATCTATCAAAAGCCCTTGTTTCATGATGTAAAATAAAATCAAGCTGCATAATATGAAAATAAAAACTGCCTCATATAACATACATTAATCCATCCACTGGCTATACTCGGGGGCTGGGGCCAACCCCAGCTGACAGAGGGCAGGGTTGGGGTTCAACTTGGACATGTCTTTAGTCCACCACAGGGGTGACGTATAGGCTCGACACAAACAACACACACACACATTCACACCTGTGGGCAATTTAGAGTCTATTGTGCATGTGTTTGGCCTGTGGGAGTAAACTGGAGAACCCATGCAAGTACAGGGAGGATATGGAAACTCCAGGGAATGGAGACAGTGCTAACCACTGTGCCACCTGTGTTGCTATTAACGCTGCCACTACTGCTCCACTGCTGCTTCAGCGCATTGCAATTATGTCATTACTACTTAAGAGCTGTTTTATCAGTTACAATTGTATTTTCTAAACTGTTTATACCATCAACTACTAATTATCACTATAATACCTGCATTTAATTACTGTGTCAACCAATACCAGCGAGAGTCAGGTCTAAACACATCATCACAGAAGATTTCTCATCCTTCCAGCGTCCCTGTTGCTCCCCTTGTGTGTTTTTGACTTTTTGTGGCTGCAGCTCACTCCTATCTTCCAAGAGCTCAGTGTAGTTTCAGTCTCTGTAATCTTGAAATCTTAAATTCATGTTGTTTACTCTGCAGCGGTGACCCTGCCCAGCTCACTGTACTGTGTTCAGAAGGAGTAGGTTTTAAGTAGTTTCAGAGCATATTACAGAACATACAAACACACACTCAGGTGTGTGCAGGTGGAATGTGGTGCAGGAATGCTGCAGCACCTGTGTTTCTTGATGCCGTTCTCCTGAGGCACTGATCCATTGTCTTTCTGACTACTGCCATCAAACACCAGCGCGTCTTTGAAACTGGCCTCCGACACGCCTTCATACGACTCGTCTGAATCCAGGCCTTGGGAGACAAAAAGTGATACCAGGTTATAGCTCCAGTAAATCTCAGAGGAGAAGAAGCAACAATCTGTGCACATAGACCTCTTCACTCACCTGTGTATTAAAACATAACAGCTAAAAGATGCAGAGAGGAACAACAAACACACCACAGAGACATCAGATTTTACTGGCAGACCATTAGAGATCAGTGGTCAGTCTGCAGCATTAGACAGTCACACACAATGCCACTCATTTGCATACTGTTTTGCATTAGGAACTTCTTGTCTGAGTTTGACATATTCAGTTGATTACCTGAAACTATTTACATTGACACTGGCAAAGCATCAAGCATTGACTGATTAAAATCTCTTTCGACCGCACAGTACAGGCCAAATAAATGAATAAGTGAAGCCATATTAATTAAAGCAAGACATCCTGTTGGAGTATTTGCATTAGCTACAATGAATTTCGGTTAATTCAATTCAATACACCAGTTATTGTTTAAATTCAAAGCAAAATCAATTGTAAAAAAGAAAAACTATATCATGAGTGATAATTGAGAGCCAATTTTTTCCATGTGTAAACAACACAACTCAACAATCCTTCACTTGCTCTAAAAGATGGAGAGAATTTGGGGGAAACAATCTAATTTTAATCTTAATTTTAAGTGTGTGTGTGTGTGTGTGAGTGGTGTGTAAGGTGGGGGAATGTCAACACTGCAGGGTGGCTTCTTGGTAAACTCATCTCAAGGTGGGGCCTTTAACCACAGCTTAAAATAAACCAAATGTCTGATTCATGCTGAGCAGACACACCCACACAGACGTCACTGTGGTGTCAAACAGGTGCCAGGTCTGTGTTCCTGAGTCATAGACTCATTAACAGGTAAAGAGCACAATATTAAAGGAGACATTACATCTCTGTAGGATTTGCATTAATCACAGGAGTTTCTAATTGGTTGATGTATGGACATCAGAGCCCGCATAGCAACCGTAACATTAGCATCAGCATGGTGTCCCATGGGTGTCGCCTTAGACATCTATGCTCATCTAATCTCTTCACAGGAGCAGAAATATGAAACCACTAATAGACCATTAAGAAAATAAGAGAGGAGGAAGACGTGGTGATTAATTAGACTGCCCTCTTCGAGATACCTTCACTCCATCCTTTCTGTGTCACTGCTGGAAAAAAGGGATTTTAAAAAATGAAACACAACAAAAATCTTACCACTACTTGGCATGAAGTATGACTTCAACCAAACACTGACAGAATTCAGGGTGCTGTTGACACGACTGTGGTGACAGCTGACCTCTGAATTATTGAACTAATCATCAGACTGAGGCAGGTCAGGTTCCATTAGACACTGTTATACGAAATGGGCCATTTAATTAGGACTGACAGCCTCCTGCACAAAAAAACAATTCCACAATAACCCATCCCCTAATAAACTTAATAAACATGTTATTTAGAAATTGCGAAATCACAAAATTCTGTCAAAAATTAGTTTTAATAGCAGGTCTGATTATATCTGATGCTTGTCCGAATGAATTGCTTGTTAACTACAATTAGTCGCCCTGGTTCATTTCTATTCGTACCAACACGTTTTAAAAATGACAGGAAGTGATAGAACTGAACACTGACTTGTTGGATGAACATGTTACAGGCTCACGGGGGGAAAAAAGTGCAGTTTAAAGTCCCTCCATATTTCAACATTACTTTAATAAACAAACATGATTATAGATTGTTTAATATCAAATGTAATAAAATATTGACATTGATTGTGCTGATGAAGCTGAGAGTGATGAAGCTTGATGATGTTTGGTTTTTTTTTGTTTTTTTTTTAATGGCATATAAGTTTTATTTAAGTTTTCACCTGACAACTAATAATTAATGAGCAATCATCTCTAACGTGATTTTGTCTCTCTTAAGAGGACCAAGACGGAAAAATATGGCATAAATGTTCACATTAACTCCAGAGCAATATGTGAAAATGTAAAATACTGGTAATATATATTTATTCACCTGTGACGGCGTCGTAGAACTCATCCTCATTGTTCATCTTCTAGCGTCAAAGCTGACCAGTCGTTCAGGAAAGATGTTCAACTTCTAGCACATGTTCCTTTCAGCGATGGCCCCTCGCACAGCTCCTCTGGAGGAGGGAGACCTGTCAATCAAGGTCCCTCTGCAGTGTCACCACAGCAACAGCACAATATTCGTCCAATATCCAGGGAACGTCCTAATGAAATCTTGTGCTTCGGCTGATGCTGCTGATGCTGGACAGTTTGATGACAGATGAGTGACACCAGGAGATCAGTCAGTGCAGGTGGAGAGGTCAGAGTTTAGTTTGAGTTCGTTGACTTTGATTATTGAGGCAAATTTAATAACCTGTGGAGAAAGTAAAAACGCATCTTTAGTTCTAACTCTAATTCTAACTCTTAGAATCAGAATATGCTTTATTGTCTCTTTTGGGAAATTTGTTCTGCACTGCACATCACTGACGCCATGACACAAAACAAGACTTAAAAATACACTAAAAACACTAATAAAACTTGCAAAAAACTACAAAGAACTAATAACACTGGACCACCCTGTGGTCTCAAGATTTTAAGTGTTGCTACAGAGACACCCTGGACAACAAATCATATTGTCAAGACATAATGGGACATGTTTGTTTGGTATGAGCCCTAACAAACATCACATCATTAATTAAAAAAAAAAAAAAATTAAAGTGAAAATAAAGCAAAAACAACCATTCACTCTGAAATCACAAGCACAGTATCTGCACAAAGAAATGCAACATGATGTTTTTTGCACATCATGCAGCCCTTCCTGTAATCATTTCAAATTTAAAGCACTATAGCATTTCGCTGTGTGAGAACCCTTTCTTTCTTCCCAGGGCTGTTATAGCTGTGCTGCATCTTATCATCGTGTTTGCAGTTGCAGGTGTTTCTGTTGTTTACATTTCATTCAGATCTGCTACCTTCTTTAGCAGTTACCATCATCTTGTCTTCAGTTCTTCTTCTGCCTCCTTTAGTAATAATGACATGTGATCACAGTAGTTAATTTGTTGTAATGGAGGAAGCACAGTGTATTGGAAGCGCTCCTCCTCTTCCCTGCAGCTTAAGAGCAGCTTGGTAGATCAGAGTGTTATTTTAGATTCTGAGTAAGTCCAACTAATTTCAGTTTACAGACAAAAACATCCCCTGTGGCTCGACTGAAGACAGACTCTGAGGTGCTGAGGAGACTGTGTACATTTTCATCACAGACACTACTGTCCCTCCACAGGCAGCAGCAGTTGTAACAGTTCAGATGGCACAAAAGTGCTGAGGCTCATTCCAAGCCGTCCTGGCTACCAGCTGAAAATCTGCTTAGTGTGGCTGAGCAACAAGCTCGTCTATCATGGCCCACTGAGTGCAAACAGAGAGTTTTCTAGTCCAGTAGTTACATAATCGGGACACCACTGTCACAGGCATTCTGGGTCTTTGTTACCTCCTGTTTGGTACATTGGCTGTTCAAAGTTTTCAGCTGCTGACCCAGAATCACCTCTGATTCTCAAATTCCCAAAATAACAAGGTGCGTTTCAACAGTTATATTTGGTTCTTCACAAGAGCAGTCAGTAACAAACAATCATCCTGAGTCTTAACCAAATTACTACTCAGCAATAATTGTTTACGTACGGATGGGATCGATTTGATACAATATCGGTCATATATTGATGTAATTTATTGGACTGGCAGCGCTGATCCAAATTCTGTTCCGTTGTTTGCGAGTCTAGTCTGTCACATTGAAGAAGAGTGAGCTAGAAGCACAATAGTAGGAATTGGAAGTGGCTTTAACACTGTTATGTCACAGTGTTCTGCAGGGAAAAGTTATGGCAACAGCTAAACAAGAGTTTCAATTGGTCGCCATTAAATTTCAAACATCTATCTATCTTTATATATCTCGCAAAACAAACTCTTCTTCATTTAACTCATTCCCACCAACACACAACAATCTCCATTAGGATGTCACATTATTTATCCTCTAAATAACATTTCAATATTACTTCATTTATTTATATAAGTGTTGCAGATTATGGAAAGATCATAGAAAATTTCACACCAAAATGTAATAACATTGTGATTCTGACATTGTGCTAATAAAGCTAAGAGTGATGAAGCTTAAACAAATCATCTCCAAGTGCTGGTGATTTATTTCTTTGGTTTGCATAACAACACACTATTTGTGGCAGAAAAAATATAAATTTCCACCCAATAACAAATTATTAATGACTAGTGACTGATGAAATTAATGGAACTGAACTGTGAGGGTGAATATCCTCCTTTTATTTCTTTCAAAATAAAAGGAGAAAGGAAAACTGTTTGGTCATTGAGTCGACAGACACTTGGCACAGCTGGATCTCTCGGTGCTTTAATCCACACACCTCAGATCTCAGCAACACAAAGAAGATGAAACCAAACTGGGGTAAAATACACAGTAAATACAACAAATACTGACTCACATGCTCAATTCCTGTTACCAGCACAAGGCTTGCTCCAAAAACACAGTAAATCGCAATCTAATTTTAGTAATCTCCTGTTTCCAGAAGTAAACCATGTTAGATTTTATTAAGATTTCATTATTTTGCAGCATATTCTCTCAGTTCAGACTATACTTTTTCCTGACTCATGATATTCCTACATAAATGCAAAGCAGAAATCCAACAGTATCCCTTCTCACAGCTTCTGTTTACATTTTAGGCAATAACATGCTCAACGTCCCTTGCATGCACATTTTTGTAAATCTAAGATAGGTTACCAGCCATCTTTAGAGTCTACATTCCTTAACCTGCACCTGCACATCACAATTAAACCAGCAAACGTTAAGACACATAGGTAGCTTTCAATGGTACAGTAAAATATTCATTCTTAACATACCTGCAGTGTGATTACATCCCATAAGAAACAGCTAACTTGGACAAATTACTCATTCCTGAGGGTGAAATCCTGTACCTGAGGTAAAACAATGCTGCCTCCCTCTTGACTGCTCTCTCCACAGTGGCAGCTTTTTACCTTTGCCAGGCACAGGTAACGCCTTCAGCACACAGCTGAACTTTGTCCTCAGCGTCCGCGATTGATAAGGTGGACAAGATGGATGACAAGCAGGTATCCATTGTTCTAACAGTTGATATTCAATAACTGTGCAATGAATCTTTTGTTGTTTTTTTGTTTCTGCCTATGAATTTATAATGAGGTGGATTAATGAAATAGATAAATAAACTTATGTTTCTGAAGGATTGCCACAACAGGGTTTAATCTTGTCCAACATCAGCTGTAATCAGAGTTTAGTAAAACTAGGTTCAAAATGAGTAAATCCAGGTTTAATATTAAGCGAACAACTGTTGCACCCTTTCATATTAAACTCAGTTTAATGAAGCAAAATCCATTTATTTAAGATTTAACTGGCAGTGTAAAGTTAATCAGAGATCATAGTTTAAACTGAACTAGCTTTAAAGTGAGGTGTAAATTTAACCTTTCTTCGTTTTAGATTTTTGGTGCTGAGTTTCACTAAAACCACAATTTAATTCAGTTTAAAGATGAAACCTTGTTGGTGAACTCCAGCCTCAAACAGAATGAGGTTGATCCCACTTATAAAGGGAGTTGACTGTTTATCAGTGTATCAGGATATCCAGCAAAGAGATCTACTGCACACGACAAAGCCTGATATTTCCTGTGCTCTCATAATCACATAAACCCGGGCACTCCCAAAATTTAAAACATCCACAAGAGCACTTTTTAACTCCAAATCAGAGGAAATGACCATCCAAATTTAAAAAGCTTTTTAAAATGTGTCTCCTTATCTTCCCCAAACTCCTGCCTGCTACTACAGGTCGAGCTGGCGGCTTATGAATCAAAACCTGACCAAGTCTTCGACTGTGATAACCCTTATCGCATATATTTTTGTGCATTAGTGTTGCAGGACTCCATGTTCTATATCAACATAAAACCAGAGGTCACTGTGACAGATCCTCGCCTACACCACTTTAGTTTTTTTTTTTAACTCACAAATGTTCAAAGTGCTGAATATACGGTGTTATCATTAGGTGAGGGAATAGACAGTTTGTTGTTATTTTAATAACGTGTTAAATGGGGGTGACACGGAGAGAGAGGAGCAAGAAATAAATATAAATACAAACTTATGTGCTTCCTTTGTAACTACATGATTTCTCCTGCCATAAAGGGAGATATTTTCCTTAATGTTATTGACTTTAGGTGAGTCAGATCTCAGGTGAGTCTGAGCTGAAACAGCAAACAGCATTGCTGTGTGAAAGAGAGCGAGTTATATCTGTAATGTCTCAGCAAACATGGCTGAAAACCTGATTTGCATGGGTTATTGCAGGCTCACCATTTTGGTCATCACTTTACAATCCTGCTGCTGCACAACTATAGAATCCATTCATACCAAGAATAAAAGACACTTCAGAGAAACGTCCTTGTCAACTCTGAAGATCTGAAACAGGCGGCACAAACATGCCTGTGACATTCCTCAGTTAGCCCTGGACAACTGATCGAAATATAGTTGAAACTGCAAATTTTGGGCGACCCTGAGAGCTAAACACACTGCAGCTTAAGAAAACACATGCCAACACATAATTTCCTATAAATCTAAAAACAACTTCATCAGTGAGACACTTTAATGCAATTAACTCCTGGTACCCATTATGTCATTGACGAGACAACAAGAAAATGTGGCCCTGCAGAACCAGCCACTGTAACACAGCTAGCGAGGCAGCGAGGCAGGTCACACTATAATTCATCAATACTATGAATTGTTCATCTTCTAGAATTTCTCCAGCATTTCCCAGTATGGTCGCCTGCCATGTAAAGCCTGTTGTAAAGCTCTATTTATTGACGACAATTGACCAGTTTCTCTTTGTGGGACATCTCTTTTATGCAGCCTGCAATTGATTCGACTGTGTTCACTCTAATCTCATAACACGCTGCCTCCAGCCAAGATCAGACAGAAACCAGCGTCTGGGCGTCACTAGACAATTTCTATATGAAGCAACATGATGCATCAGGCTCCAACAAAAAGGCTGTGAGGCAGTGAACACAACATACAGCCCCATTGAGAGAAAGGAAGCAGATCATAAGAAAATTCCTTCTGATAATGTGGTGAAAAACTTATGACACTGCTGGTCAAAGTGCAGCCCTCGGGCTGCTCATGGCATTTGAGAGACATTTAACAGATTCTGCTGCTTTAAGCGTTTCTGAAGCTGAGCGGCCACACCACAGGAGGAGCTCAATAATTAGGTTTGTATGTTTGAAAAGAGACAGGAACTAAGTGATATCTGACATTAAGCTATTAATCTCAATTAGCTATAATCTTCATTATTATAAATGACTCCTCTGTCATTATATGTAAGGGACTATACATTTTTATTAGGCTGAGACTGTTGAAATCCATGTTGTAGGCTGTGTCTTAACCTGTTAACCTCGTACTTCATGATTGTACAGAGAGTTACTTCACAGAGAAAGAGAGGGAGGGAGAGAAAGACAGGGAGAGAGGGGAGAGCGTCCTGATTGGCTACAACAGACTCTCAGATCATATCACTCACTGTTTCTCAGACGCCTGTGAGCCATTACGTAACCATGACAGACATGGCACCATGAACACACCACAAGCACACACACCTCCATACTGGGACAGAAGCTTATCACAAATATCCTTAAACTGGGGCAAACACAGGCTCAATCTGCTGTGACCGAACCTCATTTATAAATCCTGTCTTCTGCAAAGAACCAACAAAAGATGATTAAATGATACATCACACACACATCACATGGTCCTAAAATGAAAATATAGATCCAGCGTCACAGTTTGACTTCAGGCCAAAATAACACAAAATATAAAAGGAACTTTTGCCTAAGATGTGGTACTTAATAGCAAAAATGAGGGGATGAAACTAATCCCAGAATTTAAATTGAAATATATATTATATATATATATTCTTTAGTCCTAGTTGTTGACAAAAAACAACAGAGAGAGAGAGAGAAACAATAGAGAAGAGAGCAACAGTCCTGCTAAAGACACAGATGCAGGTTAAGATGAAGATGAGTGACATTCGACTGAAGAAACTCATTCACCAAAAGAAGCTAAACTAACACTTTCAAGCAGTAAAATGAATTCCCCTCAGGTCAGGAGTGTTCAAATAGTAAGATAACTATATTAGCATGTTAGCATTTCTCTACCAAACTCCACTGACTCCACAGTCCTCACCTGTTCACTCTGCCGCCTCTTTACAAACTAAGTTGGCGAAGAAACCAATAATCTGATGATCTGATTGATCAGTCAGAACCTCTGAGACAAACCTACCAATGTGACTCAATTCAGGTCCAGTTTCAGCTCAAAACCTTTCAAAGTCTCTCTGATCAAACCATCCAGAGAGACGAGAGCTGTTGCTGTGTGAGACGGAGCCTGGTGCTGATACAGATATATACACTCACACTTATATACACTTCTTTCTTTGTCCTGACACACACACACACACACACACCTATCTTAATAGGTGGCACACCTATGACCACTTGACTGTGCACCGTGAAACTCAATACCACAAGTCAGTTTCAAATGAACGAGGAATAGAAGCTGTGAAACAGACTTTACCAACGAAGAACAAAATCAACAATGATAGGAATTTAATTTAGGTTGTCTGAAACAAACGGCTTGTGTCTCAGACCTGTGGCCTCTCAACAACTGATCCTTTTCCACTGCATGAATTTTTCTCCAAGTCAAGAAGAGGAAAAGAAGCAGGAGCTTTTGATGGTCCTGGAACCATTAAAGAGGAGAGGCCATTTAAAATCAGTCAGCGGGCCATGGTGGGCCCATGAGTCACACTTAGGACACACCTGGCTGAATGTCACTGGCAAAACACCTGGAAACAGCAACAGCAAGGATGTGACATGTCTTCACAAACTGGTCATGACTGGCATCAATCATCAATCATACATGACAAATGTGTTGCATAAAGGAGAAAATTAACCAGGAAACTGTTCATGTTTGCTGTTTTTCTTGTCTCCACCGTCATTTTTCACCCCTGCGGGTCTGTTGACCAACATTTGTAGAGCTGCACAATCTATCCAAACATAACAAAAAGCAGTGTTGAAATCACAGGAGCTGCTTTTTCTGATCAAGGTAAAACGCGTCACATTGTTGTGCACGTAAGCGTTAGCGCTGTGCTGCTACAGAGACGCCATGGTCTGCAGATCATGTTCTCCAGACATACAGGAACAAGAGCTACAAAACATCACATTTTTTATTTTTTTTTTTTTCTGTAAAAATGAAAATGGTAAAATGATTTCACCAGAACGACATCAGTTAAACAACACATGCACTACAAAAACTCACAGCACTACCAAGTGTTTCCATGGACACTAAAAAGTGACGGACCCAACTTCAGTTCAATGGTTTTGACTGTTGTGAAGATCAGTGGTGTTTGAAAATGAGGGGGTTTGTTTGGTTTATTAACAGCACATGATTCAGATATTATTGCTAATATGTACCACTACTAGCTTAGCATAAGTTGTGTCTTTGCATGTGTTTTCATAAGCTGCAGTGTGTCGAGCCCTCAGTGCCACCATAGTTTTGAAACTGAATCACATTATCTGCCAAGTTGATCACAATAAGATTTTTTTGCGTATCATCTGAACAACATGAGACGCTTGCACTTAACTCTCGTCTTGCCAACATATATCAGGTTACATCACTTTTCATTTTTCACTTCCATTAAACTTTGACTCTGAGCCACAGATTCTGCAGAGACCGTGTTTCGTTTCATTAACTTCGACCGAGCTGGGCTTTAGGTTACAGCTGCAGGACTGAGTCTCAGATGGAGGGAAAGGGTTTGAGCTGACGCTCCCACAGAGAGAGAGGGAGGCAGGATGTGAATACAGCCTGAGAGGCAACGTTATGAAAAAGAAGCACAGACAGTCCACTGTGTCAGAGGGAGTCCAGCACAGAGCAGCTTTCTGCCGAGCTACTGTCTGAACACTCAACTGTGCAGAGGAGAAAACCAGGACCCGGGGTTTAGAGAAGAGTTATAAGGTTGTGCTCTGCAGATTCAGATGTAGGTAAACCAAAAACAAACTGCACCCCATGCAAGTGTTGTGCACTATAAATGTAGAAAATCTATAGTACAAATGGATATCTAAATATTAGCATTTATAGTATTCACAGCCATGATAAAGAAAGATCGGTGCTTATATTGAAATATCATTTACAAATCAGTAAAAGCTCAGATGTTCATGTTGTCAGAATAAAAAAAAAAACATAATAAGCAGGAAACTGGTTCCAACTGTGCCATAGCAATTCATAAAGTAAACACAGCTCTGCTCAGTTCCTGTCTATGGTCTGCAGATGGATACGACACGAATGAGCAGGAGTAGAACTGGAAATGCAGCTTATATCACAAGATTATTCCTGAGTCAGTTTAAATGTCAATATAGACCACAAAAGTAATTTCATTAGAGTTTAACCGCAAGTATGAAATCACATTCACTTGACCTCAATCACAAGACGAACCCTGTCAGAGTTACATGTCCACTGTCTGACTGCAGGGATGTGGAGAAAACGCACCAAGCGCTGAGGTCAGCAACATCTGTCCTGGTCAGCGGAGAGAGGACTCGCATCAGTGGTTAACATCGGCTCAGCAAAATGAAAAATAAAAGTCAAACAACGGCGGAAATCACACACTGTGCTGTCTCTGCTGCAGCTGGAGAAGATGATAAATGACCCTTTTCCCGCATCTTTTGTTTTGTTTCACACAAATGCAAAACAGCATAAACATTAACTCTTCATCAAAGATGGTGAGAGACACTCATGTGATCTCATCACTGCAGCAGATATTCACCACTGAATGAAGGAACTACATCACAAATACACACATGTGAATGACATTAACATGTCAACCCTTGAATTTACATTCCTCCCAATAAAAACTAATAACTCCACAAAGATTTGACATCTAAGTCAAATCCTTTGTCATCAAATGAGGCCATCCATCCATCCATCCATCAGTTGTACCACTCATCTGCACAGTGTCATGGACAGATAACTTACAGTGCATGTGTTTGGACTGTGGGAGGAAGCTAAAGAACCTGGACAGAATCCACACAGGCACAGAGAGAACATGCAAACCCCATACAGAAAAGCCCTGGGCAAGGGCCTCAAACCCAGAACTTTCTTATATATCATATTATATTATATATTATAGATCGTCAAAATGTCACTAATAGTAAAACCTGTGTGTGTAATGACCTCGTCGGTGGCCATCATTCGGTCAAAGCTCTCTGGTTCGGTCTTCAAAATTCCCACGGCTCGCCCTGGCTAGCTTGCTCATTTGCAACCAGTTTGCAACCGTGTGCGTGGAGGCTCATGTGAATATTGGTGTGAAAACACTTCTGCTTTCTGAAACTCCTCGTAGTCACTTTATAGATTGTCAAAACGTTACTAATAGCAAAACCTAATTACCTCATCGGTGGCAATTGTTCGGTCAATGCTCTCCGGCTCGCTCTGGCTAGCTCGCTCATTTGCGACCAGTTTGCGACTGTGCGAGCAGAGGCTCAAGGAAAATGTACTGTGAAAACACTTCTGCTTTCTGAAACTCCTTGTAGTCACTTCAATAAATAAATTCAGTCATTTGAGACACAAAAAAGTCTTCAAGTCATTCTTGGTTAGGGCTGATACTGATATGACTGAGAGAGACTTAGATCTGAGGATAAACCAGTGGAAACCTAGAGACAACTGTGCTAACCACTACAATACTGTGCCGTCCTTCACCATGCACTGATTTCTTTTGATTTCTAGGAGGACTGAGCCTAATCTTCATGCAGAGGACTGTGCCTCTGCCTCTGACCGAAGTGATGAGTCTGCCTCTACAGGAACGCAGCGTAAACCTCCTGGGAACAAAAAAGAAGTGTCTCATTCTAAGCAGGATTGCTGAGCACAGTCTCACACATACACAAACCACCGCTCAGCGTGGCATGAGTCAGCACTGACACCTGCGAGGAGGCAAAACCTGTTGGGATGACTTTTCTTTTCAGGCCAAGCAGCATCTTCCCTCACAACTTCTTTCGCGTGTCCACCACCCTCGAACACAAACAGAGACATTCCTCTGCACAATCCTGTGCACAAGCGCATAGTTTTGCGATCCGCATTGTTCGTGGCTGGTTCAACTGGGAAATTCTGGTTCAGCTGGATTTTTGAGTCTGCGTTCTGGACGTCCTGCTGGAGATAACTACTGTGCAGGAATGGATTTATGATCAGCAGCCGTGACAACAGCTGCTATTGTTTCCACCTTGTGAATCTGTGTGTGTGTTCAAGATGGCACAACTTTGGCAGGTGTTTATCAGCATCTGTGTGTGAGGACAGTTTTGTCAAAGCCAGAATGTCACACCCTGAAAGCCACACTCACAAACGCCTTACTACTGGTGTAACTTGTAACTTGGTGTGTGGCTGTGTTCAAAAAGAGGGCAGAGCTTGAGGCTGGGTGTGGTCCTAATCTAATACTGTTTTAATGACTATGATGTAATAAGCACTCATGAGGAAGGATCGTCAAAATATCACAAGTTCATTTCAAGGTTCAGCCTGCTCACCACAGAAATGTACCTGTAGAGGCTGTTCAGGTGTGCATGAGGTTTTGATGAGCTTGGATTGTTTCAGTTTGTGCAACGCTGATGACAAAATATTTTCTAGCGTTGTTACTGAAAAGGAGAACAACATCGAGAACCACCCTCAGCGGACTGACTGCTGTTTGCTGATTTTATCTTTGCTGTCAGTAAACACGACTTCAACGTGACAGGGGGAGACGAAAACTAGAAGCAAATTGAGCTGACCAGTCACACTTCTTGCAGTCTGTGCAAGGTCGCCTATAATCCTGACACGCAAGTAAATTAAGGAAGAACACATCAGTTGCAGCCACAAGGACTGCATGTCACATCACACCACCCAGCCATTGAAATAAATCCACCTATAGTGTTTTTATCACCAACTATGTAGAGTTCATATGTGTATGCACAAAAAGTAGAGCTGCATCTAAACGGGGGTCCAAAATTCCCCTGCACAACAAACCAAATGCATCTTTGGCAGAGAATCAAGGAATTAAGTTATGACAACGATTTCACAATCTGACTAACACAAACAGGAAATAGTACCAGATCAATATCTTTATTACTTATTCATTATTGGCCAGCAGCCATAATATAATGGTGCATCTGCAGCCAGTTTGTTCTAGTCCCTGCTGACCAGCATGCACGCTATGACCATGAGGCAAACAAAGCAGAGCAAAGCAAATAATACAAAGGCTGTACATCACACAGGCCGCTGATTGGCTACCTGCTCTCTGTTATAAATTATACATACAGTATTGTTTCTCTGTTGCCTGGATGGTTGCCTGGACTAGTGTTAACCCAAACTTTGCCTTATCCCCAGGTGGCAACCAACACACTGCAGATATAAGATGCACAAAAAGAAAACACTAACTGCAAAAGGGTGTGAGAAACCTGTTAACACCTGTACATTCAATACTTTATTTGTGTTTACCAGCCAAGATCAAACATTTCAAGAACAAAAAATTACAACTTGGGTGACGATTTCTCTATTTCATGTCTCTACTTGTGTTGCATTGTCTTTAGTGTGTGTCGGTCCTGCCCTTACTGCAACATCCCTGTGTTGAAACACGGCTTTTAGGACATGCCTTGCAAAATCTCTTTCCTGTTCCCCTTAAATTCAACCGCAAACCTCAAAATGCACTGCAGAACTGAAAAATCTTTTAAAAAGGTGTTAGTCACTCCATCAACAAAGAAATCTCATCTCATCTATGCATAATCACCTCACTCCAGGCAAACCAACAACACAATGCTGACTTCCTCTTCAAATGGAGACCATCAGCATAGCAACTAACAACGGGGGTAATCAAAGTACCTGTGGGAGGAAGACGCAAAACAAAATCACATGGCGCAGGTTATTCTCTTTGGAGCTGTAATACCAGAAAGAACTGACCGGTGTCTCATGCAATAAAAAAATAAAATAAAATCAGAGTGTTTTCCTCTAAAAACCTACATCACTGAAAGTTTAATTTTAGTAAAAAGCAGTATTTCTAATGAACGATGTATTCGCTGTCTGGTATAATATCTCAAACTTCAGCATCATTTCCTCACTCATTATTGCCTGCAATGAACCCAGTTGGTAGACAAAACATTTCCAAATGACCTAAACAAAAGGATAACCCTCAATCTTGGTGTTTAAGCACTTTTTTCCGGCATGATCACTTCGAGGCCAGTTGATGCGGCAGTGCAGTAGCAGCAGATCCTAAGGGATACGTCTGTCAGGGAGAGAAGATAAACAGCCTGCTGTGTCAGTGCAAACCTTGGTGTCAATGACCTCCAGTGCACCAGCCTTCAAAGACAAAGCTTTTAGTTTAGTCTCTCTCCCCGTGAGTCCGATGTAAATGGGGATGGGATGGAGGCAGTGAGAAGCCAAACAGACAGGGGGCATTCCCATCGTATGCTGAGGCAGTCAAACGAGATAGGAGGTGATTTTAACCTACACCTTGTCTGAGACAAGAACTGCTGCTGGTGCTGATGATCCAGGTTTACATATGGTTTACATATCTCTCAGTTTTCTATTGCATTTTTTCTTAATTTCATCCAACAGTTTTACTCCTGTTATACCAGATGACTTACTAGTGCGGTTTGCTGACACACTGGAAAGAGCCCAAACACTAACAGAAGTTAAATATTAATATATCGAATATGGCTCTTAAATGATTCACTGAGAACTTAACATCTCGCCACATAACTGTGTGCCAATAGGAAGGACCCATCCCCAAATATGCTACCGTCAACTGTTTGCTTGCTAACAGCAGCGCATACAGTTTAGCAGTTGATCTGGCTTGACACATTAAAACTTAATTTACCACGGCGACTGTTTTAAATGAGAGCGAGGTGAGTAAACAAACATACCGGGAACTGTTTATCCTGCACAACATCGAGCTGACGGTCCCGACTCTGACAGGATGCCAGGGACGATTTTTGACAGCTAGCATTAATGTTAGCGGGTGGGCTAAACAAAAAGGTGGCTAACTTAGCACAGCTAGCGACATAATATTCACTAATATGCAAAGCTAATTCAGCAGCGGTGAAGACATAACAGGAGCCCGTGGACAGAGCGATAAAATGTCCCTCAACTTACCTCGGCGGTGTGTCCGAGGTGACTGTTTTGACAAGTCCACAGAGATGAGCAGTAATTTACTGTGTAGCCTAGGATTGACACAGAAGCGGAAGTCGCTGGCAGTAGGGGCGGGATTAGATTTATAATAGACAAACTCCGCAGCCAATCAGGTGTTACACACGGAACGCTTGACCAATGACAAGACAGGTAGAAAATAATGGCTTATGTCGACACAATTGCAACACAGCCCTTCTAATTTGAAATGTTTTGGTTCGCTTTTTTGAGCTATAAATATCTGCCATATGACACTTGATATGATAAATTACACCACAGACATTTAAAAGTATTTTTATGATTTACTGACTCAAAAACAATGGATTTATATCTGCCTTAATTATTTTAAAGTAAACATAAATCTGAATTTGTTACATGCTATCACTTCACTATCTTTTTATGTTTTAGTTGTGATAGTGCAGTCTGTGGGGTCAGCATAAAGTCAGGTGGATTGTGTAACACAGGTGGCCACTGAACACCACACCTACTGGTTTCATATTCTTCTCCTCATTGTCTCTACAAGTAGATTAATTTAACATGTTCAGAATGACTGTAATTATGTCTCTGCACTGGATGATGTGGACGTTTCATGTCAGCAGTTGATGATGAGGGTGGTGCTGGTCAAAGAAAAGGTAAACATGATGGAGAAATGAATTTTTTGAAAGGGAGATATGGAAAAAGGGATAAAGTTGAGGTTGTCATGAATCATCAGGTATATCTAATTAAACAGTTGGTGTTCATTTCAAGCCCAGTTTATGAGGCATCAGCTTGGCACAAGTATATCATCTCTCTCATCAATAATGTAGCCTGTCAGACATTGATATGTTTCATACAGCTGACTGCCCGCTTAGACAGGCATGACAAAGGCTCAAGCATATGGTCTACATCTATAATAACACTCTTTGTCTTCCTGTGTGGGTTTGTGTGAGCTGATTTGATTTGGCGTTTTGTTGTTGATCTTTGTCATCTGACTTCATATCAACATAAAACAATGCTGATCCAGATAATAATGAGTTTTTCAATTTGGTGCTTGCTGAAGAAGCTCATTAGTTTGTTTCTTTGCTATAAGCAGGGGGCAATTTTGTATTTGAAATATTTTTTATACAATAATACATAGAGTAAATTGTTGCACCAATGCTAATTGTCATTGAAAGAGAGGTTTATAAACTTAATATTAACAGAGATATGAAAATATGAGACCACTTTTTGGTGTTTGTTAAATGACTGACAATGAATAGAGGGAAAATATAAGTGAACAAATTATCAGATAATTATACAAAATGTTATCCAAAAAGATGATGGTGATGATGAAAGAGTTCAGTCCACAGGAAGCCTTCACTAAACAATCCATCAACTGAGCACACAGGTCTATGGAAGAAAGACATCACAGTGACCTCAGTTACATGAAAAACAAAGTGTTTATAACTGAAAAAGAAATGTATAATAAACATCTCATTGCTGTTAAAACTTGAGTCTACACACAACTGCACACAGAAATGTGTCATCTCCCACAATGACTTGCTGTTGTCGTTGTTGTTGTCGTTGTCGTAGGCTGCAGCAGACAGACAAGCAGTGTATTTCCTTTCCCACCATTACATAACAACCACAATGGTGTGATGAGAAGAAAAGAAAAGAGAACAGAGGATAGGATGAGAGAGAACAGGAGAGGAGGAGGGAACAGACAGAGGAGAAGAGAAAATGGTCTCTATTCAGGCTCACAGTGGGACGCTGAGTCCTGCTTACACACACACACACACACACACACAAAGGGACAGTCATGCAGTGTACATACAGATGCTCAGACCAGCGTACATTACACACAAACATGCAAACTATTAATGTGTTAATGGTGGTGCAGGTCTTCATGCAGACTATAGGAGGGTCAACAGTGCTGCCATTGTCTCTCTCTCTCTCTCTCTCTCTCTCCCTCTGTAAACAACTTGTTCTCATCTTTTCTTTTCTAAAAAGTTTAAAAGCTAGATAGAAAAATAAACAGGCACTGCTTTGATAAAATGTCACCATCTGGTAAAAGCAGATGGTTTCCTGCCACTCGACATTAATCTTTATACTTCAATGATTTGAATAGTTTACTTCCTGTTTGCATCCAAATTGCCTCTCAACATAAAACAACTTCTGGTCAAGCAAATGTTTTGATCCTTATCATACAAAAGCATCAGCAAACAGTTTGGTTTTTCCCCGTGTGTTGTTGTTATGTTGATATTCTGCACTGTCTGAGCATGCTCATCTGTTCCTGCCACTGTACACCACTAGATGGAGGCAGAAGATAATTCAGTGTTTTTCGGTCCCCTCACCGTGCTTAACTGAATCTGTAAAACTTGTTGTGATACATTATGGTCACAAAACACCACATAATAATTAGTGTAATTTCTCAAAGTGAATAAATTAAGTGATTTCAACACTATATGATATGTATCATGTATCATCATATTCCCAGATGCCTAAAAACGTGTGTACAAGAACAACAAAACCTGTATTCAGAGGTCAATGAAACAAATTAGCCATCTGCTCTCAAACGGGACAGATGTGCTGGTTGCACCTCTTTCCACAGCTGAATTCTGCACATCCCACTTCTTCACAGCCAGTGTCATTTTGGGAATCTTCTCTCTGTGTCCTCCATTAGTTATAAAACACCGCCCCCTGATGGACATAGGCATTGCCCAAAGACACTTCAGAGCAAGGGGGGGCTTTGATCTTCCACTGAATAAAAGATGATGTTTCAAATATCCGGATTTTGAAGTAAGGTGGGGAACCTCTGACTGCTATTCCATAAGAACATATAGGGACATGACAAACAGAGTTCTGTGATTTGAGATCATTATGTTATTTTATTTATTATAGGCAATGTACTGTGATGAGCAGGAAGGAAGCTCCGGAGAAACCTGTTATTCCAAATGAAGTAGAGACTCTGAGTCTCTGAGAAACTACGGAACATCATTTGAAAAAAAAACAAAAAACAGGATGGCAACAAATGCAGCAGAGATTGGTTGTGTGTGCAAAATGAACCTGTGATTAATGAGTGTTTTAGAAACGTGTAGGGACATAAATGGACTTGGATTTTCCAGGTTTCCAGTCGGATCTGTCATCAGAAAGAGCCTGTGAAGTCAGAAATTCCACCTTTAAAAATTAAGAGGAACTTAATCCTATGATCCATTTACTTCCAGTCACTCTGAGTTGACCATGTTCCTGGTAACCCTTTTGTTAGCTGTGTTAGCTCAGAGTTTCCAAGTTGACTGACTTAAGGGGGTGTTTCTGATGATGTAGAAAACTAAGAACTCCGAAAATCCAACCTCCAAGCTTTAATGGTGATGGCTGCACCATGAATCAACAATAAACTAAAGATGAACATTTCAGTGTTCATTAGTCTGTTTTTGTGTCATTGAATTTGTCAGGCCTACTGATAGTATTGTGCAACTTCTACCGAGACAGTTGTGATGTTGCTTTCACACGCAAATTATCATGTAGTGTTTTGTCATTGGCTAGTATTAGCTTACAATGATAACAACACCATTAGCTAACAATAGGCTGCTTTTCCCACTTGTTACCAAGTCAACTGGACATGGGAGACTCAGCTCCCCCAGCTCTGGTTTCCATCTTCTGAGGTAAATGCAAGAAGGCATAAGAATCTGCAACTAGCCACAACAAGCAGCTGGTTAGCTTAGCATAAAGACTGGAAATAACAGCCCATAAAAAAGATATCCAAACTCAATTCATCACCCATAGTGTAAGCGAGGTGGGAACATGTTTTTGAGCGTGTCAAAAAAGCCACAGTGCAGTACAGTGCAAATTACGTCTCTTTCCTATAGGAACCAGGCAAAGCTAGCAGATGTTGATGCCTCGTTTTGTGTGCTGGGACACTATTTGTACTGTTGATGAAGTTTGGTGCTGTTATGAGCATTATTTGTGGCTATGAGTAGCTTTTTTGACTGCGGTTGGTTAATGGCCCCACAGACAGCAGTATTTTGCTATCGTGCGGTCTTTGCTACAACTAGAGGCGTTTGTGGTCGCCAGACTTCATCTCTCGAGCGGGTGTCCCACTCGTTGTCATGGTGCGATAGACCATGGGCTGCATTTATGCTGGATCTCAATCTTGAACTGGAGGATCATCTTGAAGGTTGTCAGGATCTTCGACTTCTACCATGTTGTCTATGTCTCTTATAACCTGGGCAAACATTTCTTCAAAGAACAGTCCCTCTGGAATTGGGACTTCATCATCAAGTCTGTGATCGCCTTGTTCGTTAACTATATGATCTTCGACTTCTAACAGGATTATGACTCCGAAAACCGCCTGTACCTCGGCAAAAATGTCTTCAGCAATCATTGGCTCTGGAATTGGGACTTCGTCCTCGTCTCTGTGATCGCCTTGTTCGTTAACTACATGATCCATTTTCTTTGTTTTATTAGTTTCGGTTTGGTAGCAATTTCACAGTTTTCTCTCGGTGTGTTTGTAGGTATGGAACAATGAAGTCTAATGTTAGTATGGTAGCACTAGTGTTCTGATGTCATCACAAGTTCAAAGGAAACACATTGTGATGAATGACATCATATAAACCTATGACATCACAGTTCTGCGATCTGGCTCATGTCTTAATTCAAAAGAAAACATGGTTACCATGGTAATGAAAAGTAAATAAAAAAATGGAGGAATCTTTGTACTTTGATTTTCATGACTATTGCCCATTAAAGAAACTTCACAGTCATGGAGGGGCCGGCAAGATGGCGGACTGAGCGGACGCACTATCGAGAGCGCATACAAAAACCTCCTCAAAAAGTTAAATAAGGACTATTACCCTGCAAAAAATGTTTGGGTTACTAGTTTAAATACCGAACAAGAACAGGAACCAAGTCAATATGGATAAGAATAACATTTTGACAACGAATACCTAAGTAGGCGACATGCAAGCTAGCAAGATCAAGCTAGCCACATGAAATCTAACGACAAGGAGGTTGTACCTGACGCGCTCCTGCTTCATGACTACACAATGGAAGCTACAAATACCGGTAACAAGAAGCGACAGATAGATGAGGTTGATGATTCTCCACTGAACACACCAACAAAAGGCTCTCGTGTCCGGAAATGGGTAAGGCCAAGTGAAGAGTCGTCACTTGAATCCATACTTACTGCAATAAACACCTTGTGCACCAGATTTGACAAACAAGAAAAAAGCTGGAAGACATAAACTCTCAAGAGTCCAGAAAACAGGACTATGATTGGCAGCCTGGCTAAGGCATAGGAATTCAATGCAGCAGAGCTCAGAGAATGCAAAAGCAAAGTGACAACTTTAGAAAAGAAAGTGGCAGCCATGGTAACAGAAAACACCAGTCTTAAAGAATGATCGGGTGAACATTAGAGGTACAGCAGAAGGTGGAATGTGAGAGTGAAAGGCATGAAAGAATCTGCGAATGAAAACACAAGAGATGAGATCATTGAGCGACTCCAGAGAGTCGCACCACAGTGGGCTCAAAAGATGGATGAAATAGTGGACACTGTTCACCGGATAGGGAGAAAGGAGGACAAGAAAATGCGGCAGGTCACCATCCAGCTTGTGAAATGTAAATCATCAGCGAGACGGGATATGAGATTAACAAAGGAGACGGAAACCAGCAAGGAAATGTGAATTCGCTTCACGGAGGACATAACCATGGCAGATAAACAGATGAGAGAAGTGTTCCGGCCCCGAATACGAGAAGCAAGGACAGCTGGGAAGAAGGCATACTTTCGTATGGGCCTTTCGGTTTCATCAATGGGCATCGGATCCAGCAGGATATGTGAACATCTTCATGTGACCCTGAGAAAAAGACTGTGAACCAGTGATGACGGGGGCACGAACTGTTTGTCGTTCGGAGGAAATTCTGGAGTGAAGTGCACATTTAAAGAGGTTGGTTATTTTCTGTGTTTATATATCAGAGCGTTTACAGTTACACAAGACTTTTATTTTTATATGTCTTTTCTAAAGTCAGAGCTTTCTTTTTTATCGATAACTGCAAGAGGTCTTAAGGACAATGTAAAGTGACTGCAGGACTTAGTGGTCCCAGTCTTCTTAGTCTGGGGAGCCGCCAGCCCACATTTTGGGCTGTGCAACTGGGGGTCCACAAGTGCCTCACATTTCACACTGGTAATGGGACCCACTGTGGGGAGTTATTCAGTCCCTTAAGTATGCCATCGCATGATTCAATGCATAATCAGCCAAAGCCAGCACATTATGCAACTGGGGGGGGGGGGTTCAAAGACGCCGCACATGTGCCATATAAAACTTGCTGATTTCTGCGTAAAATATGCGATGCTTGCATGATTTCATTATCCCCGCATATTCCTTGCAAAAAAGTCTTGGGAATGTTATTAAGTGATGGTGTGTTGCACTGCTACTTTGAGAAGTTTGTGGTTTGTTTGTTTGGTTGGTACTGGTTCTTTCCAGTGACTTTGGTGGAAATCAGTTAGCACTGGTGTCCACCCACACAGCTGTTTATATTCTCCTCCTGATCAGAGCTCTTCCTGGGACTGAGTGGGTGTGGACAGACTCTGCTTGAATGACATGCCTGTGATTTAACAGTTGGCTTTGTTGCAGCTTTTAAGGTGAATTCAGGTTAAAAAAAAGTAAACAACAGTTTGTACAGCTAACTAGCAATGTGTGCATTAAATGAACATGTGTGCAATGTCTCAGGACTTTTCAGGATCTCCATCCTCTGTTTGCCTGACTCTGTCAGATTGGCACTTTTTATAAATGGTTTTAGAAAACCTCAACTACAATAATTTAACTCACACGGATGCAGCTTTTTAAACCAGTGTTTATGTTTTGTTTTTGTTTTTTCCTTTTGGGCGCTCAACCCTTTAAAATGAAGCAGTATGACTGCTGTCCTGCCTCTCACAGTAAAAGGGATATTGCATAGGAATTTCTCCCATCTAACACTGAAATCGTGTATTGCACTCAAACGAATAGCGCCCTCTAGCTAGCGCCACACTTTTTCAAATGCTTATTGCAACTACAGTAGCCACTGTGCATAAAAAAGCCTTGTCAACGTTGGTGAAACCATGTCATCTGACACTTCATGGAGTATTCATTCGGGTGATGAGGTCCGTTATTTCATAAGTATTGCAAAGTGCATTACAGACAATACAGACACAGACACTACACATGTACTGAAACCTGGTTATACTCCTCCAGTGGAACTGTATGTGTACGTGGTTTCTGTAGCTTTCATAATCGCGGTAAAGCCGGAGTAAAAGCCGGTGGGTAGGCTTCAAAAGCCGGCGTTTGCTGTGACTAAAATTCTGCGTTTTCTGTGACTAAAAACCGGCGTTTACTGCGACTACGAAAGCCACTGAAACCATGTAAACATACAGTTCCACTGGAGGAGTATGAACGGTTTCAATAGGAATCATCAGATCATCAGATTATTGGTGGAGATCATATTACACTTATGATGACATATATATACATTTTCTATGATTGCAGACATCGATTTTGGCCAATAAACAACTGAAAATGTTACACAATGTCCCTTTAAGGTGTGTGACTTGTTACTACTTTCACAAAAGAGAGATTTCATCCTAAAGCTCAAGGAGGTTAACATGTCAAATATTTCACAAATATGAGTTCACCTGATTTTTTGGCCTGTAATGAGGACACCTGTGCTCTGATTCTAAGGATTTCAGGCTTCCGTAAAGTGTCTTTCAACCACGATCTCCCAGGACTGTAGGCATAGTCTGCGACACTGCTGCTCTTCAATTACTGGCCTGATGATAACTTGCAGGGACAGCAAGTTTCTATTATTGTCCTCTTTCCTCTCAGCATAGCAGACTGGGAACCATGCACTCCATTATCCAGACTGGGCAGCGATGAAAGGCTCATCAGGGTGTTTGTCACAGATAATTTGTGAAATATGCTCATTGTTAACTAGTATTTGCTGGTTGGTTGACCAGGTTTCCTCCCTCCCGTCCTGCATTCATGTCTGGACAGCAGGAGAGGTGATGTGAGGTAACCTGGTGCCAGTTGGGGGGTTCACCATCTCATTTACACTCATATGATGAGAGGTTGTTCAGGAGGAGGCACTGAGACAACAGAGATATAAACACATAGTATGCTATAACCTCAGATTGCATGTGTAAGAAAGAATCTGAGCAACTGAATAATTCACTCATTGTGTCAAACCAAAAATAAAAATGGGTGATTGTTGAGCTGAGACCATGAGCTCTTCACTGGCCAATTCATCTCATAGACCTGTTCAACTGCTGGTCAAATATCACATGGCAGCAGCTCGAAGTTAAAACTGAGCATTGGAATGAGAAAGAAAGGTGATTTCAGTGGTTTTGAACGTGACATAATGAAGCAGGTGGTTTACAGCGGCAGAAGACAACCCCAGGTGCCAATTCTGTCAGCTAACAGTCCACACAGGCCACAAGTGGACATTAGAAGATTGGAAAAATTATGCCTGGCCTGATGAGTCTCAACTTCTGCTGCAACATTTGGATGGTTCAGGTACAACGGATCCATCCAGCCAGTCAGCATCAGCGGTTAGTTGTCATGGTGTCTTGTCTTTGGGCCAAGGATATTATCTTGGCTTACTTTAGGCCCCTTAGTACCAGCATGAGCCACATTTAATCTCCACAGCTGACCTAAGTGTTGTTGCTGACCATGTACATCCGCTTACCACCACAGCGTACCATCTTCTCATGGCTATTTCCAGCAGGATAACGCACAAAGCTTACATCAACTCAAACGGATTCTTGAACATGACGATGAATTCACTAGACTCAAGCGTCCTTCACTCTCATCAGATCTTTGTCCAATACAGCTTTGACCTTTGGGATAATAATCTGACCAGCTGTGTGATACAGTATCATGGACCAATACCTCTGAGGAATGTTTCTAACACCTTGAATCTATGACACCAAGAATTATGGAAGTTCTGAAGGCAACCTAATACTACTAAGGTGGACCTAATGAGAAGGCCAGTCAGCTTTAAAGGGTTAGTTGTCACATTGCTGATACAGGTGTTGTTGAAGCACTACCTTGTGTTTTTCAGAAGGTTTGTGTGTCTGTGCTATGCTTCTCTTCAGTAATGATTCAAAATCCATTCTGCTTCTCCAAATGACAATATCCATGTTGGAATACGATTGTCACTGAATGTGTGATCAGAGTGTAGAGTTACAACGTACAGAAGAGCAGTGTCATAGCCTGGTGTGATCTTATCATCAATCCTCCACTTGCTTCAGTAATCATTTTTTGTCCTTCATTGTGATGTCTCGTGGTGGAAATATCATCAGTCAGTCAGTCCGACAGTCCATCTGTCCGTCACTGGTCCTGCTGTTGCATCCAGCCAAAAAGCACAGAACCAAATGATAAAATGACTGATGGCTGAATTTCATTGAGCTGCCTCACTTCCTGGGTCCTGGTGTTGTGCTTTTCCTGTTATATCAGGTCAAGTGTTTGCTGTGGAGAAGGCCTAATATCATGGGCGTTTCACGTGCAGGGATGAAGAGACGTTCCTCTGAGTCCTCGTGTTGTCGTTTTTGACAATAATTGACTACAAACGGTGAAGACAGCTGCTGACTCATCTTCCACTTTGATTTCTGCTGTTCTTTACTGTCTTTTTATGTCACTGTGAGTCTGTCACCATCGAGCCCAGCTAGCTGCTCACTACACAAAGATTCTCATTCTGTTTTTTAGTGACACAACAAACAACCAAAATATAACATGCAGCACCTCATCTGCAGATAAAGCAGCTTTAAGCATTGAGGCATTAAAACAACATTATGTAAATTAACACAGAGAACTGAGGTTAAATATTATAAAATCAATGAGCATTGCAGTCTTACTTAATATGTGTCTTATGAGAACAGAATTTAATGGCAGACAAACAGCCCTGTTGATGTGAATGATGTACACTCTATCAGATGTGATTCTGTGGCCACTGCCACCGGATCATTGGCCATGAATGATTTACAGAGTGCATGATTTCAAATGCACCGCTGCTGCTGCAGCACATAGGAGCATCTCTAGAAATGTAAAGGAACTGCAGCAGGATGAACACTTTTTATCTGATGGCATGTACAAATTTTCGTTTTGGATCAATTCTGATTTTCTGACATTATGCACGACAGCCATAAGTTATCACTCTAAGTACATGATTCATTATAGCGAGTTTAGTTTTGTCTTAAACTAGATGTCTGCATGATAAGCTCTCGAGCTGAAGCAAACAATGAGACCAGGCAGTGAAACATGACTCCTCATTGTGATTCAAAAGCACAATGACAGCATAATAAGTTTTATCTTTACGCCTTCTCCTGCAACACCTGCATTACTGTCACATTATTACTTGTGTGTGTGTGTGTAGCCACAGAATCACATCTGTTAGAGTGTACATCATTCACATCAACGTGAGCAGTTCAAAACAATCCTTCACCGGTATGGATCTGTGAATGGTAAAATAAATCTATTCTAACTGCTCTAATTCTGGGTTTGCTGCTCTAGAGTTTCAGCTCATAAATCATTCACAGGGCGATTCTGCCACCACAGAGCGATTGGATCGACGTCCTGCAGCCGTTCTGTGACGAGACTTTAACCTGACAATGGTCACAGTTTTACAAACGACCACAAAGAATCAAGAAACATCAATGAATGAATGTGGTTCAGTGTTAAGATTCAAATTGAAAGAGGATAATTGGTTTTGGAATATGGTAATTATTATAGATGGGATTTATGTGGGAGCAGAAGAGGAGGAGCTCTTTCGTTTTAATAATGAAACAGATCATCTGTTAATGGCTGGAGGTGACATGACCTCCTAGTCACTAAAAGAAAATACCACAGAAACACATTTCGTCAAACAGTTACTTAGTTACTACCCCCCTTGTTTATGCACTGTAAAGTCACAACATGAGAATTAGTAACTGGTGTGTGAATGTTGTGGTTGGTGTAAATGTGTCTCCTTGCTCATCTTCAGACAAGCTGCTCCTGCTTTTAGTTCCAGGGCTATAGAGCGTCTCTGGGTGCGTGTGTGTAAGCATAAATTTGCATGGAGCAAATGTAGATATATTTATGGTTGTTAAGTCTGTAGCTACACATGGATTTGTTTTTGGTTTTTTGTTTTTTTTGGCTTTTGGGCACTACTATGACATTTTATACAGAAGTTCATGTTTGCCAGGGCATGAAGCCCACTGATTTTCCCTGTGTTTTATATTTTGGAATTCATGTTGATTTCAGGATTAATTGTTATCACTTAGGTGGTCCCATAACTGCTCATCCAGCTCCACTCTCTGGTCGAGGCTATATTTCAGTTTGTCCTGCTGACTAAGTGATTTATGATTTAAAAAACTGCAAAACTAATTATTTTATCATATTATTGCTAGTTAACAAATGTTAGCATGCTAAAATGCTGAACTAAGAAGTAAAAGTATCGATAAGCTATTACCAACAAAATATGTTAGCTTACTAAAATGCTGAACTCAGAGAAACCGTTGACATTAGCATCATATTATAACAAATGTTAGCATGCTATATGATAAACTAAGAGGACAAAGATGTTACATACTGTTACATTTACTTGCTAAACATCAGCAGAAAGTTAGCATGCTAGCATTTAGCTCAAAGCACAACTGTAGGCCTACCTGAGTAGTAGCCTACAGCCTGAGGGAGCTAAACTCTCAAAAAGCTAGGCTATCAATAAAACCTCAGCTTCAGCCCACTCTTGCATTTTATGTTTAATATAAAAGATAATTCAAGGTTATACAATCGCTACTGATGGTTTAATAAGCACCTTGGTGGCAGCTAGTAGGTGTAAGGTGAAAGAATAATAGCAGTGAACTCCACAGTGAAAGAGGAGCTGCACAGGTCAGAGAGTGTGAGGGAGAAAATACAAAAGAAGAGCAGAACAGAATAAAAAAAAAATACAAGTTTACACATGATGAGATGTGATATGATGAAAACGTCAACACAATAAACATCCAGGTCTCAGTATCCGTCTTTCAGGCTCCATGCCTATACTTTAATATTCGTGACACACACAGAGAGGCTGGTGAAACATGAGGCCGATTTGACTGTTACCATGTGCTCGTTGAGGTGAATTAATCATGATGGGAAACTCCGTTTATGTCAACAAACAACCTGTATCATTAAGTTCATTTATTTAAACCTAAGTTGATAATGTACTAGTTGATGCAAAAATAACATGCCATGTCATTTTTTATTTAACAATAGAAGTACCTTAAAAACAAAGCACTTGGACAAATAAATCGCAGGACAGAAATGAGGTGGAGCTGCAGACCTTTTTTTTCTTCTCAAATATGTTTTTATTGAGAATCATTCATCAGTGCAATGTTATATCAGTGCCCATTTTGATAGCATGAAAGGTTTATAAAAATTTTTATATTCTTATAAGACACACAAGACTGCACATTTGAACATTATCCACAGTGATAAATTAGTATAAATAAGGACGAGACATAAATAATAAATGCAGACAGTACAGACAGCAGGAGAGGGTCCATTAGGACACAGTAATCAGTAAATGGAGTGTAGTGTCATTGTAGAGGGAGTGGCTGTGTTATGTATTGTGTCTGTGCTTCAGATTATTGTTGTTCACACTGAACAACGGGCTACATAAATGTCTGTAAGTGTATTTTAAATGCAGCTGCCACTGCTTCGTTTTATCATCAACGAAGAGTGTATCATTCTCTCCATGGATGTGACGCCCTGCACATTAGTTAAATTGGTCTGCTCTTACAGTTTGTCTCATTGCGCTGACTCATATAAGGATGAGAATGACTTTATTAATCCCCAAAGGGAAATTCATTTGTCTGTCGTGTCTCACTGATCAAAACTCATCAGTTGATTCTCACTGCAAATTATCAAACTCTTCACACCTTATGAACATTTTCTCATTCTCTCACACAGAAGCTATATAAACCTATGAAATTGCTGGTTATCAGCTGGTTAATGACGTGCCTGGGGACAGTAATGGACTAAGAATCACAATAAGCCAGTCACAATCAGTATCCGTTAAAAAAAAAAAAAACATGGATCATTAGCACAGGTGATCAATCCCTTGTATGGACCCCACAAACACCCAGTGTCATGGGTGTTCATTATCCATCTGCAGGACAGATTTTGATGATTGAATGGATCATTTTGCATGTGATGCTCAGACAATGAGATATTTTTTAGCCTGTGAAGAGTTTAACAATTTCACTGTGAATCACCTGATCAATGAGACACAGACTTGGCCTGGAAGAGATTCATATGCAGATTTGCATAGAATTGTTCTTTGCTCTTTTGCACATAGCCTATGTCCCAAAACAATGTAATTTTGCTTCTTAAATGAATGAGAAATCGATCTGTTGTGACCAGCACACTAACTGTTCAGAGATTTGAGCTCGATGTTTTTGAAAAATGCTTTTCTCACTGGAGAATTGAGCCAAAGCGGGTAAGAAAAACTGTAGTGTGTTGTACATGCTGAGATGGTGGCGGCAGAGAGCTGCAGAAATGAGGCTCTTTTACTCCCCCCCCCCCCCTCTTCTCCAGAGCTGCATCCCGTTATCTGGGCGGAGAGAGAGAGAGAGAGAGAGAGAGAGAGAGAGAGAGAGAGAGAGAGAGAGAGTCTATCCCCCACACCGCCTCTCTCGGTTCTCACCCACACTCGTCTGTGCAGGAACCGGCTAGTTAATGTCATCGAGACGGATCCAGAGGAGAGGAGAGGGGGACACCTCAGAACAAAGCGGGATCATTCACGGCTTTATCACACACCGAGGAAGAGGAGGGCTGTAGATTTAATTGTGTTGCCTATTTTTGTGCAGTTTGCACTTCCTGGTCCTGTTGCTCTGCAGCAGCCCTCACTGTGGCCGGACTGAGGATCTCCTTTTGTGTTGTTGCTCTGCGGTTGTTTATCCACAGACTCAACTTCTGCCTCCTCTTCCCCCGAACAGGAGGTTTCATTTCTGTTTTCCTGGTTCCGGCCTAAACGGAATGAATGACAAAAACAAAGGAGGTTGATGTCCATAACTCCCCGACTCACCTCTTCTTCGCCTCGCCCAAGGAACGGAGACTCCATCTCCGGCAGAAGATGGAAAGCGGAGGCGGGGCGGAGGGCTCGGACAGCGGGCAAACGCAGCACGCGGTGCCCGGGCAGCAGCAGCAAAACCCCGGCCGGAAGCTGCGGAGCACTCTGCGGTGCTGTCCGCTCAGGCTCCCGGGGAGAAGAAGAAGATAAACCGGGCTCCGTCCCCGGCCAGACCGAAGGATGTACCCGGGTGGTCGCTCACAAAGATCCGCGGCGGGATCGGTACGCCAACCCTCAGCGTCAAGCCGGGAGCAATCCACCTGGGCAGCCGCATTTCCAGGCGCAGCCCCGTGGGAAGTCTCTCCGGGAAGGACGGGAAAGCGGAGAAGAGCGGCGGGGGAAAACCGGTGGGCAAGTCCTCCTTCTCCGTCTCCAAGAGCTCGGCGGCCAAGGCGGCGAAAAGCACCGGAGGGCGGAGGAAGGTGTCGGACGCCAGCACAGGCTCCGACGATCTATCCAAGGACTCGGGCTGCGCCCCGGGGAAGCTATCCCCGACCGACAGCAGCTCCGAGCTGTCGGACTGCGCCTCTGAGGAAAACAAGCTCTCCACGGATGCCGTGAGCAGCGACACCGAGTCGAGGAGCAGCCGAGGCGGAGGGCCGGACGGAGACAAGCCGCTCAGGGATGGTGCACTGTCGGACAGAGTGAGCCAACACGCTGCCGCCGCCGCCACCAAGACCACCGGCTCTTCTTCCGCTGCGGAGAAAGAAAAGGACCGGCTCTCCCTCGGCGTGGACACCGGGGAAGAGAGCATATCTCCCGGCGATGAACGCTCCGTCACCTCGTTTGACAGCAGGGTGCCAGCCAGCACCTCTCTGGCTTTCTCAGACCTCACGGAGGAGTTTATGGACGGGATGCACGAAGAGTTTGTCCGGGAGATAGAGGAGCTGAGGTCGGAGAACGATTACCTCAAAGTAAGTCCATATATTTAGCTCCTACTCAATGACTGATGCCAAGTTACACACCCAAGATTTTGCACAGACTGCAGAAAAATGCCGAATGTTTGTAACTTACCAGTAAAAGGTCAGTTGAGTTTCTTCACCAGCTCAGCCTGACTGGTCTCAGTGTGTGGAGGTGTCTCTGGAAGCCGTCCCAGGTGTCTCACTACCGGGGATATGTTATGAATAGAGAGTCTCTGCACCCACATGAGCATAACATGCAGCTGTGGCCTCAGGACGAGCTTCAGCTGGACAGCCAGTGTGAACAGTTGTGCATGGTCTGGATGTGTTTTTGTCGACAGACACACATCAGTCGGTTTTGTGTGTCAGTTGTATTTGCATCTGTCTGCATGATGGAGGTGAGGGTGTAGTTGTCAGTCTCTGAAGGCTGCAGTGTGTTTACAGGAGGTCTCCTGCAGTAGCCTGGGGTTGTGGGTCGCTATAGAAACACTTCATTGTTACAATTTACTCATGTTTGTCAAAGAGGATGAGGAATCATTTTCCATAAAACCAGTGTGATGTATAGAAGGTAACACCAGTGATGCAGCTGTGGCCTCAGGATGCACATGTAGTCTTAACTCATCAAGCTGTCCTTCATGTGTATTCATACAGCCAATGTGTGAAACAATCACGTGACCTAAGTTTACATGTCAGAAAAAGAAAACAATTTTAAGACACTTGATTTCTCCTGAAGTGGATGTTTCTGTTGAGTGACCCTTGATGTTGTTGAGTCTTCTCCACAGTGATGCATATTGCTGCATCACCACAAGTGTCTCAGTGTGGACTCAGTGTGGGAGTGAGTGTGTGACGTCCTCTCAGCGTCCTCAGGTCTGCAGGCTGATCCCTGCCACCCTGACAGTGATTGATTGGGAGACGGATCAATAACATTAGCATGTACCTAAGCACTAACTGGCAGTGACCAGACAGACCAATAATTGTCGGAGATTAATTGGTGAGGAGGTGATTGATAACGCCAGCACTTACCTAAACAGGAGGGGACATCCCATTTTACCCAGGGTGCACTGCAGCGGTGTGCCTCCTGGTAGGTCGTCATCTTGGCTAATAGAACAGTAAGGATTATTGTTTTATATTGTCATGGTTCAGACCAGAATGGATCATTATTTAACGCATAGATCCACAGGAAAAGAACTAGAATCAGCTGTTGTTTGGTTTTGTTTATATCATTGTTGAACAGCTTGGATTGTGGACGAAAAAACTTGAAGATATCAGTTTAGGCTTCCATTTCATCTGAGCTGCAGTGATCGGTTAATTCATTTTACTGGGCTGTGTGTCAGTGAGAATACAACATGTGATGAGACTGTCAGAGGTTTTTGAGTGTTTTCTGGCCTTTTAGCAACCCAATTATTGACTGAATGGAAAACTGATCGGCAGCTTAATTAATAGTGGAAATAATCATTCAATCCTGATTGAGCTGTGTGTTCGTGGAGTCACTGTCGACTCATGAAAGGATGCACTGGAGCTACTTATTAGACCACCCCAAAGCCTGATGGGAGGGCTGGTGGTGAGCTGACTGCTTGTGTGTTGTTGCAGCTGTGACGAACACCTGGTTAGTGAACAGAAGATCAAAACAACGAGCTGCTGCTGCTGCAGTCGAGGTGTCACACTCGCTCTCAGTCTCCTCAGTTTTCCCACTTTTTCTTCCGATGCATGGTCTGATTCTCACTCCTTGTTTCTTTGTTTCATTCCAATAAGTTTGTCACGGCATACTATCTGCCTCCCACCATAGGCTCATGAACTGCATATCAATGTGCAGATACACATTCACACCAGCAGCTGAAATCTCATTAATTATGAAATTATGACTTCAGATCTCATTGTATTTAATGTTCCTGTCGAGATCTGGACAGAATCTGAGTTTAATGATCATAATATTCCTCCATCCATATTACTGCAGCCTTAACTTCCCTCTCTCCTGCTCTCCTGCAGCTACAACGCTGTTTACTCATTGTGTTATTGTAACCACTGTCATCCACACACCCAAAGTGTCTTTAGTTTTCACTGAAGTCCAACATGCTGCACTTTACACATGATAAACAACATGCTGACCTTCACTGCAGACTTGGAGTCACAGCTGAGTGTGACAGAGACTCACTTCTCTGGACCTAATGTTTGGGAATGTCTGTCCTGTGACTACAATCTAATCTAATAGTTGAGCGTCTGTGCTGCTTGTGTACATGAGTTAACCTACTCCCTACTGTACGGTTTCAACTTCAACAGATTAAAGCACAACAAAACCTTAGCCTCACCTCACAAATTTATAATAATAAGTGTTTTTTTTATACCCACCTCCCAACCTGCATTTGTAAAGATGATTGAAGCTTTTATGTTTCTTATGTTATACTCAGCTGTCTCAGTTACATGGTCTGGTTTGTGTCCGGTCTGTGTTTACATTTAAAACCACATCCCCTTATAGACTCATTATGGATGGATGGATGGATAGATAGATAGCAGCAACAGTATCAAAGCCTCAGTCCACAGAGGAATGCACTCAGCCTGAAATAGAAACTGAACTGAACCCAGAAACTGAGCCTTAAAACCAGTCATCAGGACTTCTGCAACATTGTGATGTCATAATAAAGCAGTCACCAAGCCCCACCCACCTTGACCCACCATCGAGCAGTTACAGGATTTGGATTCTCTGAGTGTTTTACCTGAAATCTGCTCTATTTTTATTGGATCACACCAGAAAACAGCCAATCAAACGAGAGACTCAGAACCTCCTCCCTTCTGATTGGCTGACACTGACCTGCCGTTACTAGAGCTCCAGAGAGAAGCTGAGAGTGGAGATGTAAAACTACACTGGGATGGTTTTTTCTCTTCTGTCTTCTTATGGGCCAACACAGAAGAAGAAGAAAATATGGACCTTTGAGACACAAAAGATTAAAACTTATTTGTAGTCTCAGGTTCTGATTAAAAAGACGCACAAAGATGCATTTTAAAAGACCGATTAACAACAACTAACACATGTGTAAGCGTCATGCTTCCTTGTTAACTTTGCAGGCTTAACAACGTGCATAATTAAGTGTGTAGTGTGGTGTCCATGGATGTGCTGTAGGTCTGTACAGCTGTTTGACTAGTGAATGGATTGACTTCATTAATCTGTACAGATGTGAGTTTACCTGCTGTGATGGGGGCAGGTGTCACAGCAGATGTGTTCAAGAGCTAATTTCTACCATTAACCCACATCTGGCTCAGTGAGCTCTGACATCTGATTGGTTGATTTCTCACATGACACCAGCCGTCTTTGTGTTCTTCTTTAGGTCTCAGTGAAAAGCAGGTCAGTGGACCATCTCTCTCTCCATCTCTCTTGCCACATTAACTTGAGTCCCTTGTTTCCTGTCCTCACATCCTCACTCTGCTGCTGTCTTGTGTCCTTCCTTCATGCCTTCATGCTCTGTTTTTCATCACTGACGCCTTTCTTTCTTTCTTTCCCCTCTTTGCTGCAGTCTTTTTTTTTTTTTAGCTTGATCAACAGATCTGTTTCTAGGAGTGTACACACACACACAAACACACTTCACATTAACACATAGCGTTAACATGTTTGCAGTCTATACCTTTACACAACGACTGTACAGCTGTTTTTTTCTGGAGATGGTGGAGACATGGCCTCATCCTAACCTGAACACACACACACACAGCTGCAGCCCTACAGAATCTGACCCACATTTTCCACTGTAGTAAATGATGACGGCAACATTGCTCCTCCTACTACAGTAGCTCGTGCTTCTTCTGTCTATTCTCCTTACACACGTACACACACACACCATTGTGTAACATGTCTGTTACTGTCCCAAGAAGCCCAGTGAGGAGGAGGAGGTTGATGTTGATTTCATTGCTGCTCCTTAAACCAGATTCAGTGGGATGATGTAACTCATGTTGTCAAGCTTAAATTAATAATTTATCTGTGTGTGTGGAAAACAACTCCAAGGTAACGACTCGTATTATCTGGGTTATTTTTGACTGGTACTTTAAAGCCATTTTTAGAGTGTAGGAATTTCTCTTCTCCCTCTCAGAGTTAAAGACACTCTGTTTCCCTGCAGGGACCGTTAGCTCGCTCTGTGGTAATCTAATAGCCTGAGCCTGGCCTTTGACCTCCCTTGTGGGCTCGAGAGAGAGGAGAATCAATACAGTATCATGTTGTAATCTTCAGTTGCTGCTCACAATGTGTAGATCTCCTGTGTTTCTGACGACACCCTTTTATCTGACTTTAGAGAAAATGACATTGCACGTCATTCTAAGAAGATGTTAATTGTTGTAATGGTCGTCCTGGTAATGAAAATGATGGAGACGAAGATAATGGTGGTTAATGACTGGATGGATTGTGATGATCGTTGCAGAGTTAATGTAAAACGATTTGTTAATGATGATGGTGATTGGTTTGCATTTATGACGAGGATGCTCAAAGTGATAATGACGTCTTTTAGACATTACAGGATTCTTGTTCAGATCCAGATGTGCGCACAGTGTTTTCGTGTATATTTCTGTATCCATTTCTCTGGAGGTTTATTACTGGACAAGTTCTTCTTTCACAGTGTTTCATGTAAATCAGCAGCTGCACTCACAGTGTTTATGCTCCTTCTCTTCACTGTGCAGGACGAGATGGAGGAGCTGAGGTCTGAGATGCTGGAGATGCGGGACATGTACATGGAGGAGGATGTTTACCAGCTGCAGGAGCTACGACAACAGCTGGAGCAGGTATATGTCAAAGTCAGCTGTATCTGTGGAATAGAAAATAAATAAAAATCATTAAAACAACAGTATAAAATATAACTAAAGCCTGTACACAATGTACAGTATGATATATTTTACTTTAATTTGACCTTTATTTATCCAGCTAGTTAACACTTTGACATTCATGATCTCTTTTGCAGCATAATATTGATTCTGGGATGTGATGTACTGTAAAACTGTTAAATATGGACATATTTTATGTTCATGAATACACTCATGCAGCTGTTTTTACCCTCTCAAATGGTCTGAGCTCTGCATGTTGATCCTTGTACATGAACCTAACAGGTTATTAGATCTGCAGGAACCTGCAGGGGAAAACAGCTCAAACTAATCTCTGCCTCAGTTTAATCGTTTAATCTTCCACTTAAATGAGATTTTGTCTCTTTATAAAGTTCTTTTATGCTTTTTCCTTATATTTCTATGCCTCTTTTATTTCTGTTAAACTCATTGAATGATCTATGTGTTTGATAATGTGCTATACAAATAAAGTAGCCTTGTCTTGCCCTAAAGCTGCTTAGAGTAAAGAGCAACAAAGACTCTGCTGTTTCATGTGTGTGTTTTATCGGCTGCTCAGAGGCAGATGTTTCGCACAGGCTCAATAAAGTGAAGTGAACTGATAAAGATCAACTCCACCGTCATGTCCTCCTCCTGTGCTTTTCAGGCAAACAAGACCTGTCGCATTCTTCAGTACCGGCTCAGGAAGGCAGAGCGGCGCTCTCTCCGGGTGGCCCAGACGGGGCAGGTGGACGGAGAGCTGATCCGAACACTGGAGCAAGACGTCAAGGTAGGTTTCTATGTGTTCCTGCCTGGGTGTAGCGGCATTGTTACTTTCCTCATTAACAGGCTCGTCAACAAATGGAACAAAATGAAAAATGTTGCCTCCTGCTCACAGTTCAGTTCTGAACATTTGATTGTTATTATGCCTTTATTTACTGTATGATCAGACAAAAGTGACGCTACAGTTGCAGATCAGTGTCACACACGTGTTTACATGTTTGGAAATAGATTATTGACCCACTTTCTTGAAGTCATGGGACAGTGGCGAGGTCAGACTTCCTCCAGCCTGTTGTCTGAAATATACAAGCTATGTGGAGTAATTGTCAGTGTGACTGAGTGACACTGAACGCCACAACAGGAGTCAACTCCAGAAAGTGGAGCTCCAGGAATCCCCTCAGATACACAGATACATCAAATAAACAGACTCACTCACTCACACACATGCACTGTGTTTTACAAGCAGTTTGCACACACAGCAGTTATGCTAGGAATCCTTGATAAAAGCCAGTCACACAAATTTCATGGTCAAAGAGTGTATGTGTGTTTGTCATGCTGACCCTGGACTGTTGATCCATGCCGTCAAATTCCTCCGACATTTTCCGTGTGATGGAGGAAACAATGAGGCCTTTATACACTCAGAGAGAGAGAGAGAGAGGGAGAGAGAGTGAGAGAGGCTGTGAAGTCACTCTTCCCGCCTGCTGTCGCTGTCCATCTCACCATCTGGTTGTTTTGGAAGAAAGGATGGAAGGAGGGAAGGAGAGAAGTATGAGCGTACATCCTGTGTCTGAGATTGTTTGTAAGGGGAAAAAAGAAAGAGGGTGTGGCGACAGTTTGAAAATTCAAAAATAGCCAATCAGAGTGAGAGGATGAGGCGGAGGAGGAGGAGGAGAAGATGGAAAGACAGAGAAAAAGTAAAAGTCAAAGAAAAAAACAAAGAGAGGAGCAGGAGGAGGAGGAAATGAGGGATTAGCTGAATCTAATAGAGTTCATCTGAATGCAGTCTGACTTGAATTTGAATTTTTAGCAGCGCTGAAATGAACACTGAGTTTTTTTTAGTTCTTTCTCCATTAGCCACTTAACTAGAACAGAACTGCTCTTCATTCCCCTTAAATTCATAAACAATTTAAGATAAGACACGACGTGGCACAAAGTTTGTATCTGTTTCCATTTCATAGAATTTTATCTTGACATAAACAAGAAATGAATAATGTTTGTACTTTTGTATACAGCTGTTCTCTGGATTAAACTCAGCTTCTTTGTGGTGGCAGCAGAAAATGAGTAAATAATGACGTCTATCAGCAAAGAATGATAAAGTACTGTGAAGTACTTGTTTGGTTTTACAGAGAACATTTCTGATAAAGTCTACAATGATCTAAAATAATGGAGAAAACAGAGACAAAGTTTTGTTTTAAAAAAAACAACTGGCGTCTGTTAGCAGCATCAGCTTGAGCAGGGGTCATCAAACAGGAAGCTGAAAAATCCACAGTGAGGAGACAAAACCTGAGCATGACCTGACCATGCGTCTCAGCACATGGTCAGGTTACACCATGCTCTGCGTGTTTGTGTACGTGCTCACATAAGCTCTTGCTAAGCCTCACAGTCACTCCTCTCTTTATTCTAGTAGTTTTATCATTAGCCTTGTAAAAACAGATGCTCACTGCTGCCTCTGTGACTCAGCTCTGACTCAGGTCTTCTGGAAAATCAGTATGAAAGAAGTAAAAAAAAAAAAGAAAAGCTCAGTCAAGTCTGGATTATCTGTAAACCCGAGTACTGATGCAGCAGCTGTCAAAGATTTTCTGACATGTAGGGAAAACCACACACACCAAAAATAATAACCAGTAAAATCTGAAAAATGAAAGTTAAATCAAGAAGAAAGGGGCAGTTAAAGGGTCACAAATTACAGTAACACTATGAGATTTACCACATTTAGTTTTAGCAGCCTCCTAAAAGACAAATATGATGTGTATAACCAGTGACAAGAGGCTGTTGAGGTGTTATCACTGTGACAGCTGCACAGCAGCTGGATGGAGCATGAAGGAAGTGTCTTGCTATCTGGAACAACATGTGATTCATTTAAACACATTTTCAGCTTAACTGTTCATCCTCATGGAGCAGCTTGAAGACAACGACTGTAAATAAACCAGAAAATGCTTCATACTGTAGGAAGTGGGGGAGTTAGTTGTCACACTGAGAGTCCCTGTAAGTCAGTGTGTGACAGTGTGTGTGACAGTGTGTGTG